>CANSNZ010001286.1:0-1200000 GCA_947646795.1 Beta lomatogona
CTGAAAATAGTGTCTATCTCTCAAGGTTTTTCTATGTTACTTTGTTGAATACATAAAACTTATAGTTGCATTTTTAATTGGTAAATTGGCATTAGAATGGTATCTGACAGTGTTAGGCTAATGCACAATATATAAACTGGGAAAAGTTTCCTCACTCTAACGTGCTTACCAATTATATTGTCTTTTTTTTTGAATTATGGCCTAGGTAATAGATATCTCTTTCTTTTTCTTGAGTATATAACTATATTACTTGTTGAGACTAATGTTTCTTATTATGGCAGAGTGGAAAAGCATAATATTTCTTTCCGTTCATAGAATATATGAGTAACTAAAAAATGCTACTGTTTTTTTGAGAGAAACTAATAATGCTACTCGGGTTGAGACTAATGTTCTTTATTGTATGTCCTACATGTTCCATTCACCTGCTTCAGAGCAGCTCCTCCTGCAATAATCTTTGGAAGCCTGGATAGTTATCTAAGTTCACAAACAAAATTTTCTCCCTGCTAATCTTCTAAATATACTCCCTATTTCCCTTATGATATGCTCCACATGACTGTGGTACATTATTTGGTATTTAATTCAGTGGAGTTGATGATAATTAATATGGGAAAATCATGGTATTGATGAGGGAGTAAAGTAATCCGCATAAACATGTCCATAAAGGAGTCGAGCATTCTTTCTGGGACATCTATAAAAGGAAAATGGTGCATATTACGAGAATATCAGAGGGGAGTTATCATACACAATCACATGGTGAGTCAGAATATAGTGTCATGTATAATTCTCGTTAGCTGAATGATTTAGTTTTGGTAACTATAAGAAATGAGGTCATGGGGTACTTTTTTGCCATTATCTTGTGCCGCCAAGAATTGAAGCAAATTGGAGAGGCGGGGACTCGTGGAAAAAAACGCTGTCGCTATGTCGCTTTCGCGGGAACGGTCGCGTTGTCGCTGGAAACGGCTTGTAGACGGGGAATAGAACGCTTCGCTGCTGATCCGCTGCGTGAATTTTTTAAAAAAATCACATTAATAATGTTCTAACCTTATTTGCATTGTTTTATATTAAGCATTATTACAACATAATATAAATCCAAATCTACATCAATATCATGTTTCATCAACTATATAATTAAATCATCAAATACTTCTGGCCAATGTTTGAAAAGAGAACGGATGTAACCCGAATAATAACGCTCCCAACGCGGGTTAGTTCGCGTTGTCGAACGTCAACGCCAGCGAAGTAGTGATTCATTTATTATGGCGCTCCACAGCAACGAAGTCGAGAACTAAATCCAAAACTGCTATTTAACGGCCGTCTCGTAACGGAACGGGAGAGTTTTAATTCCATGGGCGTAGTTGCACAACCCTTTTTCTCGTCTCTATTGATTTTTCATCGATCAGGTAGCTTGGAGGTTACTCTTTCTCTTATCCGCTTTTCCCCTTCGCATTTCACTGTTTACTAGATTCAATGACTGTTATCCTATTTATTTATGGTTCCGCCGCATCGCCTTGCATCCAAGCAAGAACATTTACTTGGCTATATGGTTGAACGAAGAGCATAGCTTTGCTCGTATGGTGGGTCGAGTTTTCACTCGTCGGAGTGTACGGGAGAAATTCATAGATACCGTCTTAGTGAGCTAGTTAGAAAGTTGATTTCATTGTTTTCTCATTCGTCTGTTTACTTCCATGGGAATGTTCTGTTTGTTTGCTTGTTTTTTTTTCTCTCTCTTACTAATGCCAAAGTCCTTTTTCCAAAGCACTACATCGGTTATAAAATTAGGTAATATTGCAAAAATTCTTCTAGAAACAATCTCTATATAGGTCTAGCCTGTGTGTCCGTTAGAAATTAAGGGGTGTTTCGCATAAATAAAATAGATTGGGAAATCCTCCAGCAGCTACAGGCTCCAACTTTTAGGTTTTCTAAATGGTAGCACTTCTTAAATTTTTTTATACTTGGTAGCCTCGAACTTCTGTTAAAGTTATTTCTCGTAGTCCCTCTTTTGGCACGCAATTCATATCTTTCACACTCAAAACGAGTATTTCGGTCATACTTTTTGAAGAACTTTGACTTCAAATCGAGACCTTAAGTGGACAAATTGGCCCCCTAAACCTAGACTATTAGTTTTTCTGTGCATTCAAACCGAGACGTTTCCATGCAACATAACTTCCAGATGTACTTTTGCAAATTCTACTAATTCTATGTTTGGGGGGTCATTTATCCTTTAGGGCTCGATTAGTGGTCCGAATTTATTTAAAAATCATCAAAAGTACATCTTTGGGTGTCAAAAAAGTCTCGATTTGTGCCAAACTAATAAATGTCAAAATTAACGCACAATTTAACAGATTCACTTAACAGGGCTACTTAATTGACGCTACCCGTAAAATCGGGGCTACCAAATATAAAAAAAATTAAGAAGTGCTACCATGGAAAACCCAAAAGCTTGGGGGCTATCTTTAGAATTTTCCAAATAGATTATAAGAGATCCGGGTCGAGTTATTTGATCGCAATACTAACGAGCCTCGATTCCCGTTGCTGATCCTTACAAGTTTCTTATTCCTTTTCCCTTATCTTGGCTGTTATCTCCTCATATTGTCTTTCTCTGCAGCATCATGTTATAATATATGTTTCATCTTCTTTGGAAGAGCAAAATGCTACAATATTCTTAGAATTTTCGAGTCTCAAACCTCATTCAGTTGGGCAGCTAGTTTAGTTGTTTTTTATTGCATTGATGTACCTACTAATGTCTGTTTGAATTCTATATCCAGTAGACATCTCCCCAAAGAAAGGAAATTTGAAAATAAAGAGTGACTGATGTTTCACACCCTATACTTTTCTTTTTTCCCTTGAAATATTTTTCTTGTATTTATATGGTGCTGGTATTATAGTGAAGTAGGCCATCTCTCTAAAAAGGAACAAAGAAATAGGCCATTAGTGAATTCTCAAGAAGATCCATTGCTATATTTAAGTTAAATTCCTTTCTCATTAGTGCATTAACTTATCTTGTTTTTGGTTAAAAGCGGTAGAAAGGGTTCAGTTCATTCTCCGTCGAATCGTGTGAGGTCGGTTTATATTAGGTTTGGCATAGGCTGACCTTTGGGAGTTCGGGTCGCTTTGGACCAAACATGCCTTAGTTTTTCTATTTAAAATTGGGTTCTTTCAAGTTTCGATAAACACTATCTAAATTCGGCTAAATACCTCTAACTCTTCATTTTTTCGTGGGTTTGGAATTTTAAGTAGGTTTTTGACTTGTTAAATTTAGCCCCTTCTCTAGGTTTAGTCCATGCTAGAAACTTTTATGCATGTCACTTCTTCTTTAAATTTCCGGTATATATTTCTTGTCATTCTTTTGTATAATGTCCAACCACTTTTTACATTATCTATATTTCTTGTCATTACTCTTTGTATAATGTCCAACCATTTTTTTTTTTCTTGCGGGCAATTTCTTAATGGTAACCCTAATTTTTTTGGATTTGTGTTCTTTGGTAACCAAACTTAATTTTAATTATCAATGGTAACGATGTATTTTTTTTTTGTTATACTTAAGAATGTGGCACTAATAACCATTTTTCTTTATATAATAATAATTGAATTGCTAAAAGAGTCGTCTATAATTAATTAAGGTTTTTAAAACTAGTGACTTAAGTTCCCTTAAAAAAACTTGTTTCCCTTTATCTCTCCAATGAAAACCTATTTCAGTAACCCATTATTAGTAAGAGATGAACATAAACAATTATCTTAAAAGGTATTTATGTCTACTCGACAATAAGAATCTTACCTGGTTTTAAAGCAACCTTTTTAGTTATTGTCTATAATGAAAAATAGCTATAAATGCCACATTCTCAAGCATAACCATAAACCCGGGGTTAACATTGAGAATCGAAACTAAATTTAGGTTCGCCCGAAAAGACAAAACTTAGGATTACCAAATGCGAATTTCCTAATTTTTTTCTTCTCGAATACTTCCTACGTTTCCTAAATAAGTGGCAGCGTGAGAAGTGGCACACAGGACCAAGGTATCTTCTGAGTGAAAGTTGGAGGTCAAAGCGACTTGCAAAGAGTAATTAGAAGCCTGACCTAATTAGATAAAATATCTACATAATTGCCCTGACAACTTTATAGTCTCGGCACCCTCTGCCTCCCACCGGCCACGAAACTCTTGCGCCACCACCTACCATCGCCCACCACCGCCTTGCCTCGCCACCACGCTACCACGCCACCACCACCACCAACCTTTGCCACCCCCCATATCCTGCCGCCACCACCTCCACCGCCACCATCGCAGCAACGCCACCACCGACCACCTCCACCACTTAGGAAAACTTCTTTCCCTTCCTCAGCCACCGCCCATCGAAACCGCCATCTCGGTTTCCCTCCCCCGCTCCACGAAACTAACACTCTACCCTTCCCCGACCCAACCACTGACCGCCTGACCACCAACAACAATTATTAACCATCGACCACCATTTCCCTTGCGGAATCGCGTCAATCACCACCACCACCGGCATCCGCTCTCTTTCCCCACTACCACCATAGCAACAACACACCACAACTAACGCTATTCCACCACCAGCCAACATCTCCCTTTATTCAAAAATCACGATTTCCCCCAAATTCCCCACCATTTCTAAAATTCACCACCACCGGATCTGGAAGAAAACCAAAATTCACCAACATTTCCCATTTTAGAAACTTACCAAACACCAGTCCCAAAATTCAGATATGGAGAAAGGCGATAGGAGACAAGGAGGCGTTGGATGAAAAGGAGAGGAGAGAATGAATGAGAGGAGGAGATATGCGGTACCTAGCTGGAGGTAGTGATGTCGGTTAGTGGTGGAGTTACGTGAGTGGTGGTGTCGGAGTTGGTGGTGCCGGAGTGGTGTTGGAGGCTATAGTAGTAGTGTTAGGTTGGTGGGTTGGAGTTTGGAAGAGCGAGTTGGTGTTTCAGGTTGAGTTGAGGAGAGAGAGAATGGTGGGTTTAGAGTGGGGAGTTGGGGTTGGGGAGTTGATTATTAGTTTTGTTTAGATTGGTAGATGATGAGTTAATTAAGTTGTTGGGTAAGTGAAGTAATGGATATATCTGTAAATAAAATGAAAAAAACTTTCTATTTTAGGAAGCTATGTTGCACTTATTATGACATTTCCTAAAATGGGAAATGTTGCACTCCTTTAGAGCTTAGGAAGTATATTTTAAAGCTGCTCTAAGTTGCTATGGGTTAATTTATGCTGTCTGCTCCCGGTTCTTGCATTCTATACAATGTCATACTTGTCTTGAACTCTTGATTCAGTCAATTTATGTTGATGATGGGCATCTGAAGATGCAATATCTGTAGATTTTTCCTCTTGCCTTTTGTTGGTCTTGAAGTGATTCCTCTTGCAAAGGAACTGCAACGGAAGTTAATTTGTAAATGGAGACTACTTTTCCCCTGTTATCAAATTTTTAGATCATATCTAAATTGTGACAATCTCATTAGTGAAATGCCTTGCTTTGTCGGATGCATGTTATTGACAACATTGCTTTCCATGTTTGAGAAGCTCCTTCAATATCTCTGAAGATTGCACTTCCTGCCCTCCTGTGTGATTAGATCCAGATATGAATGTCATGGTCTATGTTGTTCTTTAATGATTACTCCCTCTGTCCCTTATCTTCATGTGGGTTTGGCACAAGTTCTAATATTTGGTTGAGTGGAGTTGGTGAAAATGAAATGGTGATACCACATGTTTTATATATGAGAGTGAAGTAACAGTACTTATGACCAAAATAAAGAACGGTCCATTCTTTTGGGACAGGGGAGTACAAGGAAACCATTATTATCTTAGTGCGCTTGAGCTGTATGTGAGAATGATTTATTGTTGCTTAACATAAATGTGGTACTCAGTAGTCCCCCGTACAATCAAGTATGATTGACTTCCAAGTTGAAGCATTTGCTTTCCCATGTGCAGTTCATTCCCAAGAAGGGTGGAACTGGAACACCCCGAAGGGGCGAGATTGTGTTTGTTGCACCAACTGGTGAAGAGATCAAGAATAAGAGACAATTGGACCAACATCTGAAATCCAATCCTGGAGTGAATTCCTTCTTCCTCAGAGTTTGACTGGGGCACAGGTAACCTTCCTCAACTTACTTTTTCAATTTTGAAAGATGCAAACATTGTCACTCAGTTGCTTTTAAAACAGGTGATACTCCACGACGTTCTGCTTTAGATTTGGCAGCAAACCAAGATCAACAGACACACCGAGAAAGTGATTCTTCCAGAAAAAGACAGAAAAAATCAAGGTCGAAAAAGGAAGATGAGAAGGAAGAGGCTGCGGAGGTGACTCTGCTGAAGGTGATGCACCTGCCAATAAGACAGAGGATGATAAGACTGAAGACGAGAAAGATGTGGAAGATGGAAGATGCAGAAGCCTCAAGAAACAACACTGAATATGGGAAAACTGAGGAAGTTGGTTTAGATGCTGGTTCAACTAAAACTTCTGTTGAAATTATCGAGGAGAAAAGCCGATGAAGCTAAAGAACAGAAAGAAGCTGATGGGGTAGGCCTTCCTTGATGAAAACCAAGTACATCCAGGCAAACAGGAAAGTTCTCAAGTATTAGCAGAGAGAGAGAAAGAAGAGCAACCTGAGGAAATCACTAAGAAGAAGAACAACCCAAAGGAAATTAAAGGGGATATTGTATCAGAAGCTGTTGAAAAACCTTCTGATGCTGGAGTACCAGGAGACACCAATAACGGAATGGAAGAAAAATCAGTGGAAAATAAAGGGCATCCTGAGGAAAATAAATCTGAAGCAGTTGGTAAACCAAATGATGCTGAATTGCCAGGAGATACCAAGAATTCAATTGAAGAGAAGCCATTGGAAAGTAAAGAAGGAGCCTGTGGAGAAACCAAATGAAGTGTTGGTTCAGCCTGAGGCAGATATTTTATCAGTGACCACAGAAAAGATGTGAATGAAGGTAGCTCTGCTAGCATTGAGAAAGAGCTTGAGGGGGTCTAAGCCAGGACGGGAGGAGCCAGAGAAAAGGGCGGGTTTGGAGGAAGTCGGACCAGATAATAATAATGTTAAGAAGAACCTGGAGCGGCGATGCACACCGAGATCAACCCCGTGAATACTGATAATACACCACATGAACCTGGTTCAGCTCAATCAATTAGTTGTTGAGATTTATCCCTCCTTTTTAGTGAATGTTCGTGTATTCTTAAGTCAGGTTTATTTTCTCTAACTTTTTTTTGGACAGTTTAGTTAGCGTTCTAGACTTCTAGATAGCAGATTTAGATCCGATGTTTTAATTGTAAGGTGTTGGTACAGCAGTTTGACGGCCTCGAGAAAGGCTGTATTGCTTGCCCGCAGAATTGTCATAATTAGAGGCGACAGTCGACTACGTGACATGACCCGCTACAGATGTAATCTCTTTGTTGTGACGCCATTTTATTCATGTCTCTTTGAACACTTACCGTTAAGTTAGACAAATTGTAAGCCATACTTCCGTTCTCATGTGATTAGAAATTTCAATTTCCATTTCTCAGTCCAGCTTTTCTGTTTTACGGTTTTAAACTTTTAATACTATGCACCTTTGAAAAGTGGGCTTCTACTGTATAAATTTTCTGGGAGATGCCGAGATGGTGTCTTGTTTTCAGTTCTCAAACAGACAAAAATGCATGAGACTTTTGGATATATCACGAATATATTCTTTTATGTAATTAATTTACTCCAAGGTTTTTGTATAGCTATTTAAGTAATTCACTTTTTCCTTATTATATGTAGCTTCTATGGAATATTGTTTTCTAATTGACGGTACTACCGCCAGATACTCTTTGAAAAGAATTTGCCTAAAACCAGTCACAAATGCTTTCATAGTTGCTTGACTTGTGTTTCGAAAGTTTGTTCACAAAATTTTAAAAGATGGTCTACATTGATGTTGCTGTAGTAGCTGTCTAGCTGAGAACTAATTTGTGGCAAAAGGGGAGGGAAAACCCTGAAATATGGCTTCTGCAAAATGTGACGGAAGTATGGGAGGTGCACTGCTTCTAGATTGCAGAAAAATGTCCACAAGCACTATACAAGATGAAATGTGATACACAAAGCTAATAGCTTCATCAGAAGTTCATTATTCTCTAGAGTCGTATAAGAGTCACAAACTCATACGTCTTACCATACAGAAATCCACTAGAAAAGGTAGGAAACATAATTTTAAATAGGCCTTCAGCTTTCAGAAACAGATGTTCCAAAGCCAATGCTGAAACCAAAAGTGATGCTAGGTAAGCAAGTGATTGTTGCTGTCCTGTATCCTCATCTTGAGTGTATGAGCCCTGCCAAATCAAAATTAGGTTATAAAAATGACGATAGAAGTTGTTGACAGGTCAAAGAAAAAAAAAAAAAAATTGACTTACCGGGGGAGTGAAGATTGGCAAAGTTTGTTTGTGAGACAGTACAAAGTCGCCTGCTGATATTGGACAGGATGTTTCTCTGCAGAGATCAATAGTCTCACTGTGCACATGTATCCCAAAGTATGAAGCGTCGATCATCACCTTCCCTCCAGGAAGATCTCCAACTGCATGAGGCATAAAGTCCAGATTAAAGCACTAAATATCACAATATGACCACTTGACATTCACATAAGGGTGAATTCTCTTCTGATTTTTACTTACTTGAACTTCTCAGTCATAAACTACACCCTATCTAAACTTACTAGAGATAATTGTAGTTGTAAATTGAACTCAGGTAGCCCTAATCAGAACAGAACTTAACTAATCTGAACATTTGCCTTCAACTTATTTCTCCTGAAACAAGAAAAAATATGGTAGGGAAAACAAAACACCACAATCAGAATTGCCTCTCTGCCACTCCCACCTCCCCCACCACCATCCCTCTCCAAAAGAAGTAAAAATCTTATATGGACTGGTCCACACTAAATTTAGTGTGGACCTAGTGTTAATATATGTGATTTATTGAAAAAGGTCACTATGTTAAAAATAATAGATATGAAAGAGATGTAGCTATAGATTGTAAAGGGTGACTATACGAGGAAAAAGGGTTACTATGTTATAAAGTATAATTTTCATTATAATAAACTAATGTAAGAAAGGGTGACTATGGAAAAATAAATTGTCACTATTTTAGATAATGGTATATTAGTGTAACTTTAAACTATAAAGGTGGCTATATGACAAAAAAGTTCACTATCTTACATGGGTGGCTTTAGTCCACGGTAATATTAGTGTGAAGCAGGTCCACACAAGACAAACTCCCCAAAAGAAAGGGTTACCCTAGAAAAGAATGAGGAGCCATTTGGTTCATCATAGAGAACAAAAAGCAATCAAGAAAGACAATCAAGATTAGAGGAACCAAGAAAGGGAAAAACCATATACTACTATTATGCTTGGTTGAAAAGATAAATAAAACCAAATTCCTCCAACACTGTCTGGATAAAAGAAAAAAGGAGCGAATGATGCCTCCTTAACCTTCAAGCCAACCAATCAAACCATATAATACTATTACCATCATATTGCATGACTAACTTCATTATCTCAACAAGCAACACCCTCAGCAACCTCAACCAACATTGTCCAGTGTCCACCACCTTCACTACCCCTCTCAATTACACTATCAGTGAGCACTGTCTTTCATATCTGGCTGTACAGGGGTCGAATTTGACTACCATCCACATTCTAGGCCCTTGGTGGTCAAGTTGGAGCTCTAACAGATCACATTTTTTATGAGTGATAGATAGCAAAGCTTCAATCTCAGCAACCTCAACCAACATTGTCCAGTGTCCACCACCTTCACTACCCCTCTCAATTACACTATCAGTGAGCACTGTCTTTCATATCTGGCTGTATAGGGGTCGAATTTGACTACCATCCACATTCTAGGCCCTTGGTGGTCAAGTTGGAGCTCTAACAGATCACATTTTTATGAGTGATAGATATGCAAAGCTTCAATCTCCCCCTCCCTCCCTCCCTCTCCCTCCCCCTCCCCCCTCCCCCTCCCCCCTCCCTCCCTCTCTCTCTCTCTCTCTATCTCTATGTATGTGTGTGTGTGTGGTCACCGATGTTTCCACATATCTTGTCACTCTCATTTGCTTTCAGGCTTGGTCATTGCCGTTGGCATGATGGCCAGGGGTTTTTGTGAAAAAGGATACAGTATTAAAGCGTCATTGGCCATTGTGAATGAAAGTAGTATATAAGACCAAATATGGAGAGGGGGGAACTAGTGGAGCTTAGAACAACTTCATGAGTGTTCTAGGTGGCATTCAGAAACACAAGAGAGTTTGTGAAGGCACTTACGACATTGCAAAAGCAGTGGAGGTGACAATCAGTTAGGTTGGGGGGGGGGGCTAGAGCCTGGAGGTGATGGCCTGCAAAGGGGTCCTTAATGTTGTGGTTGTATATTCTTTTTTCTCTGAAGTGCTTTGATTACCCACAGAAAGGGATCCAAACAAGAGGAGTGAGGCAGAATCAGAGAAGAGGTGTTTGGTGAAACAAACCTGCACCAAGAGAATTAAGGTCTTCCTTTCACTTTTCCATTCTTGCACCAAGAGAATTGAACTGTCATGGTTCTAACTTTAGTGCAATCACTGGTATTAATATACCAGAAACACATCACAAGCTCACAACAGAACATCTGTGAATCTAATCTCCTTAATAATATTAAGCATTGCAATCGCGCGACAAATCAAGCCGAATCCAGAAGCCATAATTATAACCATTCACTCCTTGTTATTTTAATTTCTCACATACCAATATGCTTCCTTCAGACTTATAAAACTAAAACATTAAAGAAAATCACACTATAACAACACAACAAAACAAGAGAGAGAATGACCACTGGAAGCAGAGATGCTGAAGATGGCTTCTTTGCCAGGTACCACTGGATCAGGCTGCATTTCAATGCCTTTGACCTTGACAGCATAGTTACCTTTCTTATCTGCACCAAATTAACCTTAATCTTTCAGAAAATTCAAATTTAATCCATACCCAGAAAACATATTTGAGCAATTTAAGCATGCATGATAATTTATTAGATCAACTTCAAGGAAAATAAGTTCCAATTGAATCCCAATTTTACAGGCTATTGTAGAATATAAAGAACCAATTACACCCATAAACTTAACCCATTAAATTACATACAGTTGATCTTCTCAGCTTAAACAAGATTATATTAAGATCCTCACTTTTTTTCATCAGTAAATAATTACTGATTAGTAGAAGGAAGTAAATTACCGCAGTATTTAACGGGCTTGGCAAGAATTGAAGGAACAGCCAAACAAACCCAGAAAAAGAGGATAACTTTGAGCTTGCAGATTGACATGGTTTCAGAACTTCAGGGGAAAGAAGAAGAGATATTAAGCCAAAATGGATTTTGAGGTTAGGTTTTGTTTGACAAAAACTTAGCAAAAATATTGATTTACCAGTGAAAATTGACTTAGGTTGTTCTCAACTGTCAATTTCGACTATAGGAATTTATTTATTTATTTTTGGTGCGAAAGAGGACAAGCCCCAAAATTTAATCTAATTTCTATAAGAAGTTTTTAGATAAGAAAAATACCTACCTCATAGGTTGTTTTTGGAGATAAAATTTAGCAGGGTAAGATAATGTAAACTCTTAGGTGGAGTTTGAGGCACGTGTTCGAGTATCTTAAAATTAATTGGTTAATTGTGAAAATTGTTGCGATTTCTTAAATACGTATTTTCGGATCTTAATTATCGTTGTATGTCTTAGTTTGTTTTATTATTAATGATATATTTTCTTCCAGATCAAAAAAAAAAAACTCTCCCGGTTCTATTGTACTATTTTCGTTAATTGATAGAAAATATATATAGAATATTCTCTTCCTAGATATATGATATATTCTTGTATCTTAAATTAAGGAGTATTCTCTTTCGTAAAAAAAAAAATCACATTAGATCTCACCCTCATGCTCCATACTTCATCATAATTAACACACAATCTTTATTGGAATCAAGAAAAGTAATTAATTAATATTCTACTTCATAACCAAATTTTAGCCCATTTGATACCCGACTTTGTATCGGTATTATGTCCTTAGAGTTTTATTGAAACAATAAAATTGTTAAAAGATTGAATAAATATTTGTGTATACTTTGTATAGTAAAAGAGTCACTAATAAGAAACATATTTTGTTAATTAGTACACTTTTTTTTACTTCTCCCAAAAAGTAGATTTTGTGCAAAGTAAAATAAGCTCGCTCATCTTACACCTTGTAGGAAATGGAACTTCTCATGATTTTTTTGTCGATCAAACAAGCACTAATAACAAACATATATGCTATACGAATATGCGTCACTAAATAATGTGATTATCGTTGTTATAAATATGACTTTGTAATGTCCCGATCTTTCCCATATTCATAATTCTAGGCATACTCCATCTCTCTAATTCCAACATAAATTTCAACTACTCTCTCCTTTTAGAGACCTCTAATTTGAAGCTCAATTTTGATGGTTATATTCTTCCTCGGTAGGTCTACTTTGGAATTTGCTATACATGATCTTGAAAGGTTTCACTTCACCTTGCAAGGCCAAACTTATGGGCTCATCATTTCGAACCTCTTGTTTGAAGCGATGAAAAAGAATTGGAGATATCTTCTATCAGATTGATTATTGCATATGATAATTTATGCGTCTTTAACTCAGTTTAAAGGCAATAATGGAAGATCCTTTTGGGTTGTCTACAACATCATGAATGATGCCATTAGGGATCCTATACACTTTCCTTTCATGCCATTCTCTAATACTATTTTAAAGAGACGGATCAAGCATCTGCTTTTATACCATATTAAACCAAAAGAATTTGTTTAATTAATTCCCATCTTGACTCGATTTCTTGTATCGTTCTCAACCATGAACTAAGGGCGTTCTCTTCGGCGTAAATCGAAGCCAGGCGAACGAGCCGGGTGAATTGAATTGACCCAGGGCGAAGCCGGCGGCGGGTGAGTGGGCGAACGGGCGATTGAAGTGACCGGGATTAAATTATAACTAATTAATAGTAATTATTATCATTTAAGGCGGCCAGCCCAGGCGGGGTTGAAGGCCCGGCCGGACTAGGCCCGGGCGAATTGGCCGGAATTGAATTGAATTGAGCGGCCGAGGCGGGCGAAAATAAGGCTTGGGGAGAACCAGGCCTCAATTAAGTTGGTTATACCTCATAATGGATCAATCTAGATTTCTCACATAATCACTTGAGCGTACTAAAATACTATTCAACTTTGATCTTAAACGGAAAATCTAAACATGCATATAAGAATGGATGAAGTATGCATCTCTATTATTCTTGTACTAACAATGAAACAATTTCCTCAACCCAATCTGAAAAACCTCGAAAATTGCATCAAAATAGAGTTACACATATGCTTATATGTATATATATATCTACAAAGGACAACAAAAACGCAAAACGAACATTCATACTTTATAGAGCTACATACATAAACAAATTAATTTAAAACAACCTAGAATAATTAACTCCCATCAACAACATCTACACTAGCAGAACAAAACAACAACTTTCTAAAAAAGATTTAAGAGCACCACAAGAAACTTCCTTGACATTATTCTTGATTGTTTTATCACGCTTTGTACTACGATCTCTTACACTTTGATCTTGTCGCTTTTTAGTACCATTCACAACTCGTTCTTTGACTCGGCCAATACATTTCTTGGTCTTTTCATTCACACTTTCTTTCTTAGTGAAAGTGTAGCTTCTTAAGTAAAGTTGCCTGCATGAAATACTCTCTACAACCTTCGGCCTTGGATGCCCTGGACCTTTAAAACTCACTGATCTTACGAACTCGGCGTCGGATTCCGGCCATTTGTAGAGGTTTACATAGGTGGCTCTCACTCTTAGTGTAGGTACCCTTGTGTCTTCTATACAGCTTGAGATGCATACTGAGTTCATAATTATGAACTCTCTCTTTCTTCCTGATACTATGTCTTTGATCTAGGGCATGATTTATAATAGTATATATGTAAATAAATGGGCTGTGAGGCTTAGATTGCAAGTGAAGACATGGAGAAGAAAATTTGAGAGTTAGTATGATTGTAGTATGTGCTATAGTTGCTTTCTTGATAAAGCACCAGCCTGTGGAATGATTTATCATTATGTCATGTAATCACTGTGTTTTTATCTTTGTTTGGGTTCCTGTAGCCTGTAGGCCAAGCAAGTTTTTTGTTTATTTTTTATATTTGCAAATTGCTAGTAAAAAGAGAATATAATTTTTTTCCCCATACTTACCCCTATATCACAAAAACTTTATAAATGCTTAAGAAGCACCACATCATTAGTCGTTGGTGATGCAATAGGGTTAGTACTTAGTAATTAATTAGTATTATAAACAAAGATGCGATAATGCATATATGAGGTTACTTATGAGAATCACTAATTAAGATCGTGATAAGGTTACCCGTAATGCATATATGAGGTTAACAACAAGTACAAATGAAGTTATTAATAATATGTATATGCCTAATGTCGCACCATCTTTGTGGGTATGATTGATTGTGTATTATGAGTTTATAGAAGAAGGGCTAAGCATCACACAGATATATATGAACCGGTCTCATAAGTCATGATCACAACATTCTAGTGCATCCAAGCAATTTTTAGGTGACATACTAGCTAGTTATTAAGAAGCGGCTTTTATGGAGTACTACTTTCCATAACAAGAATGGACTTCTAATATTACTCAAGTCATGACCACAACATTCTAGTGCATCCAAGCAATTTTGCCTTAATATTAAGTATATATGACTTGTTGGCTACTTGGCTATTAAACTTATTGTATGTCCATAAAACGGGTGCAAACGCAAATGTGTCACCAGGACCAACTATTCTCATATATGGTGCAAGCTAAGTGTTTTAAGGTTATGCATATAGATTGATGTGTTTGAGGTAATTAACGTTGTTTGAGGTATTATTTTAACAGACAAAACAGTGTATTGGTTTAACTGACAAATAGTATAGAATAAAATTAATGATTAATGTCAATCAAGTGGCGTCAAACAAAATAAAGTGAGTAAAATTGAAATGAAATGGAAGCCACGCAATTGATTGTTCTTCTGGGAGCATAATCATGCATGACAACGTAACATGCTTCTGGTTAAACCATGATCATAGCAACCATCTGTTAAAAGATTGCTATATCTATAATTAACGCACGATAAGCTAGCTAGCGTGTTCTTAGCGTGCTCAAGCAAACACGCTAAAAATTGGCATTTGGCATCTGAGGTGGCCTCTGATGCACAATTGGTAGAAATGATGAGGCAATTCCCCACTCATTCACAATGAGTCTAATCTAGGAACCTTCATCAATTTATTATATTCATTTACAACTTTCTTTAATAAGATTACATTCCCCTTACTACATTTTAACATAAATTGGAATATTTTTAATGCATATAAGAGATTATTGATATAAATTACTAAGAGTTCAAAAGAGTTGCAGATGTTGATGCATATGAGGAGTTACTCACAAGTAAAAATAGAGTTACTATTTACTAATAATAAACATGTGTGACTACTCAAAACGCTTACTTATACCTTATGGCACAGGTTAGAAAAAATCAATTACTAAAAAATACATAGAGCACTAGCATTTGGTAATTGGTACTATATGATAGTGATGAAGTATCATTACTCTCCAATCACAAAGCTATATGCCTATATATGTTAGACAATACAATAGTTTCCTTTAACAAATCAAAGTTCTTATATAGGTTTCATCTTTCATAGCAAAAAAAAGTGAATATATTAATAAAGTTTTTTACAAGTTAGCAAATGAAGCTTTTACAGGCTTAAAATGGCATCTTTTGGAGTATAAAATAACTTTAATTAACCTTTAATTAACTATGATCGCCATTTAACATATGAATAAAATAATGGGAACTTCTATTACGATCATTTGAAGAACTTTATTTTACTGATGTAGACATATAGTTAGAATTCAAATCATTCATCCATACTATAATATTGTCTTATAGAGCTGGGTATGGGTAAGGCTAGTACGAGTAGAATAACAAAGGTACAACGGTGGCTAGTGGGTTGTGCATGGCATCATTTTCAAAATTCCACACGAGGTCAACATAACCACGCGGTGGGCGTATCATCATGTTGTCATGTTGTCTTACTCACTCTTAACCAAAATGTATAAAAAATAAAAGCCGTCCGTCAGAATGTGGGTCGAGCAATGCATGAGCCTTTTTTTTATGAGAGAATTGGTATTGGTAAGAGCCTTGCATCGTGCACGATTTGACCGTGGCCCGTTCCAAGCCTGACCCAACACGTGGGTCGGCATGGCCCGTGCCCATCTCTACTAGTATCATAGCTAACTCAGCAAATTAGAAGGGGGAGGGGGGAGTTGCTGATCAATAGCAATCCAAAAACCCCGCCTTTTTCCTCTCCTTCAGACAGATAGAATTTTCTTTTCACCTGTTGCATCAAAAATAATTGCACTCAAATGCAAAAAAGTTAAAGCTAAAAATACTTTCGCCCTTGTCCCAGAAAAAGAAAAAGTAAAAAAGGCAATATAAAGAGAAAGAAAAACCATAAAAGATAGATCAGAAACAAGAGTACGTACATTGTTGTGCTTGAGCTCACTACAAATCAAAATGCCAAAATCTCAAGCTTCTTGCAGTTATAACAGCAGAAGAAGAAGCACCATATTTTGCAAATTCATTCCTTTCATTCACACCGATACTTCTCGTAAGTTCTAAAGATTAACTTCTTCTGTAAATTATAAATTCCTTTTCTTTATTTATGTTCTTAGTGGATCACACTACAATATGCTGGAGTTACAATTATAATTAAGTATATAGTGTAAATCATAATCAGAAGATACATTTTTTTTTTCTGTTTTCAATGTTGCAAAGTGAAAGTTTAAATTTACGGCTCAGTGATCATGTAGTATTACTTGATAATTCTGAGTAATTTAGGGCCCGTTCGGTATTACTGTGGTTTTCTGTTTTTTGGTTTTTTGATTTTCAAAGTCATACGATATATGTACTATAATGAATAAAAATTTAGTCAAATTTATTGGGAACGTGATGATTTTGAAAATGGCCAACTAAAAAGTGAAAACCACTTTTTGATTCCCTGTTTTTGGTTTTTTAGTTTTTAAAAAGCTGAAAGCTAAAAACAAAAACGATAACGAACGAACCCTAAACTTTGATTGCATGTGCTCAAACTTACTTATAGAGTTGCTAAACAACACCCTGTTTTTTCCCTACTAACACCCTAATACAAGGCCTTATTAAGAAAGAAACAGGGCGGCAAATAGCAAAACCCCTTAATTGTAGTCGTAATTGAGATTTAGTTAGAGAGTGTAGCTTTATCTGTTGTATTTTTTTCTTCATCATTGTGATTTGAGTATATGTTGAATTTTCTTGAACTTCAGGAGTATAACATAACATGGAGAAAAATATCTTTCAACTAACTAATGAAACTTATAAGTTGAATAGTTGTCAAATTAACGCGACAATAAAACTTAGAAGTTTGTTGTTTGAAGTACATAAGATAGCAAAGCTTATTGGAGTTGTGAAGCTTAAGAAAGCTCATGTTATGAGCCTGCCTGTTATTGAATGCCTGAAGCTTGTTGTATTTGATCAGTGTGTTGCTGTGTTCGAGATCCTTCTTAAGTCTTAATTAATTACAGGTCAAGTATGTTTTCTGAAGGGTGTTTCATACAGAGAGCTAAGTAAGGCAACAGATGGGTTCCGAAGAATCATCACTTGTGACTCTCAAAGCATAACCTATGAAGCTAAATTCGGAGATGGTTCAGTTTCTATTGTGAAAGAAGTAAGAAGTGTTGATCACGATAATGAGGTGTTTGATAAGGAATTGCAGTGTTTAGGGCGTTTACATCATCGACACGTTGTAGCTCTAAGAGGATTCTCTATTGGTCGTAGGAGGTTTGATCCCTACTCTTAAATCATTTCTATGATTGCATATTTTAGTATTTACAGTGCAGAAATCCAATGACAATCAGCTGAAAAATTGAAGCTTCGAAGCTACATTGTTATGAGCTAGCATGCGGTTCAAAGATGATGTAGGCATGTAGCTTAAAGCAGACAAATAATGTACATAACTTCCAGTAAGTGGATACATCCACTACAAAATGAGTAGATTTAGGAATAGCAATCAAGTCACTCAGGTCTCTCCCTCATTCAGTTTGCATTTGGTTTGGGTCGGGTCTTTGAAATTGCTCGATTTTGAGTTCGGTTCAGTAGCAAGTCAAGTCTGCATTTGGATTTTTCGAGCTTAGGTAATATAATTTCAAGTTTCTTTGGGTTAAATCACTAGTCATACGAGCATATATTGCCAATGCATATGGACTCCTCATAATATCTGCAACAAAAATGGCATTGGAGACAGCTAAGTGCCGAGTGATACAGACATTTCTTTTTTTTTCTTAACCATCCTATAGTAATTCTATAATTTTTCTCGTACTTCTTTCCAGTTTCCTAGTCTTTGAGAGCACTGCAAAAGGAAGCTTGAAAGAGCACCTGAATGGTACTTTCTATAAAACTTGTGCATTTTCAATGCATCCTTTTTGTTGAAGATTTCTAATATTTTGGCATAATTATAGATCCCCTTAAGACTCCTCTAAGCTGGAAGACCAGAGTACAGATTGCCATTGGTGTAGCTTCTGCGCTGGTGAGTTGAGCTCAGTACACCAACTTCTTTTGCGTAAAATAATGCATTATAAATATTTGCCTTCTGATGAACACAGCGTCAATCCCTCCTCTCTTTGTCTCCTTCTGAACTAACTATAAACTGAAGTATCCTTGACATTCTTGTACATTATAGGTTTATCTGCAGTTCTTCTGTGAGGCACCTGTACGTCACATCTCCGTTGATTCAAGCGATATCGTCTTGGATGAGAATTTGATTCCAAAGGTGAACACAGGAATTAAAATTTAACTGTTCTGCTTCCACTCAGTTTAGATTTTCTCAAACATCAGTTATTTTCTTCACAGCTTTCAAGTATCAGCTGTCAATGCTCAGAAGGTGAGAAAATCCCTACAGCTGCAGCATTATCTAAACAAAAATATGGCTACTCTGAGCTCATTCTTTAACTTATTCTGTTATCACTGCAGAAAAGGCAGACATGATACCTCAATATGGTGCATTACTACTTGAGCTGATCACTGGTCAATCTTTGGCGAAGGAGAGTGCTGATGTAATCCAATGGATCCGAGAACTACGATCCAACTTATCCATGCATAACATGATTGATCCAGACCTCGGAAACAGTTACAGTTCAAAGGAACTATGGGACCTCTTGAGCGTTGCAAGATTGTGCATGAAAGTGCAAAATACACAAGCTTTCAGTATCTCGCAAATTTTTGGTACCTTCAAAAGAGGTTTGGCAATAATTGAACTAGTATCCAGGGTGCTAGACATTTTGTGAAAACCAATTTTTCAGTGTCTCGCCTAAGCATTTGATCAAACCATGCTCCTATGATGGCCAATCACACAAACATTCATGAAAATGCCAAATCGATTAACCAAAATTATCCCAAGTCAAAACCCAATGTTGGATTTAGAGGTTCATGAACTCATTAATGGCTTCAAACCCTTCCAAAAGAAATAGCTACTCATAAATCATGAAAAATTATAAACTAAAAGACATTAACAACTATTAACATAAACTAAAACAATAATATAGGATGAACAAGTAAATAGAGTGAAAATGACATGGAAATATGAAAATAAAGCAATAATATATGAGAGAGAGTAAGAAATTTTTATTAAAGTTGCAAGGAGCTTCCAAATCTTCAAGTTTCCTTCATAAATTCTTCAAATTCCAAGTTTTCAACAAGTTTCTCTCACTTCTCTCTCTAGAAGATGAGATTTTCTCTCTCATAGGGTTCTAAGAATTTCAAATCTCACTTTATTAAAA
The DNA here is from genome assembly GCA_947646795.1 of Beta lomatogona. Lineage (NCBI taxonomy): Eukaryota > Viridiplantae > Streptophyta > Magnoliopsida > Caryophyllales > Amaranthaceae > Beta > Beta lomatogona. The sequence goes on from CANSNZ010001286.1 coordinate 19,912, forward strand.
TATAATGTAAATTAGCCTACTCTAAAATGAGAGGAGTTTGTCTTATATAGTCCTAAAATAAACTAAGCATAATTACAAATTAACCCCCATTCAAAAGATGATTTAAAAAAGAAAGATTTCCGGAAAACCCGACCCGTGCGGGTGAAGTGACCCGGGCGCTCGGGTTGAGGTTGACCCGGGCGGGTCGGGCCAACAGGAGTGAAATTTCGGTTTTCCGCATATTGACTTGGGCGGGTCGGTTGACTCGAGCACTCGGGTCGATTTTCAGTAGTTCATCTACAAACGGTCATATCTTACTCGTTTTTCATCATAATTGAGCTTGTGACCACTTGTTGGAAAGATATTGGGCCAAACTTTCATTTCCAATTTGAATCGCTCAAAAATGTTTTGTGTGCTGAAAGTTATGGCCATTTGAAGTTGACCCTTGTGCGCAAGCCATTCCAAAACTTCTTATACTTGTCCCCATGCTTCCTTGACCTTCCTCTTCGATCTTAATATTCGGGGTTGTGCAAGTGTCCTCCAAGTATGCTCCTAAGTCCTGAAATGAAACAAAGCACCCAAAGAAAGTGCATACGAGGAGGAAAATTACACAAATAAAGGAAATAGCTAACAAACTAGCCTAAACTAACTCAAAAACAACTATAATACCAACTAAAAGCGATCAAAAAGTAACGCAATAAACAAGACATCAACGACCACCAGCCAAAAAAGGCTTCTTCTTGAAAAGTATAAATCAATGGCTTCCATTCTTGAAATAAGTTCTAATCTACAAAAAACCCATCTACTGCAATTTTTTTTTGCTATTACGGATTTATGGTGTTGTTTAAGGGTGTTAACGAGCCGAACCGAGACCTGGCTAGGCTCGGCTAGGCTCGAGAAGGGGAAGGATCGAGCTCGGCTCGAGCTCGAAGCTCGTCGAGCTTGAAAATCTCGGCTCGGCTCAAGCTCGAAACGAGAAAGATTCGGCTTGGGAGGCTCGGCTCGAGAAAGTTCGCGAGCTATTTGGCTCGAGAATAGTTTTTCATTCAGCTTAATTCACCCACATAAGAGTTTAGATTCGTCAGACATGAAAGGAGGAAAAAACAAAAAAGGACACTAAAAAAAAGTGAGGAGAGAAGTCAGACATCAAAGTGTGAAAGAACGAAAAAGAAAAATAGAAAACGAAAGACTAGATATGAAATTGACCAAACAACAAAGTACTGAGTGAATGAAACTAACAAAATGCAAATGAGATGAACCCAAAGATCCCACTACTCGCCAACTAATGGATGAAAAAGAGAAAATAAAATAAAACCTATCATCTTGCTCGCATGGCCCACGAACCCCGCTACTCGCGGCTATATGGGGGCAGCGCAAGTCTTAGCCCTCAAGTAGTCAAGTGTGCGAACCTGGTGATTAGGGATTTAGGGTTGAAGGCTTGATGTTATTGAACTTAAAAACCCTTGAACGATCGAAGTATTTTCATTTGTTGTGTATTTTATAAATGGGTTTGGGAAGATGGGCCTTATGTTTTTTAATGGAGTACAACTTAAGGTCCAAGTTGTATTAAAAATTAATACAAAAAATAGTACTTTAAAATTTATCGAACATGTTTCACGAACTTTCGAGCCGAACTCTACTAGGCTCAAGCTCGGCTCGTTAAGGTCTCGAGCCGAACTCGAACTCGAATCGAGCCATCTCGAGCCGAGCTTTGACCGAGCTTTGACTGAGCTGAATACGAATAGTTTGCGAGCCATCTCGTAATTCAGTTTTCTATGTAATTTGATTGTATGAATGAGGAATTAACCAGGTTTCTAAATGACATATCAAGCATTTGAATGTATTAATTATTGAGTTGAAAATTTAGTTAGTGATAAAATTTAGTTACTGTAACAATTTAGCCTGTATTGTTGCAACAGAATATTGAGATTTTCAAGAAAAAATTACTCTTTTGGTCGACAAATTATGTTTAGGCAAATGAATTTTATCTCTACTGTCATCACACCATCATCACACCATCATCGCACCATCATTCATGATTCACTTTGCAAATTTTATCCAACTTTTAAACAAAAAAAAGGAGTAGTGTAGGTACAGCAAAGCCTGACACGTTATTTTTTTTGGATGAAAAACAAAATCAAAAGCAGGGATGTTTGGTGTGCTTTCAATGACACACTTGTTTTTTTTCTTGATTTTGATAGGGTAAACATAATATGAGGATGAGGACAATAAGATTTTCATTCCCATTTTATCTATATAAATATCTAAAACAACATCCTTTATGCCACGTGTCTTTAAGCTAGACAATTGATGCTATGGTGGCATGCTCTATCGTTTAGGGCCTCAATGAGATGGTCCACATGGCAAGCAAATCAATCCTTCAGCAAATTAGGCGTGTAATTGCCTACAATCAAGGATTTAATTGATTTAGGAATTCTTTGTTATTTAGGAAATATTATTAATTGTTGTATTAGGCGTGTAATTGCCTACAAAGCTACAACTGCATTATAATTTTGGAAATAAAATGGTCAAAATAATCCCTACAATCATGTATGTAATTGATATTGTACTTGCTACAAATTAGAAAACAAGTATATTCCCTTCTTAATATTCTCTATTATGCAGCTAATGTTAAGGAATTATTTTTGTTAATTCCGAATTATAAGTTGTTCGCCTTACAATTTTGCAACTATAAATAGGCATTATACGGACCCTAGCTTTGTAGGAGTCATTCAAAGTACATATTACATAGTTATATATATATTCCTGTTTGTTTTAAAAAAAAAGGACACCAAGGTGACATGTTTTACTTCGCATTTGGAGGAACAACCACGAAGAGGAGCAATATTGGGTTGGGTTTTCTTTTTTTTTAAAAATAAATACTTATAAGGGCATTTTGAAAAATTTCAATCTCTATAAAAGCAAGTACTTAAAAAATTATTGCTTTTTGTTAAATATATGATTGATTATCAATCATTGTTACCGATGAGTTATAGTAAATTATGGAATATCACGAAAATTATGGATTTACAAAATTATGACATTTTTGTTAATTTGATTATCGATTACTATGACTCATGTGGTGATTATATATCATGATAAATGTATTACTCCCTCCGTTCTCAATCAATTGTCGTGTTAGGTTGTTGGGTCGATATAGTAAAAGTAAGCATAAAATATTGATTGATTAACAAATTCCACTCTCTCTTCCTCGTCCTCTTCCTCTTCCTCTTCCTCTTCCTCTAATCTCTCCCTTCTCTTTACCCCTTTCTTGAGTTGGTGGATAGAATTTTTCTTTGTGATGTCTTTGGATGAATATACGGTAGAGATCTACGAACGTCATAGTGCAACTCTATTGCTTCTTGCGGAGTCCTTAATTCCTAGAAGAAAGGTAATTGTAAAATATGTGAAGTTGTGAGCGAGAAGAGTTTAACACATCTCTGCGCAATTTACATGTAGATCGGTCTTGATGATTGATTTTGAGTGTTTTAAAGAACTAGGGAGAATATATATACTAATATATTAAAAGGCGTGCGTAAACCGGGGAACGGTGCCACGTGGCGCTCTCCCTAGGAAGTTTTAGTTCATGTGATCCATGTACAATAAAAAAAAATAGAAATTGCATAGTATAGGTTTTGATCCCGTGACCTCAAGTTCATGTACTAAAGTTTTAACCACTTAGACCAAGTTGTATTTAGTGTTATCATATCAAAGTACATTATTAATAAATGAAAATTTTTTTCTTATCCAGGGGCATAGCCTGAGCCTAATAACTAGTTTTACTATAAAAACATGCATAGAGTAGTTTATTCGAGTTACTTTGATTGTTAAAAAGGACTATGTTTTTCTTTTCCTCTCACGTCAAATTTCCAATATGTTCAAAGAAATAATTCCTGATAACTTGTCTGACATTTACCCCTATGCTATATGTGTATGAAGAGAGAGTGTGAAATAGAGACGGTTAGTGAATGACCTACATCACATGTGTTAGTGTAGGGTAAGTAAGTTTCTCATATTAGGTAACGAGACAAGTACAATATTACAATATCCAATCCATTTAAGGAAACTACCATAAGTAAGTTTTTTATACTTTTTGGGCAGTGGGAAAAAAAATCAAATTACAATATCTATGTACAATATGAAAATAAAAACGGTTTATGTTATAATCGGAAAATTAACGAATTAGAAGTTTTAGAATTGGTATATGTCGGTTGAAACCAAGTATATAAGAAAAAAAAAAAACCTCGCAACGATTTTGACAAAAACGATTTTGATTTATAATATTAGTCATAATAGAAATGCACTTTAACAATATTATTGAAAGAGTCTTGAACAATTTAGGTAATAAATAATGGCACCATCATAAAAAGTTCGTTAAAAATCATATTAATCCTAAAATAAAAGTAAAAACATGATATTACATCCACCTTTCTAAGAAGTTAAATAAAATGTTGAAACATCATTAATATTTGGCCAAAGTCATATATTGATTTGAAGAATTTTTTTTCCGATTTCTCTAATTAACTTTGTTTATTGTTTTTTAATTAAAAGAAAGTTTCAAACAAAAAACATTTCTAATTAGAATGTGAGTATTGTTTTGTAGAACCAAGAAATGAAACATCCCTCTTTTAGTGATCTAAATTACATTAGAAATTATATATGTTTACATTCAAGAGTAGTCTTTATTTTTGCCAATAATATCAATTAGTACTATGCAAGTATCGGCTAGATTAACATATGAATCATTTACTTGCTGCACACAAACAAAACGTCAAGGGATGAAAAATAAATCAGCGATAAAATGGAAAACTTTTAGATAACAACACAAAATCGAAATTTATCATTGAATAACACTCTTAAAATTTAAAACTTGAACTTTCATTTCTTGCTTTATAGCATACTCTAACAATATTACAAAAAGAGTCATATAATGAGCATCATTATAAAAATTTAGATAAAAATCATATTACAATCATCTTTTTTTGGAAAGTGAAATAAAATTTTGAAATAATATCATTAGTTGGCTTAATACCAAACTAAGAAATTCTTTTGCTCCAACACTATGTCATTCAATCTTTTATACAAACCAAAATTTGGACCCCAAATTGTGCAATTATTATTTTTCTTAGCCTTGAAACGGGAATTTCTTCTTTTAGACGCCATTGTAGGAAATTGTTACGTAAAGTATACTCCCTCCGTTCTTGAATAATTGTCATGTAAGGTTTGGACATACATATAAAGAGTATATAGTAGGGGGTGTAGGTATTGTTGGCAAATAGTGTATAAGTTAAAAAAAAATTAATTGAGTAAGAAAGAGAGACAGTGGAGGGCTCCACATCACGTGAATATGAGAAGTGTGTGTGAGAGAGATATAATTAGTGGAGGAATTCATATCACATGGGTTCGGAGTAGTAAATTATCATTTAAGGTAAAAAGATAATTATTTATGAATGCATGAAAAATAGTGTACAAGATAATTATTTGATGACCAATGGAGTGCGTCCAAACATATTATCACATAATGTTACTAATAGAAAATATATAGTTACAAAATATCAAGATACGTGAAATTAAGCAACATATTTGGTGCTTTCTAACAAATAGAAAAAAAATATAGTAACTGAAATCTATAATTGGAGAACATAATGAATAAAAAAAGGAAAAATCACATAATATATGATGACAAATAAACATAATGTAACAAAGTCAAATGTTGCTTTAAATAGAAGGATCATTTCCACCATAAAAGTGTAAATACTTTTAAGAGAAAAGATTATGAAAGGTGATAGGATTACTCTAAAGCAAAGGGAGTATTAAAAATTAATTCATATTAAATTTGAACGTGACATACAATGATACAAGACTATAAAACGGGTATATATAACGTTAATATTATGATGAGACTTTGTGAGGTCATTGAAGATTATCATTTTTGTGCAATCACTCCCTTAATTAAATTGTACAATCCGTCAAAATTTTCTAAATAGATAACGTTTGAAGAAATTCCCAGTGCAAGTAGTGGTTGCCTGGTGGGTGGTGGTCGATGGGTGACTGGTGCATTGCAATGATGATGCAATATTACAAGAAAGAGAGGGTGAGTGAAATTGGGGAAAGCGGGGAGAAAGTGGTTGCATGATTAAGTACAAGTAGTGTTGCGAATTGTGATTTTGTTTGAGCTTACGAGTGAAGCAATAGGCACATCGAAGACTTTTTCGGTAAACCTTTTTAAAAGAAAAATGGTTGGTCACGTGTCCCACCATAATATTAGCTACATTAGTTCTTGAACATATGGGTCGTAAACCAATTTAATTTATTCTTAATACACGATATGATTATGAAAAGGTTGCTTGGAATTTCGGGGAATATAATGACGTATTATATAAAGGAAATAATATGATGAGACTTTTGTGACGGGTCATTGATGATTCCCATTTGTGTGCAATCACTCCCTTAAATTATACAATATGCCAAATTTTTCTATAAGATAGCATCGGATGAAGTTCCACACCGTAGCGGTGGTATCTGGTGGGTGGTGGCCGGTGGGTGGCCTGGTGTAGTGCGGCGGTGGTGCAAGACAACAAGAAAAAGGGGGAAACATGATTGTAGAATGCGGGGAGTGGAAGTGGTTGCATGATTGAGTGTTAGTAATGGTGCAAATTACGATTTTATTTAAATGGGCGGAAGCGAAGAAATTTCAAGTCGGCTTTTTTTCTAAAATATTGTTGGTCACGTGTTCCCACCATAACATTAAATATATGACTATAATAACTTCAAATCACAAGTTAATATTCGGACCATGATTTAGGAGAAACATCCTAAAATTTTAAATTTATAAAACAAAAAATTCATGTGCAATTTGCACGGGACTAAAAGACTATGTTGTTTGTAAGGAAGTGTTCGAAATGTATAATTTCAAATACATTTTATGATTGACGATGTTTATGATTTATTTTTTTCATACCATGTAAACATAAACGGACAATTTTAATTACTTCTTTTTTTGTTTCGTTGTAGCTAGGGTTGCACTAGGGGTTTTTTTTTATAAAAAATTTTACTTGTTTCCTAAAGACTAGTTGTTACTCGCGCGCGTAAGCGCGGTTCCCAAAATAGTGTAATTGTGATATTTGTAGTTCGTCATTATTGAGCAGTGAAAATGTTTGTTTAGTGCGTATTCCAAACGGGCGGTAAGTACACGGTGTATTAAATGCATTATTCAAATCAATGACAAACGATGTGCAAACACGGTTTATTTTCTCGTTAATTTTACCTGGAAAGAAAATGCATAAATAAGTTTATTTCAAGTGCAATTCTAATAGTTAAGTTAACAACTTTGATTCGAGAACTTCTTTGTTAACTTGGAGCTTTTCGCGTGCCTTTAGAGTGTTTTTAAAACGAAGCTACAATCTATTCCCGCAAGATAGAGAGTATGCTCCATTGCAACACCTTGTTTCGGAAATTGATGCGGCTAGTGTGATTTGGATAAAGAACCTTGTTGTCATTAGTTCATTGAAGATGTCGGTCGAGGCCTAGCAAGAGGATGTAATTAGAGAAGGAATTAGATCGATGTAGCGTTTAAATCATATGTAATACGTATGAAAAGTAAGTAAAAGGGTAAAGTGCAAGAATGCTTACATCGTTTGATAGAGTGTTAACATGGCCGGATGGCATTTTGAAAAGCACTTTGCATTGTTCGGTGCGGGCGGTAGAAATATTGTGCCGGTAGTGTCGTACGCTCTCGGATGCAAGGCGGAGCTGTAATCAAGTGAAAATGGTATTGTTGGTTTTATTAAAGCGAGACAATTCATTATATATGCAAGGATGTGTATAGCTTGGCACAACTAAGGTCTCTTGCAAACAATTTGAGCAATTGTACGGCCGATTGTTTGGAAACGCAATACGTTTGCCACATGAAGCGCATACGGTATATGTAACGGATCCGTAATATTTGGTTCAAGCATACATACGTGTAACCAGTGAGTTTCTCCAAGTATTGTTGTGCGGACTGACGGAGCATGAAACGGGATTTAGCTATTTTTGGAATAGAGGTAGTATAGGCAAAAATATAGTGTAGCGGTTAGCGCACTAACGTGTATATAACAAGAACTTACTTTTTAGTAAGTATCTCTGCTCTTGAAACGTGTACATTATTTCCTTCCATTGCTAATACACCTTACACTTTGTAGTTGTACTTGGGAAGCTTGCTAACAACAAGAAGTAAACGGTGTTCGATTTTTTTAATAGTTTGGCGCAAGCGGCAAATTTAATTTCTAGTGTAGCTTATAAGTTCAAGATAATGACCAAGATATGGAAGGTTTCTTTATGTAGCTAGATATGGAAAGACAAAAAATGAAAAGAACAACCCCTTGCAAAGTGGAGATAAGAGGAGGTGGAAGGGAATGGTTACAAAGATGTGGAAGGGGTGTTTTATACCAAAACCGGGGAGCGAAAGGATCGAGTGAGAAGCTATTGATTTTAGGGTGACCAATATGTGTAGGTGGGGAGAGATGTCGTGCGAGTGTTTGATCACATGTTAGTAGTAGCACATTTGGTGGTATTGTAAATAGGCGAGATCACATGCTAACGGTGGGTAGTTATACATAGAAAGCAAGGATATGAGCATGGTGTTTTAAAGCCTTATGTAGGCTAACGCACTATATTGCCTCATAGCATTAAGGCACAACATGCATCTGAAACGAAGCTAAGTAAAAGGGAATTCCAGCGGAAGTGAGTTCTTAAACTTGATAAGGTAAAGTAGGAAAGTTAAGCTTACGATTTTATGAGTTAATGCGAGTGCTTATAAAGAGTGTTTGCACGCAAAAAGGGCCCAAACGAAGCTAAGCTGGCTAACAAACTTAACACTTACAACTTGCCTTCTCAGACCAAAGCGAACACTATATGGCAAGTAGTAGGGGTGTCGTATAGGAACAAAGAACTTGGTTTAAAGCTAACAACACAAAGGTTCATGTTCTATCGGAAGCCGCTAGATTCAAAAAGGAAGATTAGTAGCATGGTTTTGCGCTAATTCCAACGAATAGCTTTTGGAACCCAGAGTCGGGATCTTGTTCGGTGCAAGTGCGGTTGCTGGCCCTATTTGTAAGAAGAATGGTTTTGTCTTCGGGCGATGCGCTATGGGTTCGAAATTGAACATTCCCTACATCGGAACAAACAACTTGGTTTTAGATGTGATGTTTGTTTAATTTGTAAAAAAAAAAAGCCTAAACGTGTGGATGAGTGCTTTGTAATCGAGAACTTGAATGTAGGCCTTGTGGAGGGTTGACATGTTGTGTTATGATGTGGGTATTACAATGATCAAATAATTGGATTAAAAACAAAGTTTTTACAAGTTGCAATTCATTTTGCACTCATACACGAGATGTTCTTGACTTACAAGGGTAGGTGGGTATTAAAAGGCTTTAGTGAGTTCAATAAATTAGTTCTTTAAAGACACGTTTTCCGGTGAAAGTGTGAAACATGGTACTATGCGGGACAAGAAACATGGAATAGCGAGTTAAGTAAAGAGAAAAAGTGAAAGGGAAAGGAATTCGGGGGTCATTGGTGTAAGATGACACAAAGCTACGTGGCTAAGCGTAATATAAGGTGTTTATACTTACGGTAGTAATTTGAGCATATATCTCGGCTTGGCATCTTGAATAGGGCTTCACATTCTTGTGTAAAAGTTGTGAAGGTCATTTCTCCGGTGCCATCGGTGGCATCAAACTTGAAAGTGATCTGCATAAGGGCGGAGGGGCAAATGTGTAAGGAAGAGCGTAGAAAATCTTACGGTTAAAATGGTAAGTCGATGCAAAAAGTACCTAGGAGCGGCTATGCATTTTTTCCTTGTTACGGAGAACTTGCACGTGTAGGAGGCGTCACAATTAGTTTCGGTTCTCTTACCACGGTTATTTTGACCAACATATGGGACAATCTTAAATCGTTCGGGCTCGGGAATGGTTACCTTGATCCAATGCTTTTCTTCTTGGAGTGTATTTCCAACTTTGTGATCATAGAAGAACCATGCATATTAATTGGTTGTCTTGTGAAAGCGGGTTACACGTCACAACAAGCAACGCAAAAACTTAGCTATGTTGCTTGCGGATGTGTTTTAGATATGTGCAACATGACAACATTAGCCGCGGCACCCCAAAATAGCGTAATTACGATATTCAAAGTATGGATTTAATTAGCAAGATGACCGTTTTATAGTTGGTTTCCAAGCAGTAGGTGTTTCCACTCGTTTCAAGTGTATTGGGCAAATCACGAAAGCTAGGGTACATATACACTTTATTTATACAAAACAAAATACATGTCGACTATTATCTAAAGCTGGAACTTGTTGCTGACTTCTAGGTATTCCATATGTCTTTGAAGTTATTTTGAAATGGAGCCTTTGCTTACTCCCGGGAAGATGGATATAAGTTTCCCTTCGGGACCCTATTTACGAAAATTAATGAAGTCGGTGTTAGTTCGATATAAAACCTTGTTGCCATCAATTGGTGAAGATAGTGGTTACGGACCTAGCAAGTAAATGTAAATGTATAAAGACTTAGAATTTATGGGTTATTTGAAATCGGTATGAGAACATTTGTTAAGCGAGAACAAATGTAAAATTTCAAGATGTTAACTTTGGCATACAAATTACTAATATGTTCGAGATGGCATTTTGAAAAGAGCTTCACATTCGGTGAAGGCATCAATAAACATTGAACCGGTAGCATCAAACACTTTGATTTCGAAACCAAGCCTAGGAATAAAGAGTGTGTCATTTTTGTTCTTCCTTTTTAAACAACTATGATTAGTTATTTAAGGAATTGCATATTTTGGCACAAATAAACTTTATTTTGGACTTATTTTGGTTCGGTTCCAAATAAGGTTAATAAAACACACATGATAACAATAAGATTGAACAAAACTCATAGTATAATTTGATTTTTAGTGCGCATTTTAGCTAACTACTTCGAAATAATACTCGCACCTTTTTCTAATCTACTCACTTTCTTGTTTTTAACTTCTTTAAAATCTACACACCTTTAACTTACTTTTTTGGACAATGAACCATTAAGCAGCATTTAGAGCAATACAAAAAAAATAAAAGCAAAAACACAAGTTCATTATTATTCCTAAAAATAAACAATAGAATGGATATAGAGAGGGGGAAGAGTAGAGCTAATTCAATCGGAGCAACTACGCTAATCGAGTATTCTTGTCACGTGACTACCATACATGTTAGAAGCGAGACCTCCCTACAAGCAAGCCGATTGATGGAAAGCCAACTTTTTCCCCCGCATTTGAAATACAAAGACAAACAAACAAAAAAGAAGGTTAAAACAAGAACAACAAATAACTTCAAATGGCATCTTGTGACCTTCAAGATACAAATTGTTTTACGTAATCTATTCCTCGGAATATTAGGTTTTCTGAAGGCATAATTAGCATGGAAAGTAATTATGGAGAAAGAGAAGCCAAACAAAGACAATGAAGTAAAAATACAAGGCAAAGAAGGTTGCTTTCATAACGTGTTCATAATTGACAATCTTATCTTTTCACAATAAGTGAACCACATAAATAAATCGAGAAAGGATGCATTTTCCTCGGGTTAATTGCTATAGGTGAAAATTGGAGAGAGAACAAACCAATGGGGAACGAACGGATAGAAATCGAAATACATAGCGGTTACGTGATATGTTCCTTTGTGCATGTCGCGAAAATAATCGATTTTGACCCCGGATTAGAAACCACAATTTGGCAATACATTACTACATTTCAACTAAATCTTGCCCAAAATTTACAACTATTCGAAATTTTGACCAAGACGTAAATTAACGTAAAATGAAAAGAAAGAGTGAAAAAGAGTAACGACCTTTGTGCCCCACATTTTTTGGGTTTGATATAATCTTCTAGGGATTACCCGAAAGTCGAACAACGGAGCTCTTGTCAATTGTTATGCGATAAAAAAATTTTGCAATTTTCTCTTGATATTAGATGGCTAACATGAAGTAAGAACTAAGATGAAAAAAAGTGCTCTTCAAGTGAGTGTTAATATAGGTCTAACATGAAGTAAGAACAAAGACAACCCTCAAGTGATAGGTTCTCACGAAAGTTCTTAAACATATACATGAGCGCAAAGTGATTAATTAGAAGGCTAAGCATAATAACATGCCAATTTGAATAGACACAACATCATAGCTGTATATCTATAAGGTGAGATATTCGTAAGAAATCCTTTTTATGTTTCGGGAATTGTTTATCTATTGAAATACCCCACTAATTACCCATTAAAGTTTCGATCTTTAAAACCAAAGTTCAATCAAATTATAAACAATAAAGCATCAAATTTGTAATTGAACTTACTAAACTTGGCCTATGAGGAAGGTAATCAAATTGATTTAAATTTCATCTCCAAAAACTTAATCACTGGCATAAGCAAAAGAATTAATTTAGCGCAAAACCGGAGCCGAAACGAAAGAGAGAGATAAACCTTATGTCCTCGGTATTAGAGTAAAGGAGCAAGCAATTCCCCAATCCACTTAAAAAGTCGACCATCCCTAGCCTAATGACCTTCCTTTCCACACACGAAACACGCGCCTCCACCACCATTTTCGACGGTAGAAATTCGCGTTTTTCTCGTCATCGAACCCTAGCTGTATTTATCTTTTATGGGTTTTACGGTGGAAGCCATAAAAGTAGGCAGATCAAAAGGAAGGAGTGAGAGGGAGTAAGATGGGGAAGACCTTGGCAAAGAGGAGACGAGTCGGAGACTCGGAAGAGAGAAGAAAGACACAACGCAAAATACAAAGACAGAGAAAGAGGGTAGAGGGAAACGTGTGGTGAGATGGAACAACGAGATGAAGGGGTGAGATTTGCCCGTCCTTATGAACACTAAACTTCATGCTTGTGTGACCCATTTCACTATTAGAATTTGAATAGTGGGCAACTTCCCTAGGATTCCATCTTTGGATTAGCAGCAACTACATGATCGGTCTTCGTGAGGGTCGAAGCCGAGACCACCCGACTTGAGATGTCGGCGGGGAAAAGAGGATCCCCATGATCTTCTTGGGATTCCTCGATTATGGAAGCGGAAAAAATCTTGCATCATAATCAAGGATATAAGTAACTATTCGATTATTACTCGTAAGAAAGAAGGTAAAAGCCCTAACATTTACGATCTTGAATCTGTCACAAGCTTTTGTGCGTGATGTCGATGCGTAAGAACTCAGAAACCATTTGTTACCAATGATTCCTGATTGCATGAGGAATAGAAGATGAGCCCATTTAAGTTGGTTGAAGATAAACAGGATAGAAATTTCACCAAAGGCTATGAGCTTAGCTTGTTGAGAAAACCAAAGCTTTAGAGCTAAATATTCCTCGAGGAAGACTTTCTTCATCCGACCACCTAAGTATCTAGTCTGAACCCATGTTACGTACATATGGACTTACGCTTCTTTGCTCTCCTTTCCCCAACAACATAAACATCCACAACTTGTACTCCTTGTTACTCAAATTAGTCGAGGATTTTTTTTTTAGTATGTGTATTAACTAAAAATTGAATCCAAGTTACTATTATAAAACAAAAGCATTAAGCCATTAAGCGCTTAGTATAATAAAAACGATACCTGGTTTTTCTAGCATTGCTTGTGCATTACTGGTGGCGCAAAAACTCCTAGTGAGAGGGTGGTTAGCGGCCTACGGTTTCGCAATGCCATTGGCTTCTCTACCCGGTCGCTACGTTTCCTATGTCTCCTAAAGCTATCCTTTTCTTTCTCTCTCTTTCATTCTTACGTTGAACTTCACCTATTTATATTTTTACACACCCAACTTTTTTGTTTAGATCATTGTCAATGTACAAGATGCAAGCATACCCCACAACATCAACTGAAGGAAACGTAATATCAATGAACTGGATATATTCCATAATCTTTTTTTTAACATACATGTGAATCAAAAAAGAAACCCCGAATCCAAGAGAACACTTTAAAAATGTTTTCAATTCCACATGAAATCAAGTTATCGGGTTCGGTTTTTTCCGTATCGGTGTAATAATCACTTTTGCTTTAGTATTAGTGATCCATGTGAGGGATGGCTCATTTTACGTAAATCCTAGTTTTGTTAGGATTCTTATGTAGTTTACTAGTTACGTTAGGAAACTATGTATTTTATTTACTTAATAACTCTTTAATTTAGGTGTTTGCATGATAAAGGGATCCTATTATGTTTAGGAGTCTAATTCCCTAAGTCATAGAGTCTTGTTAGGAGTCTTCGTAGTTTCCTAATTCTAGTATGAATAGGAATCTTGAAATCCTAGTACTAGTAGGATTAGGAAATCCTAGTCCTAGTAGGAGTCTAATCACATAGCCGTGTGATTAGATAGGCGTGTTATTGTTATCGTTTTTGTTTATCTTTTATGCTTTACTAGTTCTAATAGGTTTAGGATAATTTGTTCATTATAAATAGGCTATTCGGCCATCATTAATAGACAGATTTGTTTTTGAGAAAAAAGTGCGTAATTGCATGTGTTGAGCGTAAGCTAACAATTGGTTTTCGAGTAGTAAACCAAAGCAAACAACAGAGACTTGTTTGTCTATACTCTTAACCGCGACTTAAGAGTAATATCCCTTTAGTTTCATGATTAGTTCGTTCATAAATCACACAAACACAAAAAGAGTTCGAAACAGCCACGAAAATCACATCAATTAGACTACTCTCAGAAAATAATCAAAGCTAGAAACCAATCAAATATTAAAGGGCATTAAAAATGGAAAATAAGAGAAAGTTATAAACATGAAGACATAGCTTATCCGAATCATTTTATAGGCTCATTATAAAACTGTATCGGGGATCTTCTCTACTATGCCAAGTAAAATTAAACATGAAAGAAGTCATGCATCTACCACACGGGAAAAAGAAATAATAGCATGAACTCTATCTATAATATCGTTACCCCTCATCCGAACATTACATATTATAACAATTACATCCGAAGTCCAGGAAATGCACACATACCCATCTAATATAATGGCACTTTATGTAAATTAGAATTATTCAATACACATCTCTGTGATGGTCATTGTTGGAAACTTTAGACATCGTTAGAAATTGAGAGAATGTAGCACGTCATACAGTTGCAATGCATTATAGGAAAACTTGAAACCGGACACGTAACTGGCAAATCTTGTATTCTTAGTCTATTTTCTAATGGCTTAACAAATTTGATATTCCTAGGAATTATAGCTAAGCTAAAGATATGGAGCTTCTATAGCTGTAAATCTTATATATATTCTTGGTCTATTTTTTGAGTGAAAATTGATTTTCTATAACAAATTAATGTACTTTCGGTCTCTCCTAAATGAAGATTAAACCGATGAAAATAAGACAAGGGAACAGAGCAATTACATTCTGGTAAAATGACACCCAATAAAAATATCAAATCTTTTCCTACTTACAAGAACAACATATAGCAGATTAAACAACCACGAACCCAGCATCTTAGTTCTACTTTTAACAACAATCAAACTGAGTAAAATACTCGAGATTGCAAAATAAAACAGTTAGAAGCTTAGCTTGATATCTCACTTCTACACATAAATCGAAAAATAAAGCAATTAGAAACTTCGATACCAATGTATGTAATCTAGGGATTCCTACAAAGATAATCAACTATACAAATAATAGAAATGATGGCGTGATTAAAACAACCGAATCATGAGATTAGCAATAACCTCAATCTCTCCCCTTTGTTTCATGCGAGAGGCTACACCTTTCCTTGCTTTGCGGCGGCAACAAGCTCGTGGCCTCGTTGATGTCAACATTTTGAGAAGTACTCTGTTCCATGGATGCCTCATTTGCTTCTGTTTTCTTTAATTTCGAGGCCATGATTCATGAATGACATCCAATTACGCAAAGAAAAGCAAAACAATTACGGGATTTAAGCACTTTCTCCCCCAAAATATCTAAAAGGTAATTTGATTTTGCTTTGGTTAAAGAAAGTAGAGGCTGGAAGGGCCCATGGTGCAAACTAAAGGCTAAGATGCCAATTGTTTGCTAAATTTATGGGTTACATTGTTAAATCCCACAATTATTCCTTGATACTAGTAATTTTTTTCTTCGTTTAATGTTTTTTTCTACTTTTGGTAAATCTATGCGATGCATTCTTTGCACTTTAGCCAGTGCGATTACGATCTTGAGCGTCCTCTACCTCGTCCTCCTTAGCGGTACCATGTATAATTGAAAAACACTTAAATTACATGGTAACTATTTCGAAAAATGAAAGGAGATGCAAGCAAACCGAAAAGAGCCTATGGTGCAAACTAAAAGGCTAAGATTCAATCAAAAGCGCTCAAATTACCATGTAGAATTGAAAAATCTCCAAAATTCAATAACCTAAAATTATAAAAGAAATACCGACCCGACCCGATTACCATAATAACAATAGCTATAAGGAAAAATAAGAAAGTAGAGTTACATATTCTATCCAAAAATTTAACAAATATAAAATCGATACGTTAATTTCAATCCTGCATGAAAAAAAGGAGATTTAAAGAGAAAAAACCTAACCTCTTGCTTAGAGAAAGGAGCTTGCAATACATAATTTGTGCGATTTGTTGGAAGGTTTAAGAAAACAGAGAGGGAGTGAGATTAAAAGCATATGGAAAAATTATCGAAATAATCTAAATCGGAAGAAAAAATGGAAACGAACGACGATGTTTTGGAGAGGAGCTATTAAGCTGGCTTTGGCAATTCGGAATCGGAATTGGAAGATGAGTCTCATTGGTGATTTTTAGGGTGATCTTCTCAAGCGTTGATTCGGCCTTTGATTTATGCGTGCTCCGCCATGGCGAAACCCTAAACTTTCTAGATGCGGAAAGATGAGAGAGGAGTGAGTGAGTGAGTGAGTGAGTGAGTGAGTGAGTGAGTGAGATACGTGTGCCAGCGAAAGGAGAAAGGAGAAGAAGTAAATCGGGCGGTTGAGATGCGAGTTTGTGATGGAAGGCTCGGATTTGTCCATCCTAACCCATAAATCGCATTTTGTAGATGACGAGAAAAAGGAAAGAATATGTGGTTGAGATGAAAGCGAGATGAAGGGTCGTGATTTTTTAAGCCTTAGCATATGAACGGTCTTAGAGTATTCCAACTTTTAAAAGGTCTAGGAAAGTAAAGATCGAGTAAATTCCTAAAACTAAACCCTAGCACACGAACCGGCCCGCACGACTCTCTCTCCTCTTCTCTTCGTCTTCCCGGTTCCCACGAGTCTTGACGCCTTTGCACCATCTTCGTTCTCTGTCGTCTTCCCACGGCCACATCGCCACTGACACACCATCTTCTCAACGCTTCTCTTCGTCTCTTCGTTACGTAGTCTCCAACAAGCTGTAAGTTACTAATTCTCTGTTTTTTTTTTTCGTTTTCTCGTCGGTTTATTTCTTGTTTTTTCAATTAAATTTTGTTATTTTTGTTCGATTTCGTTTTTTTATTTCTATTTCAATATATGTTTTTTAAATTTCGTTTTTTTCGTCGGTTTTATGTTTTTTTTTTTTCGTTTTTTCGTCGGTTTTATTTTTTTCTTTAATCGATTTCATGCTTTAGTTTTCGTATTGAATTTCTGTTTTTTATTTTGTGTATCCAATTTTCTGATTTTTTTTTTTTGAATTAGGAAAAAAAAATCTAAAAACAAACAGTCAGCCGGTCCGGGACTGGACCGGACCCGAAAAAAAAAAAGGTCCGGTCCGGGCCGGTGAATCAAACCGTGTGGTCCGGTCCGTGCAAACTTCCTGAACCGGTCCACCGGTCCAGGTGGGTCGAGTCCGGTCCGAGGCCGGTGTGCGGCCCCTGTTAATAGTGAGGAACAAGAAAACAATGAAGTGAGCCTAGGTCGAAGTGGAATAATAGACTTGTCAAACATGAGCCTTACTACGGCTTGTATATGTTACCGAGTCGCTACGTTTTCCTATGTCTCCTAAAGCTATCCTTTTCTTTCTCTCTCTTTCATTCTTCTGTTGAACTTCACCTATTTATATTTTTACACACCCCAACTTTTTTGTTTAGATCATTGTCAAATGTACAAGATGCGAAGCATACCCCATAACATCAAGTGGAAGGAAACGTAATATCAATGAGTTGGATATATTCCATAATCTTTTTTTAACATACATGTGAATCAAAAAGAAACCCAAATCAAGAGAACACTTTAAAAATGTTTTCGATTCCACATGAAATCAAGTTATCGGGTTCCGGTTTTTCCATGTCGGTGTAATAATCACTTTTGCTTTAGTATTAGTGATCCATGTGAGGGATGGCTCATTTTCCGTAAATCCCTAGTTTTGTTAGGATTCTTATGTAGTTTACTAGTTACGTTAGGAAACTATGTATTTTATTTGCTTAATAACTCTTTAATTTAGGTGTTTGCATGATAAAGGGATCCTATTATGTTTAGGAGTCTAATTCCCTAAGTCATAGAGTCTTGTTAGGAGTCTTCGTAGTTTCCTAATTCTAGTATGAATAGGAATCTTGAAATCCTAGTACTAGTAGGATTAGGAAATCCTAGTCCTAGTAGGAGTCTAATCACATAGCCGTGTGATTAGATAGGCGTGTTATTGTTATCGTTTTTGTTTATCTTTTATGCTTTACTAGTTCTAATAGGTTTAGGATAATTTGTTCATTATAAATAGGCTATTCGGCCATCATTAATAGACAGATTTGTTTTTGAGAAAAAAGTGCGTAATTGCATGTGTTGAGCGTAAGCTAACAATTGGTTTCGAGTAGTAAACCAAAGCAAACAACCGAGACTTGTTTGTCTATACTCTTAACCGCGACTTAAGAGTAATATCCACTTTAGTTTCATGATTAGTTCGTTTCATAAATCACACAAACACAAAAGAGTTCGAAGCGACCCACGAAAATCACATCGATTAGACTACTCTCGAGGAAAATAATCAAAGCTAGAAACCAATCAAATATTAAAAGGGCATTAAAAATGGAAAATAGAGAAAGTTATAAACATGAAGACATAGCTTATACGAATCATTTATAGGCTCATTATAAAACTGTATCGGGGATCTTCTCTACTATGCCAAGTAAAATTAAACATGAAAGAAGTCATGCATCTACCACACGGGAAAAAGAAATAATAGCATGAACTCCATCTATAATATCGTTACCCCTCATCCGAGAACATTACATATTATAACAATTACATCGAAGTCCGGGAAATGCACACATACCCATCTAATATAATGGCACTTTATGTAAATTAGAATTATTCAATACACGTCTCTGTGATGGTCATTGTTGGAAACTTTAGACATCGTTAGAAATTGAGAGAATGTAGCACGTCATACGGTTGCAATGCATTATAGGAAAACTTGAAGCTTAGGACACGTAAGCGGCAAATCTTGTATTCTTAGTCTATTTTCTAATGGCTTAACAAATTTGATATTCCTAGGAATTATAGCTAAGCTAAAGATATGGAGCTTCTATAGCACTGTAAATCTTATATATATTCTTGGTCTATTTTTTGAGTGAAAATTGATTTTCTATAACAAATTAATGTACTTTCGGTCTCTCTAAATGAAGATTAAGGCGATGAAAATAAGACAAGGGAGCGGGCAATTACATTACGGTAAAATGACACCCGATAAAAATATCAAATCTTTTCCTACTTACAAGAACAACATATAGCAGATTAAACAACCACGAACCCGGCATCTTAGTTCTACTTTTAACAACAATCAAGGCGAGTAAAATACTCGAGATTGCAAAATAAAAGCAGGTTAGAAGCTTAGCTTGATATCTCACTTCTACACATAAATCGAAAAATAAAGCAATTAGAAACTCGATACCAATGTATGTAATCTAGGGATTCCTACAAAGATAATCAACTATACAAATAATAGAAATGATGGCGTGATTAAAACAACCGAATCATGAGATTAGCAATAACCTCAATCTCTCCCTTTGTTTCATGCGGAGGCTACACCTTTCCTTCTTTGCGGCGGCAACAAGCTTCGTGGCCTCGTTGATGTCAACATTTTGAGAAGTACTACTGTTCCATGGATGCCTCGTTTGCCTGTTTTCTTTAATTTCGAGGCCATGATTCATGAATGACATCCGATTCGCAAAGAAAAGCAAAACAATTACGGGATTTAAGCACTTTCTCCCCCAAAATATCTAAAAGGTAATTTGATTTTGCTTTGGTTAAAGAAAGTAGAAGCTGGAAAGGGCCCGTGGTGCAAACTAAAAGGCTAAGATGCCAATTGTTGCTAAATTTATGGGTTACATTGTTAAATCCCACAATTATTCCTTGATACTAGTAATTTTTTTCTTCGTTTAATGTTTTTTTCACTCTTGGTAAATCTATGCGATGCATTCTTTGCACTTTAGCCAATTACATTACGATCTTGAGCGTCCTCTACCTCGTCCTCCTTAGCGGTACCATGTATAATTGAAAAACACTTAAATTACATGGTAACTATTTCGAAAAATGAAAGGAGATGCAAGCAAACCGAAAGAGCCTATGGTGCAAACTAAAAGGCTAAGATTCAATCAAAAGCGCTCGAATTACCATGTAGAATTGAAAAATCTCCAAAATTCAATAACCTAAAATTATAAAAGAAATACCAACCCAACACGATTACCATAATAACAATAGCTATAAGGAAAAATAAGAAAGTAGAGTTACATATTCTATCCAAAAATTTAACAAATATAAAATCGATCTGTTAATTTCAATCCCCTGCATGAAAAAAAGGAGATTTAAAGAGAAAAAACCTAACCTCTTGCTTAAGAAAGGAGCTTGCAATACATAATTTGTGCGATTTGTTGGAAGGTTTAAGAAAAGCAACGAGAGGAGTGAGATTAAAAGCATATGGAAAAATTATCGAAATAATCTAAATGCGAAGAAAAAATGGAAACGAACGACGATGTTTTGGAGAGGAGCTATTAAGCGGCTTTGGCAATTCGGAATCGGAATTGGAAGATGAGTCTCATTGGTGATTTTTACGGGTGATCTTCTCAAGCGTTGATTCGGCCTTTGATTTATGCGTGCTCTGCCATAGTAGAAACCCTAAACTTTCTAGATGCGGAAA
The DNA here is from genome assembly GCA_947646795.1 of Beta lomatogona. NCBI lineage: Eukaryota > Viridiplantae > Streptophyta > Magnoliopsida > Caryophyllales > Amaranthaceae > Beta > Beta lomatogona. The sequence goes on from CANSNZ010001286.1 coordinate 40,962, forward strand.
AGATGAGAGAGGGAGTGAGTGAGTGAGTGAGTGAGTGAGTGAGTGAGTGAGTGAGTGAGTGAGTGAGTGAGATACGTGTGCCGGTGAAAGGAGAAAGGAGAAGAAATAAATCGGGCGGTTGAGATGCGGTTTGTGATGGAAGGCTCGGATTTGTCCATCTAACCCATAAATCGCATTTTGTAGATGACGAGAAAAAGGAAAGAATATGTGGTTTGAGATGAAAGCGGGATGAAGGGTCGTGATTTTTTAAGCCTTAGCATATGAACAGTGCCGAGTATTCCAACTTTTAAAAGGTCTAGGAAAGTAAAGATCGGTAAATTCCTAAAACTAAACCCTAGCACACGAACCGGCCCGCCTGACTCTCTCTCCTCTCTTCTCTTCGTCTTCCCGGTTCCCACGGTCTTGACCTTGCCTTGCACCATCTTCGTTCTCTGTCGTCTTCCCACGGGCCACATCGCCCACGACGCACCATCTTCTCAGCGCTTCTCTTCGTCTCTTCGTTACGTCGTCTCCAACAGCTGTAAGTTACTAATTCTCTGTTTTTCTTTTTCGTTTTCTCGTCGGTTTATTTCTTGTTTTTTCAATTAAATTTATGTTTTTTGTTCGATTTCGTTTTTTTATTTCTATTTCAATATATGTTTTTAAATTTCGTTTTTAAATCGGGTTTTATGTTTTTTTTTTCGTTTTTTTCGTCGGTTTTATTTTTTTTTCTTTAATCGATTTCATGCTTTAGTTTTTCGTATTGAATTTTGTTTTTATTTTGTGTATCCAATTTTCGATTTTTTTTTTTTGAATTAGGAAAAAAAATCTAAAAATAAACAGTCAGACCGGTCCCAGGACTGGGCCAGGACCAGGAAAAAAGGTCAGGTCGGTGCGGGCCCGAATCAAACCGGTCCGGTCAGTCCGTGCAAACTTCTTGAACCGGTCCACTTGGGTCCAGTGGGTCGAGTCCGTGCGAGGCCGGTGTGCGGCCTGTTAATAGTGAGGAGCAAGAAAACAATGAAGTGAGCCTAGGTCGAAGTGGAATAATAGACTTGTCAAACATGAGCCTTACTACGGCTTGTATATGTTAGTTTATTCGGATTTTAAGCTAGTCTTGAACCATTAATTAAGTTTCTTTGACGGACAAGTGAGCATAAAGAATTTCGAGCTCGTCTATATCATTAAATGAGTAAGACTCAAAATACGAGCTTGTCAAATTGTGCAGGAACGTGATTCGGGACGGGGTCTTCGGCAAGGTGATCCAATCTCTCCCTATTTATTTTTACTTTGTCCTGATGCTTTCTCTATGTTACTCACAAAAGCGGGCGAGGAGTATTATTCACGGAGTGAAAATTTGTAATAGTGCCCGAGAATTTCTCACCTTTTTTTCGCGGATAACGGTATTTTATATGCAAAAGCCAATTTGCAAGAATGCTCTAAGGTTCTTGATATCATCGGTATATATGAGAGAGCTTCTAGTCAAAATGTTAATTTATGCAAAGCTGAAGTGGCTTTTAGCAAAAAGGTGTACGTTGAGAGGCGAAAAGAGATTGTTGATATGCTCGGTGTTAGAGAGGTGGAAAAACATGAGAAGTATTTAGGCTTGCCGACAATCATTGGGCGCTCAAAGAAGGTTGTGTTTGCGTGTTTGAAGGAGAGAATTTGGAAAAAAATTGAATGGATGGAAAGAAAAGCTCCTATCTAGACCCGGTAAGGAAGTGCGATCAAAGGCGTGGCCAAGCAATCCCGACTTATATGATGAGTATTTTCGGATTCCGGATGGCTGCTAGAGGAGATTCATGCTATGCTAGCAAGGTTTTGGTGGGGTTCGGCGGCTCGGAGAGGAAAATGCATTGGCATAAGTGGGAGTCTTTATGTCCCCCAAAATCAATGGGGGGATGGGCTTTAGGGATTTGAAGTGCTTTAACCAAGCGATGTTTGCAAAACAATCTTTGGAGGTTATATGATGATCCCGATTCTTTACTTTCTATGATCCTTAAAGCTCGTTATTTCAAAAATGATGAGTTTTTTAAATGCGTATAGGGGGTTTGATCCGAGTTTTACGTGGAGGAGTATATGGGGGCGAAGTCCTTACTATTAGAGGGCATGAAGTGGCGTATTGGGAATGGGTTGAGTGTATTTGTGTGGAAAGACTCGTGGTTGCCCGGGGAGATGAAGGTCCACAATACACCTACGCCAAATATAGATCTTGACCACGACATGCGTGTGGCGGAGCTTATTGACCATGACACGGGGTGGTGGAACACTCACTTGATTAGGATATTGGTGCTGTCGAAAGTCGGCCGCGGGATCAACGATTTTGGTGGCCTAATATTGATGGGGTCTACTCTGTAAAATCGGGTTATTGGCTAGGGATGTTGGGTAATACAAGAGCATGGAATGGTGGAGTTGGTCATCATGAGACGGAGATGTGGAAGAGTGTTTGGGCCATTGAAGGGCCAGAATAAACTGAAGCATTTTGTATGGAGAGCGTGCGAGGGTAGTTTGGCGGTGAAAGAAAGACTCTTCTTTAGACATATTTCTCTCGATAATATATGTCAAATATGTGGCGAGGAAGAAACTATTATACACTCTCTCTTCTTACGTAAACATGCTCCGGAGATATGGCAACATAGTACTTTTGGCCATGATATTCAAGCGGCTCCTAAGACTTCCTTTCTTTGAGCTATTTTGTTGGGTTGCGGGTAAGATGTCAAGAGATGAGTTGAGAGTATTTGTGACGCTTAGTTGGGGCTGCGTGGATGTGTAGGAACAAGGAGATCTTTGACACTTCGTTACCATCACCTGTACACGTTGCGGTGGATTTTAGGTGGTAGAAGATACTCGTCTTTGTGAGATCTGAGCTCAAATTCCGATGAAGTCGCAATACGCGATCCCGTCTTATGCATCTTTGGACCACAGAAGATGATGGTGGGTGAAGGTTAATGTTGACGCGTATGTAGGGCGAATAGAGTTGTGGGTTTGGGGGTGGTAGTTCGTGGTGGCGGGGGAAGCTTCTTGTAGGCTGCTTGCTACTCGAATGAATGTGTCATGGGAGGCTAGAATGGTGAAGCGCAGCTGCGCGTTTCGGTGTTATGATAGCTCGAAGGTATGGTTACGCCAATGTATGCTGGAAGGTGATGCTCTTAGTTATTGTGTCGGCCCTACATCGGCGACAAGTGGGATATGCTCCTATTTCTTCTCTACTTTTACGATGTAATTTCTTTAGCGAAGGTTTTGTTGCTTTTCTTGTAGTCATGTAAGGAGAGTGGGAAACACCATTGCTCATCTTGTGGCAAGGTGGAATGTTGAGTTTAATTTTGAAATAGTTTGTACGCACTATTTTTCCCAAAGCATTTAAGGCTTTGGCGGAAGCTTGATTTAAGCTTAATAAAAGCGGTTTCTCGCGTTTCCTCTCAAAAAGACTCAAAATACGAGCCGAAACATATATTTTTTTAAGAAAAAGCCAGATGAAGGAGCGTTATTGGTGAACAAGCCATTATTCGTTCATGAGGTATGCACTATGTCAGTTTCACTTCAAAAATAGACTTAAAAGGAAAATTGAGTTGGAGTCACATGAAGACATGAAAACATAAGTGTAACTTGAAGAACATTTGTCAATGTAACTTTTAAACTCAGCTCAAGCCTAGTTCACTAAGTTAAGCTTCATCTATCACTTGGTGAACCAAATGTGACATCTTCAATTATAAGAAATATGCAAGACCATTCAATAATTTAGGCAGTTTGTAGAAGATCATGTACAATAAAAAAAGAGAAGATACAGTTGGAAATATACTGATAAATTTTAGGAAAAAATGTCAAAATAAATCCTAATCAGGTGTTTTCTCATATTAATCCCAACTTTGATTTATTTAAAATTGATCCCAAGTTCAGGGGGTTATCTTCCCAAATTGGCCCTAAAGTAAACTTAATCGGTTAAACGAGTAAAATAGGCCACATGGCACGTTTTAATTTGCCAAAATATGTAAAAAGAATTTAGCACACTTTTTTTCTTTCCGTCAACCAGCACCATAGCTTCTATCCCTCCTTCTCAGTCAAATCACCATGCTGCCACCACCATAGCTTTGCAACACCCTCTCTGCCAATCTCATGTCCTTTCCCATGCTATGTTCTCTAACCACCACCAAGGCCTACCAACTATGCCCACCAAAACCTTTGTAGCTACCTTCTGATTATAGTTTTTTATTCATCGACTTTGACAGAAGAAGTGAACTAGCCCCTTTTCTTCACATCTAAAAGAATGAGCCCAGAAAAGAAAAAGAAGATATCTCCATTAGAGGTCTTATTTTTTCTGTACGCAACTTCTATATATAACCATGTCTTCCATTCTCAAACTCTTTATGTGGTGGTTTCTTCCATTTTAGTTTAGTTGTCTAATTCAGATTTTGAAATCAAAGTTTTTTCCTATAATTCATAGAGACATGATTGTTGTGATTTTGGTTTAAGGTTTTGGTGAAATCAAGTTGGTTGAGTGGAACATATAAATATGTTTATGGTGTGGAAGTCTTAATAAAGCATGAAGAAAGAGAGGAGACAAAAGGGGTCCTTGGGAGGCTATGGTGGTGGTGGTAAGAAAGGTGCGGGATTCAGGATGGTCGTGATCATTGGTACTGGATATTGTTGGGTTTGGGGGAAGAGAGAAAAGGAGAAAAGTGATGCAGGACAATAGGCACGGAAGGGGGAGGATAGAGACATGGGACCGGTTAAACAAGTTGCAGGTAACAGGGCTCAATTATGGAAGATTACCGCAAAATTTGGGATTACTTATAGATAAATGAAAGGTGGGATTAATATACGAAGGCAACTTGGCTTGGGATTTAATTAGACAATTTTTCAATTATACACAAAGCTCAAATTATTTTTTATAAATAAATGAAAGTTGGAATTAATATGGGAAGACAATTCAAACTTAGGATTTAATTTGACAAGTTTTCCAATTATTATAGAAAGTTTATAATTTTACCTCTTTCCAAAGCCCTCTTTTTACCAACATCTAACATATTTGGGTTTATATCACAAACATATATATTAGTTTCTTCCTGTAGATAATCTTCAGATACACCTAGCAATGATCTGCGCTTAATTGATTCCGAACCCCTGAAAGCAACATCACCTGCCATATTAACAAAATGCTAATGCGTTTTAGACATATATCAACAGAAATCAATCCAAAAATATATTTTTAGGATCAGAAACACATTTACTGCACCAAATTACTACAAATTAGATGCCACACCCTGCCCTCCCTCTTGATCCTTGGGATCCACTACTCATGAATATTGCTTTTAATTGATGATGAAAGTATCCATATATAGAAAACGGTTCACCTCATGGAATTCCTAAAGTGCACATTCATATAATTGAGATATGAAGCAAAAGAAAAAAAAACGAAGTTCTCCTACTGACCTCAACACGAAAAAGATCATTCCACATTTGATCCTAATGCACACATTCATTACATATCCAGTCCAACCCAAATTTACAAATAACCTCAGCCACAGAGCTGTATCCACCTTATAGTACAAAAGGGTTATTCAGACTCACGGCCACTAAGTATGTGGCCTAAACATCCACAGAATGCACCTATTGGCTCACTGAACCTGAAAATTATCATCATATTGAGCCTTTTAGACACATTGCAACCGAAAAAGACCCTAAGGTTCTTTGGGGCCTTCAACAAATCAACTTCACAATATAGTTGCCTAAGTTAAGCTATCATGTTTTTCTTTCTGATTAGATGCTATTCATGTTTTTCCTAAATGCCACATAGGCACAAAAAAATGTAAATACTGCATAAGAAAGACTAGAACATTGTAAAGAAAAAAGTATATTCTTTACAACTTATGATTACACCTTTCAGTTCAAAAATCAGAAAAGCTTAGTCTGACAAATAAATTTAGTTCATAAAACTGAAATTTTCCCCTTTTTAATCAAAATTAATATCATTAATACTGACTGACTAATATATAAAACTAGAGTGACACTTTATGAGATTAAAACTCATAAATATTATTATTATCACAGCAGTCAGCAATAATAATGATAACGACAAGTCAGTGATCTAGAGATTTCATATCAATAAAATGGACACAACCTACAGCTCAAGCTAATGCTATTTAGTGACATGTTATGCATAAAGCAATGTATCCTGTGATCACTATATGAAAACCCAAAATGTCTAATAAAAAATCACACAAGAACAGCTTGGTTAAACAATATTCAATTGTCCAACGTTATGACTTCAACACATACTAGATTGAAAGTCAACAATACAAGAATTAATACTCCCTCTGTTTTTTTATCATTCCCGGCTTTCATGTGCGCGTGTCCGTCGCACTCTTTGAAGCTTAAATATCTTTCATTATATATTAGTAAAAATTATAACGATTGAATATTACTCTTCAGTCAGGAAAGATCTAAACACTTGTTGGGACACGTAGTTTAAGGTGATAAGTTGTGGTGTGGTTATCAAATGTTATTTTATTTAAAAAGTAGATGTGATAGGAGTTGGTGGGGTATTTTTATTAGAGGGGAGAGAAAATTGAGTAACATTTTATTGATAAAAGGTAGAGTGTGGGCCAAAGATGTGTAGAAGAAATAATATATTAATGGTGGGAACATGCCAAGAATGGAAGTGTTCAAACCAATTTGGGACAAACATAAAAAGAAAGTGTTCGGATTTATTGCAGGACGGAGGTAGTAATAAAGTACTTAATTGGGGCGAATCATCAAGAGCCACGTGACTATGTTTTTCTTATAAATTGAAAAAAATTGAGAATAAAACTTTAAAGTATGAATAGTGTCGAGATTAAGTGAGAAAGATATAAAAAAAAAAAACGAGAGGGAGTATTTAACAAACACAATTGAATAGTGTCGAGATTAAGTGAGAAAGATATAAAAAAAAAACAGAGGGAGTATTTAACAACTTCTAATTCAAACAACAGAAGCATGTACAATTCCTTTATCTGACTTGATCTTGATCTGCTAATGTCATCATAATTTCACATGGCTTATACAACACCTGCATTGAGTTACAGTTTATGATAACAACTCAAATGGTCAGAACATGAGAACTGACCTGTCCCACCAGCCACATCAAGATGCTTTATTCCAGGGAATGGATTCAGTTCTTCTACCAATTTGACAGGACAAATATGGGTTGTGATCTATATGAAAGATTAGAAACCATGAAAGCTAAAAATGCATTTGATACGCAATCATAGAGGGAAGGAGAGGGAGGGAAAGAGTGAACATGTATTTTCTTTCCAAATTATTCTAACATTAGAAGAAGATAAACAAATAAACAATTCATTAAAAGTGGATAAAAAATCCTTCCCTTCCCTCATCCCATTCCACATCAAATCAACGAAAATGGGGCCCTTAATCTTCTTGCTTCCTATTCCCTAACCCAATCACACTGTATACATAAGCAACTCCAGTGACGAGTTCACTAAGAACAGAAACAAACCTATCCTTCCATAACCGGTGTAGGCCAGCACTCATTAAGTCATTCATTAAATCATAGTTTGATGAAACACTTGTAAAGACATTTCCAACCATCTGACTTTTCTCCTCCTCTCGCACCTCCTTGAAACCTGAAAGAGAATTGCGGATCAATCTACTAAACTGAATACAGGATTGCCCAAATGAAATTATAAATATCCAATGCAAGAGTCCCTCACTATAGAGGGTCATGGTACTACAATCACCAAAACCCCAGAAAGGAAATACACCAGACAGCCAGTTGCTTCACAATTATTAAAAAGGGAGATATCAGTGAGACAATTGTATTGGTTGTTTACAACTACGACGAAAATATGCCAATTAAAGACTCTTTCACCAATATGGAAGATGCACAAAATAAGAGGGGATGCACCACGAAACACCATGTGTCCTCATATAATTTTGAAATATCAAATAATGTTGTGCATCTAGTGATGTTAAAAAACCACAACCGACAATCATCCCATAAGAGATAGCTGATACACACAAAATAGATCTGTTTGCACATTCACTCTTGCCTCTTATTCCAATATATCTTATAGAATAGAAATCTACAAATGTCAAACCAACCAACGACAAAAGAAAGATAATTAAAGCAGAAATAAATATATCTAGTCACTCTCTTTAACATAACCTCTATTGGAAAAATAAAGCACAATCAACAAAGACAATATCACTTGCAGAAAACACAGTTCCTGATAGCTCTAGACAAATACTTAAAAGCATCGTTTGCGGAATATTCAATGCCCTTCACTAGGGGCTGAACAGCATTACACCACAACCAATGATAACCACACCACATCTTACCGGAATTTCTAGTTTTGGTGCCTTTTGACCAAAAAAATAATTTATAAGGTGCTATTTCATTAAAAAAAAAAATTAAGGTCCCATTTGACAAAAAAAATATTTAAAAGGTCCCATTTGACAAAAAATTCTAAGAGCAGTATAAAAAAAAAAGTAAATTCAGCATCCTAAACCATAGTTAAACACTAAAACTTGTGTTTTTATAATTAAAACTAGTTTTTGGACCCGTGCAAAAATGCGCGGGAAGAGATTTGCTCAATAAGACTATGGCTACAACTAGGGCTGCCAGGTCCCGGACCGGACCCGACTAAAACTTGTGTTTTTATAAATAAATGAAAGTTGGAATTAATATGGGAAGACAATTCAAACTTAGGATTTAATTTGACAAGTTTTCCAATTATTATATAAAGTTTATAATTTTACCTCTTTCCAAAGCCCTCTTTTTACCAACATCTAACATATTTGGGTTTATATCACAAACATATATAATAGTTTCTTCCTGTAGATAATCTTCAGATACACCTAGCAATGATCTGCGCTTAATTGATTCCGAACCACGAAACCAACATCACCGCCATATTAACAAAATGCCCGCTGCGTTTTAGACGAGATATCAACGAAATCAATCCAAAAATATATTTTTAGAATCGAAACACATTTCTTGCACCAAATTAGTACAAATTAGAAAACGGAGGTCCGGTCCGGTCCGGTCTGGGCTGGAATCAAAACGGTCGGTGCCGGGCCCGGATCAAACCGGTCCGGTCCGGTCCGTGCAAACTTGCTGAACGGGTCCACCGGTCCGGTCAGGTCGGTCCGGGACCGGTGTGCAGCCCTAGTTGTAGCCATAGTCTTATTGAGCAAATCTCTTCCCGTGCATTTTTTGCGCGGGTCCAAAAACTAGTTTTAATTATAAAAACACAAGCTTTAGTGTTTAACTATGGTTTAGGTTGCTGTATTTACTTTTTTTTTTTTATATCTTGCTCTTAGAAAACGGTTTCGCTAGTACGGAACGGATGCGTTTATCGCGGACCGCGTCGCGGTTGTCGCGGTCGAATTTGGTTTTCTAGTGTTTTTAGATGTTTTTTTATATATTTTTTGTTCCCTATATTATTATGATAGTATAACAATAATTGTAACTTTTTAGTAATTTATTCTAATATTTATTTGAAGATTACCATACTATGTCAAATACATATAATTCTAGCAATACTAATGCTATTTTGTTATGGTAAAAACTAGGAAACTAAAATAGAGAAAGAAGCGACATATAGAGGAAGGGGTAATGGCTCATACTTGGTGATGGAGCATGAAGATGTGTGGCGGCGACAATCTAGCGTGGCGACGAGGCGTGGTGGCGTGGCGGCAAGAAATGGTGTGGGCGTGTGGCGGCAAGGTGGTGGCGTGCAAAATAATGGCGTGTGGTGTTGTGGTAATAAGACAAAGCAAAAGATGGTATGAGAGAGAAATAAGATTTGCCTCCTAAGTCCTAATAAGTGTTGGCGGGAAGAGTAATGTTGTTGGCGCCTCTTCATTCCCAAAATTTAATGGTCTTTTTTTTTTTTTTTTTTTTTTTTGGGGACCAAAAATTAATGGTTGGTTGAAAATTATTGATTTAATAAAATTTAATTGGTTTTATGAATTTGGTTCTAGGAATATTGTGGCCTAATATTTTTTTGAAAATGTGTACTATGTATTAAGCATGAGTAACTAATTAAATAACATAGCTAGAATAGCTAATATAATGTGTGAAAAAATAGATAAATGATACTTCTTAAAATATATGATAAAAGTTTAAAAAGTTATTACAAGTTTGTCTACCAACGGTACTTCTAAAAATATTCACTGAAACTTAATACCAAAAAGAGTTGCGTGGAGGATCTTGTTGGGCGTGTTCATCATTGTAATTCCTTCCATAATCCCCGAAAAAGTTTGAACCCGCACCATCAGTCCATGATGGATCGTTTTGACTCGAACTAGTACTAGTACCACTATAATAATTGGGCTGATGATAGTGCACACCCCCATAGTTAAGGGTGCCATGGTTGTAGATTGTAGTACTATGATTATCTTCATTGTGAGGGTTCGGGTAGAACATTTCTGAATAAGATTGTATATTAGGTTCTCTGTAACCATAACTAGAGGAAAAAGCCCAAGGGTTGCGGTCAAAAAGGGCCCAAGGGTGCGTTTTTTGACCGCGGCCATTAGACTAGCGACCCTTGACATTTAGGAAGGGCTGCGGTTTTTTAACCACCAAAGGAGCTGCGGTTTTAGCCCTTAACCGACCACTTAACCCCTTAAGGGCTGCGGTTTTTCCAAAAACCGCGCCTTTTTTTTTGAATTTTTTTGTCCTAAATGTTCCCAAACAGGTTATATATATATATAAGTATCATTTTTCATTATAAATTATGTTTTTTACACGAATATAGAGAAAATAATAACTAAATTACATTAGTTGAGGTTGCCCTCGAATGTTCGAATTGCAATATATGAGCGGGATCACAACCATCAAAAAATAACCAACCAAAGAACAGACCATGAAGACATTACAACAACTCCACCAAGATCGGCATCCGAATCCCTCAAAAGCAACTTTTCTAGAGATGATAGAACACGGCAAATAAAACCAAAACCGCTATAATTTGGAGTTGAAACTATATCTATGCAAGTACTACAAAAGCGAAGGCCGGACGGACCCACTCCACAAGAACAACTTTCAATTTGTTGATGTTGTAAGTACATGGCGACTTACAATACAACAACAAATGGCTAAACAAATGGCTAGCGGGGGTTGCGGGGCGGGGGCGGCGGGGAGTCTTTGGCGGGGGTGGGGGGGGGGGGGGGGAAGCGGGGGGGTCTTTGGGTGTGCTAGGGGTGTAGCGGGGAGGGCGGCGGGGGTAGCGGGGGGGCTGGGGTGGGGTGGGGGCTAGCGGGGGTTCGGGGTAGGGCGGCGGGAGTCTTTGCGAGGGAGTCTTGCGAGGGGTAGGGGCGGGGAGGGGGAAGCGAGGGGTCTTGGGTCGTGCTAAGGGTGTAGGGGGGCGGCGGGCGGCGGGGTGGGGTGGGGTTACGCGGGGTGGTGGAGTGAAAGGTGCTGGAGGTGTAGGATATGGAGCAAGAGGAAGCTGGCATCCTTAGATTATCCTCTTTCTCCACCACCAAAGTAGCTATTAGGACCTTTAAGGCTATAACATGATTCTCACCATTGACGGCAACAACCACCAAATTATTACTAGTCAATATTTTCTTTTAGTGATTCTTATATTGATTTTTGGTATAAAATGATTACATCTAAGTTCAACTACCATACATACATTATATGATCCTAACATACATCCAAAGCAAGTAAACCTAATCATAAATAATAAATAATAAAAAATAAAGTTAAATGACTCTAATAGTTTGTAAACTAACTATTATTATCAAATGTATAATCAAATTATATTACATGATCCTAAATGCGTAAAATTTTTCCTATATAATCGAAAATGTCCTAAAACGGCCTTTTAATTACTCAAAATATACTTAGAAACAAATAAATGATGTTATATAAGCCTAATTGTTTGTAAACTAATTATTATTGCCAAATATATGGCCAAATTACATTATATGATCCTAAATGTGTTAAAAGGTTCATAATGGTCGAAAATAGCCTAAAATGTTCTCTTCTTATCCCAAATGTAGTTAAAAATGAATCAACAAACTTAGATGATTATAATAGTTTGTCAAATTATATTTGATGACACTAAATGCATACAATTACATTATACCACCATGTTTTTGCATGAATCAATGGACAAAAAAACCCATGAAAACATTCACTTAATTGCTTATTAGGCCAATAAATCACACAAATATCAAGCTATAACCACTTCATTATCCATGGATCAAGCAATTAAAGTCCTAAAATAACCACTTTGATGCATATTAGGCCAAGAAATCCCACAAAAATCAATAACTAACTAATATTCACCAACTTTATGCATGAAGCAAACAATCAAGGTCAAAACAATTCAATAAAACCAGCACCATGATCCCAAAGGGGCTACAATGCCCATACTAATTCCTCGAACAATCAACTTCAACTAAGGGGAAAAGGGGGGATAAATAAGGTTCATCCTCGAACAATCAACTTCGGATAAAAGGGTTCTAATTTCTAAAACATAATCGGAAAAAGAATTCTAACTTTGTATCCCTTTGGTTTCTTCACACCATCTCCAATAATAATATTAGCCATGGTATACTCGCATCGCAACGCACCTGAAAAGCATTATAACCATGTATCATGCTATTAACAAATGAACTTTCCACGTAAGAAAGATATATCCATTATCAACATATCAGCAATATAAATCAATGTATAAACTAAAAGTGTGATCTTTAAACATATCAACAATATAAATCAATGTCTTATGGTTATGTATAAACTCCTTATCTATAGTCAAGGCAGGCCACTATGATGTCTCTCTCTGGCCGAAATCCAAGAAGAGAACCCCATGCTTTGTACCTAAATCAAGAAGAACGGGAACTAAAAACATCAACATGGAGGGAAAAAAAACAATAGCATGGAGGTAAAAGGGAGAGGCAACACAGCGAGTACAATGTTCCATGTCACCAATGGAGCTTGCATTAATGCATACATAGAATTCTTCTATCCTAATTCCTACAAATCCACCCGATTAAACGATATCACAATTCGGCTAATACAAGTCTACCATTCACATTTCGCAATAAATTGTGCATGTTCCTTCAAAAGTTCCCAGCTGTGCGTTTGGAAAATAACGGTGGAGGGAAAGGGAACAGAAGGTCGAAGGAAAGCGAGAGAATGGGACTAAAGAGGAGATAAGGGAGAAGTGGTCTTGTGTACTCCTCCTCTTTCCCCCGATCCATCTCCAAAAGAACAAATATATTACTCTATCCTCCCTTCATTTCTCTTCAAATTCTCTATCTTAACACATTGTAAGGCAACATTTATCATCGTCATACAATAGTTCCGCAAAAATGTCTTATAATTAACCAAACAAACCGAAAAAAGAACTTTGACCGATCTAATAACTTAGAACAACGAGAATCACATAAGCACTTCTCCTAGTATCTCAAGTCCAATTACGGCTTTACAACTCCCAATATTACACATCGGAGCGAGATTACACTAAAACTTACCATCAAGAAAACACCAAGATTCACCACACTCCCAACATAATATCATACTATAACTCATTTTGCAAATTATTACATGCAAACATTATCATAGAAATAATCCAAAAGACATTAACATCATCCAATTCATCAACATGTATTCACATTTTCCAAATCAAAATGAAATCAAATTACAACATTAAAAAATAAGAATGAAGAAAATAAGAATGGGGGGTGTGTAGGGGTTGTGGGAGGGAGGGGTGCGAGGGTGCGGGGGCTCTGTGCATGGGGGTGGCGTGCGGGGGTTGTGTAGGGGAGGGGGGCTGTGGAGCGGGGGTCGTGCGTGGGAGGTGTGTGTGCGGGGGGTTGTGGGAGGGATGTGTGTGTGCGGGGGTGTGTGAGAGGGAGGGATGTGTGTGTGCGGGGGCGTGGGAGGGGGTGTATGTGCGGGGTTGTGGGAGGGGGTGTGTGTGCGGGGGGCGTAGGAGGGGGGTGTATGTGCGGGGCGTGGGAGAGGGTGTGTGTGCGGGGGGTGTGGGAGGGGTGCAAGGGGTGCGGGGGCGTGTGCGGCGGGGGTCAGTGAATTGGGGTGGGTGCGGGGGGGTTGTGTAGGGGGTGGGGGCTACGGCGGTAGGTTGGGGGTGTGGAGGCGGGGGTATGTGGATGGGAGGGTGTGTGTGCGGGGGGCGTGGGAGGGGTGCGTGTGTGCGGGGGTTGTGGGAGGGTGTGTGTACGGGTAGCTTCCAACATGATGTTCGTGCTGTAGACCATTGGGCTATGATGCAATTCTCGATGACAATCTTAGCTTCAGTCAAGGTTCTACCGTTAAATGTCTCTAAAACAGTTGTATGCTATCTCGAGATATCAAGAAACCAAGCCGGAAAAGATACATTTGTCCTCTCTGCTCCAAAGCTGAAAGAATGTAGAGTTAAAACTCAATTATGCGGTTAGGACGAGAAAAATTGAGCCGATCTATATGGCATAACGATTACTTCACTAAAAGAGTGCTTGATGTATAGACGGAAATTAATTACTACGGTGGCACTTGAGAGCGGATTAGGATAACGATGAGAATGGTCCTAGATTTTCATTGTCTACCAATAATCTAGTGAGTTTGTCTTTATGTGTAACTTGTAGTGTTACTTTGCTATACTACACCCCGGCGACATCACGCTTAATTGCATTGTAGGCACCGGACATGTTAAAACTACGGTTCAATAACTCATGCTCATTCTTAACAAAAGCAACTTTATTACATCATCTCACAAGTAGCAAGGATATATGGGCATTTCAAATCTTCAATACATCAAAACAACGAAATGATGATACAAAAGGCATTTGAGAAATATTTAAACGAAAACATGGTATTTTTTCTTGGGGGAGGCCGGGCGTAGCATATGCGGAAGCGGTTAAATTTTGCAAGCGAAATATTTAAACCAACCATGACACCGGTGTGCCGAGGACGGCCTACAATGCGGGAACACGGCCCTCGGAGCATCGTCTCCGGCAAATCCCGGCCTTAATTTTGCAAGCGGCACGAGATGATTACATAACTTCATGAGATACAAGTATACAACAGAAGAAAAAGTCTACCGAAAAGAAGCTTGTAACATACCTTAACCATTCCAGTTCCATTGTCACACACAAGTGGTTGAGCATCCTCTACATATGCCATCTTATATGACTAGCTGTAATAGAAGACCTCAAACTTCAGTAAAAGACACCAAATGACAAGCGGGGAAACTGACACTATATAGGAAATAATTAAAATTGGCCAGGGCATAAAACCATGCAGTACATGGCATCAACTGGGAACTTATTTAAAGGATCAATAGCAACGCTTTCTCACCAAGTCGCCACTCAATAAGCGAGTTAAATTCAAAAAAAAGTTTATCTTGAACAAATAGCAATACATTAACCAAAGAACTTATATGAAAAAGAAGAGGTCCTTGACAAGATAAGATAATAACAGAAAAATGGAGCATATAGACTACATAAACACCGATTTGATTCACAAATGAAGCATCGATGGAGATCTCATATTTTTACAGCAGGATAAGTAGACAAAGCAGAAATCAAAGAGCATTATCACCATGAAACACAATTAAAAAAAAAGAGAGAGAGAGAATGGGGGGTATTTTTTATAAGGGGAGAATATACAACAGGAGAACAAGGCTTTGTCAAACTAAAACATAGAATACAAGTATAGATCCATGGAAGTATTTGAACTATTGCATTGTATATCTAACAATGGATCACATGGAAACCCCAGCACAATCAAAAGCAATCTCTAGACGACCAGTTTACTCTGCAGAAGTGTGATCTTGAAGATTCTAGGAATAGGAGTCAACCAAATTGTAATACCCCGAACTTTAATATCGTTTTATTAGCTATTAATTATGTTTATTAGCTTAATTACGTCCTAAATTTTTCTGAAATGATTATGGTTAAGTTAATTTCTAAAATAAATATATTTTGGGTTTATAGTAATTGAGTTGTATGTGGCCAAAATGAGAAATACAATTAGTCTAACCCCTATGTTGGTTTAACTTGGATGAAATAAAACCCCCTCACCTTCTCTCTCTCACAATATATCTCACCCAAGGAAACCCCAAAACTCTTTCTCTCCTCTTCCCGTGAAAACCCCAACCCATCAAACCTCACCTCTCCATATTTCTCTCTCTTGAAGAAAACCCAAAACCCAAGCTTTCTCTCTCCTCCTTCCTTCGCGTCGGCGTCCCAAGCTCACCAGAGCTGTTCCGCTTCCCTCTTCGATCGTTGCTGCTGTTGTTGCTGCGCTGCTGCTGGCCTTGTTCGCCTTCGCGCCGCGACACTGCCACGTTGCTGCTGCCCAGTCTCGCCGGTGAAACCGTGCTCGCCGGAGCTCAGCTCCACTTCCATGCTGCCTCTGTTTCGTTCCTGCTCCAAGTGAGCAGAGGTACTACACCTTCTACCCTCCTTCCTTTGATCTTATTCCTACTGATTTTAGATGAATATAGTGGTGAATTAAATCAGGAACTTTAATTAAAAGATTTCAGATCAATCAATTATTTGTGGTAAAGTTAAAGATTGTATCTTTCCTCTTAAGTTAACGGATTGGATTAAGGTTTATTCTCTGCATTGATAAGTTAGTATGAAATCAGATTACAATAAATTATGTTGTTCAATATATTTTCTATAAATTAGAATGGGAAATGAGAGTTGTCAGGTGAAATCACAAATGTGAGTTGGTTAGGGAAATGGTTTGCATATAAGAGTTTGAGAATAGAGATTAGTTAGTTCCGTTTTAGAGATGGTTAGTGATGGACTTAATCAAAATATCAATAGGAATGGTTATTGATTATTATTATGGTTATTATTGAGGTTAATTATGGAGGATTGTTATGGAGTTCAAGAGCGTTGATGGAGTTGTGAAGAGAATGGATTGCGTTTAAGGTAACCTTTCATGTCCGGCCCCTATGTGATTGCCGTATGTGTTAGATGTGATGTTTTACATGTGTATGCGTGGATACAATTATATGATGTTGATTATGATGATATTGATGATATGATTATGTGTTATAATCTGTTATGTGGCATGATAAGATATGCTATGATGTGACGATGCTTATGTATGTTATGAAATGTCATGTTTATGATTATGTTTACGATCTATGGATGATTCCGAATTAAAGAATATATGATGTATGATAAGTTATGATAGTAAAAGTGGATGGTTCTGCTTTGGTTTGGAGTCATGAAATGATCAGGTAAATGGGCAAGTCACGAGTGGAGGAATTATGTTACGATGAACGATACGGACCAAAGGGTCATATGATGATGTTATGTTAATGTTACGAATTACGAAAGTTACGATATGTCCAAAACCTGTACTTGCCAATGAACTAAAGTCACGTAAATGGTCTTTGCCAGCAGACTATTCAAGGCTAATGATAATGTTCTATGTTAATGATTACTAAAGTGTTACGATATATGCTTATATGTGAAAATGTTTACGAACTAAAACCGTTTTTACGGGCTGGAGTGAAGTTACTGAGTTTTCAACTCATTTTAGGTTATTTTTTGTGTTTTCTCTTTTCCCTACTTTATGGTTTATTCAGGTATTCTGAAGATAGGCGCATGATCGGTTATGTCAGTAATGTTCCGGAAAGATTAAGTTGAAGCGACTTTGTATATACATATTTGGGATATTTAGAATACTCTGTATTAAGGGTAATAATTATTGCTTTAAGTTGAGCATATGTACGTTTAAGAGGCCGTTTTAGGCTATTTATATTATTAGTGGGCCATAACCCACAGGCTTAAGTTGTGCTTCCGCTGACGATTAAGGTTATGTGTTTTTCGGGGCGTTACAGAGTTGGTATCAGAGCTGAAACCTAGCCGGAAGTGCGGAGTCTTAGACTTTGCATCGCCTAGGTATGATCCTTTGGGAATTTAGACGTTGAGAAAGTTGAGGTCAATTTTGATGATTATTTGGGTTAAGAGAGCCTAAGATATGAGAAATAGTGTTATGAATGCCCTCTTGGAGTTTAAGTGGCTTATCCCGGACCTAGTTGGTCTTAAGTTATATG
The DNA here is from genome assembly GCA_947646795.1 of Beta lomatogona. Lineage (NCBI taxonomy): Eukaryota > Viridiplantae > Streptophyta > Magnoliopsida > Caryophyllales > Amaranthaceae > Beta > Beta lomatogona. The sequence continues at coordinate 58,976 of CANSNZ010001286.1, forward strand.
ATTATATGATTGTTGTGATGTACGTGACGTTATGTGAATTTTAATAGTTTTCGATTAAATTTAACTTATATGGTTTGAGTAATCAAAAGGTTTTCAAACGAGATCTCGCTAAATGTTTTAGTTGGAATTCATTGCCAACAAGTTTGCCCCTTTTGTTTTCTTTGCTCCTCGATTTCGCGAGTCGAGTTGAAGTAGAATTACAAAAGATGATGGCGGAATGGAGGCTGAATTCCTAACGAAGCCATGAAAGTTTGAGATCTTGGTTTTTGTCTAAATGAATTTAGCTCGTTGTTTCCTCGATTAACTTATTGCAAGTTTCGAGGACGAAACTTTTTTATAAGGGTGGTAGGATGTAATACCCCGAACTTTAATATCGTTTTATTAGCTATTAATTATGTTTATTAGCTTAATTACGTCCTAAATTTTTCTGAAATGATTATGGTTAAGTTAATTTCTAAAATAAATATATTTTGGGTTTATAGTAATTGAGTTGTATGTGGCCAAAATGAGAAATACAATTAGTCTAACCCCTATGTTGGTTTTAACTTGGATGAAATAAAACCCCCTCACCTTCTCTCTCTCACAATATATCTCACCCGAGGAAACCCCCAAAACTCTTTCTCTCCTCTTCCCAGTGAAAACCCTGACCCATCAAACCTCGCCCTCTCCATATTTCTCTCTCTTGAAGAAAACCCCAAAACCCAAGCTTTCTCTCTCCTCCTTCCTTCGCGTCGGCGTCCCAAGCTCACCGGAGCATTAGCTTCCCTCTTCGATCGTTCTTCTTTGTTGTTCTTTCTTTGCTGCTTTGGCCTTGTTCGCCTTCGCGCGCGTCTTTGCCACGTTGCTGCTTGCCCGATCTCGCCCAGGTGAAAGCGTGCTCGCCGGAGCTCGGCTCCACTTCCATCTTTGCCTCTGTTTCGTTCTGCTCCAAGTGAGCGAGAGGTACTACACCTTCTACCCTCCTTCCTTTGATCTTATTCCCTACGATTTTAGATGAATATAGTGGTGAATTAAATCGGGAACTTTAATTAAAAGATTTGAGATCAATCAATTATTTGTGGTAAAGTTAAAGATTGTATCTTTCCTCTTAAGTTAACGGATTGGATTAAGGTTTATTCTCGCATTGATAAGTTAGTATGAAATCGGATTACAATAAATTATGTTGTTCAATATATTTTCTATAAATTAGAATGGGAAATGAGAGTTGTCAGGTGAAATCACAAATGTGAGTTGGTTAGGGAAATGGTTTGCATATAAGAGTTTGAGAATAGAGATTAGTTAGTTCCGTTTTAGAGATGGTTAGTGATGGACTTAATCAAAATATCAATAGGAATGGTTATTGATTATTATTATGGTTATTATTGAGGTTAATTATGGAGGATTGTTATGGAGTTCAAGAGCGTTGATGGAGTTGTGAAGAGAATGGATTGCGTTTAAGGTAACCTTTCATGTCCAGCACCCTATGTGATTGCCCGTATGTGTTAGATGTGATGTTTTACATGTGTATGCGTGGATACAATTATATGATGTTGATTATGATGATATTGATGATATGATTATGTGTTATAATCTGTTATGTGGCATGATAAAATATGCTATGATGTGACGATGCTTATGTATGTTATGAAATGTCATGTTTATGATTATGTTTACGATCTATGGATGATTCCGAATTAAAGAATATATGATGTATGATAAGTTATGATAGTAAAAGTGGATGGTTCTGCTGGTTTGGAGTCATGAAATGATCCGGTAAATGGGCAAGTCACAGGTGGAGGAATTATGTTACGATGAACGATACGGACCAAAAGGGTCATATGATGATGTTATGTTAATGTTACGAATTACGAAAGTTACGATATGTCCAAAACCTGTACTTGCCAATGAACTAAAGTCACGTAAATGGTCTTTGCCAGCAGACTATTCAAGGCTAATGATAATGTTCTATGTTAATGATTACTAAAGTGTTACGATATATGCTTATATGTGAAAATGTTTACGAACTAAAACCGTTTTTACGGGCTGGAGTGAAGTTACTGAGTTTTCAACTCATTTTAGGTTATTTTTTGTGTTTTCTCTTTTCCCTACTTTATGGTTTATTCAGGTATTCTGAAGATAGGCGCATGATCGGTTATGTCAGTAATGTTCCGGAAAGATTAAGTTGAAGCGACTTTGTATATACATATTTGGGATATTTAGAATACTCTGTATTAAGGGTAATAATTATTGCTTTAAGTTGAGCATATGTACGTTTAAGAGGCCGTTTTAGGCTATTTATATTATTAGTGGGCCATAACCCACAGGCTTAAGTTGTGCTTCCGCTGACGATTAAGGTTATGTGTTTTTCGGGGCGTTACACAAATTCCCCATACAAGTGGCAAAAATCATGTATTATGAATAACCCCATATTCCTCCTTTCTAAGCCACATAAAATTATGCCTTATTGATGCTTCTAACTTTTGATTAGCAAAACCAGATTTCTCCCAATAACATAAGATTCCAAGAAAAAGGTCAGACAAGAAGAGATATCAATAATGTAGACTAGAAGACTAACCCTGTAAGGTTCATTATCTACAGCAGGTTGTTCATATTTGTTCTCTCAGATAGCCGCCCAAGGTCATCGACTTAAATAAAAAGTTATCCTACCAAATAAAACTGGGCATACTAAAAACATTGTCACAACCAGTCTCTACCTAGAACTATAGAGATCATAATAATCATGTCTGCCCATTAAGTAGATATCACCATAACAAGTATAGTACGACTAGTAGTAGTAGTACCAGATCCTACCTAAAATTACATTTTCTTCAGCTTCTAAGGAGTAGTACCACTTATAATCCATCTAATCTGAATTGCCATACTTACTCAGGGTCAATATCAAGAGTGAATTTGTTCCTAATTCGCTAAACCCCCGCGAACTTCGATCCCAAGAAGGCAAGAAGGTGAATTGGTACATGCAAATAAAATCAAATCAAATAAAAAGTATAATCAAACCTGAAACAATAAAAAGTGAATTAAACAAAAACCCTAATTTTGTCAGCTCTCAATAACAAGCAGAGAACTAAAATCAAATCAAATAAAAAGTATAATCAAACCTGAAACAATAAAAAGTGAATTAAACAAAAACCCAACTCAAATAAGATGTATAATCAAACAAAAAGAAAAACTGAAAATAAGAAAGAGAGACTAACATGAAACGATTGCCGACGGATTTCAAATCGCACTAAAAACTCGATAAAAATTGCTAAAAGTTAGATCTGAAGAAATGAAACAATAAAGGAGAATTTAGACAACAATAAATTAGATTTCCCGGGAAAAAACGCACAAACGATATCAACAAGAACAAAAAAATTCCCCATTCTTACCTCCGTTTCCATTAATGCTCAAACAATCATCAAAATGACACAAAAATTTCGAAAAAGTACAAAAATAAAATAAAAAAAAGAAGTAAAATTACCCGAAGATTTGGCAGCGGAGGACGAAGAAGAAGACGAATAACCATTGTAGAATGAGATGCCAGCAGAACAAAAGCAGCGATGGAAACACGCGACGACAAGTGGGAGAGAAGCTCCGGCGAGCGAACGACAGCTCCGACGAGGAGTGATGCGAAGAGAGAAAGAGAAAGGGGGAGGGGTTTGATGAGGTGAGAGGGAAAATCGGGGACTGGGAAGGGAGAGAGAAAAGTTAGCCCAAAAATTTCGTCCAAGTGCGTGTGTGCGCCCATTAGCCCAAAAATCCTAACTAGGCCCATTAGGGGCTGCGGTTAGCCTAAAAGCCGCAACCCTTTATTAAAGGGCTGCGGTCAACCCAAAAACCGCTGCCCTTAATTTATAAAGGACTGCGGTTTTTGGGCTAACCGCAGCCCTTCATTATTAAGGGCTGCGTTTTGCAATAAACCGCAGCCCTTGCACTGCAGCCCTTGAGTTTTTTTCCACTAGTGCATACTCTTGGGGATTTGCATATGATGATCCTGCTCCAAAGATGGTTGTCGAAAATCCATTCCATGATCCTTCACTATCTAATGGTTAAATTGAAGGCTCTCGTTCCCTTGTACGTCTTTGAAATGTTTGACCATAACTTCTAGGTTGTGGAAAGTTTTGTGGTTCGTGTAAGGGTTGGAACTGCTCACTTGACCGTCTAGATGAATAAAATGAGCCATATGCATTTCCGTCATCATCATCATCATCATATCTCTTTTTACCTCCGCCGAAACATGTTCACACGAAGAAACATCACATTTTTTGTGAGCCAAGTGTTGCTTTAACCTTGTTATACCCCCATTGATTGTTTTTCCGCAAAAATTACAATGTATTTTACGTTTATTACCATCAATTGCTTGGCCAAAATTCCATCCTATATCATCATCTCGTGGTGCCATTTAATCGAAGTTCTGGAGAATGATACGTTTCACATGATATGAAATATTTCAGCCTTTATTTATTACAATTAAATCATATTATGATAGTAATTTAAGACAATAAATCCATAATTGTACAAGTTATTAATAACATTATCCCATAACTAATACTTTTGTTTATTGGTATAATTTTTTATTTAGATTGTAAGAATGTAGATTTAATATAAAGAACTAAAAATAAACTTATTAGTACTAATTAAATTATTTGATTCAATATATAATTTAATATTAGCATATGAGCCTAAAAATATAAACATAGCAGTACTATCATTAGTAAGGGTCTTTTGAGTCAATTAATAACTTATGCATTGATGATTCTTCTACTATATATTTATTAATATATAATTAAAAGTTAAGTAGCATGAGGTCCACTAATTATTAAACTAAGGCCTAAATCATCATACTAAATATTTAATCTCTTTTAATCATAAAATTGATACTAATAAAGATTGTGAGTAAGTTCCAAATAATAGGTAATCTCTTTAAGCATAAAAAATGCTAATACTAATATATAATCTTCAAATTACAAAATACAACCCAAATAATTCAAAATTAATATTTAAACAAGACCCAAATCTTACTAATACAAATTACTAAAATAAATAAGCCCAAAGTCCTAAACAAGCCCAAAGTACAAGTATGGGCAACATTACTAAAAATATGAAGCATGTTTTGCATTATGTAAAAAAAAAAAAAATACACACTCCCCCAATCTCACGCTGCCTTCTACTGATTTTATTTTTTCCTCTCAAAACACTCATCCTCATCCTCACCATTCTCACGCATCTCTCTCTCTCTCCTCTACTCCTCTTTCTCTCTCTTAAAAATTCCTCCATTAAAGCTTAAGTTAAGCTTACAAATTTTTACAACAACAATTTTTTCTGAAGTCTTACCGTACGGGGATGTCGAATTTCGGTCTTCACGCAATTGGAACTCCACGTCTCCACCTTAGGGCTCAATCCTCAAGATCTTTAAAATTCGCCTCTTCTTCAATTATTCCTCAGATCTGGTAAGTAATTCTTTTTCTTGTGTAGTTTGTTTTGCTTGAACTTGCTATGCTTGTGGCCTTGTGGGTCAATTTATCATGTATTTCTTTTGTCTTCTTCTTCTATCTACCTCTGCTTTTTAGCTAGGAGTGGGGACTTGGGGAGGGAATCTCTGCAAAGTGCAAAATTACAAACCCAAACTTCTGAAAATTCGCTTATTGACACGGGAAATGCGGGCGAAACAGGAACGTAACGGTCGGTTCGGCCGATATCTCAGCGTTTTAAAATACTCCGGTATGAACCGATAAGTTTCGGTTCGCCAAAGTTGAAATCCGTTAAAACTCGGGCGAACCGAAACGTAACGGGCGCATTTTAACACCATGGCGAGCGCCAGTAGTTTGGATCCTAGTGATTCAGATCATGATCCACAACAGTATCAGCAGGTTGAATCTGATGTGACGGAAGCTTTCAAGGTGTTTGAACGCAGTTTTGGAGCGCTCGCTCAACATTTGTCACCGGAATAAGTGAGTAAACTGGTCTGAAAGTTGACTTTGTCACCGGAATTTCTAGTTTTGGTGCCTTTTGACAAAAAAAATATATTTAAAAGGTCCCATTTAACAAAAAATTCCTGCTCTTATGACTTGTTATTGTACCTAAAGAAAAAAACAAATTACCAGCCCTTGTCCTCTCTCTTCAACTCCTTCTTGCTTTGGTACTCGCTGATTGCCGGAAAATTAGCCGCTCGTCACTCGTCGGAATCTCTAATTTCCAATCGTCAATCGTCACTCATCGGAATCTCTAATTTCCAGTCGTCACTCGGCATATGAATTACCCATTCTCTGCTTCTTTTCCCTCTTGCCTTTCCATTTTCAAATTACCCGCTTTGGTATGTTTCTCCCTAATTTTAAAATAGCCCTAATTATATATCTATATATGTGTACACATTAATTGGAAACCTGATATTATTTTGACAATTGGTGTAAGTTTTCTTCTTAGTTTGCTTCTTGGTTTGAAGTATGCCATAATAATTTGGATATGAATGTGTAACTCATTGAGCTTTGAATATGTGAATTTATTTTAAATTTGATATTAATTTGGTTGTTACTTTGTTCAGTGCTTTGAAATGTGCCCTAATTTTCATATGAATGTAGAATTATAATGTGGTTTCATTTGTTGGTTTAATTGATCCTGGGCGGCGAATTAGCACCTAATTTGTTGGTTTCATTATTCAAGAATTGATATTAGCCGGCAGAGTTTTAGCGTATGCTACTACGTTCACATTGACACCGAGCAGACACTACCGAGCAGATACTATCAATGGCATTGCGGACATTTGCTAGGACTACGCGCTCTAGGCTTTTGCCTCTGCTTTCTTCCGCTTCTCGTCTGCATTCTCATGCTACTAGCTTCGGTATGTTTTCCCTTTTCCTCCCTTTCTCTCTCTCTCTGGTATGTTTAAGGCTCATTGGTAATATTGGTCTTTGGATGAATAAAATGAATTTTAGTGATTATAATTTGGAATCAGCAGGTTGTACTGAAACTGGCAAGCAATTTTTGCTCTTATGCTGCCATCATTGGTTGTGGTGTAATGCTGTTCAGCCCCTAGTGAAGGGCATTGAATATTCCGCAAGCGATGCTTTTAAGTATTTGTCTAGAGCTATCAGGAACTGTGTTTTCTGCAAGTGATATTGTCTTTGTTGATTGTGCTTTATTTTTCCAATAGAGGTTATGTTAAAGAGAGTGACTAGATATATTTATTTCTGCTTTAATTATCTTTCTTTTGTCGTTGGTTGGTTTGACATTTGTAGATTTCTATTCTATAAGATATATTGGAATAAGAGGCAAGAGTGAATGTGCAAACAGATCTATTTTGTGTGTATCAGCTATCTCTTATGGGATGATTGTCGGTTATGGTTTCTTAACATCACTAGATGCACAACATTATTTGATATTTCAAAATTATATGAGGACACATGGTGTTTCGTGGTGCATCCCCTCTTATTTTGTGCATCTTCCATACTGGTGAAAGAGTCTTTAATTGGCATATTTTCGTCGTAGTTGTAAACAACCAATACAATTGTCTCACTGATATCTCCCTTTTTTAATAATTGTGAAGCAACTGGCTGTCTGGTGTATTTCCTTTATGGGGTTTTGGTGATTGTAGTACCATGACCCTCTATAGTGAGGGACTCTTGCATTGGATATTTATAATTTTATTTGGGCAATCCTGTATTCAGTTTAGTAGATTGATCCGCAATTCTCTTTCAGGTTTCAAGGAGGTGCGAGAGGAGGAGAAAAGTCAGATGGTTGGAAATGTCTTTACAAGTGTTTCATCAAAGTATGATTTAATGAATGACTTAATGAGTGCTGGCCTACACCGGTTATGGAAGGATAGGTTTGTTTCTGTTCTTAGTGAACTCGTCACTGGAGTTGCTTATGTATACAGTGTGATTGGGTTAGGGAATAGGAAGCAAGAAGATTAAGGGCCCCATTTTCGTTGATTTGATGTGGAATGGGATGAGGGAAGGGAAGGATTTTTTATCCACTTTTAATGAATTGTTTATTTGTTTATCTTCTTCTAATGTTAGAATAATTTGGAAAGAAAATACATGTTCACTCTTTCCCTCCCTCTCCTTCCCTCTATGATTGCGTATCAAATGCATTTTTAGCTTTCATGGTTTCTAATCTTTCATATAGATCACAACCCATATTTGTCCTGTCAGATTGGTAGAAGAACTGAATCCATTTCCTGGAATGAAGCATCTTGATGTGGCTGGTGGGACAGGTCAGTTCTCATGTTCTGACCATTTGAGCTGTTATCATAAACTGTAACTCAATGCAGGTGTTGTATAAGCCATGTGAAATTATGATGACATTCGCAGATCAAGTCAGATAAAGGAATTGTACATGCTTCTGTTGTTTGAATTAGAAGTTGTTAAATACTCCCTCTGTTTTTTTTATATCTTTCTCACTTGGAATCTTGACACTATTCATACTTAGAAAGAATATTCTCAATTTTTTTCAATTTATAAGAAAAACATAGTCATGTGGGCTCTTGTATGATTCGTCTCAATTAGTACTTTATTAATATTCAATCGTTATAATTTTTACTAATGTATAATGAAAGGTATTTAAGTTCAAAGAGGTGCATTGGGACACGCGCACAGGAAAGTGAGAATGATAAAAAAACAGAGGGACTATTAATTCTTGTATTGTTGACTTTCAATCTAGTATGTGTTGAAGTCATAACGTTGGACAATTGAATATTGTTTAACCAAGCTGTTCTTGTGTGATTTTTTATTAGACATTTTGGGTTTTCATATAGTGATCACAGGATACATTGCTTTATGCATAACATGTCACTAAATAGCATTAGCTTGAGCTGTAGGTTGTGTCCATTTTATTGATATGAAATCTCTAGATCACTGACTTGTCGTTATCATTATTATTGCTGACTGCTGTGATAATAATAATATTTATGAGTTTTAATCTCATAAAGTGTCACTCTAGTTTTATATATTAGTCAGTCAGTATTAATGATATTAATTTTGATTAAAAAGGGGAAAATTTCAGTTTTATGAACTAAATTTATTTGTCAGACTAAGCTATTCTGATTTTTGAACTGAAAGGTGTAATCATAAGTTGTAAAGAATATACTTTTTTCTTTACAATGTTCTAGTCTTTCTTATGCAGTATTTACATTATTTTGTGCCTATGTGGCATTTAGGAAAAACATGAATAGCATCTAATCAGAAAGAAAACATGATAGCTTAACTTAGGCAACTATATTGTGAAGTTGATTTGTTGAAGGCCCCAAAGAACCTTAGGGTCTTTTTCGGTTGCAATGTGTCTAAAAGGCTCAATATAATGATAATTTTCAGGTTCAGTGAGCCAATAGGTGCATTCTGTGGATGTTTAGGCCACGTACTTAGTGGCCGTGAGTCTGAATAACCCTTTTGTACTATAAGGTGGTTACAGCTCTGTGGCTGAGGTTATCTGTAAATTTGGGCTGGACTGGATATGTAATGAATGTGTGCATTAGGATCAAATGTGGAATGATCTTTTTCGTGTTGAGGTCAGTAGGAGAACTTCGTTTTTTTTTTCTTTTGCTTCATATCTCAATTATATGAATGTGCACTTTAGGAATTACATGAGGTGAACCGTTTTCTATATATGGATACTTTCATCATCAATTAAGAGCAATATTCATGAGTAGTGGATCCCAAGGATCAAGAGGGAGGGCGGGTGTGGCATCTAATTTGTAGTAATTTGGTGCAGTAAATGTGTTTCTGATCCTAAAAATATATTTTTGGATTGATTTACGTTGATATCTGTCTAAAACACGGTGGCATTTTGTTAATATGGCAGGTGATGTTGCTTTCGGGGTTCCGGAATCAATTAAGCGCAGATCATTGCTAGGTGTATCTGAAGATTATCTACAGGAAGAAACTAATATATATGTTTGTGATATAAACCCAAATATGTTAGATGTTGGTAAAAAGAGGGCTTTGGAAAGAGGTAAAATTATAAACTTTCTATAATAATTGGAAAACTTGTCAAATTAAATCCTAAGTTTGAATTGTCTTCCCATATTAATTCCAACTTTCATTTATTTATAAAAAATATTTTGAGCTTTGTGTATAATTGGAAAAATTGTCTAATTAAATCCCAAGTTTGAAGTGTCTTCTTATATTAATCCCACCTTTCATTTATCTATAAGTAATCCCAAATTTTGGGGTAATCTTCCATAATTGAGCTGTTACCCGCAACTTGTTTAAGCGGTCCCATGTCTCTATCCTCCCCCTTCCGTGCCTATTGTCCTGCATCACTTTTCTCCTTTTCTCTCTTCCCCCAAACCCAACAATATCCAAGTACCAATGATCACGACCATCCTGAATCCCGCACCTTTCTTACCACCACCACCATAGCCTCCCAAGGACCCCTTTTGTCTCCTCTCTTTCTTCATGCTTTATTAAGACTTCCACACCATAAACATATTTATATGTTCCACTCAACCAACTTGATTTCACCAAAACTTTAAACCAAAATCACAACAATCATGTCTCTATGAATTATAGGAAAAAACTTTGATTTCAAAATCTGAATTAGACAACTAAACTAAAATGGAAGAAACCACCACATAAAGAGTTTGAGAATGGAAGACATGGTTATATATAGAAGTTGCGTACAGAAAAAATAAGACCTCTAATGGAGATATCTTCTTTTTCTTTTCTGGGCTCATTCTTTTAGATGTGAAGAAAAGGGGCTAGTTCACTTCTTTTGTCAAAATCGATGAATAAAAAACTATAATCAGAAGGTAGCTACAAAGGTTTTGGTGGGCATAGTTGGTAGGCCTTGGTGGTGGTTAGAGAACATAGCATGGGAAAGGACACGAGTTTTTGCAGAAAATGAGAGATTGGTAGAGAGGGTGTTGCAAAGCTATGGTGGTGGTAGCATGGTGATTTGACTGAGAAGGAGGGATAGAAGCTATGGTGCTGGTTGACGGAAAGAAAAAAAAAAGTGTGCTAAATTCTTTTTTACATATTTTGGCAAATTAAAACGTGCCATGTGGCCTATTTTACTCGTTTAACCGATTAAGTTTACTTTAGGGCCAATTTGGGAAGATAACCCCCTAAACTTGGGATCAATTTTAAATAAATCAAAGTTGCGATTAATATGAGAAAACACCTGATTAGGATTTATTTTGACAATTTTTCCTAAAATTTATCAGTATATTTCCAACTGTATCTTCTCTTTTTTCATTGTACATGATCTTCTACAAACTGCCTAAATTATTGAATGGTCTTGCATATTTCTTATCATTGAAGATGTCACATTTGGTTCACCAAGTGATAGATGAAGCTTAACTTAGTGAACTAGGCTTGAGCTGAGTTTAAAAGTTACATTGACAAATGTTCTTCAAGTTACACTTATGTTTTCATGTCTTCATGTGACTCCAACTCAATTTTCCTTTTAAGTCTATTTTTGAAGTGAAACTGACATAGTGCATACCTCATGAACGAATAATGGCTTGTTCACTAATAAAGCTCCTTCATCTGGCTTTTTTTTTTAAAAAAAATATATGTTTCGGCTCGTATTTTGAGTCTTACTCATTTAATAATATAGACGAGCTCGGAATTCTTTATGCTCAGCTTGTCCGTCAAAGAAACTTAATTAATGGTTCAAGGCTAGCTTAAAATCTGAATAAACTAACATATACAAGCTGTAGTAAGGCTCATGTTTGACAAGTCTATTATTCCACTTCGACCTAGGCTCACTTCATTGTTTTCTTGTTACTCACTAACCTCTCCTATCTGCCCCTTTCTTTTTATTTTGAGTTTACTTTTCTTAAAGATGTATTCTTTGCCAATACTATAGGTCTTAAAGAAGATAGGTCTCTAATATGGGTGGAGGGAGATGCAGAATCATTGAAGTTTGAAGATAATTCGATGGACGGATACACTATTGCATTTGGGATCAGAAATGTCACCCACATAGAGAAAACTCTGGCAGAAGCATATAGGTAAAAGTCTGCTCTTATATTATAGCCTATGGATGTAATTACAACTTTTAATCTTTGTTCTTTTCACCTGCATTAAAAATAAATTTCTGGAAAATTACAGCCAAACTAGCTTTTCTATCATTTTTTTATGTCAGGGTACTCAGACGTGGAGGGCGATTTCTTTGTCTTGAATTGAGCCACGTAGAAGCTCCTGTTTTCAAGCAATTGTGAGTATTTTTCACCTTTTGACGTGGTATCTGCCTAAGGGCAATAAATAGAATTTGTGCTGTCATGATTTTACACTCTTGTGCTGTTTCATTGCCGCTGTTTTTTTCTGGAGATCTGCTCTTGTTCTTCTCTTTTTTGTTGCTGTTAATATTGTTCTTTTTTCTATTGTTTATTGTCTTCTTTTTGCTAACTTCATTGCTATAAATTTCTATAATCAAACTTTTTTTGTTGGCTCTATTTTTTTTAGGGTCATCATCCCTATTACTACGAAAATTGTTATATATATGTAAGATAAAACACATACTCCCTCCGTCCTTTTATAGCTGTCCTGTATACTATATTGGTTAGTTCATAAATAATGGTCCCGGTACCTTAAATGGAAAATGTACCCCACTAAATCCATGTGATGTGGGTCCCTCCACTATCTCTCTGTCTCACACTCTTTATATTCATGTGATTTGGGCCCAAAGCTAACCTTCTCTCTTTCTCTCTCTTACTCAATCACATTGACCTCTTTTTCTTAGCATTATAACACTTTTTATCTCTCTATCTACAAAAATTGTTTTACTTAAGTTAACAGTTGTTTCTAATCTTCATGTCAAACCAAAATGTGAGGTGTCGGATAAATGCATCAGTGAGGTTAGTGGAAGGTTGAGATCCGGGATTGTTAGAAGAAGTCGAGGGAGGCTGAAGATGCTTGGATGAAAGGTGTTAGAAACGATATGATTATTAGGATTGGAGGAGCATGTAGCACTTGATAGAAGAGAATGGAGGCAGATGATCCATGTAAACGACCATCGGAGATCAAATCTTAACTCGTACAACCAATCTCCATCTGATGGGATTAAGACTTTGACATATTGTTATTGTTGCACATGTTAATAATAAGATTAATTTTGGAGCATTAATATTTGCTGGGTTATTTTGTTGTCGAAACTGATCTTTGCTCATCAACACTGATATTCTCTCCGTTTTTTTTTTAATACTTTCACTTTATTAAATGGCATGATTACCTTGAATCCATGTGATGTGTTAAAATTAAGAGAGAGATGGTAGAATTATTGGTTGAAGTAATACAGAAGTAGCAGAAGTATTGAATAAAGTGAAGGTACATTAATGGGGCCTAAACTTGCCAGAAGGAACGGTATAAGTATCTAGTAACAGAGAAGTAGCAGAAGTATTGAAGCAGAAGTATTGGAATAAAGTAAGAGACAGAAGGTACATTATTGGGGCCTAAATCTACCAGGAAGAATGGTAGAAGTATTTCTTAAAAAAAAAAAAAACAAAAAAGATGTATGGTAGAAGTACTAGAGAACATGGAGAATTTACTCATCAAAACTGATTTTTATTGATGAATACTTATTTATGCTGATTAAATCTGACTTTTACTAATCTAAATTGATTTTTGCTATTTAAAATTGATTGAAATTTATTTTACTGAAGTTATTTTTAGTTTTTGAAAGAGCAGGGCCTTAGTGGTGAAGTCAGTACAGTATGGTGATTAATTCTGTTCGTATTGTTGTTTACATAAAAAGGATCCTTTTTGAGCTTAGAGGGTACCTACCCTTGAGGTTCACTACTCCTGGCTGACAGTTCCTGTGCTATATGCACTGGGTTATATATATATATATGTATATATATATATGTACGGACACACTCGCACGCACGCGCGCGCACACACACAGGCTAACATTCCAGGAGCCGCAAGGAATTTCGTAAACTATTGATTTTAGAGCACAATGTTAAAATAAAGGTCAATATACTCGGTGAGCATGAATAATTTTACGAAAGGAAAAGGGAATAATTACTCAGTGAGCATGAGCCTTGTAGAAAGGGATTGGGAATAAAGATAATCAGGTTATACTGAGTATCATAGATTATAAAGTACATAATGCTTGTGTTTTATGTTCGTATCTTTTTATAATCATTGTGTTTTGTTTAGCATTCACTGTGCAATTATGGTTGTTAAAGTTTGCATTTCTTATGCAGGTACGATTACTACTCATTTTCTGTCATTCCATCTGTTGGAGAGCTAGTTTCAGGAGATAGAGAGTCTTACAAATATCTGGTTGAAAGTATTCGTTGCTTCCCTTCCCAGGTGAGAGCGTCTTATATCTTAGCAATTTCAGTTTTAGGGAGGAGTATTGAAATGCTTTGCCAGCCTTTTTTTTATAAGTAACTGTCTATCATTTGGAATTGGAATTATGCAAGATGGTAAGAATAGTTTTCTAACTAGAATGAGAAACAGTATAGCGTGGAAAATGATGTACAATATAGTCATGATACTCTTAGCCAACATACAATAAAAAGAAGAAATAAACATTATCGACATAATAAACTTGATGCGAGTGCTAGAAAAACTTAATATTTAACAAAACTAGAAGCAGTGATAGAGTCATACAAATTTCGCTCAGGAGTTGTCGTCAATTGTGATCCTTTCTAGAAGGTGGCCTTTGTCCCTCCCATTTGTAGGTTGTAATCTGTTTTGCACACAAAAAGACAAGCTGGTAATATGCGTCAATCAGTGATTAAACAGTGATGACTTGGTACATTGCTATATCTAAATCTGTCGACTGTCGGACAGATTTTTATGTGGAAAATTATTTTGTTTGCTTTCTGCATTCCTTTTGTGTACAACTGTTGAATCTGGAACAGTAGATACTCCTTGAGACCACTGGCATAGTGTATCTAGTCTTTGGCTTCTTAGATATCAAACCTATTACCAAGCTGAAGTTCATTTCGGCGCTGCATGAATGCTTCAAGCTATTGTAAGGTTATGAAAAAGGCGATGGATATTTAATTTTGCAAGAAGCGACGAGGAAATGTTGCAACTTGAAGGGTGGGTTATATGTGGAGAACTGATAGGCGTTTCTCATACCCAAAAAAAAAAAAATAACCTGATTAATACTCATAATAATGTAGTAGTGTAATGCAGGGTCGATCCCACTAAAAGAAGGTTGTTTTAAGATTGATTTTCTGATAGTGACAAGACTGAAGAAGAAATAGATATGAGGGATTATATCTAAGACTAAAATAACAAATAAGAAATCGAATAATATTTTTTTTAGCTTTGTATTACCACTAGCATGAATCAATACAAAGATAGATCCCTACCCCAAATAATCAAGTCATAATGCTCAAAGGAAATATGCGCCGTTTATAATACCAATAACCTTTCTCGAGTACTAATGGCTTCGCTAATATGCAATCATACATATTCTCATGGAATTTTGCACATTAAAGACGTTAAACATGACATCCTAAAATGTTTTAACAATTTGCTTTACCTATTTTCATGGAGAATACAACCATCTAAATCCAACTTTGTTGATAATAAAGATATTAGGTTCAGTCAAAGCTAAATCACATCTAACTTAGATAGCACAATTCAAGTAAGCAAGAACATAAAATAATTAAATTAGCAATTTACGGAAAAAAATTCATGTATGATATCATACTAGGGTTCAACCACACCCTAGACTACAACACTAAACATAATTAACAATACATAAAAGAAATAAAATGAATAAAAAAAAGAGAAAAGACAGAAAGAAATTACTTAAATTAATGGAAAAAAGAAGAGTCAAAGAATAACTAGTTGTTGGCAAGGTAATGCCCCATATCATTTTATTTACTAATATATGAGATTAGATTTTATACCATTATAAAATAATCTTGAAACCTCACATTTTGTGCTAGCTACAGTAATGCAATAGATTAACTTTAACCAATTAGCCATCTTCCATTACTAAGAAAAATGGGATCCTAATTTTACAAATCACCAAATTAAAACTTTATTTTTTTTTTTTTTTTTTTTTGTTAAAACCAAACTAAAAACCTTTCAATAACAAAGTAGTAGTCAAAAAACACATGTAGCTTAGACTGTATCCATCTTTTGTTACTGATCTAGCAAATACAATCAAAATATTAATCAAACATGCTAATGAGAGCTAAACATACGATTGATGGTCATTTGAAAAAAAACATTACTCATACAAGAGATTAAAGGAGTCACTATACTTTCAAAAATTTATTTTACTCAAATTATTTGGTTTTATGTTTTAAGATGTGAAATTGTCATTTTCGGATAATGAGATGTAATTGTGAGTTTTCTATTTGCTTATCAGTTACTGAATTCAATAATTGTTGTGCTATCTTGTCTGTATATACTTTTTTTTCCCCCACAAAGACATATGTGAGATTGTAGATTAGTTGGTTAGTGTTTTTGTATTTCAAATGAGAAGTTATGGGTTCGAGACTTTTCATAAATAGTTTCATTGTTTACTTTGTGTCATTTGTTTGGGAGGGGGGAGTACATGTGGCAGCATGATAATTCTTTGCCTTGAGTTTTAGATAATATATATAGATGTACATCTCAAAGTTTATCTCTTTAACCTCTCAAAAATCCCTAAGCATAAAGTAATTAACGATGATAATAAAAGTCTCCCTGAAAATAATGATAATTATTAGTTTTAATCTCAAAAAGTGTCACTCTAGTTTTATATATTAATTAGTAACTAATGATATTAATTGTGATTAAAAAGTTGAAAATTTAGAGACTAAGCTTTTCTTATTTT
Source organism: Beta lomatogona (assembly GCA_947646795.1). Taxonomy (NCBI): domain Eukaryota; kingdom Viridiplantae; phylum Streptophyta; class Magnoliopsida; order Caryophyllales; family Amaranthaceae; genus Beta; species Beta lomatogona. The sequence continues at coordinate 75,686 of CANSNZ010001286.1, forward strand.
TGAACTGAAAGGTGTAATCATAAGCTGTAAAGAATCTTCTTATATACAATACTCCGTACGTCCCAGAATAGTTTGAACACTTTCCTTTATGTTTGTCTCAAATTAGTTTGAACACTTCCATTTTTGACATGGTCCCACTTTAGTATGTTATTTCTTTTATACTTATTTGGCCCACACTCTACCTCTTATCAATTAAAGTTACCCAACTTTCTCTCTCCTCTAATAAAAAATACCCCACTAACTCCTATCTCATCTACTTTTTGAATAAAATAACATTTGATAACCACACTACAATTTATCACCGTAAAATACGTGTCCCAACAAGTGTTCAGATCTTTCTGGGACGGAGAGTGTTGTTCTTATGAGGAGTCCAAGTGTCATCACAAAACACTATCCAAAGTCTAGCTCAAGCAGTCATGGAATAGTTATGCAATGTCCGTTCTATAACCTATTTTGAACTTGCCATTTCCGTGAAATGTTGTTACGTAATGCTACAATGAATTCACAGCCTTCTTGCCATGATATCAGTTGTGTAACGCTGACTCGCCGTATTAGAATTTTTTTTTCTCCGGTTACATCCGTTACATGTCAGAATTGGATAAAAGAGACAATGAAAGCATAAACGTGACATGGGCTTTCAAGTTGAATAATGTATATGAGTTAGCATTTGTCTAAATGTAGCCTAGGATAAAACTCATTTTTTAAATTATTATGTATTCACAATATATATGACCCAAACTCTCATTGTGGTCAAATTATGTAGAACGAAATCATGGAATACTAGTTAAACTTTGAAGTGAAAATCTGTTTTACTATTATAGGAAAAAATCTGTTTGTGTTTTTTTTTAAAATTCACACAGCCTTAAGTGCATTATGTTCCATTCATCCGTTACAATCTCCTTCCGCGTCATTGCAACTGATATTGCAAACGCGACTGCATCCACAATTTTTTCCCTAGGCACAGTTATGTAATAGGTTGTGTCGTAGCTTGTGTTCGCAACTTACAATGAAATGCCCTAAGCACAACTCCTCACACAAGTGTGCTTTGGCTTGTGCTTCACTTGAATTTGTGCTACTAGTTATATGCACTCGACGAACATACCCTACTTAGTTTTAAAAGGCGCTAGGCGCAAAGTGCACCGAGGCGCAAGGCGAAGGCGCACGCATCTCGTAGGCGAGGCGCAATTTAAATTATTATTATTCTATGCTTTTGTGGTTTTAATATTTTTATTATTTTTATTTTTTATTTTTTATTATTTTTGGATATTATTTTTCTCTAAAAGAAACTGAAATTGGTATGGAGTTAAAAAAAAAAAAAGAGTTAATATAGTACAAAGAAGTGCAGCACCTGGCCACTTCTGACCTTCCAAAAAGAAAAAGGGGAAAAAAAGAAGTTGGCAGACAAAGAGTATTTATATATAAAAAAGAATATTAAAGAAAGAGGAAAGTATCAAAATTCAAAAGATAGAAAGAATAAGTCTTCTGTATAAAAAATAAAGTATGAAGACATTAAGAAAATACATCGCAGAAGAAGATCGAAGAGAGAGAAAGAAAAATCGCAGAAGAATAGAGAGAAAGAAAGAACGCAGAAGAAGATCGAAGAGAGAGAAAGAAAGTATGAACATCGCAGGAGAAGATCGAAGAGAGAGAAAGAAAACTTACCTGAAGCTTGCTCGCCGACGGCAACGAACTACCGGTGATGGGTTGGAACTGGTGGTGGATAGCTCGCCGGCACCCTATCTAACCTCCAGCGAGTTGGCGGCTTGCTCGCCGACGGCAACGAAGAATTAGGTTTCTCTAAAATTAGGGTTTTTCAATTGGGGTTCAATTTGATGAAATTTAATGAAATTAACATAGGGCTTTTGCTCTAAATTGATAATTAAAGCCTATGTAAGCTTAAATTCGAATTTTTTTTTGGTTTTTTTCAACTTTTGAAATCAGATCTACACTCTCTCTCCTCATGCGCCCTCCTACTGGAGGCGGCGAGGCGATGCGCCTCGCGCCTCTACCAAAGGCGGCAAAAAGCGCGCGCCTTCGTTGCGCGCCTCGCCTGGCTTGTCGGATGCGTTTTGGCATGCGCCTCCACTCGCCTAGGCACGCCTTGGGCGCTCTTTTTAAAACTAAGATACCCTAGAACAAAGATGTGCTTCAAGTGTGCTTCTTCCTTCAATGATTGATACTTATTTGCTAAACATGGGTGTGCATATCACTGCATAGGGTTGTGCTTTGCTTGCAATCTCTTCCATTGCTACCAAATGTGTGTAAATTTCCGCTCCATATCTCTATTATCTGTTCCTACAAGAGAAAACCCATGAAAAGCAGTATTCATTTTTTGAAAGCAAATATGGAGAAAAATGGATGAAATCAATGAATTCCAATCAAATGATCGAATGTCAAAAGACTTCAAAATATATCGATTTACGCATTTATCAAGAACTAAAGAGGTTGCCTACTTAAAGGAGCACCTAGAACATGGGAAGAAAACAATCTATGAAAATGGAGTCGTGACAAAGTCTCTACTCATCAAAACGGGGTTATGTAAAATTTAAGAATTTTCAATAATTTAATTCTTGAATCACCAAAATAAAGTGCAACCATGTACTTTCCTACTTTAAAATAAAGCTTTAACAAAATTTTTGCTAAACAGAAGTTAGTTTAGCCAAAATATGTTTCAGGAGTAGTATTCCAAATTTGCATCGTTATTGTAATGATTTCATAATCATATAGTAATAAACTTTATCATTTACTGTTATAATTGTTTAATCCTTTATTTCTTTTTAGTTTACTCACTTCACTTTGCAGGAGAACCATAGTTCAAAAATACGGTTTCGGTAACGGTCGCGGAAACGGTCACGGTTTCGTTGAAACGGATACGGTCATCACGGTCCGTGTAGCGGTTTTCAAATTTTTTTTTAAATGTCTTTCTACGCCTTTTAAATAACTTTTGAAAAATTATTATTATTATTATTATTATTGAAAAGAAGTATATACTAAAACTAGTATTTTATTAGAGAGACATCTCTACTATTACAAGATACTCTACTATTACAAGATACTTCATAGTGGAAAAAAGTAAAAAAGGAAGTGGGTCATGTGAGGGGAATTAAAAAAAGATAAAGCAATAATTTTTTGTAAATAAATAAATAAAGATAATAACAGAGAGAGGAGCAGTGTAGGTGCAGGCTGCAGCAAGCAAAGTCAACAAAAAGAGGGCCCACTTACCACTTTCTAATTAAACATCTTTCCACCACTACTCAATAAATATAAAATATTCACACCAAAAAAAACATAACCCACCCCACCCACCCACCCACCTGTCATTATCATTTAATTATCATTTAATATAAACAACTGTTCCTCAGTCCACACTTTCCTACTCCTCCTTCCCCTTCCCGATGAAAAAAAGAAGCTCTAAACATGGCGGCATGGCCATGGCTTCCTCCTCTTCTTTTTTTTTTCTTTGCTCTTTAAATCGGAAAAATGCGCCTTAAAACGGAAAATGCGGGCGAAATTTCTTTGTCACGGTTGGTTCGGGCGAAATTGTGGTCTTTTATAAAAGACCGGTTTGTATCGGCCGAATTCGGTTCGCCAAAGTTAAAATCCGTTCCAACTCGGGCGAACCGAACCAACACGGCCGTTTTTTTACACCATGAGGAGAACCAAGAAGTACAAAAGTATGAGAGGTAAACTGAAAAGGTGGAGAGAGATCCTGAAAAGTGAGATAGAGAAACTAAAAAGTGGGTTAAATTATTAAAAAACGGATGACATGAGTGGAAAAAGAGGAGAAAGTTGATGGGACATGTTACCAAGAATAGAAAAAGCAACTGTGTGTAGATTAAAAAGAAACAGACCAAAAAAGAAAGTGTGTAGAAAAAAAAAAAAAAAAAATAACCAAAAAGGAAAGTGTAGATTAAAAAGAAACAGAGGGAGTATATCAACAAAAAGCGAAAACCTTAATCCCAAAAGATGGGGTCGACTGCATGAACCGAGAAATTATTTCATGTGGTGGTTAGAAAGATCTATAGAGGAATACAAGCAATTCTTCTCCATTTATTCTATACACTATATGCTCTTTCAGACCCATTTTTCTTCATATGTTTTATAACTCCCTTTATCCAAGTCATCTTTGATCTCCTTTGGCTTCTTTAGAAATCCTAATCATCTACTTTTCTTACTCTTGCGTCTTCTAGTCGATGTTGCATGTGCCAAAACCACCATAGCTCGTGCTCCTCTATTTTATCTTTTTTTTTTTGCTCAGTAAGTCAAGAAATTACTACCTCCGTTTTCTATTATTTGCAACGATTAGACATTTTTCCTCTCTACTTTATGTCAAATCGTTGCACATAATAAAAAACGGAGGTAGTATATAACACCAAAAACCAATTACAACCTAAACCCGAAGTCAATGCCTATAGCTTTACATATTCAAAGCTAAATTTCTTAACCATTCTCTATCTTTTCTAGTTATCTTCTTTGGAAGTATACTATAGCACCTATTAATTACAATATGTTTAATTCTAAACACAAGTTTCATCACAGTCAACCTTTTTGTTCCAATACACTTCATTTCTATTCCACCAAATAGTATAAAACGTGGCATTAGGAGCAGTAGCAAAAACATCTTAGAAGCAGAACACCCATCCACCCTCAGCATCACAAAGCATCACAAATCAGACAGTTGAGACTATCACAGACACCCATCTTATGCAGCCATTATGTGGTTTGTAATTTACCTCTCATAACCAGCCAAGCAAAAAAGCTGTGTTCAGGAACAACAAACCTATTCCATACATAGTTATCCCACTGAACCCTGTCGTGGTCACCAGCTAGCTTCTTATCATGCTGCTTACAAGTACTGATGAGATGGTTGTCCATAGTAACAGTCGTCACCACATCCTTCACCTCACAAACCTTCTTCCATTACCAACTGCTATCATTAGAAGGCTGGTAGTACCACCAATTCCTACCTTTCACTTAGACCTCATTAACCCGTTTTATCCACATATTGTTCTTTTTTGTAGCTACAATATTCCACGTTCGGAGCTTAGAGACCCCAGCATACCTTGGGATACAGAGCTGAGGCCAAGCCACTTTGCCCGATTTATGACTAAACTGATTTCCCCATCGTAGAAGAGCTCTACATATACTCTCACCTTCCTTCAAAACCTTCCTAGGGAAAAGAAACACCTGAGCCCAATACACATGTATGCTCATTAGAGCAAAATTAACTAACAACAATCTTCCCTGGTAGGAAAGATTCCTACTACTACAAACTCGGTTTTTCTTTGTCATCTTGTCTATGAGACTTGTGCACTCCTTTGCTGAAATCCGTTTATAACAAATAGGGACCCCCAGTATCCGAATGGCGGCTTGCCTACCCCGAACCAAGACACATCTAAGATCCTCTCGTATCTCCTCATTTTTCATACCAAAGCCTTTGTTTGAATCCCTGAAGCCCTGTACATCTAGGGTGATAATGGAATCCAGGTTTTTACCAACCACCTTCAAAGTCCTAGTCAAATACTCCATACAAACAACAAACAGGAGATCGTCTGCAAAGCAAAGGTGATTTAACTGAACCCTGCACATCTAGGGTGATAATGGAATTCAGGTTTTTACCAACCACCTTCAAAGTCGTAGTCAAATACTCCATACAAACAACAAACAAGAGAGGGGACATTGGACCCTCATGAGCCCTTTTTTTCCTTCAAAAAAAACCAAAAATATTGCCATTCAACATCAAAGAGAACACGGGGGAACTAACACACCCCATCACTAAGCTAATGAATTTTTCAGGAAACTTAAAAATATCCTCTAAGAAAAGCCAATCAATAGAATTATAGGCTTTCTTCATATCCATCTTGATGATACACCTAGGGCTTGCATTCTTCCTACCATAATTTCTTACAATATCTTGACAAACCATGATGTTGTGGGCTATAAATCCCCCCTGAATAAAAGCTCCCTGATTTTTAGAGATGATATTAGTAAGCACATGCTTCATTTTACTACACAAGATCATAGTGATGACTTTGTAAATTACATTACAGCAGGCTAATGGCTATAGGCCTATACTCAGTAACACTACTAGGGCACTTGACTTTAGGGATCAAAGCAAGAATAGTAGTGTTAATTTCTCTTAGAATCTTACCAGATTGAAGGAAATCAATTACATGACCTCCACGCCTACAATGTCCCAAGAATCTTTATAGAAGTGAGAGCCTTATCCCGTGGAATAAAGAATACAACTTCTTTCACTTCAGTAGCAAAGACAGGATTGCATCAGCATGCTTCTTTGATCATCACTCAGAACAACATTAATGACAGCACTTTGAATGCTACATCTGTGGCTCCTAACAGTCCCCAACAAAGCCTGATAGTAAGTGAGAAAGGCCTTGTTAACCTCCTCAGGAGTGTTAACCCATTTCCCATCCTTATCATGAATACTATAAACAATGCTATGAAGTTTTTTGGATTTTATTGACTGATGAAACAACTTACTATTTTCATCCCCATCCTTTACCCAAGCCAATTTTGCTTTCTATTTCAAAAAAGCACAATATTGTGAATGAACATTTTTGTACTCCTAAGCTGCTCTCAATTCATTATCACACGCATCATGATCATTTGGATTCTGATGCACTAGGCACTAGCTCTTGACAATCGACCAGAGTTTGATATGATCTAACATCTGCAATATGAATTTGACTAAAGCCTTCCCTGTTCAACACGTTCAGCCTTAGTTTTAAAAAGCGCGCCCAAGGCGCGCCTAGGCGAGTGGAGGCGCTGGCCAAAACGCCTCCAACGAGCCGGGCGAAGCGCACAACGACATGCGATGAGAGGCGCAAGGCTCACCGCCTTATCGCCTTCTGTAGAGAGGCGCATGAGGAGAGGGGGGTAGATCTGAGTTCAAAAGTTAAAAAAAAAAAAAAACAAAAAAATCGAATTTGTATTTACCTTCGCTTAGTTTAGCATTTTCGAGCAAAAGCCCTTTGTTAATTTCAGTCAATTTCATCAAATTGAACCCTAATTTAAAAACCCTAATTTGAGAAAAAAAACCCTAATTCTTCATCTGGTGGCAATTCAGGGCCGCCAAGTAGCCAGAGGTTACAGAGGGTGCCGGCAAGCCACCACCACCAGTTCCGGCCCATGCCAGTGGTGGTTGTCGGCGAACAAGGTAAGTATTCTTTCTCTCTGTTCGATCTTCTCTTCTTTCTTTCTCTCTCTTCGATCTTGTCTTCTTTTCTCTCTCTTCGAACTTCTCTTCTCTTCTTTTTCTTTTGGTGCAAATCTTCTCTTCTCTTCTTCGATCTGCTGTCTTTGTGTTCTTCGATCTCTTTTCTTCATATTTTTCTTTCTTTATGTTACTTTCCTCTTATCTCTGGTACTTTCCTCTTTCTAACACTATTTTTAAGAAAACTGCCACTTCTTTTTTTCCCTTTTTCATTTGGGAAGGCTGCACCTTTTGTGCTATTTCATGCCATGTCACTTTTAGTAATAATAAAAATAATATCCAGAAAAAAATAAAAATAAAATAGAAAAACTGAAAAAATAAAAATATTAAAACCACAAAAACAAAATAATAATAATAATAATGATAATAATAATTATAATAATTAAAAGTGCGCCTTGCCTACGAGATGCATGCGCCTTCGCCTCGCGCCTCGGTGCGCCTAGTGCCTTTTAAAACTAACATTCAGCACACTCTTCACTTTATTCAATTTTTGGACAACACCAAACATAAACATAAGAGTTCCCTGCACTCTCTCACTCCAATATGTCCTAATTTTCTCACTAAAATTAGGCGCCTGATTCCACATCTTATAATGCTTGAACAAAGCTTTTCCACCCACATGATTATGACACCTGACTAGGTTGGTGAACGGTCAAAGGAACCTTCAGGAAGAAACACTGCCTGAGCAGTAGAATAACACCCAGTAGAAAATTTGTCAAACCACAGGGCATTTCCCATCACCCTATCCATCTTACTGAAAACTCTATCCTCTCCATGCTGCTTGTTATTCCAAGTAAAATAACACCCAGCTGACTTTGATGTCTTCCGGGCCACACTCACCGCACATTTTCCGAAAGGAGCCATCTCATAATCTCTAACCGTTTGCTCCAACCCTTTCCTCCCTATTTAGAACACAATTAAAATCACCCAGGATTACCCAAGGCTCATCAATCTTGTCAGACACCAAACCAACATCCTTCCACAACAACTCTCTTTGAGCTCCAGTATTAAAAACGCATACACAAACGAGCAAAAGAAACCAAGCTTACGACCAACAGACTCCACATAGCATACATTGTAACTAAGACAATAGTAACATGAAAACTCAAAGGGTTCCAAGCAACTACAATCCTACCTCTAGGATGATGAGTTGCATTAGAGCAAAAACACCAACCCGAGGAAATGTTTTGATACATAATCCCCATTTTACTAGCCTTAACCTTAGTCTCCACGAGACTAGTCCAGATATAGAGGTGACGAAGGAATTTGAACCATAAGCTTGTGCACAAGAAGAGGAAATGTTTTGACTTTTGATACATAATTCATTTGGGGGTGTATGTGAATTGCGAATTGGTTCGAACGTTCCAGTTTGGAATTCGCCAATTTGCAATTCATGGATAAAGGGGATCCTCCCTAAAATCAAACCACTATGCAGCGAATCCCGTTCCCGAATTCGTTCCGCGTTCCAAAACGAATTGCGAATTATGTGACACTGAATTATTCTGGAGCCCAAGCTTTCATGATCAGCGGCTTATTATCAAAGAAATGAAAAGGACCAGCTAACACTTCATCATATTTCTCCATTGATCGAAATCTCACTATGAAGACCCCCTTCTTAAGCATTGCTACTTTCTCCACCCCCTGATTTCTCCAAATCCTTCTCACAAAACCTTCCATGACATAAGGAGGTGAATTCGACCCAATTGCGTAACAAATTAAAGCTGAATTCCAGTAATCAATTTCTGATTGAATATCACTATCATCAATTTTTCCCCTAGATGAATTCAATTGCAATGTAGAATTGTCATCTCTTACCTTAGGTGCATCAACTGACAAAATGGGAATCGGCTCAACGGGTTGAACACTTTGATCCGCCCATGAGATCTTCTTTCTTTTTTGCTTCTCTACTCTCTCAAAGCACTAGAATGAATCGAAGAAAGCCACTCTGAAAAAAAGCGATGAGTCTATTTTCTTAATTCCTCTTCTACTCCACGAACTTCTGGTTCAAAATTCATCGGTGTCACACCATCTCCCCCATCGACTATGTTTTCTTTGCTTGAGATTCACTACTAGGACCACTTGGTTTGCTTTTGGTAGGATTCTCTGCCTTATGCTCTTTCGAATTTCTTGCCATGGCCACCATGCTCACGTACCGAGAGGAAAATCTAGAGAGTGAAACTCCTACCCTCTAACTCCTAGTATTCATTTGCATCTCTCTATTTTATCTTTGATATCTACAACTCGAACCTTCGCTGAATCCCATCCCTTAAGGTGTTGCCCCACATTCATTTCAAAAGAAACATGTGTGCTACGCACATCTCTTAATATGATCCTTCCTAAATGCCCAACATTTTGACTTATATAGGGACACTGACGTCCTATAAAAATTTTCCTTTCACTATAGGGGTACACTACGGTTACACAAATACTGCTCTCCTTTTGAGCCATCTTGACGTAATATTTTGAATTACATCTTAGTCACTAACTAAATTCCTCTGTATATATGACCCAAGGTACTTAAATATTCCTTTAGAGTGTCTCCTTACCAGATAATGTTAGTACTTCCTGCAGCTCATTGCTTGGTCTTAAGTCTAATTCGTCAATATATTAGCTTTTGTCCCCCTTACCTGAACTTCACATTAGCTTAGCTCTAGTTTGATCTACCAATACAATATTGTCGGTAAACAAATTGCACCATGGTATCATGTCCTGGATGGACCCTGTTAGTTCATTATGATTTATGACCAAAAGACCATAAGTATCTCGTTTTGCGTGATGTAAAATTAATCGAGAACATGTTGGTTTGCATGCCGTTAATTTTTAATGGAAAATTTCAACATTTAACGGCAATTAATGTTTTTTTTTGCCTCATAATGTCACGGTGGAAATTTATGCAATAATTGAGGGTTACCAATGTGATTAAAAAAAAACTGAAGGTTACCAATGGGAAAACCCAAAAACTTGGGGTTACCAATGGGAATTTCCCTTTATAAGCAATTCTTTTAACCAGTCTTTACTCAAAGCTTAAGATAGGGTGTTCAGCACAATTTTACGCCACAATATTGAAGATTCTTTACCTGCCAGGGCCGGCCCTGAGGGCTGTTTGAAGGGGCGGTTGCCCAGGGCCCAATGAAATAAGGGGCCCAGTTTTTGCAAAAAAAGTCCAAAGGTTTTGAACCACCAAATAATAGGTTTTGACAGTGAGTTTCCTTCCCTCTTGGGCCCTCTCAAATCTCAATCACCTAAACTCTCCCTTCATAATTCCTTCCTTCTTTCTCCATAAACACACGTTTTTCCAGAAAAAAACAAGAGAGAGATTTCGGATTCCTTCAATTTCACCATTGAGTGAATCCGAATCCGAAATCGAAATAAAAAACCCACAAAAAACAGAAAAGAAAATCCCAAAACCCACAAAGAGGAGAGAGGTTTCGAATTTAGAATCTAAATTTGACTCAAATTCTGAAAGGAAGATGAAGATGCAGCTGAGTATGAAAGAACTAGGGAGAATTATTCGAGAAAATAGAGAGAGAATGGAGAAATTGGGTTCTTTTTTCTGCTAGCAGGGTTTTTTTTGGTTATTTTATTTTCATGTGTTTTTGGGTTTTTAATATAGTTTTTATTTGAATTGTGAAATTTGAGTTATTTGTTCATTGATATTTGAGATGGATTCTTTCTGTTATGTCTTTGTGTTTGTGGAATTTTTTTTTACGTATATTTTTATATGAGAGATTTGATAGATTTTGTGGGCTTGCATGTGAAAAGTTGACGTGTTATTTGTAGAATTGTTTGTTGGGGTTTCAACTTTCAATTAAATTAGTATAGATGTGAAGTGAGAAGTTGATAGGAATTACTTGTTGTCTTATGTGTATTAATTTTTATATTAATTTCTCAAATGTTGTTCATTTCAAATATTGGGTGCCATTGATAAATTTGTTTTTTAAAAAATAGATTCTAATGAGAATGATAGCGTAGGCCGTAGAGGGTACAACAAATGTAGAATATATACTTGTCAGGTTAAACTTTAAAGGGCCCTCATTTATCATACCGCCCCGGGCCTCAAAATTGTCAGGACCGGGCCTGTTACCTGCTTGCCACTCTTCTGGAATGACAAGCCTTGCAAAATTTTCCCTTTATCATTTATACCCCCCTAAAAAGGCAAGTTGAAGTTCTCAGTCGCCACTCTTTGTAAGGGGTGGGGTCTCTAAGACCTTAGAAGTCCATATTTGCATTGTTAGGTGCTCAGATGCCCAAGCCCTGGATTAGTTAATAGCTCAATTTCCAACATCTCTCTGTTTACTTCATTCACTGTTATATATAATATCTTAAGCATCTGGACAAGTTTATTTTATTAGCGGGAAGCTATCACTCTGCAAGCTCATTAAATTATGAATCATACACCTGCAGAAAAATGTCGTGATGCATTGCTGGCATACCTGGTATAATGTAAATCCGTCTAGAAAAGTAACCTGATCGATTCTTAAACTACCAATATAGCCATGCCCGTTATACAGCTGTCAGTTCTATATTTGCAAAATGCTGCTACTTCACCTTTTTTATTTTTAAAGTCTCCTTTGAACATTGCAGGACAAATTTGCACCAATGATAGCAGAAGCAGGTTTTCAGAAGGTAGAATATGAGAATTTAGTTGGCGGAGTGGTTGCCATCCATTCAGGGATGAAAATCTAGGTATTTCATTTGCCTTTTAATTGATTACTTGAGTTTTAGTTCAGCTAAAAGGAGTCATAATATATATGTTTCTGAGTTGGCATATGGAAGTATTTCTTCTTGTCTCAGCTGTCATAAATCACAATTACCACATATAGTCATTCTACCTCCGTTTCTAACCATTTGTTTTTGGCACAAGAACCAAGGGTGAGGAGAGAGAGTGTTCTAATTGCATTTCTTACCCATCATATCTATACAAATATGTTAAAAGGCGTTCCTCAACAAGGAACTGTGCCACGTGGCGCTATCCCTTAGAGTGTTGACTTCATGTACCCAACATACAATAAAAAATTAGAAAATGCATGGTATAAGATTTGATCCCATGACCTCAAGCTTGTATATTGAAGTTTTAACCACTAAACTAAGTAAGGTTTGGTGTTATAATTTCGAAGTGAATTAATATTAACTGAAAATTATGATTACCTGGGGCATCGCCCGGGCCTAAAAACTAGTTATGTAGTTAAAGGAGGGGGTAGTATATATTAGTACTATTACATTATGGAACTTTACTGTGTAGGGAAACGGTGCATGTATTTAGAAACGGAGGTAGTATAAAGCAAAAGTCGAGAAGTTATGTATAATTATACTGAAACCTGTTTAGGCTGGTAACAATGCAGTTTGTAGTAACTTTGGCGCATAGTAGAGAATCCAGAACCCAAAATTGCACTAAATACTATACTTGAAGGCCGGCCTAGCCCGAGGCCATGCTTCAGAGCTTCTGTTAAAGTTTGTAGTAACTTTGGCGCGTAGTAGAGAATCCAGAACCCAAAATTGCACTAAATACTATACTTGAAGGCCGGCCTAGCCCAAGGCCATGCTTCAGAGCTTCTGTTAAATATACCAGGTGGAAGGAGCATCAAGGTGAGACAGAAAAATTACCGCAATGGAGCTCATTAGAAAATTGACTATGAGACCAGTCTGCTTAATAATGTTGCAGTTGCCAAAGTTTTCCCTTTTTTTTTTTATCAGAATTTGAACTTTTATTCAAGCACAGTAGCTGATTGTTCTTCTGCTTGAGCATACAGTTAATGGGCCCTACAATGATGACAACTTACTAACCCTAATAAAAGATGATGTCTTTATCAACCCTAATTAAATAAAATAAAATGACGACATTATTGCGTAATCTGTGTGCTATATTTTGCTCATATAATGTAAGTTGTAATACTAAAATATTAGTGAACATGACTTCCAAGTCCTTCATATCATATATTTCTTCTGTTTTTTTATATGGAACATTGGCCTTTTTGATGGGTGGATTAAAATAATCAAATATTGCATTAAAAAAAAAAAGGTAGTATAAGATCCCTCCCTCCCTCCCTTTTTCTCTTATTATCAGAATTCAGAACTCATATTTCTCTCTCCGTGCGCTTGCTTTATTTTACTTTTGAAAGTCAAGGTGGAAGCCTGGCTATTAGTACGGTATAGTAAGATTTAGGTATAGGCAAAGTAATATTTAAGATGTGTGTATTTTGTAAACACAAAGTGACTAAGGGTGGGTTCTTGTTACTTGAACTTATTAGATATGATTAGCCCTAATTTTACCTTATGTTTATGTCTGTTTGAACTTAATTAGCCTTTGAATATTTGATTTTCAAGTGGAGAGAATGTAGGAGTAAAACTACATTTGGGCGTGTAATATATATAAACTTTGTCTTGGCTGTACCATTTTTTTTATTCTTTTTTCTGGTGTACCTTTCTTTATATACATATGGGCGTATTAATTGTCCTTTTATATTTAGGGGGCGTTTGGTGACAAAGTATGGCTCTCATTTTCAGCACAAAAACTCCATGTTAGCCATAAACATGGTGAACCACTTGATGAAGGACCGTTTGATATTGTTGAACGGATTGGTTATGAGACATACAAGGTGCTTTTGAGGGATGGAGTGTGTGCTACATTTCCTACGTGTGACTTAGTGCCTTGCTTTGCTGATCAAACTTGAGGACAAGTTCTTTTGAAGAGGGGGAGTATGATATGTGCATGGATATTCCATCAAGCTATCTTTAATCGCTTTCCTAGGTCGTTGCATGGTTTTACTTTACTCCTAAAGTAGAGGTTTTACATGTAACTAAAAATATGCCTTTTATTATGTTTGTTAGTTAAGTTAGTTATTTCAAGTAGTTGAGTTGTTTTAATTTAAGTCTTGGTTGTAATAATGTCCGAAAACCTTAGCTTGTTTCGGTTCATTAGAGTCTAGTTGTTCAGAGTTGTAATTTAGGAAAGTTTCCTTAATTTTGGATTGTGTAAGGCGTGTCAAGGAGTTGTCCTTGCTGCCGTGTGGTTTGTGTGTATTTAAGGAAAGATTTGCACCATCTTTCCTTAAAGCTTTAGTTTCCTTAAGTTCTAGCTAGATTCTAGGCATAAACTATGGGGCAACTTTCCTTATTTACTACTAGGGTGGACGTGTGGTATTGTAAGCTTGGGGAGCAAGGCTTTTCTTGCTGTTCCTATATATATATATATATATACACGCCTGGTCCTTTATGGCTAGGTGTGATTTGAGTTTAAACTTGTTCCTTGTGAATTAAAGCTTTTCGGAGTGAATCCAAAGACTAAGTAGCGAATGCAAACCCTTGTTTGATTCTCAACTTGGATAGTTGAACTTCTACAAACCCTAGTTGTTGTTAATCCTTGGTTAGGAATTGATAACTTCATATCCTTGTTACTAATCAGTTTTTACGTGTCTAAATAACCCTAAATTCTAAACTACACCATCCTAAACACTAAAAGAAACCATCTTTAATTCGTGAGTCTTCAAATAGCCTTCCAAATTCATATCAAGGTGTGTTAGGAGTGTTTCTTATTCTATCCTTCTGAATGGTGTTCCTTCAACTCCCTTTAATGCTACGAAAGGGTTAAGACAAGGAGACCCCTTGTCTGCTTTTCTTTTTGCCCTTTGTATGGAGTATCTTAATAGGTGTTTGAAAGAGTTAAAGGAAGACCCTGACTTCAATTATCATCCTAAGTGTATGAGGATCCACCTTAATCATCTCATGTTTGCAGATGATCTGCTTCTTTTTGCTAGGACTGACCTTAGCTCAGTTGTTAAAATTATGAATGCTTTTAGAAAGTTCTCTGAAGCTTCAGGTTTGGAAGCTAGTGTGGAAAAAAGTAACATTTACTTTGCTGGAGTTCCTGATGCTAAGGCCCAAATGATTGCAGAGGCTGTCCATTTACCCATTGGGACCCTTCCTTTTAAGTATCTTGGAGTGCCTCTATCCTCCAAGAAGCTTAATTTTTTCTCAATGCAAGGTTTTCGTTGAAAAAATCACTAAAGCACAGAGTTGGATGACTAAGACTCTTAGCTATGCTGGAAGATTACAACTTGTTAGGAGTATTCTGAGTAGTATGCAAAATTACTGGGCTCACATTTTCCCTTTGTCTAAGAATATCATAAAAGCTGTTGAAGGGGTTTGTAGAAAATTCTTATGGACAGGGCAAGTGCTTGGGTCTAGGAAGGCTCCTGTTGCTTGGCATACTTTTTATAATTCTAAGGTTTCAGGTGGGTAGAATTTGATTAATATGGCCAACTGGAATAAAGCTGCTATGCTCAAGCTGCTTTGAGCTATTGCTTTTCAGGCTGATAAGCTATGAGTCCAGTGGATTGCTGCTTATTATATGAGAAGGCATGATGTGTATAATGTTGTTATTAACAACATGTCTTGGATTCTAAGAAAAATCATTAACTCAAGGGAGCTTCTTGGCTTGGTGGGAAACTGGAAAGCTGTGATGCATAATGGTAAATTTAGCATCAAAAAAGCTTACACCTTAATTCAGGGGAGTAAGCAGAAAGTGGAATGGAGAAGATTGATTTGCAAATAAAGCATGTCCTAAAAGCAAGTTCATGTTGTGGTTAGCAGTTCAAAACCGTATGGTTACTACTGATAGAATCAGTAGGTGGAATGCCAATTGCAGCCTGCAGTGTTGCCTGATGATAATGAATTTGTTCAACATCTTTTCTTTGCATGTAGATACTCAACTTGAGATGTTGCTCTTGTTTTTCTTAGAGTAGGTTGTAACTAAAACACCATTATTTTTTTCAGTTATCAATAATTATTTTGATTTGCCAAAAAAAAAAAATCTCGGGTACCAGGTATTCGGTTGGCAATAATAAATATCCCATGACCCGACCCGTCAAAATCACTTTTTTTTTTTAAAAAAAAAAATACCCGTTTTTTTTCTACCGTGTCAGCGGATTATCGGGTCCGGGCAAGCGGGTCAGGTTTTTTTGAACGTCCCTAGTAGATTGATAGTGGACGCTAATTTCTTATTGTACCTCGTGTCAGCAAAAAAAAAAAAAAATATAGCAAAACAAATTAAAAGGCTAACCTACCCTTTCGAAATTTAACCCGAACAATAATACTACCCCCACCTAGGGATGGCAATGGATCTTGGATCCGACCCGTAGATCCAGATCCGTTTTTCAGGATCTGGATCCCAAAATTTTAGACCCGACGGATCCGGGTCCTGTAGCCAGAATCGGGTCTGAGCCCAGGATCCGGATCCGTAGATCCGTTTTTTAGAGGTTGGGCTAGTTTAATTTGAAAGCCCATATACCATAATGTCAAAAGGCCTTGACTGTCAACAAAACCCTAAGTTTCACTCTACTGTATCAGCAGCTTTTCTCTTTCTCTCTCTCTTCCATTAACGCTGGCTCTCGCCACTCCTCCCCCGACGGCCACATTTCCTCCTCGCCAGTCTCTCGCCATTTTATCTGTCCGCGGCTCGGCAGTCTAACTTTACACCGCGGCAAGACTGACGCGCTCGTTGTAAACACGTTAAAGATACCTAAACTACCCAATATATTACAAGTAAAGGGTCGAATCCACAAGGACTAAGGGAAGCACTAATAAGTATTGATTTATGATAAGCTAAGCTAAGTCTATGTTTTTAAGGATTTATAAATGAAAAGACAATAAGAAAAATGATTTTGAAGGGGTATCCTCCAATCAACTCATTCACAAACCAAGCAATCACAATGAGAATCAACGATGGGAACAATTGAGTGGAATTGTTCATCCATTGTTACTCTAACCACTCTCTCGAACTAGCTAGATTGGCCTAGTCTCTTACCAAAGACTTATTCTCATGACTAAGGCATTCAACCAAGCATATCCATAAACATGATGAACATAAACAAGTAAACTATGTCCCCTAGGCTAGGTAGTCCCTATTCTCATGGTCCTTCAAGCCTAATAATCGATTTGAGGCAACCCCTTAACTTCATCTCTCGATCCTTCACTAAGGGTACCTAAATTATGCTCCTATGATGGCCAATCACACAAACATTCATGAAAATGCCAAATCAATTAACCAAAATTATCCCAAGTCAAAATCCAATGTTGGATTTAGAGGTTCATGAATTCATTAATGGCTTCAAACCCTTCCCAAAGAAATAGCTACTCATAAATCATGAAAAATTATAAACTAAAAGACATTAACAACTATTAACATAAACTAAAACAATAATATAGGTTGAACAAGTAAATAGAGTGAAAATGACATGGAAATATGAAAATAAAGCAATAAAATATGAGAGAGAGTAAGAAATTCTCATTAAAGTTGCAAGGAGCTTCCAAATCTTCAAGTTTCCTTCATAGATTCTTCAAATTCCAAGTTTTCAACAAGTTTCTCTCACTTCTCTCTCTAGAAGATGAGATTTTCTCTCTCATAGGGTTCTAAGAATTTCAAATCTCACTTTATTAAAATATAATGTAAATTAGCCTACTCTAAAATGAGAGGAGTTTACCTTATATAGTCCTAAAATAAACTAGGCATAATTACAAATTAACCCCCATTCAAAAAGGGGATTTCAAAAGAAAGATTTCCAGAAAAACCCGACCCGGGTGGGTGGAGTGACCCGGGTGCTCGTGTTGAGGTTGACCCGGGCGGGTCGGACCAACAGGAGTGAAATTTCAGTTTTCCGCATATTGATCTGGGCGGGTCAGTTGACCCGAGCACTCGGGTCGATTTTCAGTAGTTCATCTACAATTGGCCATATCTTACTCGTTTTTCATCATAATTGAGCTTGTGACCACTTGTTGGAAAGATATTGAGCCAAACTTTCATTTCCAATTTGAATTGCTCAAAAATGTTTTGTGTGCTGAAAGTTATGGCCATTTGAAGTTGACCCTTGTGCGCAAGCCCTTCCAAAACTTCTTATACTTGACCCCATGCTTCCTTGACCTTCCTCTTCGATCTTAATATTCGGGGTTGTGCACATGTCCTCCAAGCATGCTCCTAAGTCCTGAAATGAAACAAAGCACCCAAAGAAAGTGCATACGAGGAGGAAAATTGCACAAATTATGGAAATAACTAACAAACTAGACTAAACTAACTCAAAAACAACTATAATACCAACTAAAAGCGATCAAAAAGTAAAGCAATAAACAAGACATCAACGACCACCAGCCAAAAAAAGGCTTCTTCTTGAAAAGTATAAATCAATGGCTTCCATTCTTGAAATAAGTTCAAATCTACAAAAAACCCATCTACTGCGATTTTTTTTTGCTATTATGGATTTATGGTGTTGTTTAGGGGTGTTAACGAGCCGAACCGAGACCTGGCTAGGCTCGGCTCGGCTCGAGAAGGGGAAGGATCGAGCTCGGCTCGAGCTCGAAGCTCATCGAGCTTGAAAATCTCGGCTCGGCTCAAGCTCGAAACGAGAAAGATTCGACTCGGGAGGCTCGGCTCGAGAAAGTTCGCGAGCTATTTGGCTCGAGAATAGTTTTTCATTCAGCTTAATTCACCCACATAAGAGTTTAGATTCGTCAGACATGAAAGGAGGAAAAAAATAAAAAAGGAGGACACTAAAAAAAAAAGTGAGGAGAGAAGTCAGACATCAAAGTGTGAACAAACGAAAAAGAAAAACAGAAAACGGAAGACTAGATATGAAATTGACCAAACAACAAAGGACTGAGTGAATGTAACTAACAAAATGCAAATGAGATGAACCCAAAGATCCCACTACTCGCCAACTAATGGATGAAAAAGAGAAAATAAAATAAAACTTATCATCTTGCTCGCCGGCCACGAACCCCACTACTCGCCGGCTATATGGGACAGCGCAAGTCTTAGCCCTCAAGTAGTCAAGTGTGCGAACCGGTGATTAGGGATTTAGGGTTGAAGGCTTTATGTTATTGAACTTAAAAACCCTTGAACGGCTGAAGTATTTTCATTTGTTGTGTATTTTATAAATGGGCTGGGAAGATGGGCCTTATGTTTTTTTAATGGAGTACAACTTAAGGTCCAAGTTGTATTAAAAATTAATACAAAAAATAGTACTTTAAAATTTATCGAACATGTTTACGAGCTTTCGAGCCGAACTCTACTAGGCTCAAGCTCGGCTCGTTAAGGTCTCGAGCCGAACTTGAACTCGAATCGAGCCATCTCGAGCCGAGCTTTGACCGAGCTGAATACGAATAGTTTGCGAGCCACCCTGGCTCGTTAGCACCCCTTGTGTTGTTTGTTAAGGAATAATGCTATTGTGTTAGCTTCCCCTTTTGTACCTTAGTTTTAATTCTTTGTTCTTATCCTTTGTCTAAGTTTGTTATTCATATACTTTAGTAGGTTAAGTCTTGTAACTCTTGTAAGTGCCTATTTAAAGAGGCAATTCCTTTCTGTAATATTCCTTTAAAACCTTTCTAATTACTAACTCTTAATTATATTGTTGATGTTTTCCACTATTGCTACTGGAAATCTAGAATACTAGAATTTATAGTGTAGACTTTTAGTAGTAGGTGAAGTCGACAACAGTTTTTAGTTTACCATTTGTGATTTTTATAATTTTTTCCTAAATATCAATATAGTTTTTTATTGTTGAATTTGGAATATTGTTGCTGCATTTAATTTTTATTTTATGAATTGGTAATGTTGTTGTTGAATTTTTGTTTGCTGTAGCTTTTGTGATTTAATTGTGGATGGATCCGTAAGATCCGTCGGATCTGGATTCGGGCCCAACTTTTTAGACCTGTCGGATCCGGTTCAGATCCAGATCCATCGTCTGAAAACGGATCCGGGTCTACCTGGACCCGATCCATATCCGACCCGTTGTCATCCCTACCCCTACCCTGCATACCCCAACAATCCAATCACCTCAACACTGCAGCAGCCCAAGTTCGATTCCCAACTCCTCCTTCTCGTGCGACGCAGGCGAACGAGTCCTCCTTCTCGTGCGACGCCGGTGAACGAATCCTCCTCGTGCAACGCAGGTGAGCAATTTCGTCTACAATCCATCCCGTCGCCCGATCCAAACGATCCCCCACCTAATCGTCGTCCATTACAAACGACCCCCCACCCTCCCCTCACACATTGCCGACGACGCCCTACCCTCCCCCTCGCACGTTGCGGACGACCCCCCACCCTCCTTGCTACACGTCGCTGACGACCCCAGAACACTGCTCCTCGCCGGAATCATTCGACCACCCAAGGTCAGTTTCTTGAACCTTCAATTCTTTTTGTAAAAGTTAAATTATTGAATGCGTAATTCAGTTTTTTATGTAATTTGAATGTATGAATGAGGAATTAACCAGGTTTCTAATTGACATATCAAGCATTTGAATGTATTGATTATTGAGTTGAAAATTTAGTTAGTGATAAAATTTAGTTACTGTAACAATTTAGCCTGTCCCGTTTCTGAGATTTTGGAGGCCCAAGGGCGAACCTACATATTATGGCCCTAATTAGGTCTAAAAAATTTTAATGTTTGATTTTTCGGTCCAGACCGAAAAAATAAACAGTTGTTTGGTCTGAATTTTTTGAAGTTTTGATTTTCGGTCCGAACCGGAAATAATTTTATTTGTTGGCTTTTACCTAACTTCTATAGAAAATTTAATTTAACAATATTTTTATATACTTTTTAAGGATATTACATCAAAAAATTATTATTATATAATAATGGAAAAATTGGTGCGAACAGCACCAACTATTGGTTTGGTGCATAAACAGCACGAACTAAACGTGGTGTGATGCACAACACAAATTTTATGGCATAGGTGCGAGAATCAACATACATGACGATTTTGGCCTGAGATTCGTTTACCCAAGCCTTAAAGATTGTGTTGTGGAACCATGCCAAAATCGTTGTTTATGTTGATACATGCACTCATGCCATAAAGTTCGTGTTGTGCATCACACCTAGTTTAGTTCATGCTGTTTTGTGCACCAAACCAATAATTGGTGCTATTCGCACCAATTTTTCCTATAATAATTCTTGGTCGAAAAATAAAGTAATAAAATTCAGAATTTGAAAACCTTAAAAAATCGAATAAAGAACAAAAATTGCAGAGAAAAGAGAGAAATTACCCAAAAATTTTGAGTGTTTGGCATTGAATTGGAAAACAAGTGGGAGGATTGAATAAGAAACTGAATTTGATTGAAGGAGTTATAGGTTGAAGAGTAAGCGTAATTCTCGGCCGCATTTGCAGTATTGCAATGATATTTTTTTTTTCTACTTTTCCTTTTATTCTCTCTTTTGCCTTTACTTATTTGGGCGATGTGTTTTGGGGCCCTAGGCACCTGCCCCTCTCGCCTAAGCCCAAATACGTCCCTGAATTTAGCATGTATTGTTGCAACGCAATATTGAGATTTTCAAGAAAAGATTACTCTTTTGGTCGACAAATTATGTTTGGGCAAATGAATTTTATCCCTATTGTCATCACACCATCATCGCACCATCATTCATGATTCACTTTGCAAAATTTATCCAACTTTAAAACAAAAAAAGGAGTAGTGTAGGTACAGCAAAGCCTGCCACGTTATTTTTTTTCGGATGAAAAACAAAATCAAAAGCAGGGATGCTTGGTGTGCTTTCAATGACACACTTGTTTTTTTTTTCTTGATTTTGATAGGGTAAACATAATATGAGGATGAGGACAATAAGATTTTCATTCCCGTTTTATCTATATAAATATCTAAAACAACATCCTTTATGCCACGTGTCTTTAAGCTAGACAATTGATGCTATGGTGGCATGCTCTATCGTTTAGGGCCTCAATGAGATGGTCCACATGGCAAGCAAATCAATCCTTCAGCAAATTAGGCGTGTAATTGCCTACAATCAAGGATTTCATTGATTTAGGAATTGCTGTTATTTAGGAAATATTATTAATTGTTGTATTAGGCGTGTAATTGCCTACAAGGCTACAACCAGATTATAATTTTGGAAATAAAATGGTCAAAATAATCCCTACAATCATGCGTGTAATTGATATTGTACTTGCTACAAATTAGGAAACAAGTATATTCCCTTCTTATTATTCTCTATTATGCAGCTAATGTTAAGGAATTATTTTTGTTAATTTCGAATTATAAGTTGTTCGACTTACAATTTTGCAACTATAAATAGGCATTATACCCTAGCTTTGTAGGAGTCATTCAAAGTACATATTACATAGTTATATATATATTCCTGTTTGTTTAAAAAAATAAGGACACCAAGGTGACATGTTTTACTCCTGCATTTGGAGGAACAACCACGAAGAGGAGCAATATTGGGTTGAGTTTTCTTTTTTTAAAAATAAAAACTTCGGTTATTTCACCAAATACCCCTGACAAAAAAATTTATTCACCAGATACCCCCACTTTTTTCAAAATTCACCAGATACCCCCGACTTTTAAAATAATTCACCAGATACCCCCGATTTTTAAAAAAATGACAAAAAATGCCCTTAATGACTAACGGCGGTTAACTCCGTTAGTCATTAACCCTAATTGACCCTTAAAAACCCTAACTAACCTTAACCCTAAAAACCCTAACTAACCCTAACCCTAAAAACCCTAACTAACCCTAACCCACCCCCGGCACCCACCACCCTCCCTCCCCGAAAACACCGGACCCACCACCCCCCCTCCCCCTCCCTCCCCGAAAACACCGGACCCACCACCCCCTCCCCTCCCCCCTCCCCCATGCCCCCTCTCGCAGCCCCCCTTCCCCGCACGCAGACCAAAATCCTCCGACGACCTTAAAAACCCTCGCAGAAAATGCAGCACCACCCGATTTTTTTATCCGCAACATTGTGACTGATTTCGAAGTGGTGGGGCTCGGGATTCGCGATTTTGCGGGGGGGGGGAGCGCCGAGTTCGAAGGGGTGGGGGCCTGTGAGTTCGAATGGGTGGGGAGCGACGAGTTTGAAGGGGTAATGCGCCTGTGAGTTCGAAAGGGTGGGGGTGGTGGGGTGGGGAGGGAGCGCGGCTGTGGGGTAGGGGAGGAGGCTGCGGGGGAGGGGGAGGAGCGGTGGTGGGGCTGGGCTGGGGGTGGTGGGGCTGGTGGGGTTGGGGGTGGGGGTAGGTTAATTAGGTTGACTTAGGCCTAATTAGGTTGACTTAGGGTTAATTAAGTTGACTTAGTGCTAATTAGGTTGACTTAGGGCTAATTAGGGCAAACTTGTAAATAAACGCTAACGGAGGACTAACGTCCGTCAACAAAAGGGCATCTGGTGAATTATTTTAAAAGTCGGAGGTATCTGGTGAATTTTGAAAAAAGTGGGGGTATCTGGTGAATAAATTTTTTTGTCAGGGGTATTTGGTGAAATAACCGTAAAAACTTATTAGGGCATTTTGAAAAATTTCAATCTCTATAAAAGCAAGTACTTACAAAATTATTGCTTTTTGTTAAATATATGATTGATTATCAATCATTGTTAATTTATTACCCACAGAGTTATAGTAAATTATGGAATATCACGAAAATTATGGATTTATAAAATTATGACATTTTTGTTAATTTGATTATCGATTACTATGACTCACGTGGCTGATTATATATCATGGTAAATGTATTACTCCCTCCGTTCTCAATCAATTGTCGTGTTAGGTTGTTGGGTCGATATAGTAAAAGTATGCATAAAATATTGATTGATTAACAAATTCCACTTTCTCTTCCTCTTCCTCTTCCTCTTCCTCTTCCTCTAATCTCACCCTTCTCTTTTCCCCTTTCTTGAGTTGGTGGATAGAATTTTTCTTTGTGATGTGCCAAACGAATATCTGGTAGAGAGATCTCTGAACGTCATAGTGCAACTCTATTGCTTCTTGCTGTCCTTAATTCCTGGAAGAAAGGGAATTGTAAAATATGTGAAGTTGTGAACTGAGAAGAGTTTAACACATCTCTGCGCAATTTACATGTAGATCAGTCTTGATGATTGATTTTGAGCTGGTTTAAAGAACTAGGAGAATATTTTACTATAAAAACATGCATAGAGTAGCTTATTCAGTTACTTTGATTGTTAAAAAAGGACTATGTTTTTCTTTTCCTCTCACGTCAAATTTCCAATATGTTCAAAGAAATAATTCCTGATAACTTGTCTGACATTTGCCCCTATGCTATATGTGTATGAAGAGAGAGTGTGAAATAGAGACAGTTAGTGAATGACCTACATCACATGGGTTAGTGTAGGGTAAGTAAGTTTCTCATATTAGGTAACGAGACAAGTACAATATTACAATATCCAATCCATTTAAGGAAACTACCATAAGTAAGTTTTTTATACTTTTTGGGCAGTGGGAAAAAAAAATCAAATTACAATATTTATGTACAATATGAAAATGAAAACGGTTTATGTTATAATTAGAAAATTAACGAATTAGAAGTTTTAGAATTGGTATATGTCAGTTGAAACCAAGTATATAAGAAAAAAAAATACCTGCTTAACGATTTTGACAAAAACCATTTTGATTTATAATGTTAGTCGTAATAGAAATGCACTTTAACAATATTATAGAAAGAGTCTTGAACAATTTAGGTAATAAATAATGGCACCATCATAAAAAGTTCGTTAAAAATCATATTAATCCTAAAATAAAAGTAAAAACATGATATTACATCCACCTTTCTAAGAAGTTAAATAAAATGTTGAAAAATCATTAATATTTGGCCAAAGTCATATATTGATTTGAAGAATTTTTTTTCCGATTTCTCTAATTAACTTTGTTTATTGTTTTTTAATTAAAAGAAAGTTTCAAACAAAAAACATTTCTAATTAGAATGTGAGTATTATTTTGTAGAACCAAGAAATGAAACATCCCTCTTTTAGTGATCTAAATTACATTAGAAATTATATATGTTTACATTCAAGAGTAGTCTTTATTTTTGCCAATAATATCAATTAGTACTATGCAAGTATCAGCTAGATTAACATATGAATCATTTACTTGCTGCGCACAAACAAAAACATCAAGGGATGAAAAATAAATCAACTGATAAAATGGAAAACTTTTAGATAACAACACAAAATCGAAATTTATCATTGAATAACACTCTTAAAATTTAGGATTTTTTAACTAGAATAATACAAACTTTGGCCGGTTCTCTTATAATAATACAACCTTTGGATTATTTTTTAATAATACAAACTTTACAGCAAAATTCCTAGAGTAAGACAAGATGACTTGCAACTTGAATAACAGGTAAAAAAAAATCAACTTTATTCTTTCTCCCTCCTCCCCCACCCCCCTACCCGAACCACCCCGGAGACCCTCACCCAACGCCCCCTACCCGAACCAGCGAGTACCCCCCCCCCCACACTTGAACCACCGGTATCCCCCACAACACCCCCTTGCTGTTGCCTCCCGCGAATTCTCACCAACAGTAACCCCACTCCTCTTTCTCTCTCCTTCTCCTAATCTCTCCGCCCCAACACCCCGAAACCTTGTACCGATGTCGACGAGATCAACCGGAGGGTCGAGACTTTGGCGAGAGAAAAATCGCAATCGGAGGCAAAACGCAATCGGACGTCGACGAGATCAATCGCACCGAACGATGGCGAGGTGTTGAATCGCGAAAATCATGAGTGAAGGTGGTTTCGTGGTGGGGGAGGGGCTGGGCATGTGGTTTCGTGGTGGGGGAGGGGCCGGGCATGTGGTTTCGTGGTTGTCGGTGTGAAAAATTGGAGGGGGGTGGTTTTCGAGGGTGAGGTGGCTGGGTTGGGTGGTTTTCGGGGTGAAGGGTTGGAGGGTGGTGGATTCGGGGGGTGGGGTGGCTGCGTTCGGTGGTTTTCGACGGTGAAAAATTGGAGGGGCTGGTTTTCGGCGGTGGGGTGGTTGGGTTGGGTGGTTTTCTGGGGTGAAGGGTTGGAGGGTGGTGGTTTTCGGGGGTGAAGGGTTGGAGGGTGGTGGTTTTCTGGGGTGGGGTGGGTGGGTTTGGTGGTTTTCGGCGGGGAAAATTTGGAGGGGGGTGGTTTTCGGCGGTGGGGTGGGCTGGGTTGGGTGGTTTTCGGGGTGAAGGCTTGGAGGGTGGTGTTTTTCGGGGTGAAGGGTTGGAGGGTGGTGGTTTTCGGGGGTGGGGTGGGTGGGTTTGGTGGTTTTCGGCGGGGAAAATTTGGAGGGGGGTGGTTTTCGGCGGTGGGGTGGCTGGGTTGGGTGGTTTTCGGGGTGAAGGCTTGGAGGGTGGTGTTTTTCTGGGGTGAAGGGTTGGAGGGTGGTGGTTTTCGGGGGTGGGGTGGGTGGGTTTGGTGGTTTTCGGCGGTGAAAAATTGGAGGGGGGTGGTTTTCGGCGGTGCGGTGGCTGGGTTGGGTGGTTTTCGGGGTGAAGGGTTGGAGGGTGGTGTTTTAACAGTGTTGGCAGTGAAAGGAAGGAGGAAGAAAGGAACAAGAAAAAAAGGAAATTTTTTTCAACCAATGAAATGGCGACACGTGTCCCATTTAACCTGTTTATCAGGTTGCAACCGGTTTTGTCTCACTCTAGGAATTTTGGTGTAAAGTTTGTATTATTCAAAAATAATCCAAAGATTGTATTATTCTGAGAAAACCGGCCAAAGTTTGTATTATTCTAGTTAAAAAATCCTAAAATTTAAAACTTGAACTTTCATTTACTGCTTTATAGCATACTCTAACAATATTACAAAAAAGAGTCATATAATGAGCATCATTATAAAAATTTAGATAAAAATCATATTACAATCATCTTTTTTGGAAAGTGAAATAAAATTTTGAAATAATATCATTAGTTGGCTTAATACCAAACTAAGAAATTCTTTTGCTCCAACACTATGTCATTCAATCTTTTATACAAACCAAAATTTGGACCCCAAATTGTGCAAT
Source organism: Beta lomatogona (assembly GCA_947646795.1). Taxonomy (NCBI): domain Eukaryota; kingdom Viridiplantae; phylum Streptophyta; class Magnoliopsida; order Caryophyllales; family Amaranthaceae; genus Beta; species Beta lomatogona. The sequence goes on from CANSNZ010001286.1 coordinate 102,682, forward strand.
TATTATTTTTCTTAGCACTGAAACGGGAATTTCTTCTTTTAGACGCCATTGTAGGAAATTGTTCTGTAAAAGTATACTCCCTCCATTCTTGAATAATTGTCATGTAAGGTTTGGACACACATATTAAGAGTATATAGTAGGGGGTGTAGGTATTGTTGGCAAATAGTGTATAAGTATAAAAAAAAAATTAATTGAGTAAGAAAGAGAACAGTGGAGGGCTCCACATCACATGAATATGAGAAGAGTGTGTGAGAGAGATATAATTAGGCTATGTTCAGTTCACCTTATTTTTGCTTATTTCAGATCAGATCAGATCAGACCAGATCAGATCAGATCAGAAAAAATAAGTTCAGATCAGATCAGATAAGTTCAGATCAGATCAGATCAGATAAGTTCAGATCAGATCAGATAAGTTCAGATTAAGCTTATATTTAATAACTTATTATTATTATCATCTTGATTATTATGATTATTAGTATTACTAATGCTATTATTGTTATTGTAATAATTATTATTATTGTTGTTATTATTATTATTATTATTATTATTATTATTATTATTATTATACAATTACTATTACTATTACTATAAATATTACTATTTACTAGTACATTTGTTCAAAAAGATTATAATTATTGTCGTTGTTGTACTTATTAATTATTAATATTGGTAATTATTATTAATGTCGTTGCTATTATTATAAATGTCATTGATATCACTATTTGAAGCTATTTGTGTTCAAGAAGAATAATATTCTTTTGGCATTTGTAAGTGTTCTTTTTTATATTTATTCTAATTAATAATTTTGATATGTGATGTTCTTTTTGATGTTGTACATGTAACGAACATGACAATAGTATATGATGTTTATTTTTTAGAATAATTTTGGTAGAATAATATAAATTATATATTACTAGTTTATATAAAACATGAGTAGCATGGGATAACCTAATGGTGTTGTCATCACGTTCAAAATTTTCCCTACAAAGGATTTCGACTTATCTTTAAAGACAAAGTTTATATAGAACAAGACAACGATATAAGAAGAATATTTAACCATTTTGTTCAAGATCATATGATTATATATATTTATAGGTTTATTTATAATAAAAATAAAAGACAAAGAACATGTTGTTGGTTAAATCCAAACATGTCATCAATATACAAATAACATCTATCTTTTATTTTTAAAATGTGTTCTTTAAATAGATCTTGTATGCTCTTTCAGTATATGTTCTTTTTTTAATATCATTTTATGCTCTTTTCATTACTACCTAAATAGATCTTGTATGCTCTTTTCACTCACACAAAGACCCAACAAGCCCCAACCCCCTCCCCCACCCACAACAATATTGAAATATATGCTTTCACCAAGATTTGAACATTGGTCTCCCATGTGGGAGGTAAGAAGCCATACCATTGGACCAAAGAGTCCTTAGTCTTTTATTTTTAATTGTATGTACATATACTAATGTGCTCTTTTTCAAAAAAAAAAAAAACGAATTATGCTAGAATAATAATAATAATAATAATAATAATAATAATAATAATAATAATAATTATTATTATTATTATTATTATTATTATTATTATTATTGTTATTATTATTATTATTATTATTATTATTATTATTATTATTATTATTATTATTATTATGTTATTATTATTATTATTATTATTATTATTGTTGTTGTTGTTGTTGTTGTTATTATTGTTATTATTGTTATTATTATTATAATATTATTTATATTATTATTATTATAAAATTATTATTATTATATTATTATTATTATTATTATTATTATTATTATTATTATTATTATTATTATTATTATTGAAAGTTGTGCATAGTAATAAAATGATAGTAATAGTAATACTAGTAATGAAATACAAAGTAATAATATGTTTTTTAAAAGATAAGTTCAGATCAGTTCAGATCAGATCAGATCAGATCAGATCAGAAAAAATAAGTTCAGATCAGATCAGATCAGATCAGAAAAAATAAGTTCAGATCAGATCAGATCAGATAAGTTCAGATTAGAATATTTCAGGTGAAGTAAACATAGCCTTAGTGGAGGAATTCATATCACATGGGTTCGGAGTAGTAAATTATCATTTAAGGTAAAAAGATAATTATTTATGAATGCATGAAAAATAGTGTACAAGATAATTATTTGATGACCAATGGAGTCTGTCCAAACATATTATCACATAATGTTACTAATAGAAAATATATAGTTACAAAATATCAAGATACGTGAAATTAAGCAACATATTTGGTGCTTTCTAACAAATAGAAAAAAAAATATAGTAACTGAAATCTATAACTGGAGAACATAATGAATAAAAAAAGGAAAAATCACATAATACATGATGACATATAAACATAATGTAACAAAGTCAAAAGTTGCTTTAAATAGAAGAATCATTTCCACCATAAAAGTGTAAATGCTATTAAGAGAAAAGATTATGAAAGGTGATAGGATTACTCTAAAGCAAAAGGAGTATTAAAAATTAATTCATATTAAATTTGAACGCGACATACAATGATACAAGACTATAAAACAGGTATATATAGCGTTAATATTATGATGAGACTTTGTGACAGGTCATTGAAGATTATCATTTTTGTGCAATCACTCCCTTAATTAAATTGTACAATCCGCCAAAATTTTCTAAATAGATAACGTTTGAAGAAATTCCCCGTGCAAGTAGTGGTTGCCTGGTGGGTGGTGGTCAGTGGGTGACCTGGTGCATTGCAATGATGATGCAAGATTACAAGAAAGAGAGGGTGAGTGGGCTGGGGAAAGCGGGAGTGAAAGTGGTTGCATGATTAAGTGCAAGTAGTGATGCGAATTGTGATTTTGTTTGAGCTTCTGAGTGAAGCAATAGGCACATCGAAGACTTTTTCAGTAAACCTTTTTAAAGAAAAATGGTTGGTCATGTGTCCCACCATAATATTAGCTACATTAGTTACTGAACATATGGGTCGTAAACCAATTTAATATATTCTTAATACACGATATGATTATGAAAAGGTTGCTTGGAATTTCAGGAATATAATGACGTATTATATAAAGGAAATAATATGATGAGACTTTTGTGACAGGTCATTGATGATTCTCATTTGTGTACAATCACTCCCTTAAAGTATACAATGTTTTAGTGAAGGGGGTTGGGGAAAATTCAGAAGGCTGTTCACACGCCCACCCACCCCCACACACACACCCCCACACCCCCACACACACTAACAATTGAATATTGAATAAATTATATAGCATTTAGTTACCATTCAAAGTGGATCATTAGAGTGAGCATGGGGATTCTATTAGCCTCTTGTAGAATATTCAATCAAATCCTTGAACAGATTTAGATGAGGATTCATTACCATTGAAAATGTCACCTCTGTTTGCATGTTTGTTCCATAATTTACTAGTGAATTGTCACCAGTATGTGTTTTTCTTGTGTATCATTGGATTCAATGGATTGGAACAGATCAGCATTATGCAAAATATATTTTTATGTAGTGAAAGTCAAATTAATACCATTTTTACTATTATTTGATTTTAAACATATGACATATCCTTTCAAGATGAAAATGAGATCAAGATGCCCAAACTGATCTACATGTATATTATTTCATACTTTGTAGTTTCTTTAATCTATACACTTTCCTTATTGGTTCGTTTCCTTTTAATCTACACATTGTTGCCTTTTGTATTGTGACATGTCCCATCTAATTTCTCCTCTTTTTCCACCCATATCATCCATTTTTTAATATTCTAACCCACTTTTTTAGTTTCTCTCTCATACTTTTGGACTTCCTCCTTAGTTCTTCCCCAAAGTGAAGTGAGTGAACTAAAAAGAAATGCAGGGAGTATGAAAGAATATTAAAAAAGTGATGTGGCACACTATTGTGAAAGTGATGTGATAGATGTTGACACATAGAATTTGCCGGAATTACTTTTACTGTCTTAGTTTCCTTTAATGTTCTCAAAATGATGAATATTGTGGGCTTTTTTATATTCAAATGCAACAGTGATTAAAATGAATCTTTGGCATTCTATTAGATTTTATAATAATTATTAATGAGCTCCAGTCAAACATCTGGAAGATATTGGTTATAGTGTCATCAAATCAGTTTTCCAATTTTCCAAAACATTATTCAAAATGAGATAAAATCCCTACTTCCCTTCTCCCCTATTCTTCTTCTCCTCCACCCATTCCCCATTATCTTCTAGTTTTTTTTTTTTTTTGGGGGTCATCTTTCCAACAGTAAATAAGCAAAAATCAGTTAAAAATAATCATTTGTGAATCTACTAGAATATTCACTAGTGAACTTTACCATAAAAAACACTCCAAAACTATATAATGATTTTGATGAAGATTAGTTCTACTTATACCCAAGTTTACTTGGATAGGAAAAGAAAATAAATTAATTTTGGACGTCATCAATAAAATATAGGACAGAAAGAGAGTACATTTCTCTGGAGATGACCTTTATATCATTCTGCACAAATAGATCAATACCTGAACTGTTAGCCACAATTTCCTCCTTTCTTATTACATTCGGTACATTGCTAAATCCTAGCATCATATTTACCCAATTTTATTAGTTAAAGGCTAGGTACCACTGAAACGGATAAAAAAATTTCCGAAAACGGATACGGCTTGGATTTGACAAAAAGATAAAAACAAAAATAAATAAATAAATAAATATAATGCGTTTAATAAATAATACTGATTTTTCACCAGGTACACCTGAGTTTTACGAAAATGAATCGTGTGCCCTCGCAGTTTAAAAAATGCACAAGGTGCCCCCGTGTTTTCAAAACAGTCGTTTTGAAGGTCAAAATTGCCTTAAAATATGTGCCTTAGAGAGCGTGAAATGACCCACAAACAAGAAAAAAATTAAAATTTCCAACATATATTAGTGTCAAATTTTCCTTTATTAACTAGGTTTAATTAAGATTTAATTAAGGTTTATTAGGATTTAATTAGAATTAATTAGGGGTTATTTAGGTAAATTAAGTTGATTTGACCTTAATGACTAACGAGTTGACGGTTGTTAGTCATTAAGAGATATCCTGATGATTTATCAAAATCTCATAGGTACTTAGTGCATTTTTTAAACTGTGAGGGTACCCAGTGCATTTTCGTAAAATTCAGGGGTATCTGGTGAAAAATTCGTCAATAATAAATTGCCTTAAAATTTCCATACATGGAATCTCCATATAATTTTTGCACAAAAAAAAATTAAAATAAGGTAATAAGCTTTGTGCCTTTATAAAATATAAAGATATATATGGGGTGAACAAGTTAGAAGTTAATCTCCATATAAAGTTAGCTACATAGCCTTCTTTAAAAAAATAATTGGCTGGAAACCCTCAAATCTTTAACCCCTTCCCTAAAGTGAATCAGACCATGAGAGAGAAACAAAAGGTTGCAGTTAACTGCAGCTTTATTAAAAAAAAAATTAAAAAAAATGTTGTACAGTTATACTCTTACTCTACAGTCTACAACGCCTTCTTTTACGTGCCTAGTTCTACTTTTGACCCTTCTCCATTCAACTAAAAAAAGTAAACCAGACAAGAAATTAGAGAGAAGAAAAATTCGAGCATGGCTACGTGCAGGACTGCCGAGAAGTTGCACTACTTGCCAGCGAGGCTTCGTGGCCGGGGAAGATGAGGGAGAGAAAGGGGGTTGCGCAACTTCCGAGAAAGTGAGAAAGGCAGAAAATCAAAGATCTGACTTTTACAAGGCTGGGTACGTCTCTCACCAAGCCCCAACCGTACCCAAGTTCCACCTAGCTAGCGTACCCAAGAGCATCCAACGTTCCCGGAATTTTGAGTTCGTTTTTGGGATGAATCCTAGCCGTATTCGCACCGTACCTGTACCCGGTAGGCAATTCGATCCTCACGAGGCGTCAGTGGCGGAGCCAGGATTTCAAAATCGGGGGGTGACAAAAAAAAGACAAAAGAAAATTTGGGCTAATTTCCAATTTACAATTTAGGCTTGAATTACTTATCTCATAATTCTGAAATTCAAAGAAGAAAATAGACAAGAGGTGTTATACATCTGCTCAGATGAAAATAGACAAGAAGAAAATGCAATTTCACCTTTGCCTCAAACTTGTAATCCAGAAGAATATTGGCAGATTTAATATCTCGGTGAATGATCTTGGGATGACCTACAGAAACAAGCAGTATAGAATCAATTATAGTTGATTGCAAACACTGGTGCATAAGGAAAGGACATTAATAGAACACCTACAATCCTCGTGCAGATATGCCAATCCTTTTGCAGTTTCAAGAGCGATCCTCAGTCGTGTAGGCCAATCCATTGTAGGCTGTTCTTTAGCTGCAGGGTGGCATTTTCAAAAATTAATCAGATCAATGCAAATTCAACGAACTGCCAGCACAAAAAGCAAAAGGTAAAATTCAGTAAAAATACTACGAAACCAGAAAACAATAAACTAACCATGAAGATGATACTCCATAGTCCATGGTACCATCTGGAACAAACTCATAAACTACGATTGGTGGCATTTGCTTAGAAATTGAAAGTAACCATACCCCCAACTAGTCAACTACGATTCAAAATCATTGTGATTTAATATATCAAATTTATCATAACAAGCTAACTAAATGTTTAGAAATTAGAAATTAGAAATCAGACCCATTCTAGAGTTAAGCAAATAAAGCTTGGAAAAAATGGGAATATTTGAAACCCTAAAAAACCCATGAGAAATTAGATCTTACTTCTAAGCAAATTCGAAAAAGTATCACAAGATCTAAAACAAATAGCAAATAAACCCATAATGTAACTAAAAAGAATTGAAATTTCATCGAAATTAAAGATTAGAGATAAAATTTCATCGAAGCAAATTCGAAAAAGTATCACAAGATCTAAAACAAATTCACACATTCACAAAAAAAATTAAGTAATTAACAACAAACTAACAAACTAACAAAAAATCACACTTCACAAATTCGAAAATTCACACATGTATGAAAATATTACAATTAATATCAACTAAATAAGATTTTAGATATACAATTTAGGAACTAGGAAATAAATAATGTAAAAGAATTAAAATTCAATACCTTAGGGCGGTTTCTGAACTCTGAACTCGTGAACGTCAACTGTCGTGAAGGCCTGAACTCACTGAGTCACTGGGCAATTAAATTTTTTTTGTAGCGTGATACTATCATACTGATTACTAAGGTAGAGAGGTGTATTGGCAAAAGGAGGAAGGAGAAAGTCTGATGGGAATTGGCCAATTGGGACCCACTACCAAAATAAAACAAAATCTACAAGTGGGCCAAAAGTGGCAGACAATGCCCTTGAGGACTAGTCTAGCGCTGAACCTTCCTCTTTTCTAGCGCTGTGATGCGTGATTTTGCTGATTTAACCTTTTTTTTTTTTTTGAAAAATCCTTAAATTTTTTTTTTTTTAATTCGAGGGGTCACGTGACCCCACGTGACCCATATTAGCTCCGCCACTGCGAGGCGTACCCGTGCTTCATAGGTTAAAGGTACTCCCTCCATTCCACACATACCTTGCCTCTTTCCATTTTAGGTTGTTCCATAAAGTTTTTCCCGATTTTGCTTTATTCCATTTTTTGTAAAAATTTAGTCTCTTTTTCCCTCCCTCACCAGTCAACCGTCCACATGGGTCCACATAATTTATTAAATTATACTCATATTTCTAACAACTTCTCTCCCACTTTCAAGTAACTCACTCCCTTCCTTGGTTCTTGTCAATGATAACATGGAAAGTCTTTTTGGAACAAAAAGTGTAAATTCAGAATATTAATTTCTACAAAGCTATACCATTGAGTTGTGGTTAACATCAAAAGTAGGTAAAGTATAAAAGTTAGATATGTTACCAAGTACCAACCAACAAAAAGTATTGCAATAAAAACCCTTTATTTTCCCAATTCTAGTTGCATCCAACTTTAGTGACACAAGTATATACCCAGGTCCCAGATTGACCCTCATAAGTCATTTATACTCAAGTAAGACAGTGCTCTTAGTTATCTAGTAGTATATGCTAACTTTTCTTTTGGTACAACATCTCCAGATGCACCAAACTTGACAAAATCATAAACTAGCATATTATATCATTAATATTCATCGAACTAAATTTCTGTAAAATAAGAACTTACCAGTAGCTGTCCGTGAAGAAGTGAGAAGAGCCTGACTGAAGGTTCGATGGCAAGACCTAATGATAAACTCGATTGCGGCCTTCACCTTTGGGATGTAATGACTAATGACCAATGTCGTGACCTGCCATTTATTAGTAGAATAAAGAAAAACAATTAGATATTAGAAAACTTGACATCAATGTAATATTGTAATAGAATTAAATTGCAAAATGGATGTTCAAAGTGTCAACTCCAATTAACATCACCTTGGAAAATTTCCAAACCCACATATTCCCTTGTAGGAGACACAACTATTTTGTGCAAAGCACGGAGACCAATAACTTTTGCTTCACTTGAACTATCTTGCTTTAGCAGCTCCAAAATCATATGGTTCATTGCAAAATCCAGGTTGCTTTCTGCTATTGTTACACAAAAATCAACAAGTTTGTCATGTTGGACATCTTGGGTAAGCATTCCTTTCCTTAGTATTGTTAGCAATTGCGAGGTGACACTATCCAGATAGTCCCAAACACGATTTGGTGGTTGACCAGGTGCATAAACACATAAATAAAATCTCACGACATAGAAAGTGAGGCTGTAAAGAAGTAGGATCAATGAAAGATTATGATCGTTGACCTTTCCATTGATCTTCAAAGGAAAAATATACAACAATGTACATTAGTAAAGTTAGGCGTAATACTAGGCTAGGCTAAGGATTACAAGCAGATTACACGAGATACTAGGCTAAGATTTACAAACTGATTATACTAATTAGCTATAATTATGGGATAATTATTAGGCTAATTAGGGGGGATACATATTTACCTAAAGTATAAGCTAAAGACAATAAATCAGAATATGTGATATATTATCACATATTCTAACACACCCCCGCAGTCGTAGCGGGAGGATCACGAATGCTAAGACTGTCCCGGAAGTCATCAAATAATACTCGTGGAAGTCCCTTTGTAAAATATCGGCAATCTGATATCGGGAGGGAATATGATGAACACGGACTTCACCCCTAGCTACCTTTTCACGAACAAAATGTATGTCCATCTCAATGTGTTTGGTGCGTTGATGTTGCACCAGATTTCCTGATAAATAAATGGCACTTACATTATCACAATATACCAAGGTAGCTTTCAGAATTGGACAATGTAACTCAAGTAACAAGTTTCTAATCCAACAAGAATCAGAGACGACATTCGCAACCCCACGGTACTCCGCTTCGGCACTGGAACGGGACAATGTTGGTTGTCGTTTTGACGACCAAGAGACCAAGTTGTCACCAAGAAAGACACAATAACCAGAAGTATATCTCCTGGTATCTGGGCACCCTCCCTAATCAGCATCAGTATAAGCAATGAGTGTGTCAAGAGAGGACTTATATAAATGCAAACCAAAAGATAGAGTGCCCTGTAGATAGCGTAAAATACGCTTAAGTGCATTCATATGCTCATTCTGAGGATCATGCATATGAAGGCAAACCTGTTGAACTGCATAAGAGATATCAGGTCTGGTGAAAGTAAGATATTGAAGAGCTCCAGCAAGACGGCGATACTTAGTGGGATCCTCATAGGGAGAGTCCTTAGAGGCACCAAGTTTGGGTTTAGTATCAACAGGAGTGTGACATGGGCTACAGTTTGACATACCGGCCCTCTCAATAATATCTGTAGCATATTGTTTCTGAGACAAAAACATACCATTAGCATTACGTGTTACAGCAATTCCCAAAAAATAACTCAAAGGACCAAGGTCCTTCATAGCAAACTTGGTACCCAAGAGAGTCATAAACTGCTTTCTCAATCTATCAGATGATGCTGTGAGAATGATATCATCAACATATAACAAGATGTAAGCCATATCGGATCCCTGTTTGTAAACGAACAAGGAGTGATCAGATTTACTATGAGTAAAACCAATAGTGGCCACAAAATCTGCAAAACGCTGCTACCAGGCTCGTGGAGCCTGTTTTAGGCCATAAAGAGATTTCTTGAGTAGGCATACATGGTCAGGGCGGCTTTTATCACGAAAACCTGTAGGTTGATGCATATAGACAGTTTCATTGAGATTACCATGTAAGAAAGCATTCTTGACATCTAACTGATGGATAGGCCAAGATTTTGAAAGAGCAATGCTAAGAACAGTACGAATAGAGGCTGGTTTTACAACCGGGCTAAATGTCTCATCACAATCAATTCCCTGCTGCTGAGTTTTCTCATCACCTACAAGACGGGCTTTATGCCTCTCAAAAGAACCATCAGAATTCCGCTTATGACGAAAAATCCACATAGATCTAATAACATTCACATCCTTGGGTCTAGGTACTAATTCCCATGTATTATTATCAATTAGAGCATTAAATTCATCTAACATTGCACTTTTCCAATTTGGGTCCCGAATAGCACTAACCGGGTCCTTGGGTATAGGAGAGATGGTTTGTGTAGTCATGGTGTTTAAGTTGGCAGAATATTTGGAGTTGGGTTTGTAGATTCCATTTTTTGCTCTAGTAGTCATAGTATGGGAATTAGGAATAGATTGGGCAAGGGGAGTGTTTTGTGTTGCTAATGGGATTCTGTCTGGGCTGGTCTGGTTGGTTGGCCTAGTCCGTTGCAAAGGGGAAGAAGGACGTGGACTGGACTGTTGAGAGGAGGTGGGGGAATGGGACATAGCAGGGGGCGTGCTGGGAGGAGAATTGGGCTGCTGCGGTGGGCCGGATGAGGCTGACCCGTCAACAGTGGGGGATGGGCTGGTAGAGGGCGGCCCACTTTGAGGAGAGGGATGCAAAAGAGGGCTGGGCTCCTCGTGTCTAGTATGAGGAAGAGGGTCTGAAGTATTATGTTGTAAATGGTGAGATACAGGATTAAAATCCAAAATATCATAATCATGTTTTTGAGGTTTGTGAAGTTTAGAGAATGGGAATTCGGTTTCAACAAATTTCACATGACGACAAATAATGATTTTTCCATTTGACATATTGTAACACTTATAACCACGGTGACCTTTAGCGGGACCAAGATATACAGAAGGTGTGGACCTTTCTTGTAATTTGTTTATGGTAGTGGATGGAAAGAGAGGAAAACATAGGCAACCAAAAACACGTAAATCCGAGTAGATGGGATCACGTTGATATAGAACTTGAGTGGGAGATTTAAATCCTAAGACTTTGGTTGGTAAAATGTTTAAGAGATAGGTGGCCATGTCTAAGGCATGATGCCAAAAAGAAAGGGGTAAGGAGGCATGAGCAAGTAAGGTCCGAATAATATTGTTTATTGATTTAATGTGTCTTTCTGCTTTTCCATTTTGAGGGGAAGAGTGGGGACAAGAGAGCCTAAATAACATTCCATGTTGATCAAAGAACTCCTTAAATGTACTGTTAATGTATTCGGTGCCATTGTCACATTGAAAAGTCTTAATATTACGTTCAAATTGAGTATGGACAAGAGAATGAAAAGTTTTGAATAAGTGTTTAACTTGGGATTTTTTTGAGATAGGAAAAGTCCATAAAAATTTGTTGTAATCATCAAGAAATAAGACATAATAACAATGGCCAGATGAACTAACAATAGGAGATGTCCAAAGATCGCTATGAATAATGTCAAATGGAAAAACAGTAAATGACATGGAATCATAAAACGGTAATTTAGAATGTTTTTGCAAGAGAACAAGAAGAACAATACGACATACAAGCCTTATTACAATCAATGAATTTTGTACTACTAAGAGATCTTAATACGGCAGAACCAGGATGCCCTAAACGATTGTGCCAAAGATCAGGAGATATAGCAGTGAGGGCAGAATTCTTGACTGGAGAGATGGCTTGATTGTTGGAAAAGAAAGGATAAAGGTCACCGGTACTGTTACATCTCAGGAGTATGGTTCCCGTCTGTAAATCATTAACAGAAAACCCGTAAGGATCAAAGGTAATGGAAACCATATTATCAAAGGTGAATTTGCGGACAGAAATCAGGTTTTTAATTATTTTTGGAGCATGCAACATATTATTTAAGGTAAATGGAGGGTATGGGAAAGGTAATGTAGTACTACCGTGACCAACAATTGGAATTAAATCACCACTACCAACAACAATGTTATGATTTTTAATGCTCGAATTGAAATAAGAGGAAAATATACCTTAATCCGCAGTCATATGTGATGTTGCACCGGTGTCCATGTAGTAATTCCCGTCCGGTTGATGAAAAGAGAGAGCATGCATAGCCGCTTCAATGTCCGTTGGAAAATAAGAATCCATAGTGTTGTAAGCTTGAGGTGGGCGGGGGCCCAGAATCCCTGGTCCGGCAGGCCCAACAGGCCTCAGGCTTGTGTTTGCAGCAGGCCTAGGAGTCCACGAGCCAACTGGATAGGGGCAAGGAGGTGGCATGGGCCACTGTGACAGCCACTGGGCCCAAGAAGCCCAGGGCTGCTGCTGCCAGTTTGGTCCATTAGTGGAATTGGGCTGCTGGGTCGTGGCATTATACTTTCCTTTGCCATTTTTAGCGCCCGATTTTTTTGACTTACCTCCATTGGACTTCCCTTTGCCGTCAGTATTCTGCTGTCTACCGGTGGAGGCGACGAGGGCCGCCTGAGCACGGCTGCCGGACCCACCCTCCTTTGCCAAACAATTTTTGATGGTACGTTCGGCAAGTTTTAGGCGTGATCGACAACTCTCAAAAGAAGGAAGAGGCTCCTGATTTTGTATAAAATCCACGGTGCCCGAGTATGCTTCAGGGAGACCACCATTGAGTTTGAGGACAAGCCGGCTGTTTGGAATAGGGGCATCCACGTCTGCAAGTCTGTCGGCCAAAGACTTGATGTGGTTGCAATAGCTATCGATGGACGAAAAATTCTCGAAATTGAGATCGGACAACTCCTCTTCAAGGTGGGTTGCCCGTGAAGCTTTGTTGTCTTGAAACATGGATTCGAGACGAGCCCAAGCGTCTTGAGCAGTATCGTCTTTGAGTAGGATAGCAAGAAGGAGGTTGTTGGATATAGTACCATATATCCATTGAAGGACCACAGCATCGAGACGCTTCCATAGAGATAAATCGGCAGCCTTTGATTTCTCATAGGCGGCTACCGCGTCGGTCTCCGTTGGAGGAATGATGTGGTCATAGACATCGTGTACCCTAACAAGAACCTTAAATAAGGCAGCCCAAGAGTGATACATGCCAGTTTCGGTGTCCAACTCGACAGGAACGAGGGACTTGACATTGGTAATGGTTAAAGCAGGATGAAATTTTGGTGGTGTAGTCATGGTGCAGCGGAAGTTTGGAAGATAAAGAAGGTGGAAGAAGGCTTTTGTTTGTTAGGGAAAGATGAGGCCAAGGACGAACAAATCTGATACCATGAAAGATTATGATCGTTGACCTTTCCATTGATCTTCAAAGGAAATATATACAACAATGTACATTAGTAAAGTTAGGCGTAATACTAGGCTAGGCTAAGGATTACAAGCAGATTACACGAGATACTAGGCTAAGATTTACAAACTGATTATACTAATTAGCTATAATTATGGGATAATTATTAGGCTAATTAGGGGGGATACATATTTACCTAAAGTATAAGCTAAAGACAATAAATCAGAATATGTGATATATTATCACATATTCTAACAATCAACAAGTGAAAGATGACAGAGATAGCTGTTCAGATCCCTAAATGACGTAAAGCAGTTACATCAAAAGAAGAACAAAATGATATACTAGAGAATCAGTAACTACAAGCATTATTTTCCATATTATAATTACAATCAACTTACACGCAGAAGCTTGTAAAGCTGCTCCATGTGTAGACCAAAACTAGTCCAAGACAAAGAAAAAGAGTCACAAGAGGGTACCCCACCTGCTCCACGATGAATCATTTCAGAAGCACATGGAAACCAATGAAGTCCATGAAACTATTATAGTCTGTCATGAATCATAATTATTAAAAAGAAGATTCTTCATCCAAATGTTTGCATTATACCTTTCAATTAATATACAAATTTTCCAGTGAAAATAAAATCATATGAACTACCCCTGAGCTTCCCCTCAAAAAAAAAAACTACCACTGAGCTAATAAAATTCATATACACCAAGGTCAACTGGTAAAAAAACTTGCTGTGAAGCTGAAATTGGGACTTATATAAAGAAATGGATGAGTTAAAAACTTGGAACTTCAAAATGACCAATGATAAAAATTGATATGTCAACAGTCGAGCTATATGTCAACTAGTTCCACGTGATATGTCAACAGTCGAGCTATATGCATAAACTTGCATTTGATAAGTTGTATTTATTGTATTTTCACCGAGTTCTAGAGATTTTTGTGAATGTGCAAAAATTGATACCAAATCCTACCAGTTTTAGAGGTAGTGAAAACTGACAAGTAATGGCAGTTGTACGTCTCTGTTAGAAGAGTTCTATTTTTTTTTATTAGAAAATATAATTAGTCCAAAGACCAACCCCTAGATTACTAACCTACAGAACACACCAGCTCAAAGGCTGGGTACAAGACTAAACAGCCCATAGGTAAATGCCCCAATATATTGTTAGGATGAAGATTTAAACCCTAAACAATGCCCTGAAATTCAAGTGATACTCTACTGAACTACCACCTCTCCCTCAATGTTAGAGAGCTCTATGAAAATGCAAAAGGAAGATGTTCTACTCAACCTCAATAGAATATCATTAATCCGCCACAAATTTATGCCATGAAACCTATGAAGGGTATTTTCGCAACCTCACTACACTTTAGCTCAGTGCACCACTGTTACAAGAACATGTCTTCTGAAACCAACGATTCAGACACCTTGGGACCAAAATCTCAGGCCACAAGAAATTCCAGAAGCGGCTAGAAAACGAATAACAGGACAAAAACTTTCAGCAATGTGAAAAATTAGCATTAGTTTCTAACAAGTTTTGAGTACATATTCTCAACTTCTATGCAACAACTATGGCTCCACCCAAGAAAATCACGGAACTCGCACACGTACGAGGACGATAGATAGAGCAATAAGGTACAACCATTAAGTTCTCAAAATCACTGCTGAGCACATTGGACCCTTTGACCACCCTGTGGCTCGTCATCTTCATCATATGCCTCCTGCTGCGCCTGGGTTTGCTTCCTTCTCATCTCTTCTTCCATGTTGACATCATGCATTGTGGTCTCTTCACACTCATCCAACTCCATGTCTGTGAGTGTCATTGTTGGCTTTGGTGGTAGGATAGCTTCCAATGCTTTAACCTGATCAGGGTTCAGAGAATCAGGGAACTCCACAGTGAAGTGGATGTACATCTTGCCCTTCATGAAAGGCCTTTGGTAGATTGGCATACCCTCATCATCAATTGCCTTGAATTGATCTGTTCGTAAATTACCAACAAGATAAACAGTCATTTTAAAAAAGCAATTAGCGAGTTACAAAATGTTCTCTTCACCTTATACATAAGTCCCAAAAAGAGAAAAAGTTTTGAGAGCTATAAAATGAGCTCTAATAAGTTTAGATAAGTTAAAGTGCAACAATGATTAAAGTTGCCATTAACTGATTAAACACCATTTTTGTTGACTCACTGGCATTCTGCACATATCCTATTTGTTCTGAGTAAAAGTAATCTTTACATTCAAAACTGAAATTTCAGATTTGAAGCTCTTTTCGCTGATCAAAACTGATTTTCATTGAAGCCTAATTATGTAAGTTGAAGAGACAGAACACATAGAAAAGTATTGCACTACAAAGATTTAAGATTGTAAGAGATACTAACCAGGCTTGACAACTTCTCCAGGGTTTGATTTGATAAGAAGTTGCCTTCCATCAAGGTGGGTAAGCACAAATCTAAAGCCACAAAGAGATTCAGTGAGGCTCAAAGTATGCTCATAAAAGAGATCTTCGCCCTTTCTCTTAAACTTAGGATGCTCTTTCTGCTGCAGAACAAAGACGATATCTCCAGTAACAGTGTCAGGCTGCAGAAAGAGATAGAAAGCAACTGTAAGATATCACCAGTTTATTATAACTCATTTCAAATCACAAGCAAAGAGAACTCTGCAGTATACCGCTTCATCAGCCTCTCCAGGAAAAGTAATTTTCTGTCCATGTTGCATACCCTTCTCCACAACAACTTCAAGGACTTTCTTCTCTTGCACCACCTTCTCACCTTTGCACTGAGAGCAGCGATCCTTGTCATTGATCGTCTCTCCAGTACCCTTACATTCATTACAAGGGTGCTGCATCTGCTGGATCATACCTGGGCCAAGCTGTCTAATTGACACCTTCATACCCGTACCTTGACATCCAGAACACTTTGTGGAAGCTCCAGATTTCGATCCTTTTCTGTTACAAGCAATAAGCATTAGACAAAGTTAGACGGAGATCATGAAGCTGAAAAACTTAAACAATGTAGAACAACCATGATCAGTACTCACCCACTACACTTTGAGCATAGTACATTACGAGAGAGTGAAAGCTTCTTTGATGTACCCATGAAGAGATCTTCTAGTGATACCTTGAGAGGATGAATTACATCCTCCCCCCTCCTTTGCCTTCTTCCTCTACTACTACCACCACCACCTATTCACAAAGAAGAAAAAAACACGTCACGTTATGTTGGAACTATCAAACCAATATAGAAACAATAATGACATAAAACAAATTATTCAAGTAATTGCAGTAGACTTCTCTTACCAAATGGACTTCCTCCAAAGAATGAGGAGAAGATGTCAAATGGATCGTGCATGCCGCCACCTCCACCCATTCCTTCCTTAAGTGCATCCTCACCATATTGGTCATAGATCTCACGCTTTTCAGGATCACTCAGGACCTCATATGCATGAGCCAACTCTTTAAACTGCAAAAAACAAGTTGCAAAACCAACTTTAGTATTACTTATAGCACTCCAACCGTCCAACACAGACACAATCTTTACTGGAAACACCCATTACTACAAATACTCTCACTTACATCACTTAATCATAATTCACTACCAACAAGAAAGAAGGCAACTTTCCCCAAAAACATATGTATAATCATAATTCAGGATAAGAGTGTGACACTACATGAAGCAAGTGTTTGCAAGGCATGATTCTTCCCTATGAGATTATAACTTTCATCTGAATCATACCACCAAAGGCAGGATCACAGGGATCGTCGCTGGCAGGGATGTGCCGCCCCATCACCCTCCAACAACTAATCATAATTCAAACAGTCTCTTATATTGTAATAGCGATCATATTATGTAATATGTGATCATGCTAAACCTCATTGTTTTGGTTCATAATTATGTTGGTCCAGTATTCCAACTCAAATGCATTTGGCTAAACCCGTCATAGCGTGATTGTCCCAACTACGGCCACTACCTATTACCCAAAAGTGATCCAACCTAAACCGAACTGAGAACGTGGTTACTGACTTGTGTTCCCCCCTTACCCTATATTCAACACATATACACGTTCCCCCCTTACCCTATATTCAACACATATACACGCCGTAAGAACCCAATTCAACTAAAATTTCAATTCATAGTACTCATTTGGTTCATGCCATGGAATGTAAAGAGAATTAATAGAAAGAGAAAATGTGCATTATTTGGTGCTATCATGAAATGAAAAAGGAATAATAACCATCACCAATAAATGGATTTTGTTCCTTGAGCAGAAAGGGGAGATAACAAACTACGGGAATCAATTACACCAAGTAATGGTAATGGATTGAGGAGGCCGGAGGGGTTGAACCAAACAAGAAGAAACGAAATAGGTAATTGATTTCGTTTCTTAAACCCCATAAATGTTTGAACCAAACATGCTCTTAGAAACAACTCTCTACTTCACCTCCTAATCCCCAATTTCTCTCATCACTTTAAGCTCATGCCCTAATACTAATTTCAAATATTAAACACCAAAACAACCAAAAAAGTACCTAATTTCAGATCCCCTCCATTCAATCATAAGCTTAAATCACTACCCGTATACAGAACTATCATCGGATTACAAAAAATCAAAATCCATACCAAAAAAGACCTCGAAGAAACTAGTTCCCCACTTAGGGGTCCTTCATTTCAAGATATGGAATGGAAAGGAAATAGTAAATATAGGAGGGGAATGGTAACAAAAATGACTAATTTTTATTAGGTGTTTGGTTCAAACCACTAATAGAAAGGCAATGGTAACCATTACTCTATTGGAGGCGTCCAATTGATGAGGATTGAACCAAATAATAAATTAATTCCGTTTTCTTAGAGCCCAAAAATAATGAACCAAACTTGCTCTTACATCATTTCTACAAGAAACAAGAATTCATCCATCGTAGCTCATAAAAACCCTCATTATAGGTACAATCTCATCCATTATCCAAGATTTCCTAACTAAAAACCTCATTATCAGCATCAAATTTCTTCATCTAATGTAAAAAACTCAATTTTGTCAATAAAATCAAACACCCATCAACAATCAAACAAAACCCATCATTCATATCAACAACCAAAAACATAATTAAAGATCTTACTTAACAAATCTCATCCCAAAAACAGTAAATTACAAATCAAAAGAATACCTTCTCAGGATCACCACCTTTATCAGGGTGATTTTTAATGGCGGCTTTTTTATAAGCCCTCTTCAAATCTTCAGGAGATGCATCTTTAGGTACACCCAAGATCTCATAGTACCTGGTACTATCACTTTTCTTCGGCGCTCTTCCAAACATCTTTTTTTTCTTAGATTTGTGTTATGGGTTCTTCGCAAGATGACGACTTGTGAATTGGGTAAGTGCAGAAATTTGTAGAATTGTTCTGGTGAATGTACAAATTTATATATGAGGGAATTTTGGGAGGTGGGTTTTCTGCCTAAGAATTTTGAGGGGTTTTTTTTTATAGGTTTTTGGACGGTGAAGATTAAGGGGTAATGTGGGAAGAAGGGTTTTAGAGCCGTTGATTTTGCGAAGATCTTGGTGATTTGGAAGATAAAATAAAGGAAGGGTCTAGAATTTCTGCTTTCTACTTTTGTGGTTTTGTATTTTGGTAAAGAATTGGGTTCTAGATGGTTCTGTATAAGTCTAGGTCTACTCTTAAATTTTTTTAAAATTAATTGAGAAATAAATATGGAACTTCTGTTGTCTTTACGTTTGCTTCTTTCTTCCTCCTTTCCACCTCGGCTTTGGGCTTTTCAGTTTTCTCCTAGTTTCTTGTGTTTCCACCTCAAATAAGAGGATGCTAAATTGACAGATTTATTGTTTTGAGACCGTCTTGCGTGGACCCGGTTCACATTAAAAATAGTGACTGCGCCAGACACGCGTCCCCACTACAAACTACCATTCCCGTTTCCAAAATCCGCTCGATTTTCTCTCTTCAACGCTCTAAAATTTTAACAAAAACAGGTTGTTCAAAACAAACATACACTATATCATTTTAAAACACACTATATCATGTCAAAATACACTATCATATCAAACACTATAACGATCGATTATGATAATTTTGTGTAATACACAAATAAACTACACTATAACATTTTAAAATACACTATATCATGTCAAAACACACTATATCATGCAACACTATCATGTCAAAAAACACAGCAAAACACAATCATGTCAAAATACACTATATCATTTCAAAATACACTATAGCATATCAATATACACTATAACATGCAACACTATCATGCCAAAAAACTTCAAAAAAACACTATCATTTTAAAATACACTATATCATTTTAAAGTACACTATATCATTTCAAAGTACACTATAACATGCAACACTATCATGCCAAAAAACTCAGCAAAACACTATCATTTTAAAATACACTATATGATTTCAAAATACACTATATCATGTCAATATACACTATAACATGCAACACTATCATGCCAAAAAACTCAGCAAAACACTATCATTTTAAAATACACTATATCATTTTAAAGTACACTATATCATTTCAAAATACACTATATTGTTTCAAAAATACACTATCAGGAGAGTAAAGTTATCAGAGGAGAGAGAAGTTATCAGGAGAGAGAAAATAGGGGAAGACTGAACGCGGCAAAAACGGAAAGTTGTAATCATTAAAACTCACGTGAGATGGATAAGGTGCACACTAAGTTAGTGTGCACCGGGTCCATATTAGTTTTTTTATTATTGTTTTAAGACATGTTTTCTTCGGCATAAAACAACTGAACTAAATTGAACTGAATTGAACTGAACTAAATTAAATTATAACTAATTAATGGTAATGATAATAATTTAGGAACTGAACTGAACTAAATTGAAATGAATTGAATTGAACTAAACTGAATTGAATTGAACTGAAAATAAGATGGGGAGAACAGGCCCTAATGCAAGCTTATTTGAAAGCTATTGTCTATTTGTCTAATATAGGAGTGTATAATGAGAAGAACTAATTTGTGAGCTACTTGAGATCGACTCGATCAAGAAATATAAGCGGGTTAAATTGAGCACGTCGAAATTTGGTTTGGGAAAACGAGAAACTTGAATACCAAATGTTAATATTGCCCTAGATTTGTGTTCTATTGCAAAAATCTTGGAGGGCCAACTTCATATAACAATGGGCCACAGGCTGGGCTAAGGTGTCCACTCGTCACCCCTTGTGGGTCTACGCCTCATAAAAAAACATAGTTGTTTCCACAAAAAGTTCAAAAATTATCCCAATATACCAAATCTAAAGTATACTTATGCCTTAAAATAAACATATGGTAGCCTTTAGAGACTTTCCTAGGTGAAGCTAGAATAATGCAAAAACAAATTGTAGAATGCATTTTGAGAAAATGTGGAGCTTCTTAAGCATTGGGAGTCATCCTATGGATTCTTGAGACCCTCAAAATAATTGCGCATAAAAAACATGTTACGGCCCGCAAGGTCCATATATGACCCCATATAGTTAAATTTGAAGGTTCTAATTCATGTTTTCATACATTCTTGGGACCTAGGCAACGAACCTCGTGGGATATATTCTAAGGTCATAGGAGACAATTTGATAGCATATACAGACCATGAAAATGACATAGGGTGGTTTTTTAAGCCATTTCAGGAAGGAATTATAAAGATGGTAAAACAAGTTGTGTAGGGTATTTGGATTTTGGGGTTATGTTGCAACCATTTGAAAGTTATCCCAAGGTTCTTGAGAAGGTCTCGGATAAAATATATAGTTGGGCCTAAAATAGTCCGAAAATTACACTAAAAACCAAAATTTAAAAGTTATTTAATACACGCTTTCCGATATTCCTAAAGTCTGGGTAATAGGCCCTATGGATGCAATTATGGGGTCATAAGAGGCCATCTAAAAGTATATCCATGCCTCTGAACGGGAGTATGATGGATTTTATAGACTTTTCGGGATTAAGTTGGAATGATGTGAAACAAACCGTAAAATGCATTTTGAGGAAATGTATGGTGTCATAAGCATATGTGAGTAACCACAATGCAATCCAAGGTCCTCAAAAATTTCCCTACATATATAACTTGGTTGGATCTGAAAAAAATTGGGTTTGACTTAGAATAACTGAATTTGAAGGCTATGATTTATAATCATTATTAATACACGTTTTGGACATTTTTTGGGTTCATGGGATGCATCATCAGGTCATATAGAAGGTCATTTGAAATAATATGCATGCCTTAAAACAAGCATATGATGGTCTTAGAAGGAATCGAAAAGATGCAAAACAACTCATGGCGTTTGAAGCAATGTAGAAGGTCCCATCTCTTTTTTTTTTTTTTTTTTTTTTTTTTTTTTTAGATAATTAGATTAACGTTAAAATCAACCTAGTTTAGTGATGATCATGCCAAAATTGATAGTTGAACATGGATGAGTAACTTGATAAGCTCCCATCATTTGTTATAATTTATAAAACACATTTGGGGTTAGCATTATAATATTATTATTAATTAAGTCAATAAAATATTTTCGTGAACTTGTGTTTTCTTAAATGAAATAATTAGACCATGGAAGTTATATTTACAACTCTTTAAACATGAGTTATTAATCAAGATTATTTATTTATTTAATTATTATTATTATCACCTCACGTAACTGTTATATTTAAAAGACGTAAAATATAAGTTAAAATTATTACTATTAGAAGTACTATGGTGGCCTAAAGGAAGAATATACAACGAAAGTTACCTTTATAATCTTTTCTCGTAACAACGAAAGTTATCTTTTGTAAACTTTTCTCATAACTATTAAAGATTTGAGTAAAGAGTCTTACCTTTTACGAATCACATCAAAACAATCGTCTCCAAAACGACTCTTTAGTGAACCCGAAAGCTACATAATAACATATATGTATTCAATAAATAATAATAGACTTGGCTAACTAGTAATGAGCTTTAACTAACTTTAGTTTTATAAAATATGAGCCTCTTACTTCAAATGACATAACTAACTAATACTTGGAAAAACTCCATATCATTGGCATGCACATCAGATAAGAGTCATCTATTGTTTTTTGGTAAACTATATAAGATTTAAATTTCATACTGACGTTGAGTGAAGGATCAATATCTTTTCAAGGCAAATAATCATATATATGGTGCAAGTCATAGTATAACCTCATCAACGTAATGGAGTGAAGAACACAATATATATACAATGAGTTCGATACAAAATCTCATATCAAACCGGCTTACAATAAATTACGGTAAAACATGAATAATTTTTTAACCTTAATGGGGTGACTTACTAGTCTAAAAATACCCTTTTAACTTAAAAAGTTACTCTTTTAACTTAAAAAGTGATTCTTTTATGCCAAATAATGATGTGATAATAATTTTATTGTAAGGCGATTCTAGGACTTCCTTTTTGAACATAGCTTCGGCATGCGGTGAGAGGTGTAAGTATCGCTAGGTACAAAGTGATCCCATACTAAATGAAATTACTTTACTTTTCATGGAATCTACTTCGATGGATCGAAAAACAACTATATTTTGTATTTCTTTACTAGACCAGAGTATAACCAACGAACTTAATCAACCCTAAGGGCTTGTTCTCTTCGTCATAAACCAACTGAACTGAACTGAACTGAACTGAATTAAGTTATAGTAGTGATAATAATATAATATAATATTATTTAATTCATAATAATGATTAATTAATAATAATTTTATCACTAAACTTAATAATAATAATAATTATTATTAAATAATAATAATATATTATTAAATAATAAATATTGTGATATAGATGGAGTAGTCCGTAATAAACAGATGAACTAATAATTTGACGAACAAAATTAGAATATCGAAATATAGAATATATTTTATCACCAAACGCTTATAAAGAATGTTAGAAATTTAATAGGATGTGTAGTGTGTACATTATTTTTAACAATTTTCAATTTAATAGTTAATGTTCGATAGTACTATTATTTTGCCTAGTAGTTCAACTATCAAGACGTGTATTTTTTTTTTTATCATTTCAACAATGACAAGTATTATTGTTGTTATTATTAATAGTATTATTGTTGTCATCTATTCAAAAAGTTTGTACTTTGAACAATGACAAATATTATTGAAATGTGTACTTCTCAGGCTAGAATTATCATTTCATTATAATTAGCAAAATCATATAGAAAAACTAAATTAGCAAAATAATAATTAGCAAAAAATAACAATTAGCAATATAATAATTAATAATAATAATATTAAAAGCAATAGTAATAGGAGTAATAATAACAATAATAATATAATAATAATAATTGTAATCATGATATTGATATTTATAATAGTAATAGTAATAGTAGTAATAATAATAATAATAATTATCATTGTTTTATTATCATAGAATTAAATTACTGAACTAAACTGAACTGATTGCAACTGAACTGAACTGAAAATAAGATGGGGAGAACAGACCCTAACTTAACCTAATCTATCCTAAGATTTACTTATGTGAAGCGAAGATAATTCCCCTTATTTGATAATCTCAAACCATCGATTAAGGTTAAGTTTAGTTCACCTGAAATTTACTGATCTGATCTGAACTGATCTGAACTTATCTTTTACAAAACATATTATTACTAATATTATTATTACTTTGTATTTCATTACTAGTATTACTATTACTATCATTTTATTACTATGCACAACTTTCAATAATAATAATAATAATAATAATAATAATAATAATAATATAATAATATAATATAATAATATAATAATATAAATAATATTATAATAATAATAACAATAATAATAATAATAATAATAATAATAATAATAATAATAATAATAATAATAATAATAATATAGATAACATAATAATGATAATAATAATAAAATAATAATAATAATAGCATAATTACTTTTTTTTTTTTTGAAAAAGAACATATTAATATATGAACATACAATTAAAAATTAAAGACCAAGGACTCTTGGGTCCAATGGTATGGCTTTCTACCTCACACATAGGAGACCAAGGTTCAAATCTTGGTGGAAGCATATATTTCAATATTGTTGTGGGTGGGGGAGGGGGAGGGGGTTGGGGCTTGTTGGATCTCTAGGTGAGTGACCCTGTGCGAGGGCAGCCCAGAGGAAATTCATCTTACCATGGAGTTCCTGAAATGGGCCCTAAAAAAATTAAAAATAAAAGAATACATATTTACGTAAAAAAACATATTCTTCATGGTAAATAGAACATATTGTTCATGTTCAAGATCCGTTAATAATAATAATTTAGGTAGTAATGAAAAGAACATATAGTGATATTAAAAAAAAGAACATATACTGAAAGAGCATACAAAATCTATTTAAAGAACATATTTTAAAAATAAAATATATTTTTTATTTTTATATTGATGACATGTTTGGATTTGACTAACAACATGTACTTTGTTATATCAATAAATTTTTCTTTTTTATTATATATAAACCTATAAATATATATATAATCATATGATCTTGAACAAAATGGTTAAATATTCTTCTTATATCGTCGTCTTGTTCTATATTAACAAACTCTACAATTCAATCTCCTATAACAAACGAGAAGTTGAAAAGAGAAAGATAAATCTGTCTTTTTTCAATTTCATAAGTGACCAATGAACCCACTTTGTTTTTAAAAATGTAATACTCCGTATTTTTAGTAAGTTATTAGTATAATTTTTATAAGGTTTTATATACTAAAAAGGCTTTTTATTAATTATAAAGGTAGATTATGGGTTTTTCAAATAGACTCTAGCCCAAATTAAGATTTGGGCCTAAAAGTTTACTTATTATAATCCAAGTAATTAGTTTAGGAAAAATTAAAAATATTTTGAAAAGGAAAATTCAAAAAAGGATTTACAAAATAAAGAGAAAAGGTTTACAAAAGATTTATAAAAAGAAAAAAAAAAAAAAAAAAAAAAAAATTTCAAAGCGTGACCTCGGCAACTCACCGCCAGGGCTAAGTTCATGTTATCAAGATTTGGTTATTTTGTTTTTATCTTTTGGTTAATTTAAGCATCTAGACTATTTATCTTATGGAATATTCCTCTATTCTAGCTATATGATCATAAAAAATAATGTATCCTAGCTAAAATTATTTATCTTTTCTCAAAAACCCATCTCTTTAGTTTCGAGTCCTTGTACGACTCTACCTGTCCAACTAGTATAAATAGGGGTCTCCACCCATCATATTCTTCACACCAAATTTGAGGAATACATCTCTTTTCTCAAGTTTAAACTCTCTCTCCCTCTTAGCCTACCTTCTCTCTTCTCCCTAGTAGTTATAAATTTTCAAGGTGCGTGTATGTGTAGATCTTTAAATATTATTTTGCAAACTTAGTATCATGTTCTAGAATTATTTTTTTTTGATTTAAAAGCTTGTTTTATGAGTAGATTATGAATTTCATGAGTTTTATAGTCATATTTAAAACGTTAATAGAAAGTTGGAAAGCATGTTTAGTTAACATTGTCATCTCCTATTGGTATGCGTCTACTGCTGCCAAAAGAATTAGAATAGTAGACTTTACATTTTGGTATTCCATGTATGAACTTTCATGTTTTACTATTATATTGTTATTATTATCGATCCCATTGTTGTTTTCATTAACACTTTTCACGATTATTTTACAAGCAAGTTATTTAACTATGCCTTTATATGGCTAAATTTATGAGTAGTACTATTCTTTTTAAAGGAGGATTATTTCGGAAGGATTTTTATTAGATATATGATCTTTTATGATCGCAATAATAAAGAGGCAACGGCTTGTTATTTATTAGCAAGAACGGTAGCTATTAATATTATTTACCCGGGCAACGGCTTGTTATTTATTAGCAAGAACGGTAGCCATTATATTATTTACCCATGTACTTTTTGTATAAGTCATGTGGACAGTAGTTCCCCTCGTAATAGACTCGGTAAGGAATACTAAACTTGGGGGGTGTGCACACTTTAGGAAAGGTACCTAGGCAAGGAAAAAGGATTTTTATCAAGGTTATATACTTTATATTATACAAGTATTATCAAGTATCCGAGAAAGGTTCTTCGAAATTAAATATTTCAAATGTTAAATTAAATAAAGTGTTAATACTCCGCATATACATGTACTCGGTATTTTTACCGACACGCTTTTATTTGTTTTGTTTTATGGCTTTGTCCCTGTGATGACCCATTTTGGCGAGCGATTTTACTGAGTTGATATGATGCATGCATACTTCATATGGGGGAGCTAGTGAGGAATCATAATTAGTCAAGGAGTTGTTATTTTATTTTTCTTGTTATATAGTTGTACAATAAAGTTTATATTAATAAAGAGAAATTATTTAAGTTATTTCCGCTGCATTAGTTTCAAGTTCAGTTAGTAGTTAATATTAAAGCCTTTAACGTTATCACGTGGCAGTAATACTCTCAAGTTTCTCAAGTGTTTTATATTAAAATATATTCTTCAAAAAGAGAGAAATTTGGGGGTGTTACAAAGTGGTATCAGTTTAAAAGCCTAGGGATATGAAACTGGAATCTAAAATTAATGGGTAGACTTAAGGGTGGGCATATAGGTTATAGAGTTTCGCATTCTTTTCATATTTATATTAAATATGCATTAAAATCTATTTTATTATTTGAGGAAAAAGGATTGATTTGGATAAGTTGGGTTGGCAATGTTTCTGGCAAGGAAAGGCTTGGGCTCTCACCAACGTTGCGTGTAACCAACTCTTTCCTGGGAAATTCATTGGCCCGACTATTCTTTGTCATGAATCAAATACTCATTATAAAACATATTTGGAAAAACGAAAGGTTGAAAAAATAATTTTGGCAAGAAAAGTTTTAGCATTTTATGTGCATAAGTAGAATAAGATGATAGACTTTGAATTTTTTTTTAAAGATGAATTATTTAGTTATTTATTGTTATATTAGAAATATGATTATTTTGAATATATTTCAAGGAGGTTTGACTTATTGTCAAGTTAATATGAAAATCTTTGTATTTTTCATAAGCAAAAGAAAGAGTTTATTGTTGATTATAAGAATTGAGTTATTATTCTGTCTTTCATGACATATTATTAAGAAGCTACTTGCAAGTTGTGATATTACTATCTTTTGAGGCATTTGTTTTGGCACATATATTTTCTACGAGATGAATTTGATTATTTAACGTCTTGTATGACATGTATGCATGTGATCTAATTCATGCAAAATGATTTATATGTTTATTTTTTTGATTTATAAGTGTTACAAGAACCTATGACTTCAAAGTAAGCCTAGTTGTTTTAGATTCATTATAGGTGAATACTGTTTTGGTTTATTCCTTTGAAGGAAAGAAGTTTAGTAGTTATGTTTTTTATGAAGAAGACATTACCTTATGTTATGCTAAAAATTGTGAAATTAGTCATTTGAAGTTTTATGAAGTTGGATGATCTATATATTTGGTGACATGAGTAAGAAAGGGAAATTTTATGATTTGTGGAAAGTACAAGAAGGAGATCAATGATTTATACTCGTTCGGGTGAATTATCATGATTTAGATAAGTTATATATTTCGTTTATGGATATAGTCAATACCATTTTAGCTATGATATAGAGATAACCTTAAAAAGGTGGCAAAATAAGGGATATTATGAGGACCTTATAGGTATATGATATACCATATTTGAAGTTTGATTTAATTAAGGAATCTTACCCTATGCTTGAATTGCAAATATATTTTTAAAGAAGTTATCGCTGTTATAGTTAAGCAAATAAAGTACGAAAGACCATATTTGAATTTTTAGTAGATTCCTTTAGAATTTAGATCATTTTTGTTATAAAAGGTGGAAGTAAGATACTAGAGCTTTCCAAACGTCATGCTAAGTTGATTTTGGGGTATTATTAAGTGTCAAGAGAAGTATTAACTTTTAGAGTAGTATTAAACTATTGCTTGATGTTTGTTACAACGAGTTATAAAGGATTGGGTATATTAATTATAAAGGAGCTAAGTGACTATAAGTGACTCTAATAATAGAAGAAATATATTCTTTTGGGAGAAATTCGGAGCTTAATAAAAGAGAAAAGGGAAGAAACTAGTCATTCAAGGTAATTGATTTTCGAAAGAATAGTCGTATTTTTATATTATGGACTTAAACATTGAGTTTATATTTTGTGAAGGAGTTAATTTTATTGAAATATAGATTATATGAATTTCACAAGATTGTTTATTTACTATCTCAAGTCCTAGTTGACTACTGTCTGTTTTGAGAGAATATTGATTATGGTATTTCAAGGAAAATTTGAAGATGAATTTCGAGGAGTTTTAGTTTTTGAAGCTTTTTAAGGAGAAAGCAAGCCTTTTTTTTTTATAAAGGCGTTTTCGAGTAAAACTTGCGAAGGGTTTTATAAAATTCTTTTGTTCTCATTATATTATAGCATTTTCATAACATTTTAGTATTTCCCTCAAATATTTTTCCTACAACACTTGTCGTTAGTGTTAAGCTGAAATTCTTTATTATTCTAGAATTTGGAAAATTTTCCTACTCAAATTTTATAAAACTTTTCAGTTTGTCATAAACTATACCCTTTTGGACTTATTTAAATATTTTCTTTATTATGTTGATTTATTATTGAAGGCAAATACTTCTATTATTATTACCTTAAAAAAAAAAGGTTAATTTTCAAAGCTCAAAAGTTTTTTTTTCGAAGGTATAATCTATCTAGTGATTTTTGTAATTCTTAGTCAACTAATGAATCTTATATTATTTGTATTACAAAGTTGGTGAAAAAAATATTTTTAGTCAAGTTTTAAGTCTTAGCGAGTTACGGGGGCGTAACTCCTTTTAAGGGGGATAGAATGCGATAGAGTTTCGCGCGTTTGACCTTAGAACGCTATTTTTGATCTAATTTTGACTTGTTTCATGAGTTATTAAGCGAGTCAGCTTACTTTTATAGGAAGTTTATAGTATTTGTGAATTACTTGCTTTATTTCTTAATTGCATGCGTTAAGTTTCGAGGACGAAACTTCTTTTAAGGGGGGTAGTCTGTAATACTCCGTATTTTTAGTAAGTTATTAGTATAATTTTTATAAGGTTTTATATACTAAAAAGGCTTTTTATTAATTATAAAGGTAGATTATGGGTTTTTCAAATAGACTCTAGCCCAAATTAAGATTTGGGCCTAAAAGTTTACTTATTATAATCCAAGTAATTAGTTTAGGAAAAATTAAAAATATTTTGAAAAGGAAAATTCAAAAAAGGATTTACAAAATAAAGAGAAAAGGTTTACAAAAGATTTACAAAAGATTTATAAAAAAAAAAAAAAAAAAAAAAAAAAAAAAATTTCAAAGCGTGACCTCGGCAACTCACCGCCAGGGCTAAGTTCATGTTATCAAGATTTGGTTATTTTGTTTTTATCTTTTGGTTAATTTAAGCATCTAGACTATTTATCTTATGGAATATTCCTCTATTCTAGCTATATGATCATAAAAAATAATGTATCCTAGCTAAAATTATTTATCTTTTCTCAAAAACCCATCTCTTTAGTTTCGAGTCCTTGTACGACTCTACCTGTCCAACTAGTATAAATAGGGGTCTCCACCCATCATATTCTTCACCAAATTTGAGGAATACATCTCTTTTCTCAAGTTTAAACTCTCTCTCCCTCTTAGCCTACCTTTTCTCGTCTCCCTAGTAGTTATTAATTTTCAAGGTGCGTGTATATGTAGATCTTTAAATATTATTTTGCAAACTTAGTATCATGTTCTAGAATTTTTTTTTTTGATTTAAAAGCTTGTTTTATGAGTAGATTATGAATTTCATGAGTTTTATAGTCATATTTAAAACGTTAATAGAAAGTTGGAAAGCATGTTTAGTTAACATTGTCATCTCCTATTGGTATGCGTCTACTGCTGCCAAAAGAATTAGAATAGTAGACTTTACATTTTGGTATTCCATGTATGAACTTTCATGTTTTACTATTATATTGTTATTATTATCGATCCCATTGTTGTTTTCATTAACACTTTTCACGATTATTTTACAAGCAAGTTATTTAACTATGCCTTTATATGGTTAAATTTATGAGTAGTACTATTCTTTTTAAAGGAGGATTATTTCGAAGGATTTTTATTAGATATATGATCTTTTATGATCGCAATAATAAAGAGAACGGCTTGTTATTTATTAGCAAGAACGGTAGCTATTAATATTATTTACCCAGGCAACGACTTGTTATTTATTAGCAAGAACGGTAGCCATTATATTATTTACCCATGTACTTTTGTATAAGTCATGTGGACAGCGTAGTTCCTCGTAATAGACTCGGTAAGGAATACTAAACTTGGGGGTGTGCACACTTTAGGAAAGGTACCTAGGCAAGGAAAAAGGATTTTTATCAAGGTTATATACTTTATATTATACAAGTATTATCAAGTATCCGTAAAGGTTCTTCGAAATTAAATATTTCAAATGTTAAATTAAATAAAGTGTTAATACTCCGCATATACATGTACTCGGTATTTTTTACCGACACGCTTTTATTTGTTTTGTTTTATGGCTTTGTCCCCGTGATGACCCATTTTGGCGAGCAGATTTTACGGAGTTGATATGATGCATGCATACTTCATATGGGGGAGCTAGTGAGGAATCATAATTAGTCAAGGAGTTGTTATTTTATTTTTCTTGTTATATAGTTGTACAATAAAGTTTATATTAATAAAGAGAAATTATTTAAGTTATTTCCGCTGCATTAGTTTCAAGTTCGGTTAGTAGTTAATATTAAAGCCTTTAACGTTATCACGTGGAGCAATACTCTCAAGTTTCTCAAGTGTTTTATATTAAAATATATTCTTCAAAAAGAGAGAAATTTGGGGGTGTTACAAAAAATATGTTGAAATCATTAGGTTATCCCATGCTACTCATGTTTTATATAAACTAATAACATATAATTTATATTATTCTACCAAAATTGTTTAAAAAAATAAACATCATATAATATTGTCATGTTCGTTATATGTACAACATAAAAAAGAACATCACATATCAAAATTATTAATTAGAACAAATATAAAAAAATAACACGTACAAATGGCAAAATAACATTCTTCTTCTTGAACACAAAATAAATGTACTCTTTATCTCTTTTTTAATAATAAAAAAAAAAAAAAAATATAGTAATAATAATAATAGTAATAATTACAATATTATACTATTACTATACACAAAATATACTATTACTATTTTGCCAAAATAACAAATGTACTAGTAAATAGTAGTAGTAGTAATAATAATAATAATAATAATAATAATAATAATAATAATAATAATAATAATAATAATAATAATAATAATAATAATAATAATAATAATAATAATAATTACAATAACAATAATAGCATTAGTAATACTAATAATCATAATAATCATGATAATAATAACAATTATAATAAGTTTTTAAATATAAGCATAATTTGAACCGATTTCGAACTTATTTCCGAACTTATCTCGATCCGAAATGCAAAAATAAGGTAATAATAGTAAAAATATAAGCTAGTAAGGTTATGATATTAAAAAAGTTAACATATACCGAAATAAAGCTACAAAATCTATTTAACGAACACATTTCAAAAATAAAAATGGATGTTTTTTTATATTGGTGACATGTTTTGATTTAACTAACAACTGTATTTGTTATATCAATAAATTTTTCTTTTTAAATTATAAAAAACCTAATAAATATGATATAATCATATGATATCGAACATATCCGAATCGACCGATCGAATCCGAAATAAGCGAACCTGAACCGAACATGGTAATGCGCCTAAACCTCAACAATCATCATAGTAATTGTAAGTTTGTAACCATTGAGCATATTGAATTATTACCAGCAGAAGAACCATTTGGTATTGTACATTAGCACTTACCTACCGGCTACCTACTTGTTGGTAGTTTCGTTTTTTAAATTTGGCAAGGCAAGTAACATCCCAGTACTTGTATGATTTCCAAATTTTAATGTCATTCCAACAAACAAATCAATCAAATGAAAATTTTTTGTACTACAAATCTCACCTGGAAATGGCGGTAAAACTAGCATAGGATGAAATTATACGAAAATGTCTTGCATTTCATTCCTCGAATCCCGTGATTGACTCTTTGTTTGCATGCTTTTTGAAAGCGACTTCTCATCTTCTTTAACAAACCCACCATTTCCATCCCCACTGAAAAAACGACGTCGTTTTAATCACTTAGGCGCATGTTAGCCTTCACCGGTCCACCCCCTCTCTCTCTCCTATGAGCTGCTGTTTCTTCTGCCACCTTTTTTTGGGGTTTATGAAAAAAGCGTCAGAAAAACTTCCTTAAAAATCCCATCAGAGAGAATCATCAAAGAATAAGAAGATGATGCAGATTGAAGAGAGAGAAAAGAATGATTGACTGAAAACAAAGAATGACAAATTTCTGTACTTTGTAAGTAGTTTAAGCTCAATAAGAAAATACCCACTTCATTTTAAGTAGAGTGAGAGATTTTATCACCTCAAAAAGTTTACACATTTACTATTTTACTCATTCCTCTCAAATTTCAATTTTTTTCTGGTGAGTTTTATCTTGTTATTATTGTTTATTTTATAATTTTTATTTTGGATTTTTGTTGTTTGCTTGGATATTATTTAAAGTGGATTATCCTTAAAGTGAAATTTAAGAATAGTGATTTTTGTTCCCTTTTGATTTAACTCTGGGATCTGTCGATCTAAGTGTTAAATTAGAAATTTAGTCATTACTTTTGTTGATTTGGGTTACTTATTTCATGTCATTGTAAATTTTGAAAGTTTGCTTCTTTGAAGCCAGAAAATGCTGCTTGGATTTTGCTATTGAGATTACTTGATAAGGTTTGAAATTGTGTGTTTTTTTGCTAAATGCTCAACTATATGGCTCACTTGAGAGTAGACTCATGGAGTAGCAGAGTAGTCTGACAATTGTACTGTAATGGATTTGTAGTAATATGGGTCTTTATTGGAATTTTGATGTTGATTTAGGAACTTGTTTTGAATTGTGATTGTCATTTTGTAAATTCAATGTTCTGTGTTTTGCTGATTTGAGAAAGAGTTGCACATTTTGCTGGTGTGGAACAATGTTGCCTAATTCGCTAAATGATTCGAGAATAGGTGAATTGGTATATGCAAGTGGCATACGTTTGGCCTAGTTAACAAAACTAGGTAGCAACGTTCCCGTACCCATTGTTGTACTGTAAATGTGAATCAGGTAACACTGGCGTGGAATCATGGCGCCTGGAGTGATAACTTCTGATGTCTTCCCTTTTATGTTATTCTTTTTCACTTTATATAGTTCTCAGAGGGCAGAGTTTTCATATATTTTGTGTTCTTTTTTTAATTGTGACTTGATGCATGTATCGAATGTCTGCGTGGACCTTTGATTGTGATATAGATTCTAGGCTATGAATCTATATTGGGCTGAGAAACTTATAAACATGTCTGGTTTTATTTTGCAGGTGAAGGAAGGTCAACTTATCAGCAGGTGACATGGGTGTACCTGGAAAATGGATAAAAGCCCTGGTTGGTTTGAAGAAGTCAGAGAAGTCGCCATCCTCGGTGAAAGATGAAAATGTGGGTTTTTTCTGTTCTCTTTCCTGGTCAAAGCCTCTTTATTTTTGTTGGCTAAACTTGCTTGTGTTTCAATTAGGTTAGAAAAGTTCAGGGACGTTTAGGATATTCCAGAAGAGCTCAGAATAGCTTAAATATGTTATAATATCTGGGCGAAATAACAGGCTCCAACAACGTATGTATTTGCGGTTGAAAAGGGCAGATGTGCAGATTAAATGAATCAACAAAAGAGAAACATTTTCTATCTTTTACATCTATCTATCAATAAATTTGATAATGATTTTGTCAGTCATGATTTGACTGTGCGGCTGTCACTTGCTTTTTTCGTGTGGTTTTCTAGTAGACATTCATGTTCAGGTTAATAACCTTGAAGTGGTTGGCAAAAAAAAATACCCAATTTGGCAACTGAAGGATGATTTTTGCGTGATGACTTCATATTCAGAGGCCGTTTATGGAAATAAAATTTGATTATTTACTTTTACAAGCTGTGGAGTTGATTTCTCTCTTCTATCTTACTTAATAAGACACTTATTGCAGAGAGCAAGGGCTGCTGGCGAATCTCGACATCGCAGGAATCATTCTATTGAGATAGATAACAATGCACTTAAAGGAGAACAAGGCCAATATATTGAGTCTTGGGGTGCAAATGTCGGGCAAGTTTCTGATGCTGCTGCCTCCCCATCAACCTCTATTCCACTACAGTCTGAAGCTGATGAACATCTGATGAACCGAGAAGAATGGGCAGCCACTTACATTCAAACTTGTTTTCGTGGATTTCTGGTAAAAAATTAGATAGCTTCCTTCATGATTCATTTA
Source organism: Beta lomatogona (assembly GCA_947646795.1). NCBI lineage: Eukaryota > Viridiplantae > Streptophyta > Magnoliopsida > Caryophyllales > Amaranthaceae > Beta > Beta lomatogona. The sequence continues at coordinate 137,631 of CANSNZ010001286.1, forward strand.
CTTGCCTTCTGATGTACTGGAACTAGAAGTGATACACCCCCCCCTTTTGCAAAACAAAGTAATAAAATGACTCTAATAAATGAGACATTGTTTGAGTGTCAAATGGGTGGCACAATGTAAACTTACTTGTGTATTTCTTAATATATAATACTACCGTTTTTTTAAAAATAGTTTCAACTTATCTTCAGTTCAAATCACTTGCTCTTTCATTTGAAAGCTGGAAATTTTTTTTTGCACCGTTCCCAATGGCTCTCCTGCATATACAATGATGGTGGTGTTCAAATTATTATATATTCAAATAGCTGATGATAGACAACAAACTCCTGAGAAAGTTGGTATGTATGTGGAGTCGGCAGGACTTGAGGTAAAGATGAAAGAGAAGAACTTTCTGCCTTTCAGTTGGAATGTGGTGCTATATGTTTGAGCGTTGTGTTCTGTGACCAGCACATAGCAAGGAGAAAATGGAGAAGTAGATTACAAACAGGAGTTATTAATGTTCCTTCTGCAATTCAGGCAATTCAATTATATTGTTGTTATGGTCAAGGTATTATTTTCGTGTTAGTTAGATTGGCACAGTAACTTAGGATTTATATGGAATTTAGGGCTTCTTTTTGGTTTTATTCTGGAAGTAATCTATGACCAATTGAACAAAGAGCAGAATTGTTCATTTATAATTAAAGCAGGAGAGTTATACTTGTACTCAACGTGGAAATATATATACTGTATCAACTTGTAGAATTTGTCCAATTTTGGGGAGGATCCATTGTTGAAGAGGATTCCTTATGAATGAAGCAGTGCTAAGTAATTTTAATTTTTGTTCCAGCTTTTTAATACATCAACCTAGTATTCAAGGTTTTGTTCTGATTCTTGTGTTCTTATGTCAGGCGAAGAGAGCTTTGAGAGCATTAAAAGGATTAGTACGACTCCAAGCACTTGTGAGAGGGCATGCTGTGAGAAAGCAAGCTGCAATAACCCTTCGATGTATGCAAGCGTTGGTGAGAGTTCAAGCTCGGGTACGAGCAAGGCGTGTGCGTTTGGCATTAGAAAGTGAGACATCACAACAAAATGCCCAGCAACAACTTCTACAGGATGCCCGTGTTCGAGAAATAGAGGTGATTACTTGCTCCATTGGTTGATGATTAATTGCTCATTTTTTATTTTGCATGGGGACTGGGCTGTGGTACTCCCCAATTCTTCTCTTGCAGAGAGCTTTATAACCTTTTTTTTCTTTGTATTCAGAACTATTTGTTGCCATATAGGTCTTATTTCATAATTTAAGACTAATATTCTTCCTCCATTCTCCTTTAATTGCAACGCTTTATATCCGGGGAACTTTCAAAATAATTGCAATATTACTTATCTTGCATCTGGTTTCTCTCTATCTTTCTCCTTGGTCCTCATCACATGCGTCCCTCATTTTATCTCTCCCCACCTTAAATATTGTGTCTCCCCCCAATGTTGCAATTAGAAGAGAAACGGAGGAACTTTTTATTCCAATACCACACTGATCACTTCACTGTGAGAAATGTATGCTGAAGTTGAAAAAGCTGTTAGTTGCTGCTACCTGGATCTGGTACTTGAGGCTATATAGAAAGATTATATGACATGACCTATATACGAGTCATTATATTTGACATCTGTATATCAGAAAGAACTTTAAAAATCTCTACTTTATCGTGCCTAATGGATAGATTGGAGAGCCTTTCAATCTTTCTGTATGTATGTCCTCATGCATGGCTGTTCATCCCAATCTTTACAATAAGTGCTGTTATCCCAATCTTTACCAATTTAAGACAAGTTTTGGTTATTCATTCAATCCTCTAGCTCTGAGTACTGGAAGTGGTTCTTATTTGATTGATGCACACTATTAACATCTCTTGAAATGTAATGCTTGGATATTGATAAAGCATGAAATAGTTTGAAATTATGGAATGTCCTACTTCCCATGGTAGATTTAGCTGAAGCCTGAATGTGTAATCTACTGCATGTTTATCTGTTCAGGAAGGATGGTGTGACAGTACTGGCTCTGTAGAACAAATTCAAGCTAAGTTGCTGAAGAGGCAGGAGGCTGCTGCTAAGCGTGAGAGAGCTATGGCATATGCCTTGGCTCACCAGGTAAAACGATAATTTTCAAGTGATGTCTCTCTATTTGATGCTGTTGGTTAGCTGGTAAAATGTTGTTACCTTGTAAGGGTAACAGGAGACCATATGAAACCTAATGATTTCAATATGATCCAGTTACTGCGAACCATATCCTCTGGCAGGCCTTCAACTGGCTTATTTTGATTTGATGTTTCAGCACATGAATATATGCCTCCAAGGAGGAGACAAATGTTTATTTTCCAAAAGGGCGTTTTTACTTAAATTAGTCAAATATGATCATTGTGCTGTTCAGCTGTTCTTAACAAGTGAATATTACCGCCTTTGAAATTTAAAATAAAACAGGGGAGAGAATGGTAAAAGATGCCACTAGTATGTTAGGTGAATATTTATTTTTTACTGCCTCTATTAGGTGCTTGACCTTAGTGCTTTGATCTGATATCGGAGTCTGTTTTAGTGGCAAGCAGGATCAAGACAGCTAGCTACTGCTGCCTCTGGCTTTGAGCCAGATAAAAATAGCTGGGGTTGGAATTGGTTAGAGAGATGGATGGCTGTACGTCCTTGGGAAAATCGATTCCTTGACATCAATCTGAAAGATGGTGTACAGATACTAGGTGGTGGAGATGCTGAGGGTACGAATGAGACTAAAATACAAATGAAATCTTCTGGAAGGAAGCCTGTGTCAGCAAACCCCCCTGCACAAAAATCAGTCCCATCTAACTCTGATGGATCTTCGCCTAGCAAGTCAGCAGGTACCCATGAAGCATCTAACTCAATGACCTCCAAGCAAAAATCCAAACAAGTGCGTGAAGACCCTATTGAAGAAGCCAACTCAAGACCTCCCCCTAGCTCAAGGTCCCGCAGCAACCCTAAAGAAAGAATTGTTCAAGACGTGAAGTCTCAAAAACGTTTGTCTTTGCCTAGTAATGGTACGTTAGTGCTTCCTTCCTCGAACCATGCATCTCCTGCCTGCTGCTGCTTCTTTCATGTGATGTGTAAATTTACATGTTCATGTTATTTTATCATTTTGTTTTTTTGGGTCGACAGTCTGTGGTAGCATGTCTTTACCTGATTTGATAAGAAGTCTGAATATGGTTTTACATAGCCTGCATAATTAGAGTACGGAACATCGAGTGTCTCTAAGCAACCATCTTGGAGTTTTTAATGCCATCTTTAAAGAACTAAGGAATGCTCTGGTGCTTGTTAAAAAGCATTGTCAGCCAACTCAGAGGTTGGAAATTTGATCCGTATTTGGCCTTGAAACCTTCCCTTAAGACCCAAAATATGAAAATATCTTTGTCATTAGCTTGGCATTAGGTCCAAACACTCAGTTTACCTATCTTGCTCAGGTTGTCTGTGGATGTCATCTAGTTTAGTTGGTAAAGTCTTGTGGGGGTGGTACTTAAGACCTGGGATGGGATCCCGTCTACATCAGTGCATCAGTGTGCTTAGTCGCTCTTTAACACCAAAAAATCTACTTGAGCTGTCTTTATCACTTATCTTCAAAATTTGCCCCCTTATCTAAGAAATACTCAAATTAGCCTTAAAATTGCTAGTTGCTGTCCCCTTGCCTGACCTACTTGACCCTTTTTGTTTCTCGCTCACACAAGAATAGCCATAAAGTATAACTATTATTATTATTACTATTATTATTATTATTATTTTGTTTAGAAAAAGCCATATAGTTGAACTTTGTCTTCATAGTTGATACTGTTTATTTTTGGCCCATTGAGAGCTTTTTCGGTCCCCTCTAATAATAGTAGTAATATCCTTTAGAGGGAGATTTGAAATGAAACTTTTCACAACTAACATCTGGTCTCATGTCAAGACGGTCTAATGAAAACATTTTTTGGTCATAATTAACTTTTTACCTTTATTTCCCTCAACTTCTAAATACTTCTAAATATTTTTCTAACTAAACTTTTAAAGAATGTCTGTATTAATCTTTTATAGGCCACTAACAATTTGTGAACTTTTATTATACTTTTTGTTTAATTAATTGATAATCGGACCGTCTTTTACAAGAATTTAAATTCAAACAAATCATAGGCGTACATACAAATGGCTTCTTAGCTAAATCTTTGTTGCTTATGTATTGAAGCAGGAAATCAAGGGGCTCAAACAGCCAAGACACTCATAAAAACTGCTGTCAAAAGGACTCCGGCCATAAGAAAGCCGATCAAGGATAAACCCAAATCAGTCGGAAATCATGCAAAACAGGCCCAACATCAGGCCATCGATGTTTAGCCCAACTGCACTTTCCAAAACATGAAAATCGCCTCGTAAATTATCATGGTGTGTTCTATTAGGTGTAAATATGGAGTTGCTTGAAGCATGAAAGCAGATTATCATGCTACTTCTAGTGAGCTGTTTTGAGGCTTCTGGTACCTACCCCTTACCGTATAGAGATTATCAGCTGATGCCTCATTGTATTAATAAAGTTTGGCTAAGGACTTGGTAGCTGTAACTTGTATCTGTGTAATTGTGTAATTTATGCGTGTAGTATGCGAAAATTAGTCATTGACACTGCCCTTGGTGTAATGTACCCGAAGGTGTCGAGTATTTTACATTGAAGTATTATACTATATGCAATATTTTTCAATGATGTGCCTTAAATTTCCATGTTACGGAAGAAGTATATAATATCCATGGGCTATAGACTATATTATATATAGATAACAAATAAATCATTTAATTAATTATTATTTCAAAATAAAGATGAGTATATATAAACAATATATGGATTAAAAAACAATATGAATACTTCTTGCTATAATAATAATATATTCCTATTCCTATTACTATTACAGTTCTCTTTTTCTTTGGTACGACAATCCTACTCAATTTACATCTATAATATTGTTGGATTGTTTATCTATAATCTAACTCTTAATATTCTTATACACATGCTTTCTTATATATATAGAGAGAAAATACTATGCTTAGATATCATAGGAATATCCTTAACTGCGTATGCCATATATATCAGTTTTGTTGTGTAAATGTAAAACCAAACTGCTAAACATATGTACTTGGTGCACAAGTTAAAAAAAGAAAACCCTAGATGGATTTATCTCTTCTCAAATAAGGATACAATTTCTATACAAGTTAACTTTCCTAAAAGAAATAGGATTCTACAGTTGTCAATGTACTCATAGGATTTGGCGAGAGTAGATACTATATAATCTAGCGAAGGGAACCGAAAGTAGTAGTACAACTCAGGAGATTACGTTACATTGATATATGATGATAAAATTGCAAGATTTTCCAGAGGATGTTCAAGTTAACATCCTTCGAAGATTGCCTCTAAATTCTCTTCTATGTTTGATGTGTACTTCCAAATCTATGTTTTCCTTAGTCACTAGCCCAATTTTCATGGTTTCATCGACAACTCAAAATACTGGGTTCCATCTCTATTCTTGCTGCACTCATGATGGCAAACAAACGTTTTTTCTTTGTAATAATAAACGTAAGATCACTAATGTCAATTCTATTAATGTTCATGTTGATTCAAGACATTACCTAATTGGTTCTTCTCATGGGCTTGTGTGCTTTGCTAATATCTTCCACCACCAAGATTTAAACCTAGTTTTGTGGAACCCTTTCATCGGTAAAAGTTTAAGCATCCCGACTCCTCTTATTGCGAGTAGTATTCAAAGATCTCACGCGTTAGGATTTGGGTTTGATTTCTCATGCACAGATTTCAAGGTTGTCAGGATCGGAATAATTCCTACAAAAGACACGCGTATTTGGGCAGATGTTTATGCAATTCATACGGGTACTTGGAAAAAGGTCACGGGATTACTTTCACGTCCAATGTCAAAGATTATAGAACAAGGGGTTTTTATGGATGGTGTTATACATTGGATTTTGAAGATTTATCCTGATGATTATACAATATTGACATATAATTTGGCCAATGAGATTTTTTATGAGATGGACATACCGGGAGATATAGTTCATGAAAATATGGTATTAACCAAACTTGATATAAGTGGAAAAGAGAAGCTTGCAATTTACCATAATGATTATATATGTAAAATTTGGGTGATGATGGAATATGGTGTACAAGATTCTTGGGAACTTTTTTGTGAAATTGAGTGTGGAATGGAATATGGGAAGGTCTTGAATGTACGGAGTGACGGACAAATCATGGTGTCAACGAGCTCGGGAAGATTGTTTATCTTCAATCCACAAAATTATAAGATATGTGAAATTCTTAAACAAGATGTGGTTATTGATTATGTAGGACCGTACATCAAAAGCCTAGTTTTCACAACATTATAGAAGATTTCTATGTGGCAGAAGAACACTCTATATGGAAAAAGATTTCATCTCCGAGGAATTGTAATATGTGACAATGGGAGAAGTATGTGAAATTAGAGGTCTTACTAGCTAGTATGTCAATATTTTTTTTTTTTTTTACCAGTAATTGGATTAAAAAATCATGTGATATGAGTATTTACACCAATACATCATGTTTATTATGGCGTGTCTTTCTTTAAATTAGTTTTAAGCTAAAGTCTATGTTTATGTTGTGTGCCCTGTTATGTGGTTTGAGGAATTTAATTGTTGATTTTTAGTTAATGTGATTAGTTACTGTTAAGGCCTATATTGTAAGATGATTAATGTTCTATTCTTTTGGACTGAATTAATGGAAATTCAGTTCAATTCACTTCAGACAAATTCAATTTAGTTCAATTCAGGCAAATTTAGTTTAGTTCAGTTCAAGTTCAATTAAGGACTTGTTCTTTGGCATAAAACAACTAAACTGAATTGAACTGAACTGAACTGAATTAAGTTATAACTAATTAATAGTAATGATTATCATTTAGGTACTGAACTGAACTGAACTGAAAATAAGCTGGGCAGAACAGACCCTTAGTTTCCTCTCACAGTTCAGTTCAATTCAGACAAATTAAGTTCAATTCAAACAAATTAAGTTATGTTCATTCCAATTCAGTCGAAAAGAACATGATCTAAGTCTTTTTTGCTGGAGTTCAAATGGACTCCCTTTCATTAACAGAATACTATTTTTTCTTAAAAGAAAACTATAGCTACTTTCGATAGTATCATAATTGTACATTAACAATAATTGTTCACGTAGCACAATAGTCTACACATCACTACAATTTTGCTTGAACATGGCATGTTATCACCAGTGGCGGATTTAGGAATCGTATCAAGGGGTTCGGAGTAGTCTAAACATACGACAAAAATAATTTCAATACAGCAATACTCTGGTCCAATATCCAATACATTGAGATTTAGGGAGAGTTTGGGGTGTCTCGATATATATATTCAAAAGAATTCACCTTTTCCACCTAATTCCAATAGCGAATATCACTTCAATATTTACCGTGCACCATAAGGTTTGATTATCTAATAAACTTGTGAGTAGGAAATGACCAATTGTTGATAAGCATAAGAGTAACTAATAGACTATATTTAATCCATTCCTTTGGTCTATTCCCCGCTAACTCTTATTCTGATAAAACCTCCCCTGACTCGCCCATTAACCCTGGAAATCTGAGAAATCAATTCCCTCTTTTTTGTTAGAGTAAGGCAATGCAATTTACTTATTTACTTGAATAAGTAAGGTAATTTCTATTTACTTACTTGGATACAAGTATGGGGCTAGGTCAAAGAAGAGCTAATTCTTTCATAAGTCGACTCCTTCACTTCAACTACGATTAGGACTGCAGATGGACGCTACCTATGTAGCTTTCCCTGTCGGGATGTAGTAGTTCTCCCAGTCCGAAAGAGTTCTAAAAGATTAGAGGGATTCCTGCTAAATTACTCTTTTATTAGTCTGCTTCCTTTAGTACTTGCTTTAGCGCCTTCTATTCCCTCGTAAAGACTCATGAAGGTAGTTTTTACTCACTTACTTGAACTTCTAAGAACGTAAAGGAGCACAATAGGCCAGTTAATAATTCTAGTTTACTAATATGTTATGAGGATATAATTGAATTATTATAAGATTCTAATAAGGAAAGTAGCTAAAATTCTTCCTAATCAATTGTAAACTGTAATCTTTATTTTTTTCTCATAGAAAAATTGTAATCATCAGATGTGGCGTTGAGCATGTGCGACATAGGCGACCGCACAGGGCCCCGCAAATTTTTGGACCCCATATACTATTTTTATGTTAATAGATATTGACTCATTGTATAAACATTCTTCATTGTTGGTATAGGACTTATCTATCATATTTGCATATAGTTTTTAATGCACCAATTTGATTGATATGAAACCGGGTAGTAAATTGTTCAAAATACTATACTTTGAATTCGATTATTTGATTACAGTTTTGATTCCCTTGAATTACTCGAAACTTAATTAATCAAATAATAATTTTTAATACACTCTTGTATTAAAACTAAATGTTTATGTCACTCGCAACCGTCTAATAATTCAAAAGAATGTTTTTCACAAATTTTAACCCTTGATGAAATTAGACACCTTTCAGCATTAATACGAATAATAAAATAAGTCATTGGGAGAATATAATAAAACCATAAGCTTATAGTATAAGACAAGATTGTAACACATGGCTATTCATCCTATAAACTCTTGCCTTGATGTCAATAAATGATGTCAATGGAGTCTAAAACTAAATAGACAACTTACTCAAAGAGTGCCTCTGATTTTACCAATGTTAATTGTGTGAACATTTTTTTTATAATACAAAATTTAAATTTTAAAAAATCTTTGTACTATTAATATATTAATAAAGGGACCAATATGATCTAATTAAACATGGCCTCCTTGATAAATGAACGCCCTTGGTAATCATTCTACTGCAACGAACCCTGTTAATTTATCTAAATTCTTATTTATTTTGATTAATTTATTTTATCATTTAGTTAACTTCTCTTTTCTACATTTAAAATTTATATATATAATATGTTTGACGGGAAATATATTATTTATTTAGTACTTTCTCCTTCTCATAATAGTCTGAGCACTTTCCTTTTATGTTTGTCCCAAATTAATTTAAACACTTCATTTTTGACATGGTCCCACTTTTAATATATTATTTCTTTTATACTCCTTTGGCCTACACTCTACCTTCTATCAATAAAAAGTTACTCAACTTTCTCTCTCCTCTAATAAAAAATGTCCCACCAACTCGTATCACATTTACTTTATAAATAAAACAACATTTCATAACTACACTGCAACTTATCATATTAAAATACGTGTCCCAACAAGTGTTCGTATCTTTCTAGGACGGAGGGAGTAATAAATTTCAAACTAGACCCAAACTACCAAACCAGGGGACAGGGGTAGAAAGAAAAACTTACCCATTGAAAAAGAAAAATAAGAAGGTTGGGTGAGTGAGTGAGTGGAGTTAGAACGTATTCCTAACTATTATAAGTTATAACACGAGATTTTCGGAAGAAACTTAAGGGAAAGCAAGTAGAAGAGCTTTAGAAAATGGTGTAAAATATATGTGTTTGTGTGTGTTATACTCCCTCCTTTTTTTTTTTTTTTGCTACATATTTTACAAATGGATGTCTTTTTTTACTTGCTACATTTGTTTATTTGATAATCACGGCCCACCAGAAAAGACCAATGTTCCCCTTTATTTTTGCCATCTTCCAACCTATAATTGCTAAATACTTCCTCTATTTCAAAATACTTGACACTAGACCTGGGCATGGGCCGGGCGGGCCTGTTCACGGGCTCGGTCCGCGGGCTTGGGAAATGGCGGGCCGGGCCCGAGCTTGAAATTTTCAGGTTTTGTCCACGACCCGGCCCAGGCTCACGGGCCCGCGGGCCTAGCCCGTGTTTTATGTTGTTTTTTGTATTTTTGACAGTTTTAGGCTAAAAAACAAAGGAAAGGAGCGTTCGACCCGCGGGCCGGCCCACGCCGCCTCGTGCCGGTGCGGGCCTGAAATAAAATTTCTTGACCTGCCACGGCCCACGGAGCGGACAACCTCGTGCTCGGCCGGGTCGGCCCGCGTGCTGGCCCAGCCCATGCCCACCTCTACTTGACACACTTCTCCTAACACGCTTGCTTACGCATAACTTTAACATATACTATCTCCGATTCCCTAAATGTAAAAATTATAAAAAGTTGATATTGTGAAAGTATATATCAAGACGAATCTAACAAGATCACACATGACTATATTTTCCCGTACGTACAAATCAAGGCAAAAGAGAGTGTGTAAATAATGCAAAAGTCAAACCGTGTTTTTTTTTTTTTTTAAATGGAGGTAATATTTGTTATTTTTTCCATAAAGTTATGGCTCCCACTTCCCACTATACTTTTTTCTCTTTTCCTAAATCCTTGTGCCCACAACAATATAGCAAGTAATTATAATCGAATGGAGTAAATCATACTCCCTTTGTCATTTTTTAATTGCTACTAACTACTTGTGGGGTACTAGGGGTGCTAATCGAGCGAGTCGATCGCGAGCTGGGGTTTGCTCGACTCGACTCGAAAATCGACCGACTCGTGCTCGACTCGAAACTCGTTGAGCACAAAATTTCCTAGCTCGACTCGTGCTCGATAAGAATTATTGATGCTCGACTCGAGCTCGTTAAGCTCGACTCGGCTCGACTGATCGACTCGAAATCGTTAAGCTGGACTCGACTTGGGCTCATTATGCTCAACCCAACACAAGCCCATCAAGCTCAACCCAAACTCTCAAGTGTCATCCTTCCCTTTTATAAAGAAAAGAAGCTTTGGTTTTTAGTTTTCAACCAATGTGGAACTTTTGTTTAAGCCACCATCTTTTTATAAAGTAAAATAGGCTTTGATTTTTTGTCTTTCTATCAATGTGGGATAAGTTTTATGCATTGGTTCTCCCTCCCCCTTTCCAACTTATTTACCTTACTTTATTTTTAAGTATATTTTTTTTCATTCTCATTTCAACAATTTATATAAAAAATTTTAACGAATTGCTCGCGAGCTTATCGAGTCGAGTTGGAGCTTGCTCAACTCGACTCGTTAAGGTCTTGAGTTGATCACGAACTCGAGTCGAGCGTTGACCGAGTATTGACCGAGTCAATCACGAGCTGCTCGCGAACTGCTCAACTCAATTAGCACCCCTAGTGGGTACTATTCATATGACATCTTTTTTTTTTTAAGGCATTCATATGACAGCTTTGGTCTTCTTTAATTTCATATTATACATAAAGAAAAACATAGTCACGCGAGATCTTGTTTGATTTTTCTCATTGTATACTTTACAAATATATAATTATTTAAAATTATATTTTAAAAACTGTGAAAAATAAAATGTAGCAATTAAAAAGAAACGGATTAGAGAAAATTATAAAAAGAGACAAAGGGGTATGGACTATAGAGTATAGACTAGGGGTTAAACAATAAGAAATAAAATGAGCAAGGTAGATAGATTCCAAGGAGGACAAGAAAGGAAAGTTTTGGTCCAATATAACCCTATGATAGTATGATATCATCATATCATCTACTCCCTCCATTAGTCCTAGTCCATTCCAATTTCCAATCTATCTTCCATTCTCCCTTCAACTCTTCAACTAATCTCAACACCAAACTCTTCTCTTTTCTCTTCTCTCTCATCTTCATCCTTCACTTTGTTTCACTACATATTTCTTCTCACAAACCCTTGAAAAACTGAAAAAACCCAACAACTCTTAATCTTTGTTTCATGTAAAAAACTGACTGAAGAAAAACAAATGAATCTGCTGTTTTTATCCCAATTTCTCCCCCAATAAAAAAAAGTTTTGATCTTGAATTTGTGAAATGTTTCGAATGTTGCAATCTCACTACATTTTGATCTTCTCCCTTATTTTTTCTCTCCCAATAATCTTCTTTTTTGCTCCTCATTTTCTCTCTCCTCAGCAACTTCCAATCCCTCAACCAGATGAAATTGATGATCTTTCTTTGTTTAATCGTGCAATTTCATCATCATTTTCATCACCTTCTTCATCAACTTTCTCTTTCTCAAGATTAGGCTCTCATAATCCCACTTTAAAGATCGCATTTTTGTTTCTTACAAACACTGATCTCTTCTTTTCACCTTTATGGGACCGTTTCTTCAATAGTTCATCAGCAAAAAAGTTCAACATATACATTCATGCTGACCCAGATTCTGATGTGAAAGACCCAGGTGGTATTTTCAGAGCTAGATTCATACAAAGTAAGCACACTGAAAGATCTTCTGCTACTTTAATATCTGCTGCAAAAAGATTAATGGCTGCTGCAATATTAGATGACCCTTTGAATTATTACTTTGCTTTGATTTCTCAATCATGTATTCCATTGCATTCCTTTGATTATGTTTATAAAACCCTATTGGGTAGTAATCGATTCGGGTTTCGACATGTTCCACATAAGAGTTTTATAGAAATTCTTGACAATGAGACTACTCTTCCTTCGAGATATGTTGCTAGAGGGAGGAATGTGATGATGCCTGAGGTTCCCTATGAAAAATTTCGTGTTGGGTCTCAGTTTTTTGTGTTGAATAAGAAGCATGCTTTGATGGTGTTGAAAGATAGGAAATTGTGGAGGAAATTTAGGCTTCCTTGTTATAGGACTGATTCTTGTTACCCTGAGGAGCATTATTTCCCTACATTGTTGTCTATGAAAGATCCTAATGGATGTACTCAGTATACTCTTACAAGGGTTAATTGGACTGGAACTGTTAATGGCCACCCACATATGTATCGCCCGCCTGAGGTTTCGCCCGAGTTGATCTACACTCTCAGGCAGTCTAATTTTACTCATGATTACTTGTTCGCGAGGAAGTTCTCGCCCGATTGCTTGAACCCCTTGATGGAAATGGCTGACACTGTCATCTTCAATGACTGAAGATTTTGCTTGTGCTGTCTGGTGAGTGAACATTTCTTTTCTTTGATTTCCTGCTTCAGTTTTTGGCCTTTAATGTGTTTGTGTTCGATTTGGAGGATACTAGTTACTTACTTACCTGGTTGATGTTTTTGGGTCAATTTTGTACCCATTTGTTGCTTGCTTTAGAAATGAGACTTGTTTGATTTGATCTGCTATGACTTGCATTATATGTAGGAAATTGGGAATTATATGGATTTAGTTGTTAGAATTGTAGATGTGTCCTGTTTAGGATGCTTATTAGCAGATTATGAAGCTGCTGTTGGTTATTCTGGTTCATTTTCGCGTTGTCCTAGTGTAGTTTAAGAAGGTTTTTAGTGAAGTTTAGTTTTCTCTTCAGATCCCTGCTCGTTCAGTTTGTGTTTGAAGTATGAACACAAGGTTCTCTGGAAGTGACTTTTAAGGAATGTCTTGTGAAGTCATGGGATCTCTGGCTACCTTTCGCTGATAGGAACTTAAAGTCGCAAATGTTTACTAGCCTGATAATTCAATGATAAAAGTCATTCATTTTGAAGCTCTTTGATAATGTCGGTGACCTTAGATTTTCCTTCTGCCCATATTCTTGTTGTCAATTGTCATCTTTCATTGATTAGCTAAAGTAGTGCACTAGTGCTTAGTAATAAATGACTACAAATTAGCTTAACTATAGAAAGAAAGTAGCGCAAAGGATGGTGGTCCATATACTCCATCAGATGTGAACAAGATTGGGATTTACTGCTTTCTTGCAAAGCTAAATGATGAGTGAGGTACTCATTCCTCTTTTTATACTTGTCCAGTTGATCCGGACCCCACGTTTTTCCTTTGCCGCTATCAAATGCCCGGAAGCTAAAGGGCTACCTCCTTTAGAACTTTTTACTACATTCACTAAAACATTACACACTTTTGCCTCTTAAGCTTCTGTTGTTTATGTTTATTCGAGTTAATTTGAAGCTACAGTTTCTTGTTTATTATTTAATAACTTGTTAGTTAGTATATGATAATGTTGCAAGATTTCATCATTGAACATGCTGAATTTTTTTGTTGCTTTAGATAGAAACTGTATAGGTTGCTTGTCATCTTCCAATTATTGGTCAAAATAGGGATTAGTCATATATGATGACAAATTAGCATAGCTGTAGAGCGAAAGCAAAAGGGAACATAGTGGTCCATTAGATGTGAACAAGACTTGGATTTCCTGCTTTCCTGCAAGCTGAAGAATTGATGTTATAATTCATTTCCCTTTTTATTTCTTCTGCCCGTTTCTGTGCTAATAAAGCTCAGAAATGGCTGGAACTTGAGGTTTCCCCATTTCCGCCACCTTTCGCCTTCCAAAGCCCGAGTCTTTTTCTTGCTAAATACTAGATGGCAACACCCTAGTATTTGTAGAACCTATCATTGTTTTACATATTATTATTAAAAGTTTTGTTGTTCATGCTGATCTCAGTTTGCCTTAATTTGTTTCTGCCAATCCATTTCAGGTCTAAAATTATATTTCTTTGAAGTGGGAGAAGATCTGTTGTAGCAACTCCTCTAAGATGCTTTCCCTCAAGCCGTGAGTTACCAACTACCTTAGAGGTGGTCAACTCGAGAATCAACTACCGACAACCAAACTACACTACCGGTATGTTGGTTCAGAAATCTCTTGAATTGTACCATATCACGAGTTCATGACAGTAAGAATTTGTCACTCGTTGTTGTTAGAATTGCTAGTATTTCTGTACATATATGGTAAAGAATGTTTTTGTACCATATCATATCAAGTAGCGTGAAAAATTCGATGAGGGTGAAGGGGCTGTCGACTTTTGTTGATATGTAGTGGAATGTGAATGTCCCTTGCTCTTAAACCGTCCCCTCAATGTAGGGATAGAGAGGATTCAAAGTTAGAATCTCGTACTGTTGTTATATACTTCTATAAGATATGCTCAATTAGAATTGAAATGATGCTGCAATGCAATGCTTTATTAGCTTTATTTTGGTTTGTTTATCTTTTGTTTCAAATCTTTCTTGTTTTGACCCTTGTTTTGTGGTCATTATTTCAATACTTTTGACTATATGTGAGAATTGATGCTAGATGATAGCTTATTTTATTACAAGTTGATATTAGGTTGATGTTTATGTAAGGTGTTCTTTAAATAATGATACATTGAACTTCAAACATACCCTACTTTGTTATAGTATATTTTTTGATGTTGCCATTTTGTTAATTGTTGTTGTCAAGTATGTGGATCTTAGTTTTTGTAGCTATTATACTTTACTAATAGTAAATGCTACTTATGCTAAGTAGTTGATGTGAAGATTAATTTAAGGAAAGAATGATGCATAACGTCACTTTGTGCACCTACTAAAATTGATTTAGGATAATGTAGTCAATTATTTGTACTTTTTAAAGGTCTCCTTACACTCTCATTTGAGAGCATATATTGTGCAAGAAAGACATCTATTACTCCTACTACATAACAGATGGAAAGTTCTTAATCCATTTATAGATTTGTGTAGTAGTTAATGACACCCGGTAACGAAAAGGGACAAAAAGAAACAGGTTTATAATATTTTGGCAAACATGCATCTCCTTTTTCTTTATTTATTTTATTTTATAAATATAGTATCAACCAATTGTTAGTGTGACACATTGCTCCCTTAGATGATGATGTAGCTTTATGAGTCATTTCATATATGAATTCAGAATTATTAGCGACTACCATATGTACTTGTTAGTAACCTTAAGAGTTAGGACTCATATATGCATTAATAACCTTAGCATTCTTTTCAACAACCCTATGTAAGCATTATCTATAACCTTCTTTATGTTAACCAGTCACCATTGCACTTTTGAAGTAATGTGGATAGTGTCTTGCATATAAGAATTTATAATAAAGTACTTCTTCCGCTCTAAAAAAGAATGCAACACTTGCATTTTTAGAGTCAAATGTTACAAACTTTGACTTCAACTTTCCGCCACTATATAAATAATAATAAGGTCATGGGAGATCTTGTTACATTTAAGTAACGCATAAAAACAACCCCAACAATAAACTCTAATTCTTCCGATAAAATGAATTTTTTTAGATCTACTTGCCTATTGCAAGTCTGCAACTATAGCAGCAAACGAGGTCATTCAATATATCAAATTGACATATTCAAAGAAAATCTGAACTCTTTCTATGCCAAATTACTTGCAATATTTCCCTCTTTCAGATTTTTGAATACTTTGTCACATTTTTTTTAATACTTTCTCTGTTCTAAAATAAGTGCAACATGAGGGAAGATACAAGAATTTAGGAGAGAAGATAGATAGAGAAGAGATAAAAAGCACCCATGTATTGAAGAGAGATACAAAGGTCAGAGAGAATTCAATGACAAATAACGTAATGTTGTATTCATCTTAAAACTTTCAGAAATTGTAAGTGGTGCTTTTGTTTTATAACGAGAAAAATAGTAAAATTCTTTTTATTTTCTTCTATGATTGGTCCATAATCCATATCTATCTAATCCACTTCTGTCCTCCTACGTAATTAGTAATTACTAGTACAAGCTAAAAAAAAGCCTTAAATTAAAAGTGTTGCAGAAGTTACACGAGGTAAGGAAAGTGGGCCTCACAACACCAATGAAGTTGACAAACGAATATACGATTGCTTTTTGCATGGTTTGGTGAGTTGATGACAACTGATGATAGCAATCAGCCAACGAAAAGAGGTGACCCAAATTCAATTAATTAAGAATTTAATTGATTGCATAATAATAACACAATTTAGGAACATCAAGTACCTACTTTTGGCTATTTGTCACCCACCGTCTACCGGTACGTAAATTTGGAATTCTTTTTAGGGGGTAAATTTGGACCATTTTCGTAGTGAATAAACATTTTGGATCATCTTAAGTAGTAGACTTACTAGACTACACGGCTATACCCCCTCCTTTGCAAGCATTCATTATGTGAATCAAATTCACAACTATCACATTTGTTAATCAGGATTACGCATATATAATAGGTTAGAGGAAACAGAATTAAACATAATTGGTATTATTTATTAATCAGGATCACGTAAATGTAACGATTCTAAACCACCTAAGAATTTCTCCTTCTGAGTTTCAACTATTTGTTCATGTCTTTTGAACTTGTATAAAGATGTAAGACAATAAGAGTTACGCGTATAAGTCTTTATTTTTATTTTTTTTTCGAGGAATAGAGACGGGATGATTTCATTAAATATAAAACATAACAGTAATACAAACAACAGAAACTCGAAAAACAATACAAGCAATCTCAACCCGCAAACTAATAGCTCCACTAAAGAACTGCTCCGATATCCTATAATTAGATGTCTTGAATACATCCACTTCATCGGAGATCCCATTTGGTATAGCCTTTGGGCTGAGCCGACTAGATTGAAATCCGAGAGCAACATCCCGAACCCGATCCGAAGCAACACACAACCACGAACTGAAAACGAACCAACCCACCGAGAAAGGGCGACGAACACCCCCCGTACATTGGACTAAAACCCTCACAAAGGAGGGACTTATTAAACACCACCTAAAAACCACCACACACCGGTGCCGATAGGAGCGACCGCACCACTGCCACCATACTAAACTGCCAGTTCGACGGGAGGACGAACCACTACATACTAACACTAAAAAGGAAAGGGAAGGGGAAGCCCAACACTCAACAACCAGGGAAAGGGAAAGGGAAGCCCAGATCATCAACCTAAAACAGGGGGGGATAGGGAAAGGGAAGCCGACGCACAAGGGGGGGAGGAGGAAAGGGAAGCCCGACGCAGAACTAGGGGAAAGGGAGGGGGAAGCCCAATAAACCACCATAGAAGGAGGAGGGAAACCGCCGATCACAAGGGAGGAGGAAACAGGGGAGGGGGGAACTGGGACCAGGTGCGGAAGCGAACCTCGGACCAGCAAACTAAACAAGAGCCAAACAAAAACAAAAAACGAAGCAGGGTCGACGGCCACCAGACACTCTAAGTCTTTATTTAATTGTTGGAACCACGAGGATATGAGGTGATAATGGTCATGAACCGTCTAATAGGGACAAGTTTTGAACTCTCCTTGTGTATAATCTTCAATATCATTGTCAATTGATATTACGTGACATAATCGCAGTGATTAATCACAAAAGATTCTCAATAGACCTAGCTCAATTAAGCATTGTGCATTCTCTTTCAAAAAAAAAAAAGCATTGTGCAATTGTGATTCTACATACTACAATTCTATGTCGATTTTTGGACAAAACCTTGCTATTATGAAAATGGTGCATCTACTACTTCAAAGAGATTGCATCACCTCACAATCGAAAAGTACATTAGTCTATGTAGAGTGTTTCGACCCCATAATTGGCAATATTTGGCGGAATAAGAGATTGGAAAAGTGTTGCAATTTTTTGCAGATGGAGCAAGTTACAATATGTACATTATTTTGCATAAAATATCCTACACAAAAGAATGTGACATTAAATCCCCACTCTATAATATATATCCACAATAAAGCTTTCACTGAATAGAATTGTGAACAATAGTGATAAAAAATAACCAAATAACCCGTCAAAAAAAAAAAACCAAATAAAGATGTTCTTCCTGACTTCTTGTCCTCAAATATTAAGCCACATTTCTAAAAAAAAAAAGGAAGAGAGAGAAGACAGAAATACTCTCTCTGTATTTTTTTAATCTTTCCTACTTTGAATTGGCGCGTTTGTCAATGCACTTATTCAACCTTGAATATCTTTCATTACATATTAGTAAAAATTATAATGATTGAATATTAATAAACTACTGAATCAAACAAGACCCCACATAACTATATTTTTTCATATATATTGAGAAGAATTTAAAAGATTCTCTCTGATTGTGAATAATGTCAAGATTCCAAGTGAGAAAGATAAAATAAAATACAGAGGGAGTATATGGAAATGGAATCCTGATACCAATTAAAGGAAAAGCAAGTGTTTTCAATAAAACATGTTTTCCAAATAGCAAAACGCACTCAGCAAAAGCTCATAATGGAAAATTTACACTCTCATAGAAGAAATTTTGTATGGAACTGTCTTGGTACATTAAAGATCAAGCAACTTATTGAGCCTTGGAGATCCTATAACAGCTGAACCATTCTTAATTTTGGCCTGTAATACTGGGAGACGACGTAAACCAAGCAAAGAAGAGCATCCCATTTGAGTTTCAAGCGCCTGAGACTTGTATCAGTTGAAGCCACTTCGTAAACATCAAGAGTCTTGTATTTCGCGCAACCGTCAAGGTAGATGATTTTGGCAGGAATTGAAAAGAATGATGAATGTTTTATATTTGTATTTACTAACCTTGGCTAAAGATATACTCCTATAGAAAACAAATTTTTAACAAAAGTAAATTGAAGTAAATCAAAATTGAGCTAGAAGAATAATCAGGAAAAGTCGTAATGAGGATTTTCGAAGGGCTCGCAAGAGTCATTCATGAAGATACATTGGTGATGTTGAAGTAGACAGTTCTCTGTTGATAACTATTCATAGCATAATCAACTTGGAAATGACCTATTTGTGATTTGAAGCGTAAGCCGTATCCTATCCCAACTCCGCTTCCCGGTTTGCCTTGTCTCAAGGCTGGGTTTCCTGTCATTTCCAAACAAGAAAGGCTTAATTACATGGACTACAAAGTCTGAGTTTACAGAAGACAACTAATGCAGCTCCGACTATATGTACTCCCTCCTCCGGAAGTAAAAAGATTTACTGTTTCAGGATGTCCAAGAAAAAGCTTTCATCTTTCTTAAAAATGGTTTATTATTAAATTTTCTGATGTGCTCTTACTTAAATTATAAATATATTGGCAAAATCATGTTAGAAACTTAGAATTAACACAGCTCCAGCCATATATACTCCATGTGCTCTTAATAATGGTTATGATTGGAATTTCTAATGTGCTCTTACTTGAATTAAGATCATAGATATCACAACTAATGTAAAGATTAAAGTGTAGATCTGTAAAATCATGCCATTAGCCATACCCTTGATAATTAGAGATTGGGACAATGTGACAACTAAATTGGATGGAGGAAGAATTTAAGAGCAGAAAACAAGCTCCAAATAGCTTTAGCTTCAAGATAGATAGACCATACCAGGAACAAGCCGACCAGAACCGAGATCAGATCCATAATCTAGGAAGATTGCACCTTCTAACATTTTGCTCTGCAGACAAAAAGGGAGATTTTAAAGATTATGCCAAAAGTAATGTCAGAGAACAGGCTATTGAAATATGCATATGTCCCAGAAAAAAATCCATTATAATGCTTCAAGCATGTATATTTCACCATAAATCTTCTAGATAGTACCAAATTTTACTCCTCAAAGACAATATAGTAAAGAGTGCATACAATAAAATCTTGCATAGTTGCATATGAGAAAAGCAGTGGAGAAGAGGTTGGAGTCTTTCTCCTTAATATCCATCCTTACTACGTGCAAAAGAACATGGAGGAACATGTTAAAGCCATAATAGTTCACAAATCATGCTCCTTAATCATGTCTATACTATTATCTCTATCTCTCTCTATCATAGGCGACTCTAAAATTCCCTTTGCTACAGTTTTTGGGAGGCTCAGCCATTGACTTGGACACAGAACTTACACTTGGTAATAATTTAGGGGTCGTGTGGCTGAACATAGGAAGTAACACTCCCTAGGAGGTTGTTTTTCCCATGAAGTTTCAATTCTTAGGTAATGGATAAAGCCATAAAGGTGTTTGTTGATCATAGGAATTAGGAAGTAATCCTTAAAGACATTGTTCCTAGGAAGTTCCACTTAATTAGGGGACTATGTAAGCAACTTTCTCTTTGGGAAGATAACTCCACAGTTCTCAACTTCCCAGCCCCTGGGTCCTTCTACGTCCAATGTTTTGATGTCACGAAAAGAACACTTAGTCTAGAGCATGTTTCAAATAGAAAAAGCTCATTTTAGCTCCAACAAGATTCAGCCATGTAAAATAGAAATTTTAGGTCTTTCATAAATGCAACCCAATTCCTCCAAAGAATAACATTTAGAGCAACTCCACAAATTTTTAAAAATAAAAGATTTGATATGCCATTCATGATCTCATTCCATCTATGGGCATCATTCAAATCCAAGGTAGGGAACATATGAAGATCCTCAACAAGAATCGGACCTTGTGAGCTGAGATCAAGAATCAATGTAAATAATCCTTAGAAACAAATACCACACTTCTTTTTAGGATGGGGGTGAGATAGCTAGGGAAATAAACAAGCTAATCAGATCTAATCCAAAAGAAGATTTTGCATAATAGTACATGCTACACTAATCTAATATAATTGGGAATGTCATTTTAACTACAAGGATACTAACAATTACACTATTCTGGCACATGAAGTCCCACCAAAGCACGAGGACCAAACATAAAGAATAAGCAATGAGGGATAAAATGAAGGTGCAATAGCATTATCTGACAACCAAATTCATCCTGCCAGAAACAGGTTTAAAAAAGTGATACGAGTACATCTCAAAAGTATACTTTGATAAGCGTAATAGCAAATACGTACCAATGGGAATGTCAATTCACTGTTAGCAATCAAACATGATCTTCCAGTTCCAACAGCACCTTCACCATACCCTCTAACACTACCAAGACCACCAATAGCAAATGCTTGGTATGGAGCCATATCCCCCACTATAGAACCTCCAGTGACACTGTTACGAATTTCATGTAAGAAAGATGAGAAAAGCTGAAAAGGATACAGAAAATGTGCCATATATGTATTCAAATGCGACTTCAAAATAAGAAAGCATAGATGCATGCATTCAGTATTCCAAAGATGAGCATAGTAGTAATAACAGATAAATAACTTAGCATAGAAGTCATACTGTCCCATGAGATCGTAAATCTTGATAATAGGAATTGTTGTGGAAGTGAGTACTGAGTATTATGTGATAGCTGACATCCAAAGAAAATCTAGCTTAAACTTATTCAGGAATCAGGACACCATTCTATGTATAATATGAGTACAGCAGTGGAAATGTGAAGATCAAAAGGACATACACACAGAGATGTGTATTAAGTGAAGATACCTAGTAAATATATCAGGTAACACAAGCTCAAATGGAATATTATAGACTCAGAGCAGAGGAGGCATTTATCAGTAATAGAGAGATCGATGGGACCAAGTCACCAATTGCTACTGTCAATATAGAACAAGAAAATGGGATAATTTGCAATGAAGAACGGGACATTATTTAGCTCTTCATAGCACAATAGCAAAAAGGATAGAAAAAGGTATATACATGCAAATGGAAGGGTTCAAAGTTTGAGATCTTTGATCCACTATTCTTAAGGTCCTCAGTAACTGCAAACATAATTCTCCCTCATTACTCCCCCCCCCCCTCTCTCTCTCTCTCTCAACTAACGAGAGCTGATTGTTAAGCTCTTCTTCTTCCATCTTTTTCTTTTTCTCCCCTTTCTTCATGTGGGGAGCAGGAGTGCAAAGGAGCTGTGCATCATTTGATTCATCTCCAAGTTTTTTAATACTTCCAGTAATAACAGCATGATAAGAGAATGCAGGTTAAAATAGTCACCTGGTCAATACAAAAGCAGGCCCAAGTTTAATACCCTTAGTCCCGGCAAACTTGAATCGGTTAAAAACAAGCCACTTGGACAAAACTGGGATTCCTTGCTCTATCTGCAAGCTGAACTGAAATCCAAACGAAAAGTTTCTCAGTGACATGCAGTAGAACCTCATATCCTATATCTAAAAAAAAAATTGCGGTGAGAATGTCACTTCTTAAATCATAGGTTGAGAATGTTACACGACTAAAGCAATTATCATTAGCCCTGGCATAACGTGTTTCTTGCTTTAATACCACCATACTATCATGGTTCCCTCCACTGCACATAGAACATTCAGGAAAAAGAAACAAAAATCAGGATTAGCCTAGGTCCTTGTAGATTGGACCTCTGCACAAGTTTAAAAGGCAAACTTATTAATTATGATGGATAATCTTGATTACCTGCATGTCACAGGAAAGCCATCAAGATCTCGATTTATAGGGCGGCCTTCATCACTCATAGGGCGAACATGCTGCACGCGATACAAGTTTCGACAAAAAATCCATATGAAGCTTGGACTTCAATTTACGCATGACGGAATAGCCAACTATCAAAAGCAAAAGTTTCAACTTGTGGCATGTTACCTTACCTCAAATTTAACACTGGTTGTGTTGCTCCAATTGGAACTAGCTGGCTCGCTCAGGTCTAAACCCACAGACGAGCGACAGAGATTCACACCCCCACTCCCTGATTGTGAGAAGTTATCGATAGGCAAACCATGAACTCCAATCTCAGGTGATATAGAATGCTGATTTACCAGAATAATTTTGCATAAGAGACTTCACCCAAAACATGTGCAAATGTTCTAGATATAGTAAACAAACTATGAAGCTTAATTATATTTTTCTTTAAACTATAGCCTAAAAGTTAGAAAAAAAAAATTCAGGAAGAATCATTATCATTTTGCAACTTAGTATTATAAAACTAGGATAAATAGTGAACAAACCTGAACCACAAGAGATTGCTGAGGAAGCCATTCAGGCCTGGGCCTCCTATAAGCCACCAAGATACTTGTGTCATATAATCCCTTGTCCCAAAAGACATCAAGCTTCTCACTCCCACCAAACAAATTAGGGTGCTTGATGCACAAACTGTCACATAGCAACATTCACCCTCAAATTAAGTATAAAAATCAAAACTTTTGATTCTAGCAATCCAAATTTTCAACATTAACATAGAAAACTAAAACTTATTGTCCTCTCAAAAACAAAAGAAAAAGATATATATAAGGTAAGGTACAACAATATACATGAAGTAAGAATGACACATACAAGAAGAGAGAAATAGTAGCATGCATAAGAATGTGCCTCAGATTTTTTAAGTGTAACCAAAACCCTTACCTCCCAATAATTAACGAAAGAGGACCTCCAGAATTCCTATTGCAAAGATTAAAATAAAAAATAAAATGTAAAATTAACATCAAAGCAAGACTAAAACTTGTAGATATTAGCCTGAATTAAGAGACAATGAGAGAGAAAATACAGAAACCTGAAAGGTGAAAGCATCAAAGCAGCACATAGTTTGTGAGTCAAATCAACATTGACATCAATTTTGGCTGAAAATTCAATAAAAAGTAGTTCAATATATCAAATGCTAATTACCCAGTTCAAATTTTATCCATTGAAAGTGTAAAATTTTGAATTGAAAGAAAAAAGAACTAACCTTTACCAGCATGGATGCTCTTTTGAGCTCCCATGAATAATGTGCGATAAAAACCATGAAAAAATTGGACCCAAGAAATTGGAAGCAAGGAAAACAATTGCAGTGTAAAATTTAAAGGAGATGATGGAGAGAGAAAGGTGGGAAGAGAAGAAGGATTTTGTTTGGAGTAGTATATGGGTTAAATTCTAAGGAGAAGTTGTCTCTTTCTTTGTGCTTGGGCTTTCCACAAAACCAATAGCAACTTTTGTGTGTAGCCAGCCACACAACAATATATATGGTGTGGCTACATTTGTGTATTAAAGTAACATCTATTTATTCATACATGTAGCCTCATATGGTCACAAGATAACCTTATTATGCCCATAAAAGTAATCTCAATTCAATATATACGTAAAATCAACCAATTAAAAAAAAAGCAACCTTATTTGTTCTTTTAAGTAAACCTATTATTTTGTTTTGGCTATTAAAAGAGTAATTCTACTTGTTAATAAAAGTAACCCTATTTTTCCATTAGTGTAACCCTCCATATATCATTGTAACCCCATTTGATCATCGTCGTAACCCTTGATAATTGATTAATTATCTTATATGTGAAGTGGGCCACACCATCAACTAATGGTGTGGCTGGCCACATACAAAAGTTTGTGCAAAAATAAAATTGTGTCTTCTCCTCCTATGGGACCACCTTTGAAGGAACTACCCGTTTTGGTGTTGGATCATCTGATTCGGCTTATATGGGTCTACAAATTACTCATTTGATTATGTGATTTGAGCGAGGACTTTCCAATTCTTAATTGTTATGAATTAAATGGTGTTTATAAGTGTGAGTTTTTAAGGAACCAAAAGGTACTATAGGGAGTTTCGGGAGGGATACATGTTTTGGTTTCAATAGGGATATAAATTATTATACCACAAATCATCAAACCATCGTACGGACGATGTAGATCTCCGCCAACAGTGGTCGTCTCAGTCTTCATCTTTGTAGATCTCTTTCTTTCTCTCTCCTTCGTTCTCCTTCTTTCTCTCTCCTTCGATCTCCTTCTTCCCATTTTTTTTGTTTTTGTTTAGGGTTAGATCTATCTTTGCTATATTATTTTCACGAAGATTCTCTCTCCTTCGATCTCTGAATGTTCTGAATGAAGATCTTGGTGAATGTTCGTGATTTTTGTTCACATAGAAGCATTGGGCATTTGGGTAAATCTCTTTGAAATTTTGTTTGAGACAAGTATTGAATTTGATTTCTGGGTTTTTTACTTTGATTTTTTGTGATGAATTTGAAGTATAATGTTGGGTTATGGTGGTAGTGGGGTAGTTGTGGTGGTGGTGTTAGCAAGGTGGTGGCAGTATGGTTGTGATGGTGGTGTTGGCGGGGTGGTTGTGGTGGTGTTAGCAGGGTGGTTGTGGTGGTGATGTTGGCGGGTGGCGGGGTGGTTGTGGTGGTGATGATGGTTGTGGCGGGATGGTTGTGGTGGTGGTGATGATGGTTGTGGCGGGATGGTTGTGGCGGTGGTGTTGGCGGGGTGGTTCTGGCGGTGATATATGTTGGCGGGGTGGTTCTGGTGGTGATGTTGGCGGGGTGGTGATGGTGGATCCTATGTGTTGGTACAATGTATTAGTTGTATTATTAGTTAGTCTAATCACATACCCTTTCCCATCTAATTGTACAATAAGAACAATTGCCTCGGAGTCCGCAATTGGAAAAGTGGTGCATGTATTTTGAAACGGAAGGAAATACTTCATTTGGCAGTTTTTTTATAAATAGTTAGGAATTTTGACTTTCACATGCATAAAAAGTTTGAAGTAGGCGTTTGTGTTTTAAGAATATAATTCAAAAAACTAACATTTTTCTTATGGTTTTTTCATCAAATACACCCAACAAATTATGAAATTCACCATATACCCTCAATGTTTCAGATATTCACCATATACCCCTGATTTTTCGAGAACGTTCACCAAATGCCTTTTTCCTAACTGTCGTTAACTCACCGTTTGCATTATTTACAATTTTGCCACAATTAACCCCTAACCCTAACCCTAACCCCTAACCCTAATCTTAAACCCTTAACCCTAACCTTAACCAACCCCTAACCCACCCTCCCCCCCCCACCCCCCCCACCCCCCCCACCCCCCCCCCCCCCCCCCCCCCCCCATCCCCTCCCGTCGAATTCCCCAGCCCCCCCCCTCCCCTTCGAATTCCTCAAATTACCTAGCCCCCATCCTTCCCGTCGAATTCCCCAACCCCCATCCTTCCCTTTGAATTCCCTCAACCCCCCCTCGAATTCCCAAGCTCCTACCCCTCCCCTCGATTTCCTTGGCGTTCGCACCACCAAAACAACAACCCTCCACTTGATTTCCTTGGTGTTCGCACCACCAAAACAACGAAAGAACGAACGGAGAGAGAGTAGATAGAAAGAGAGAAACACTGGAGGGGGTAATTCGAGCATGGGAGGGGGTAATCGAAGGGGGAAGGGTGGGGGTAATTCGAGCATGGGACGGGGATTAAGGTTTCTCGCCGGGAGGGGGAAATTCTTCTGCCACCGTTGTTGCTTGTGCGTGGGGGGTGGGGTGCGGTGGGGAGGGGAGGGGGGGGCTGCGGTGAGGAGGGATGGGGAGCGGGCATGGGTGGGGGGGGGAGGGGGTGGGGGTTGATGGAGGGGAGGGTTTAGATTAGGGTTAGGGATTAGGGTTTAGATTAGGGTTTAGATTTTAGGGTTAAGGGTTAATAATGGCAAAATGGTAAATAAAGCTAACGACAAGTTAACGTCCGTTAGAAAAATGGTATTTGGTGAACATTTTCGGAAACTCAGGGGTATATGGTGAATATCTGAAACATTGAGGGTATATGGTGAATTTCGTGATTTGTCGGGGGTATTTGGTGAAAAAACCGTTTTTCTTATATGTATACACTCGTTTTCACATTCGTACAATGCATGGGATAAAAAATTAAAATAATTAAGCCTTCTAAGAAGTCACAAATTAGTTGTATTTTAAAACAATATGAATTTTATCCATACCAAACTCGTCTCATATTAGTTGATCAAAATATATTTCATAATAATTATATTGTTAAAATATTCTATGGGATTTTTGATAAATTGTTGACTTTATTTTTTTAATCTTTTAAATATATTTAGAGAAGTATAAGTGAATGTTGTAATATTGTTGGTATGTACTTTGTAGTTATACTTCAAGGCAAAAGTTTTCACCTTTGTAATTCTATATGTCATTTCCTCCTTCTATTAACTACTACACAAATTATTATACGATCTAATTTTATGTTAAAATTAGACAATCTAAACCTGCATTCTCCCAACAAAAGCCCGATCCATATCACTCTAATTAACCTAACACTATCCCGAGACATTTGACACCAACCTAGTTGTACGTTCTCTTCTCCTTTCTTTGTTTCCCTTTGAATCTCGAACTAAATCAGATAAATTATAATAAGTAACCCGATGGTCTTACCGATTGGATTAAAGTAGTCACCGAGTGGATTAAATAAGTCACTAAATGGATTCAAGCATGTGATTATTGAATGGATTAAGCTGGTCACTAAATAGATTACACTAGTT
Organism: Beta lomatogona; assembly: GCA_947646795.1. Taxonomy (NCBI): domain Eukaryota; kingdom Viridiplantae; phylum Streptophyta; class Magnoliopsida; order Caryophyllales; family Amaranthaceae; genus Beta; species Beta lomatogona. Next base: position 165,388 of record CANSNZ010001286.1, read on the forward strand.
ACTATATTCGGAAAGCTGGTATGTTCTCTTCTTAACATTGGGCTTAGGTCGTTGCCTAATTTTAAATTAAAAGTAGGCGGTCTCTTACAAAACCAATTGTAACTACTATATAAGATATATATGTAACTTTCCCCTAACCCCTTCCACATAAATCTTAAAGAATTGATTAATCGGTTAACGTGCGGTGTATATTTTGTATTATAAAAAGTTTAATAATGAATAGAATTCGCTTTACTTGAGTAAATATTGAATTTAATTATGTGTAGCTTCTACTTTGTGTTAGAAGAACTAAATATTATCACAACCTAATAGGAAGTCTATCCTAACTATAATTCTTGTATTTAGTAAAGTATATGTGATTCGGGTAAAGGACTTGAATTTTAGAACGAAGGTTGTTACGAAGAGATCAAGACCATGCCTCATAGTTATCACTCGTGAGCATAAGATGGCTAAGAACGACACCAGTACCTGAATAGGATGCAAGTAATACGTATAAAATGGTTCATGGGCGCATTCGCAAACACCACTCGAACCAAACAACGGAAAAAAAAAAACACACGAGTAAACAAGCTCACAACAAATACCAGATGCAACACACACTTGAAAACATTCGGATGACATATCGAACCAGATTGAAGGGATGAAAAATATCTCTAATTTTCATAGGGTTGTGATATCATGTTAACATTCAGAAAATATATTAGGAGTAAAACAATTAACTTCTCATTGAGATTTGGGATGTAACACAAAATACATACAACCCTAATCACCAAAAAAAAAACTCCTTTACGAGAATCACACAAGATATATTTTACTACATACAATAATACTATTAGTATAGACTTCCCTACTACAACCCTAAATCCCTAATTATATTCTACAACCAATATGCATCCTAGCCATATCAAACTCTTCTCAAATGAGTTGATAAAAAAGAATTCCATAATAATCATCATAACTTAATAATATAATAAAATCATAGGAAATTCTTATAAAAAAACAAATTATAACAAATATGCATTCTAGTCATATCAAACTCTTCTTACATTAGTTGATAAAAAAGTATTCCGTAATAATCATATTTGTAATAATAATAATATAATTATAAGAAAATCTAAAAAAAAAAAAAACAAATTATAACAAAGAATTGAACATCCTCTTCTAATCCACTTATAGGGGTCTAGAGCCCTATTGGTTTTGCATTAGCATTGATATTTGATATTAATAGTTCCTCTTATCATAACCCCAAAACAACAGATTATAACCTACAAAGTACGAAGCAATAGCATGAACTCAGCACATACGTAGGACTCGAGCGAGTCAACTCAGTACTAACTTGTCTCTTTTTCTCGTCAAATTTATTCATCAAGAGCCAGCCATAGCCAAAGGCGCCTCCTTTATTGCATCCTCCATAAAACCCAGAAAAGATTTGAATTTGATTTCGCCATTAAAATTGGCAAGAATTTTTGCAGAAAATAGAAGATGGGTAAGAATGAAAAAACAGGGTTAGGAAGAGCCCTAGTTAAACACCATAATCAAATGGTACAACAAACCAAAGAAAAAGGGCGTTTTTACAAAACCCACAACAAAAAAGCGCTTATTTCTGTCACTGATGTCTCCGACATCGATGCTGTCATTGAAGAAGCTGAAGAAGCTGACCGCCTTTTCTCCGCCGACAACCCTGTTCCTCAATTACTAGTTGATGAGTATGAATTTTTTCTTCTTGTTTTTTATATTATATTTTTGCTCTTTTTTTTATCCTGTTAGTTGTAATATTGAATTGGGTTTTCTGGATTTGAGTTGTTTTTAAGGGTTTAATGAAGGGTTTATAGGAAAGCAGGGAACTTTTCTGATGTGGGTTTTTGATGCTGTTTCTTGTGTGTAATTGGAATTGATTTTGTTGATTAGAATTTAATGGGGATTTTATGAGATGGGTCTTTATTTGTTTATATATACTGGTGAATTTAGTTTATGTATTGAACAAATTTGTGTTAGCTGATAAAGTTTATATACCTTTGAGTATTAAGGTGGTAGTTTTGTAGGTTTTGATGAGGAATTGTAGGAAAGACTAGCAGGAAGAGCAGTTTTTGATTTATGGGTTGTTTTTATTTGAATCTATATTAGGCTGGATAGAACTATAAGTTGCTTGTTTGTATATTAGCAAAATAAATGTTAAAACTTGGCAAAAAAAAAAAGTGTTTCTTTTGAGGGAGATGAGAGAGATGGAGAATGTAGATTTGAACTTCAAAGTTTTAGGTACAGATTAATTATGTCGATTATGCAGGAATTAGGTAGGGTGTAGAGCTTCTGGTAACTTCAATTGAGATCCTGATATGGGTTAGCCTAGTTGAATTAGGTCGATAATGTCACTTCAGATTGAAGAATGACTACCTTTTATGTCTCGTGTGAGCAATAAAGAAGTTTGTGATTAACATACTCATTACTGGATGATTAACTGGTTGCCTCTATGTTTTCTTATATTAAGGTGTTAAGAAGTGGTAATGAGAATTTATGAAGAAAAGCACTCTTTTGCTTGTGGAGATTTATTACCTTGGACATACACATGGGACGATCCGTGTTAAATTATACGCAAACTTCATTACCATATCATTGATTTGTTACTTTGCACCAAAGAAGACTCTCACTCATTCATTCCGAGGATTCTTTACATCTATTATCTATAGAAAGTTGTTTCTTGTTGCATTTGAGTCAACGAAGGGTACTACCTCCTGGCAATGAAACTTTCTCAGAGTCTATTTCCTGGATTAAGAGCTCTTGAATTTTCGACATTTGAAATATTTGCTGTTAATGCTTATGATTTTTGTTATTAGCTCTTATATGCCCACTAGACCACTACTAGTGCTATTGTCCAGAATCTCGAAGTCAGCTGTCAGTCTTTTGGAAAGCTGCTTCTATGATACCTATCGCTGAAATACATTCACATAAAGAACATCCTACCCATGTTGCACATGAATATCTAATGTGCATATTGCCTATAATTTTTTATGTCAGGCTTGTGGAAATTTGTGCTGGCTGATGTTGAACTCTGAAATGCGTTCATATTGTGTATTAGAAAGCTAAATTTGCGTTCTGCCCATACTGTACCTGTGGCAATGCTTGGTTTGTGTAGCCAGTGTTCCGATATATTTGCACTGATGGAGTATCTTCTTGATTCTGTGAACAGGGACTCCAGTTCAAGCGCCATTGGCTTGACACCTGATCAGAGGAGGCAGCAACAGAAGAAAGAGGAGGCACTGCATGCCGGCAGTCTTCGCGTCCCTCGAAGGCAATATTTTCACTTTCTTCAGACTAATGTTACGCTTGTCCATCTCTTAAAAAAATAAAGTTACGCTTGTCTATGATTGAGGTTGAGTTGTTTTTTTCCTCTTTAGGCCGCCTTGGAATGCTGGGATGACAGTAGATGAGCTTGATGTCAATGAAAACCAAGCCTTTTTAGCGTGGCGTAGAGGCCTTGCCAAGTAAGTCACACCTTCTTTATGGCTTTCATGTCTTTGCTTGAAATCTGGAACTAGAAGTAGTATATCTGTATATGTCATGGTGCTTTTGTATTGGTGAATATTCTCCTAGAAAAAAGAAGGAATTTTTGCTCAGTTCCAGCATTTTTCACTTACCCATCTCGTGCATGATATCCATTATCCTACCCTCTCCATTTGCTCTCTAAGCCTCATTATTGATCCACTGTGGTAAGAACGCAAAGTTAGAGAAGGTGAGCTATGTGCTTTCAGTCCTCTGTTCTTGAGCATATCAAGTTCAACTGGCTGAAATGTTGTTTTATCTTTCCATTTGGCTATCGCTAGTCATCGCATCAATTGACTACTGTAATTTTGAAGAAACTACTTCTAAAAAAATATGAACCAAAATGCATGAATTTTTTGTTGATAGTAATATGAATAACAGAATGTGTCAAAATTTGTGGAGCGAGCTATTGAATATTATATATTTCCGAAATTCAGTAATATGAAAGATCTTAACAGAATATACTGTTTGGCTCGAAAGTCAGCAGTTGTTTTTTAGTTGACACATGTCTTGCGCACTGAGGGTGTACTTCAGACCTTCAAATTATAAGTCGTGGGAAATCTAATTTACATCTTTTGTAAATGATTTAATTGTAGACTCGAGGAGAATGAGAAGCTTGTCCTTACTCCGTTTGAGAAGAATTTGGATATATGGAGGCAGCTTTGGCGAGTGGTTGAACGTAGTGATCTGGTAAGTTTATACGAATTTGTACCAGATGTTGAAGTTTGCCAAAAAAATATCATGTTAGGAGTATTGCCAAAAAAAAAAAAGAAACTTCATGATAGGAGTTTCTTTCTTTGTGATAAAATAATATGGAGTATCTTTCTCAGTTAGCACGGTTCATTCTCATTCATCCCCCCTCTTCTTATCTCTCTTGTAGTTGGTTTAGAACTCTATGAAAGTAACTATACATACTGATATTTTTTTTTCTGTTCCCAGCTTGTTATGGTCGTTGATGCAAGAGATCCGCTGTTCTACCGCTGTCCAGACCTTGAGGTATAATACCCTATTTCTCTTTCAGACTTCAGTTAGCTACTAATAAGCTGCAAGGAATTATATGAACATATCATGTGCTTTTTGTGCACAATTCCTTGATGGTAATGCCTTGATTTGACCCCAATCTATCCTCCATGTTCTTCAGATTTGTGTGTTAGAGTGCATGCTTGTGTTTCAGTGTGTGTGTGGTAAAGTATATAGTAGTATTCTCCAGTTCTCATTTTGCTTTGCTGCTTTATTGTTAAATTGATTCAGGTGTATGTGCGAGAGGTTGACGAGCACAAGAGAACAATGCTGCTTATAAACAAGGCCGACCTTTTACCATATTCTGTCAGGTTTAACCTCATGCCATCCCCCCCCTCCCCGACCGCTTGTTTAAATGTTTTTGGTGGACGGCATAATTATTTACCCCTTTTCCTTAACTTTCAAGTATTGTTTTAACTATACAACTTTTTAACTTTCAAAGATCTTTGGATAGCCATTAAACTTTTTAACCAGATTTTGTACTATCTTTGATTGTTTTTTGGTCAAGTAATTAATGATTTGACTGTCTTGCCATCTTTTACAAGAATTCCTTCCCCCCCCTCTTGGTGGCTGCATTTCTGACCATGAATGATCTCATCATTATGTACAGGCTAAAATGGGCGAATTACTTCCGTGATCACGGAATTCTCTTCTTATTTTGGTCAGCTAAAGCTGCTTCTGCAGCTCTTGAAGGGAAGATGCTTAGTGTTTCAAAGTATGTGCAAGACACCTCGGAAGATACAGAAGATGTTGATACAAAGATTTATGGCAGGGACGAGTTGTTGGCCCGCTTGCAGTTTGAGGCAGAAGAGATAATGAGATTGAGGATATCATCCCGTGAAACTACAGGCTCCTCTCAGTCTCACTCCCCTGTTAGAAGTACTGGTGTATATCTAGCATCGAACAGTGTAACTGTTGGGTTTGTCGGTTACCCTAATGTGGGTAAGAGCTCAACCATCAATGCGTTGGTTGGTGCAAAGCGTGCAGGAGTCACTAATACTCCTGGGAAAACCAAACATTTCCAGACCCTGATTATATCTGACAAGCTTACCTTGTGTGATTGTCCGGGACTTGTATTCCCATCCTTTACAAGCTCGAGATATGAGATGATTGCTTGTGGGGTTCTACCTATAGATCGAATGACCACCCACCGAGAGGCTGTACAGGTGGTTGCTGATAAAGTCCCGAGATATGCGATTGAAGAAGTTTATAAGATCACTTTGCCTAAACCGAAGTCATATGAGCCTCAGTCTCGCCCTCCATTAGCATCAGAGCTTTTGAGAACTTATTGTGCTTCTCGGGGATACACCTCTTCAAGTGGACTGCCCGATGAAACTCGGGCGGCCCGCCAAATGTTGAAGGATTATATTGATGGGAAGCTTCCACACTTTGAGTTACCTCCTGGAATGTCAGATGAAGAGAGTAAAGAGAAAAATGAATCTGTTACTGCTTTTGGCTTGTCTGATATTGATGAATCTGATTCATCTGATGCTGAAGATTCATCTGCTGAACTTGAAGAAACTGGGCCTGATCTTGAGGATGTGATGAATGATCTCGTATCCTTTGATCTTGCAAATGGGCTTGCTGCGGAGAAAGCTAATGTAAAGAATAGGCCTTCTAAAGCACCACACAAGCTCCACAGAAAGCCGCAGAGGAAAAAGGATCGGACTTGGAGGGTCGGAAATGATAATGGTGACGGGATGCCTCTGGCACGTGCATTTCTGAAGCCTGTGAATACAGGCCCACTTAAAGCTTAAGGTGGTGGTACCTATGAACGCCTACTATACTACGAGTTCAATCTGTCTGGTTTTGAACTGCTTGTGCTAAGTGTTTGCCATTCTGGTTTCTCAGGGGATTAAAGATAGATATTTTTATGTGGAATTACTCTAACAAGGTTGTCTAAATGGTGGCATGATATACTGTCTGAGTATATGATCTGTAATTTCAGCTTTGGATAACCATGGTTCTTCTATCTGTAGTTTTGACTCGTTTTGGCTTAGCTTACAAATGAAATATAATGCCCTTATTGTTATTTACTGCTCTTCAGCTTTTGCTTTTCTCACTCATTTGGTGATTTTTGATACGTTAGAATTCTGAAAGGTGAAGCCAGGGATTATCGATGTGTCATGATTCTTGGTGTTTGTGTATGATGCTGACGAACCCATTTATGCTTTGTGTTTGTTTTGAAGGAGAACAATCCAGTCGATACAAAGGAAGAGTGGTAGATGTTGATGATATTCCCTTTGAAATTTTTGTCAACATTTACTACTATTTTAGAATGTTCTAAAAAGTTGTCTTCTCAATATAGCATTCTTTTACACTTAAGTGTTTTTTTAAAATATATTTACAAAGGTATCTTTACTACTAATATTTTAATTGTAGTATAGATGTCATCTAGCTTAGATGGTAAAGTCTTGTGGAGGTAGTGTCGAAGACGTGGGGATCGAATCCCGTCTACATAACTACGCTTAGTCGTTCATTAGCACCAAAAAAATCAATTTAATTGTAGTAAAATTGCATCAAATTTTTTAATATAAAAGGTTGAAAATTGTGACAATTCAATTCATGCTTTCAAACAAGAGGTGCATTTATGAGGCTCCTATCATCTAAGTAAATCCACAAAGTTTGGGGAAAGACAAGTTAGCAACAGAGTGGTAGTAACTAAAGCAAAACAACTTGAAGAATGCCACATGTGACCAAGTAGAAAATGTTCCGCTTATCCAAGACAACCAAAACATAGTTTGTACTTTGTTGATCGAACTCCAGAGCTTAGCTCGAAACCAAAGGAAAAGATCTCATTGTCTACTGTTTTTTGGAAGATAAATTTATGAGAAATTTTAAATCTATAACCATGATAGTTCAAATTGGATTTCCACAAGCTTTTTTTGGTTATTTTGGCTAAATATTAATAGTGCAAGTGATTTACCAATTTTTGGAAATGAGCAACAAACTTTTGTAGCTTTATTTCATCTTTGTCATTACTTTCAAACCTATAGTTTGTGGCATGTTCAGGATTCCCCAAACCTAGCAAGTGGTGCTAGCATATGTTGCTCCTAAGTTTCCGTTTTCTTTTATGCAAGTTTTACCAATGTCCAAAAAAAAAAAAAATCTTTTGGTTTGGAAGTGATAAAAGTTCAATACTTAGCTCGAGCTCATGTTGTAACCCGCGCCTAGCAACCCAAGCAAGTTCATGTTACCAAGCTGCAAACCCATGCTGGAGCTCAGTTCATCCCGTAAACGTCCATCATGTAATTGGTCTTTACCAATATCAACATGTCTATAGAAAGGGAATCTACTTGACTGAAAAAGCTGGCTTTGAAGAGTATTGCAACTCGAAAGAATTGTTGAAATGATGGCAACTTTATAGAAAGTTATGTTCCCTTTATCTTGTTATCTTTATGATTCCGTTTCCTAAAAAAGTTTCATTTTAATCTACTAAATCATCATTCATTATATGAAACACAAAAGGCATGAACGCCTGTGAATACAGGTAAACCCTGTTGATTCATTACCCACGCAGATCTTACATTAACATTTCCCTACTTAGTCTCCTTGGCTAAATACAAAATTCCACACAAAATTCTTGCGGCTGTCATACAAAAAGCCAAGAACTACTCCAAAACTCGGAAAAAAAAATTCTAAATACTCTCTTCAGATCCCAGTGGTGCAACCTAATTAGGTTTCCTCATGTTACGCCCAGCACGAATTACTTCATCGACAAGTAACAATTGAGATGCAATGACAGGCCTGCAAGAAGAAAAATAAAAATCACCATTTAAAATCCAAGCACATTTGGGTCTTTTTCAATTTGTCAAGGAAAGAAAGTTGAGTTTACCCTGAGTTTATGATCTGGCGCTTAACAGAGTAATTATCAAATATACCCTCCATCTGAGGATCAATTGGCTCCCCAGTGTGCTGATTCATTCCCACGACATTTCCTCGGTCATGTTCTCCCTGAAAGCAGATGAGATTCAAAACCATTTAGTTCCTCAGAGACTGACCAAAAAGCTGCAAGGCAACAAACATGAGGCGTACGATACCTTAAGGGAAATGATCACATCTTGAGTGTCAAGGCCAGCATTTTCAGCAAGGGTCTTGGGGATCACCAGGAGAGCATCAGCAAATGCTTCCACACCAAGTTGGGCACGCTGTAAGAGGGGAAAAAAAGAATCATACATTAATCAAGTTTGAAAGACTTGAGAGTATTCATTCACCAAAGATTTTGACAGCACAGCTATATTACCCCTTGTACAGTCTTCATCACTTCATTAACTAGGTATTGCCTTGCTGCTACCTCAAAAGCTCCAGCTCCCTGGAAGACATGGAACCATATTAAACCAAATAAAAAGAGTGTATTTTATTTTAAAAAAAAGTGTACATTACCAAAAGAAAAAAAACAGGTGTACATGCATAAGTAAGCACCACAACTAACTAAGGACAGAAACATATTTCTAGTGCTGAATACAAGATTTCCAGGTGACAAGAACGTGATTAATGATGACATACCAATACAACAGCTTCATCTTCAAGTGTGTTTTTAACTCCTCTGAGACCATCACGAACAGCATCCTTTATCTGGGCAATCGTATGGTCATTGGGACCTGTTGGTGTTAAACAGTAGGAAGAAAAGATTGAATCACGAGCTAATAGAATAGTTAAAGAAACGTTCAAAAACCAACAACACAAAGCACTAGCAAGTCAAATTGCAAAGCATAAAATTAACTAGATGCATGAAAGCTAGGATTTCACAAACCTTTTATAAGAATTGTACAGGAATGAGGGTTCCTAACATTTTCCACGAATGTGTACTTCTCTTCTCCAAGGACATGTTCATACACCAATCCAGCCCATCCAAGGACATCCGGTGTCATATCATCAACAGAATTAACAGCATCCCCTCCACAAGCCAAGATCAATCTTTCCATGTTCCTTCTCTTTGCTCTGCGAAGGGCAATTATCTACCAAAACATGTATACGTAAGAAACAACCATATAGACACTTACAAATCCAGTACAATGGAAAAGAGCTGAAGACCACAAAGATAATGGCCTTAAAGGCCAGTAACGAGGCAACAGCAAGAATGGAAACAGTCCATCTTGCACATAAATATTTACAAAGAGAATTTGGCATTATTTTCAACAAGTTTACCGCCAATAAATAATAACACCTTTTTCATAGAATGATTAGAAGGTTTGGAGCAAAAACTATCATGCAAGAATGAAACATATCCAAGTAAAAGAGAAAACCTAGGTTTACTTTATACATTGGCATAAATTCTCCTCCATATGCTAGCAGACTTAAATAACCATGACAAGTTTAAATTTCAAGAACGAAAGAGAACACAAAAAAATTGACAAGGCAAGAGTACTTACTCCTTCCCTCGCCAGCATATCCAATGAAGGGGGGTCAATTCCTTTTTGGTTAATGACCACAAAGTTATTCTCAGTACCGGCACAAACCTAAAAATAGACAAGAAATATAACACACAACCAGAACTTTCATAAGTGATAAGAAAACAGATTATTTCCAGCTACAGATAACAAATCCCAGTATGCCACCACCAAAATTTGGCTTCATTTACATGTAAAAAGCTGATTACACATTAAAGACAGATTTACCTTATTCTTCAGTTCAATGATTTTCCTCACTCTCTCATCAACAGAGCGCCTCTCAGCAGAAACCATAGCCTCTCTCTGCTCTGCATTTGAGTAGAAGAAGCCAGCGTTTATTTCACTGCATGCAACAGATTTTTTATAAGTTCCCTGGAAGAAAAACTGCAGAAGACATACAATATGGAATTGCCTTCAACAAAAACAAAGACAAGAACTAAGACTTGTGAAATGTTTTGTTTGTAAACATAGACAAAGATAGCCAGCACCAATCGCGTTAACCTTTAGTACAGTACTAATCAAACCCTTACAAAAAAGCCAGAGAAAAGACTATCATCTTAAGAAAATCAATTTCAAATAATAGCACCTTTAATGTTTTTGGAAGCGTTATTAGCAAATAGTCACTGTTGGTAATTTTTGCTTTGAGTTACATTAAGTTGAGCAAAAAGCAAAATGTCTCATAAAGTCGTAAGATTGCCGCCCTGCTTCTCTACAAAAAAACTACTGGGATCTAACTAGCCCCCTTCAATCAAACCACGATCCTTTGAACAAAATCCTGATCTTTTAGAAGATAAAAACCCCTTAAGCGTAATTTTGAAATAAGAAGAAGAAAGATAACAAAAACGAAGCATGAATGAGCTTGGCACACTAATCAAGTGTCGTAACATGTACTCCTGCTAGTGGGATAGAATCATAGAGCATATCTGTCGAAATCCATGAAACAGAAGTCCGTAATACTACCATTCTTACTATTTGCAGTCACTTAAACCTTAAGAAGCAGGGATAAAGAGAAGTAAATAAGAGGAATTGGGGGCAGTTAAATGTCATGGTGTCATTGGCGTGTTGGTTAAGGGTAAGATTGGTATTTTTGCCTTCAGATACTTAACAAAATAGAAAAGTTGCAACTAATGTGAGACATCCCTAAAAGGAATGCCTTGCAGCTATTGAAAAACAGTATACAAATACCAACTCTTTGGTGTTTTTTAAGTGCTAACTGTACTCTTACACAACAGGGACAAAAACATTATCACTGCCATCAAATAGATACCACAGGACCCACTTCTGCCTCACATTATACAAAATGGACACCTCTACCATTACACGTTGACTCCACCATATGGCTATCACCACGTCAAGGAATATACCAAAGATGTATGCCAAAAAAATACATGATTCAAATGTGAATAAATTTCCACTTTAAATCATAGTGAGATGTCCTTCCAGCTTCAACTTTGATGCATTATACAAAAGTCAAATACTAAGAATTAGGACATGATGTTACAATCATGCTCTCTCAGACTGAATCCATACCTCTTCTCATACTCCAGAGATACATTACAAGTCAATATGTAACAATTCTCTGCTCTTCGCTTCATATCAGGATGCCTGGAGCCGTGATCAAGGACAAGACCCTCAACCTAAAATGATGAACATCAGTCAGCCTCACAGATCATGTGCCAATTAATATATTTTTTGCAAATGGACCCCAAACACCAGTTCCATATTAATAAAAAAAAGAGTTAAAGTTGTAACCATGAACAACCACAAAAGCCAGTCATTCCAAAAAAAAACTAGACAGCTAACCCCTACCAAGTACCACAACACATATTGACAACACTCAAAGCTAAATCCCTATCAGCCACACATATCAGAAGAAGATTAGCATCAATATATTTGGTTGAAATTAAATCAGCTATTTAAATCAGAAGAACAGTAGCACATTGATATTAGGTTAAAATCAAATCAGTTTATATGTTATGAAAAATCAGGAAAAAAGAAAACACATACCAATCTTGTGTCCACGTCGAACTTATGGCGCATGTGCATGATCTCCACCATAAAAAGGTCAATTGGTTCTTCTGGCTTGCGGACGCAAAGCACCTGCGCCGCATTGGATTCATTCAGAAAGTCAGAAATAAGTTCACCAGTCATTTAACTCAAGCACAATTAGTTTCTTTAGATAGTGTAGGAAAAAGCACCAACCGCATTTACAACTATCTCCGTCAACTGATCTGCTAGAGCTTCATGTAGCTGTTGAAAAAGATATTTTGAACATCAATATAATTTCAAAAAGATATGGTCATAAGCATAAAAAGAATTAGCTACGAAAATCACCTTGGTTCTTACGGTCGTTCTCGCTACCATTTTAAGAATTTCTTTATCAGGTTCATCACCCATTACAACAGGAGTTTTAAATTTTTCTAGAAACTGGAGAGTGGCTCTCTTTGCAATCTCAAAGCCATCAACCAAAACACGTGGATGCATTCCTGAGGAGAACATGAACCGATTTAGTGCTTCATGCAAAGGAAATCCCACATTAAAACTTAAAAGTAAGCAAAAGATATACCAATTACCAACAATACCCAATATAGATCCTAAAAGAAAAATAACAGTGGGACCTCAATATCAACCCCACCACATCCCAGTACGAATAGCTCCTTCCCTACTAATAGATCACTATGTCTGAAAGGTCGTATGCACGAGCCTTGTCCTTACAGCCCTACTGGCTAAGAAAAGCAGAGTGGTTGGTGCCATAGACCCACAGCAACAGAACATTTTCAAGAGTAGATAGATGAAAAGTAGTGTAAATATGCAAGAACACACGTCAAAGATAAGACGGAAGGAAAAAAAAAGGCATTGAGGAGCAAACAGCAAAACAGACACATTCACACTTTCAAAGAGTAGTACACATTCAGATAATGTAATTTAAGATGCACAAATACTTTCCTATCTGAAACTCTTTTTCATTTCAAACAAAATTACATGCAAAAATTCATAATTCTTTAAAGGACGATGATGGAGAAGAAAGCAAAATCTTATAAGTTACAACAAAAGGATTCCGTGAAGTCATAACCGAACAAACACCAATACGCTTCCTTATACTTCCAATAAACTCATAAAAACTTGCAAGAGTGATACTACATATAAGCATGGCACTCCTCCCCATGTCGATATTGACCTACATTCTTGAAAAGAATGCAACCATTCATCTTCTTTAGGGTCCTCTAGGTCTTGAGCTAATATCCAAGTACCCAAAATTTTCTAGAATTAATTTTTTTTTCTAATTTTGAATGGTTTTTACTCCAAAAACAATAAAAGCTCAGAACTCCTGCTATATTTTAATTGGAGTGAGAGGACAGATAAAGTCATTGTGTGTTACCAATAGCGAGTGGACTATGTTTATGTTAATTCAAAGCCAAAACAGTTTGCATCATCAACAAGGTACAAATATTGGGGGCCGCACAAGCCAATGAAGTATGGTCATTATCAAGTTTACGAAAAGTTCCTTGATTTTCCTTCTCCCTTAGTTCGCACTTCTATTCGATGTTACTGACTAAATGACTAGTGACTACAGTTGGGAAATATTGAGTTAGTTATGTTCATGACAGATCCTGTCATTGATTTTGGACACAATGATGATTTTTAAACCAGCGAAACGAATTGAAAAAGAGAATCACATTTAGGTACTCCAACATCAACAATCATATACGCCATGCACAGACACAAACACTACATCATTCTAAGCATTATATTACCTTCAGCAATGTAACGATCTGATTGCTTCATGAGCTCTCCAATAAAGATCACTGTGGAAGTTGTCCCATCTCCACTGATATCATCTTGCGCAACAGCTGTCCTTGCTATCATTATTGCCGTTGGATTTTGGATTTGCTGCATTTGTAAGTGTGTAAGCAAGCAGAACATTTATCAATACCATAACCATATTCAGCAAGTATTTGAAAGATCTCCAGCAACTGCACCAATCCATGTTGATTAATTGTTTCAAATTTAGAAATCCAAAACCCTACCTATGGCTATTTAAAGTTTAAACAAAAGAAAAGGTAACTTGCACATGACCTATTGGCATTTGAACCCTGAAGTTGGAAGATAGATTGCCATGAATGCAAGCAACCATAAGCCATAGCCCATACGTCATACTTTAACAGACAACTCGTATTCAAACTGCTGAATTTTTAAGATATACAACCAGTTCTTGCAAAATCAAAACCTCCGATACACAGATTTCTTTAAAGACATCCCATCAACAAAACCAAAGCCATAAACTAGCCCGATACAGAATCATCATGGAAGCAAAATTTACAAATATTTACCCTCGGGCAATTGGAATGTTTAGATGATGTAATATAATAGAGAATTGATAAGAGCTAAAGATAATAAAAGCAAGAGAAAGCAAGGATTTTCTGTATGTCAAAATTAAACCCATTTTCCAACACTAAATAAATTTAACAAGTGGCAATATTCCACCTGAATTTATCAAATATAACCCACCTATAGTAAGTTGACTGACATTAAGGGTGTGTTGGTTGGACAGAAAACATTTTTGATCGAAAGTGGTTTTCCATAAAAACTATTTTCCATAGGAAAACTCAATTCTAGATAAGGTTTGGTTTCAAGGAAAGTATAGAAAATGAGTCAGAGCAGAGAGGAGATATACCTAACCAAATAAGTAGAATAATGGTAATGAGTGAGATCTTCACGCCATGGTTGAAGAAACAGAAATAGTGTTTATGTCAAGTGAGATGGATAATCACTTTGATAATAACGGAAAGTGCAGTTTCCCTTGACTCACGACTCGCGAGGGAAACTTAATTACCACCCTTGGAAAATAAAGTCAGCCCACATTTTCCCCTCTCAAATCCAACCCAACCCAAACAAAGGAAAGTACGGAAAATAGTTCTCCGGGTAAGCACTTTCCACCCAACCAAACACACCCTAAGAAGCATATATGTATCCTGACATAAAAGATGCAGAAAACGCCGCCTTGTCAAGCTCCAGTTGCTCCAATCGTAGCATTCAAACTTCTTCAATCACTAAAATCAATCACACAACATCTTAACCCCTTTGGAACCCCACAAGCTCATATATTAACCCCACAAAAGCACCAAAAAATAACTCACATCAAGCAAATGAAAATTTTGTTCACAAATTTTTAACATATACTTCCTCCGTTCTTTTTCTATTACAGCAATTACCACTCTCGGTAAGTTTCACATCTATTGCAACAATTCAACTTTTGATAAAAAGGCAACTATAGTTGACAATATTGCCCTTAATTTATCTTACTAAAACCATCATTAATTACTCAAATTTCCTCAAGTTGTTTGATTTATTTTTCTCCTACTCTAGTTAATTTAAGGGGTACGTGTACGCTAAATTACCTATATTTTTCATTGTTGCAATGAAAAAGAATGGAGGAAGTACCAAAATTACGACATGTAATTGTGGCATTATACCATAGACCACAAAACGCAACATCTCAACCACGGGAAATTTCACAATAATTACAGCTTTAGATCTACACATTAAACCATAAACCCCGTAAATTCGAAAACAAAACAAAGATTAATCAATTATTGTACAATCAAACTTACCATTTCTCTCAAAAGAGTATTACCATCTTTAGTAAGCTTAATATCACCAGCACCACCAACAAGCCTGATCACGAAATAGCATATAAATCAACAAACTATAAATCAACAAACTATGTAGAAAAGAATAATAATAACTGAAATCATATCATATAATAAAAGTAAAGATGTAAGTACATTTTAATGGTGCCTTTAGGGCCAAGATTACTCTTAAGAACATCCTGTAAACCTTTAGCGGCGTTGATGTTCATACGAAGTGCTTCTGATTTGTTAAGCACTTCTGCATTAGGGTTTAGAACTCGTAGTGACATCTTCGATTTCTGCGACACCGGAAATTTGGGCGACGAGGAGAGAGAAAGCGACGAAAGGAGATTGAAGAGGAGAGAGAAAGTGAGTTTGAGTTTGAGTTTTTGTAGAACAATCTGGTTATACAGAGAAAGGGGGGAAATGGAGATTCAGTAGAGTAGTAGTAGTGAAAGCGCTCTGTTGGAATTTTAGAGTTCTCAGTTTTAGGGCTATTCTTAATCACTGGTTTAATATACGGGCCTTCTTTGTCGGACCGGTTTTTAAAACTATCGGCCCGAATTGAGAGACTTTTCCCGATTGTAAAATTGTTTCGATCCATAATACGGTCTCTCCATTTTAGGGTGCGTTCTTTTCACCTCAAAAAAAACTGAAATTATTAGACTTGATTAACCTTTATTGGAATTTAGTTTTTTAGTGTTGTGTTAAACTTGATTAGACCTCATTTGAACTTATTGGACTTGAAACTTATATTTTTAAAGTGAAGGAGAACACACCATAAATTATCCGGTGAGTTAACATTTTTTTGGGCCCCCACTGGGAACCCCTTGGTAAGAAAAAAGATCCTACTGAACCAGCACCTCTCGCTGGTCAGTCAGCCCAACTACACAGGTCAACGCTTGAGAGTAAGGGGGATATAAGGGAATCCTTACTCCCAAGCACAAGTAGGTTGTGGGTTCGAACTTGTGACCCCGAAAGTCACAAGGTGAGTTCCCCACCACCACCACCAAGCAAGCTTGGTTTAATATATGTTCACATAGGGTGTAGTTCGAAAGATTGAACCAAATAATTACTTATAGATCTTATATTATAGAAGCCTTGTAGATTGCTCTAAAATTGAACTCTGTTTAATTTAATGGTTAAGCCAATCTAAAACCATAAATATCAACAATTTTTGTTGCATGAATTGAACCAATTCAGCTATCCAACATAATTCATTGGGATTTGCTTATTGGTTGTGTTTGACAATACTAGCTTACAATAAAGTGAAATTGATAAGTTAACTGAAAATGATAAGGTCAAGTTTAAACTGATGTGGTGTTGGAGCTGATGAGGTAGCTGATTAGTTATACTATTTGGCAAAATTGATTGCTTAAGTTTATAAATTATTTTGGCAAAATCAATTGTTATCAAACTTTTAAAAATATTTTCCGGAAATTCAGTCACCTGATTTTGAAAAGTTAAAAACTTAACTTGCCACTTTCATTCATTTTAACTACCTTAAATTTTGAGTTAGGTACTCCCCAAACACTACTAATCATTTTAACACCTAAAATACGTTAGTATCTTATCAATAAGGTAATTCAAATGCTTCTCCAAACATAGCCAATTTATGTTGATTCTTAATGAAGAAGAAACTCATGAGGTAGTCGTCATTACTCATGGTACGCTATATATTGGCATTGTGCACTATGTCTAATACATTGGGTTGATCTTGGTGCATTAACTTCTTCTTCTTCTTCTTCTTTGTTTGATAGGTTTTGTTCATTATGGTCCATGTGTTTCGATAACTTTGTAGATAAGGCTCAAGTTTATCAACTTTTACCCTTGAACAATCCTAATTTTCTCTTTTTTTCTCACATCGTTCTAAGTTTCCGTAATATTGACAACACTTATTACTTTAATTCAAAAGTATAACCTATAAGGGCCATAACTCAATTCAATTTCATAAAACTACAACTTCCGAAAAGAACAAAAAAAAACTACAACCTCTTTCTTTGTACTTCTTTCACTTAGATAGATCATTAGTTACATGTTGCCTCCATTGTTTTAGTCATGAGATTTAGTGTATTTACAACTTACTTAACTATGTATACCAAATGTAATTGATCTATTATTATAGTAATGATGAGTCACTATACTTAAAAGTATGTACATAAAAAATTTTTTTATTGAACAAATAATTTGCACTTTAGAAAGACAGTTGTGAAGCAATTACTCTCGTATTTGTAAGAATAGATGTATGGTGTATTTGATTTATATTGAAAGGTTTACTTACTTTTGAAAGTAATTTGTCTTGGCAAACCAAAAGGCACCACCCATGAGGGAGAAACATCCGAATCCATCCCTATTCCAACGAGTACACTGTATAATCCATCCCCACCACCAACTCATGTACGTACACCAGCATACTCGCCCCATCATTTGCCACACCCTTCGCCGCATACCAACTTTATAATATGCTTCCTTTTCAAATTAAAAAGAAGTGCAAAATAGAGTATTTTATATGGGATTCATTTTAGAAAGTATTGATTTTAATACGGTCTTTCCCATTAAATATATGAATATAAGACAAATAAGAGGTGGTGTGAGTGAGAATGGGGCGAGGCAAGCGGCAATGGAGCTGGGAGGGGGGAAGATAGGATGAGTACGATTTAATATCCACGCTTGTCTCATTACCCATAGATACAACTTTCATCGCCCTATCACATGCAAAACCTAATCCCATCCTAAACTAATTGGGCTAATGCATGGCGAGAGTGGAACCTGCACCGTTGACATCCCTAGTCTCTTTATATATAAGAAAAAAAGTATTTTTATACACGTTACAGTGGTGTAACAATTGCAATTTGTTGTGCAAAAATCATATGACATGACCTACATTCATTTAGGATTTTAATTAAGTCTACAAATCCCCTTTCCTAGTTAGTATTTTGATAACATATCACTCTCTTGAGTCTTGCCGGAGTTTAGCTAGTGGCCCCCGTCTACTTGAAGATTTTACATGTTTAAGATTCACTCGCCTATATTACCAATTAATCCTTGTAAGAAAAGATAAATCTATTCATAAAAAGTCTTTAAACAAATTCATAGAATCTATTCGAAAAGTGTAATAACGTACAAAATCTATTCTCACTCGTCATTAATCGACTTAGATAAGGGTCTTTAATAATTTTGTTACTATATATGCAAGTCATTATTCAAATAACAAACGATAACCTTTTGCTTGCACACAACTATATAGTTGAAAACTAAAGATCGAGTTAGAAGCTAACCATCTATGAGTTTTAGGTGTTTGACTTATTTTTTTAAATTGTTGTTGTACTTATATGTAAATAGTATTAATTACATAATTAAGTGCATATTCTTGAGTTTATAATAAATGACTGGAAGTACCGTATATTCATTGTCACCCTTTACAACCAACTCAACATGCTAATCCTGATATTTAATTTTACCCAACAATAATCCTTTTACGCTTAGTCCTTGTGTTGGTTGAGCTTTTTTGGGGCTTGGAAACGAGTTCATTAATTTGAATCCATTACTCCTTGTTTGGTTTGGATAGTGGGTTAACCATTACCCTTACTTGACGCTAACCCACACCCCTAAGATGTTACCCTCCAAATTAGAGAAGTAACACAATCCTTTCCATTCCCTTACAAGTGATTTATTTCCATTGTTGAACCAAACACCCAATAAAACTAACAACGTAACAATTATTGTTATCATTCTTCGGTTTCTCCCCTCTACTTAATTCCATTCCCTTTCCATTCTTCTATTTGAACCAAACGACCCCTTATTACACAACCATATTATCTATACAAATATATTAAAAGGTGTGACTAACAACGTATACATGCCACGTGACACCTCTCTTACTCCACTAGAATTGTCCAATGTGTACACAAGTAATGTCAACCAACAAAAGTAAATTGACTTGCAACAAGATTTGAACCCGTGACATCTTGCTATTATATATAACACAATCACCATCTCAACCAACTTTTAATTATGCTTCAAATGTCCACATTATTATATTTGTACCTTTTAAATATTGAGTTTTCTTTATTAGTTCATCCGTTTCACAATACATGCACAATTTCTCATTTGGCCACTATTCATCAACCAACTTTCACAATCTTTCTCTCAAAATTACGTAAGAAAAAACATAGTCAAGTAGGATCTTGTTGAATTCGGCTAAATGCGAAGATTTCAAATATCAACTTCTTATAATTTTTACTTATACACAATTAAAGATATTAATGTCGAAAGAAGAGCATTGGAGTGCGTGAAAAAGCAAATGGTGCATGTATTGTGAAACGAGCCACGGAGGTAGTACATTTTAATGCGAATGGGAAAAAATACATATCAAGTTTGGAAAAAAGTACACATGATGAGGCAATGGCAGGGCCCAAATACTAGTTATCCATATTAAACCAAAGGAAATCTAAATAGAAGTTAGTACTTGACTACTTGTAGAGTTGTAGTTCCCTTGCCCACTTAAACATCGACTGAGAGTGAGACACATGAAATCTGAATCTCTCTCGTGTAATAATAAAGCATCCTAGGCAATTAAAGAACCAAAAAAACAGTTAGAAAAAATAACAATAAAAACACCTCAAGTGATGAAGTCATTCAGCATAGTGTCACTCTTTGCAGTCATGAACAAACGTACAAACCACGCGCACTAAAATGCAAGTGAACCCACAAAAACAACACACAAAAAAATTCGTAAAAAATTAAAAAATGCTCAAATGCTAATTTTCACCGTTAAATATTTCCAGTCTCACCACTTTCCTCTTGAAACGCCGTCACTTTCACTCTCTCACCTGACGCCGTTTCTCTCTCCTTCGTCGGCCGTCATATTTACTCTCTCTCTCTTCTCTCATTGGACATAAATTCTTTTCCATTATTTAGAACTAAACCTAATTTCAAAAATTTAAAGAGAAGAAATAATACTAAAAACAGTGAAGAGAGAGAAAAAAAATGAAAATACAGATACACCGGTAAAAAAAGAAAAGAAAAATCCAGCGAAAAGAGGAGAGAGAAAGATTTGTATTTCACTTTTCGACTTTCGTGGCTTTCAGAGAGACATAGAGAGAAAGAGAAAGAAAGAGAGTGAAAACACCATTTTCTCTCTCTTCATAATAATTTGAATCGAAAGAGGGAAAAACGATCTGAGAAATAGCTAGGGTTTCCAAAATTTTAATTTGTTGTTGTTGTTGTTGTTTTGGTTTTTTTGAAATTAGTGATTTGAAGATGTATAATTAATTATTCCGGAGTTGGAATTTGCGATCTCAAGAATTAGGTTTTGGTAAAATTTAATTTTGTTAATAAGTTGAAAAATTTGGAAGAAGATGGAGGTAGATTCGTCTTCGTCAATGGAGAACGATCAAGATCCTTCATTAACAACACAGAACATCATCAACAACAACAACTCTTTATCTTCTTCTTCTTCTTCATCACTTTCTCCTTCTTCTTCTCCGCCATCTTCATCTTCTCAAACGACGTCGTTGTCATCTTCTTCTTCTCCGATGGAGAAAGATGTAGAGCAACAGCAACAGCAACAGCAACAGCAGCAACGACAACAGCAGCAGCAGCAGCAGCAACAGCAAGGACAGATAGTTGGGCCGAGGTGTGCGCCAAGTTATTCGGTGGTAAATGCGATAATAGATAAGAAAGAGGATGGAGCTGGGCCGAGGTGCGGCCATACTTTGACAGCGGTTCCGGCGGTTGGGGAAGAAGGTAGTCCAGGTTATATTGGGCCTAGGTTGATCCTTTTTGGTGGTGCTACTGCTCTTGAAGGCAATTCTGCTGCCGCCGGAACTCCATCCTCTGCTGGAAGTGCTGGCATCAGTATGCTTCTTCTTCTTCTTCTTTCTTATTGCTGTTGTTGTTTAGATTTGATTTATTTATTAGTCTTTAATTGAAATCAGGGTTGCTGCCTGTTTCTTTTTCATAGCTGTGATTGATTATATCAATTGCCTATTATTATAAGGAAAGAAGAAGAAAAGAAAGGGTAGTTGGTTAGTGAATGACACTTGGTGTTTCCATCAGAGCTCGTAATTATCGTGTTTATAAAGTACTTGTGATAGATACTTTGGTTTCATGGGACCTGGAATATGAGATGGTGATGACTTAGTTTTTAATTTAGTAATCACTCACTGTCGCAATTGCTTGCTGTTGAGTAGTCTGTAGCCAGTACTTACTGTTTTGGCTGATAGAGCAGTGTTGCCCATATAGTAACAAACTGAGTATGATCTTCACGGAAACTATTTTCCCCATTTTCTGTTGTTTGGTTGGACAAGGGATTTAAAAAGGAAAATTATAGTGGATAGAGTTTTCCATTCCTTTTTAACATTTTCCCACCAAAAATTTGAAGGAAAACCATCTTCCTTTAGTCTCTCATTCCCAACACTTCCATTTCCCCCTTCATAGCTTAATAGTTTTCCATCAAACCAAACAAAGGAAAACTAATATTTATTGCAATTTCCACCGGAAAATAGTTTCCATGAAAAGCCATTTTTCATCAAAACAACCAGACCCTAAATATTTTGGCTTCACTCTTGGTATGAAAAGGTTAGAGTGATCGCTGAGAAGAGTACTGCTTATGAAGGTTTTTCTTTATTGTTATCTTTTTATAAAGGTTGTGTTCTTGTGAGTCTGTGTTGATTGAAACTGTGCCTTCTTTACATGGCAGGGCTAGCGGGCGCCACAGCTGATATTCATTGTTATGACGTGTTAACCAATAAGTGGTCTAGGTAAGATGAGGTTTTCTTGGCTTTTCTTTTCACATTTGTAGTCTTATGTATATTGTGGGTTAGTTGTGGTCAATTGGTAGAAAAAATATGAAGAGACCAATATATGAACATAATTTCATGTATATATGTGCTTTAACTTCCAGGATAGCTCCAATTGGAGAGCCTCCCACACCAAGGGCAGCTCATGTAGCCACTGCTGTTGGCACTATGGTGGTTATACAGGTTGGTAATCATTTTGCATCATTCACCTAGGAGTAGGATTGCGACATTCTCTCTGTTACTCATTTTTCTGTGCATGTATGATTATATGACTGCTGCTGCCTCTAATTTCTCGTAGGGCGGTATTGGTCCAGCTGGTTTGTCTGCCGAGGATCTACATGTTCTTGACCTTACGCAACAAAAGCCGCGTTGGCATAGGTTTGATGCCTAACAATGATGACTTGGTTTATTTGATAGTTTGCTGACCTTGTTTACCCTAGTAGCTGAGTTAACTTTTATGCCTAACATAGAAGTTTTGACTAGGGTGGTTGTTCAAGGCCCTGGACCTGGGCCACGTTACGGACATGTAATGGCTCTTGTGGGACAAAGGTATCTTATGTGCATTGGTGGAAATGATGGTGAGTATAAGCTTTTTGGATCTCTTTTCTCCATATAAGTTTTTCGTAGAATGTATTCTATGGTCTCTGATATTCTAATTGGCACTCATGCATCAAAACTTGCTGACTGCCTGTAGGAAAGCGGCCATTGGCAGATGTTTGGGCATTAGATACTGCGGCAAAACCTTATGAATGGAGGAAACTAGAACCTGAAGGTGAAGGTCCGCCTCCATGCATGTAAGACCCTCTTTTCTTATCTTGTGATCTTGTCCCTTACAATTTTTCACGAAGTATAGTAAGGTTCTTTTGAGAGGGACACGGGTGATAACATTTAACAGGAACTGACCTCTATCTTAAACAATGGATGATTTCTCGTGAGTGGGCTCTGTTATATGCACAGTGTTGCTTGCAAGATGACTTTCTTGCCTTTCTTTTTCGTATCTGGGAGGGTGGGGTGAGAATATGCTTGTTAGGGAGACACTATTAACCTCTTATGTAAGTAGGGTAACCTGCTTGTGCTCTTCTGTTTCTTATTAATGGGGCAATCGGATACTTCAGCTGTGTACATAAGCTGGCTTGGAAAGTCCAAACTAGAATCCTGTGTCACTTGTTAAGTAATATAAGTTTGATGCATCATGTTCCTATTAGTGTAACCATCCACTCACTGTATTAATGATCATAAAGGCATCCATCCTAGAAAATAGAACAAAAAATCAGGCGAAAATTTTTGGGACAGCAGAAGTTATTTGCAGAAGTTATTTGCAGTAGTGTTGGAGCTATAATAGCTAGACTTCTGGAGCTGTGCGATTTGATAAGGGTCATGGCGTGGCATTTGAGACAATTTTTTGCATTATGAGGGTATAAAGGGGTATGTTGATGACTAGATGAAGAAGATGCTGTCTTGTCCTGTATCATTGTTCTTAAGGCAAAGAAAATGCTTTAGGGCTGTTTATTAATGAAATGAGTAAGCAAGATGCGATGCTTTTATAGTAGTGTATACCGGCCAAGAGACCAGAGCTGGGGACCTAGGATGATGATGAATAATGAGCAAAGAAATCTGTAAGTTATGAGGGATTGAGATTTTCTGCTTCAAAGCAATAATTTGGAGGATGAGGCTTGAGGGGATGTTGCCAGCATACAGGTCTGCAATTAGAACACTAGCCATGTACAATACAACCTTATTCACTAAAAAGATGATAAAACCTTTTTCTTTTTGGTTAACCGTCGTGGAGTAGTGGTGGCTGAATTAAACAAACCTCTTCAAGTTGAAGTAAGTCTTAATTCTACTTTCTTGATTTTTTAGTTTACCATATTATACGTTTGCCAATGCACTATATTGACCATCAATAGCTTGAACTGTCTCTTAAGTAATAATTATAATTATTTGATATTTTGAAATTATATATTCAGATAAATCAAATAACTTTATATATTGTAGCATTTGTTTATACATATTAAAAAAAAGATATGTTCATAGTGGGTTATGTGAATAGTGTAAAAATACAATATAATACATCTGAAATATGGAGGAAGTATGTGATAAGCTCTATAGTAGTATTAGTTAAAGATGCAAGTGGGTGTCAGGAAGTTGTTCTTCTAGTAATTAAATTGTTGAAGAATGAACCATTAGAGTTACAGATGCATATATAGTTGATAGGAGCCTATATTTTATGTCACAAATTATTTTCTAGAAGTTGGTTGGTGATGTATCAATGAAAGATATGTTGGTCTATGACTCTTAGGGCAACGCCTGCTCCTCTTAGGGGCAATTTTGTAAATTGTGCAAGATGCTCCGAGAAGCAAAAGATTGCTTGAGCCCAGGCACGAGGTATGCTGTTTGAGGCCTAGATGAGTGAGGCATGCATGTCACATGCAGCTAATAATGTGTTTCTGTTGAAAAAATTTTGTGGATTTGGGCGCCGGGGGGGAGATGAGCAGTGTCAAGAATGGTAAGGGTATGCAGAAAGGAGAGATTTACTGACAAAAAGGACTGTTTTGTGACATGCAGTGTAGAAGATATACTGGCCATACAAGATTTTTCCTTAGGAGTTTGGGATCTACCTTTCATATCTCCATGTCAATATCATTATCTATTTAAGGGTCAGGTCTTGCACTTGGAAATTTTAATAAAAAACTTTGTTTTATATCTGGAATGTGAGCGGTGAGCCCTTGCAGTTGCAGTTTAAACAATTTGAGTCAGCCATGGTTATGAACAATGAACATAGCTGCCCTACAAATGTTTGTATTCTTTGAATACCTGACACAAGTAATATGTGCATTCGTCACCAGTGCGGACCTAGAACTTGTTTATTGGGTGAGCCAAACTAAATATTTTTTTGTCTCTAACGATATTTTTATCACACATAATATTCAGTAATTATTAGGTAAAAAGTATTTTTTATTCATTATTTATCTATAGGCTAAGTTTTCATTTGAAGTTGATGGTATAAAACTTGTTATATCATAAAGCAGCCATATAGAAATAGAACAAAAATTGGTAAATATGAAAAATCTAGAACACCATTTTTTTTATAGATGAGCACAAAATTTCCTATCAAGGAATAATGTATATAGATACATTATAAGATCTAGAAGAATACTTTTTTTTTGATATACAATACCTTTAAAAAAGTGGTAGCTTGAAACTTAGAACTCAGAGATGAAACTTAAAATAGAAAATTTAAGCTCCCTACAAAACAAAAATTATAAAGAAAAGGACAGGTTCACTAGCAAATGGAGTTCAAAACGAATCGGCAAGCTAAAAGAAATAATAAAAAGGAGAGCTGCGATGCTTTTGCCAAGTTTGGGATTTAACCTCTTGACTCGCGAGAGGTCTAACTTCACCTTTTCTAAGTTAGCAATTTACCTCTTCTGCTGGAATGAACATCTGCATTATTATTAAAGGAAACGTTACTTATCTGTTTGTGGATATATTTGGGGGGCAAAGGCCCACCCAGGTTCCCCTAGATTTTCCCTGTTCATGACTCGTTTGTAAGCATTACTTATTGATTTTCTTACATGATAAATGACTTTTTTTTTCCTAGAAAATGCATGTATACGCAAGTGTAGTCCTTTTTTTGGATAGCTTATACTTCATATCTACTATCTTGCATGTGCTAGATATCGCTATTCAGTGTTGCCATTACTACTTTCGCTGGGCTTACTTGGTTGAGTCTCATCTTCTTTAATATTGGTTAGGTATGCAACAGCAAGTGCGCGTTCTGATGGTCTTCTTCTACTCTGTGGAGGGAGGGATGCCAACAGTGTGGTAAGTTAAATTGTCAAAGTTGTCGAATATGTAAATGATTCTTTTCAATTCCATCATCTTGGGTGATTTAGAGAGTAAAGCATGGGTTCTGCACAAAAAATGTTCTTCAAACTTGTGGTTTCACATAGCTGTCATCTTGACTTTTCATGAATTGTAAGAAATGTAACTGATGAATACTTCCTCCATTTTTATTTTATATTAAATATTTTCCATTTTAGAAAGTTGCATATTACTTGCAACATCGACATTTTTGGCAATATATTATCTCTTTCTCTCTCCTAGCACACGGGGTCCTTTTTTATCTCTGTCTATCTCTCGAGGACATGCTCCAATGTTGCAAGGAAAAGAAAAATGTAGGAAGTAGTAAGCTAATTGATAACTTAAGAGTGTAGTGGCATGTGGGAACGGAGAATGTGGATTGGCTAAATAATCATTTTTGGGAAATTGTACAATATATGAAGGCAACACTGTACTTTGAGTGTTTTCGCTAATTAACTCTAAATTATTGTAAATTCCCTAAATGATCATGAATTATTGGAGATTCCCTAAATGGCCCTGTATTGCTAAAATCTCTCCCAAACTAACCTTATATGTCAAAAAATTATAATTTTCGATGTCATTTTTCCATGAATTTCATATGTATGGAGTACTGTGTGATTTTCTTAATATTTTTCATCAACTACAATACCACTTTGTGACAAATAAGGTTAGTTTGGAAAATTCTGGCATTTTGGGGTTATTTTTGGGAATATTCAATAATATAGGGTGGTTCTGGGGAAACACCTGAAGTACAGGTTTACCAATTTAGCATGTATATTGAACAAAGAGGACAATGAAATGAGACAAACTATGATAGAAAAGTTGACAATATCAGTAGGTTGGAGAGAGTATATGTTAATAGAAGTAAAATCAATTGTGCAAATGTGCTCGTTGCTTATCACGTCATATCTTTTACTATCATTGTTTCTTTTCACTTAGAATATGCTAGCTGTAATATTCTGGACTCGATTCGTCATTTAGACAACTCTTTTCATGGAATATTTACTTATATATATATATATATATATATATATATATATATATATATATATATATATATATATATGTTCATAGTAGCATAGATGGTCCATCAAAGAGTAGTAAGACATGCTGCAGTTTTGTTAACTTTTGCTTCAAGATAAGATTTACTCCATTCTCATCACATAGCTTGGTCTACTTGGGGTGTTTTGTATTTGATTGCTATCATTTTATGCTTTTCTTAAACATTTTACTGTGTCAATTTTGCTCTGTATTACCATTGAGGGATCTTGTGCAGATTATGGTAATTTTACTGTGGCTATGGGTAAATCAAGTTTGCTTCAAATATAAAATTGATTATGTGTTTTCACTTTTCAGAGGCTTTATGTTATGTTTGTGCTATTACTTGTTAGGGAACATGCACAACCTGTTAATAAACAATGCTTCCTTTTGCTTTTCTTTTTTTGTTAAAAATATATTTTTTATTGCTTATCTGAGATTTTGGTCTTTTTTTTTTTTTTATTTGTGCAGCCATTGGCAAGTGCTTATGGACTTGCTAAGCATAGAGATGGTCGGTGGGAATGGGCAATTGCTCCTGGTGTTTCGCCATCTCCTAGATATCAGCATGCTGCCGTGTGTTTCATTTCCATCTCATTTCAGAAATTTGTACTTATTTTAAATTTTGTCAAACAGCGACTAAAAATGATACGTCATAGGTTTTTGTCAATGCACGACTGCATGTTTCTGGAGGTGCACTTGGTGGTGGGCGTATGGTGGAAGATTCATCCAGTGTGGCAGGTACATGTTTTTCATTGCTATACAGCTCTTGAATTCTCTTTTTACTGTTAGACGGGACTTCTTAAATTCTGTATCATAGTCTAGTGCCATGTAATATGTATGATGTATCTATTTAGCCATTTAGGCAACACAATATCTGTGTTGACAGGGTATTCCCATCTGCTATCCGAGGTATCGTATTGTTGAATACTCCCTTCGTCCCACAACTTTTTTCTAGAAGAGAATGTTCACGATCCCTAATGTGCAATTTTGACTATTTATATCTCTAATACAATTTGTGGAAAGTTGATATTCGAAAATTACACATAAATGACGAATTTAAAAAGATCCTACATGTTAATGTCTTTTCATGTATGCTCCCTCCGTTCTTCCAAGTTCTTCCCGATTATTGTAGTTTCAAATACTAAAGCAAGGAGGAGAGAGAGTTTAAAAGTGGGTCCTTTTCCGTTTTTAAATAGGAAACTGAATATGCGCTTTTGTAATGTAGAGCGTGATTTACCAATACCAAAATGCAGTCAAAGTTTCTAACTTTAACTTTCGGGCAAATAGGAAGATAATTATGTGAATAAGGTAGTATTATTTTACACTGATGAAGCTGTGAGCTTGATCTATATTTCATAATGAAACATTATGATTTTTAAAAAAAATCATATTTTGGAATTTTCTACAAAAAGTATTACCAGCTTTCTCCTTGACATTCGTGGTCCTTCTTAAATACTTTGTAGATTTTCTGGCATTTACACGGCAGGTGGATCTATCTCTTTTCCTCTACACTGTTATTGCTGCTCCATCCTCCTTCACAAACATTGCATTTTCCCCCTTGTTGCAGTGTTGGATACAGCTGCAGGTGTTTGGTGTGATACAAAGTCAGTAGTTACTAGTCCAAGGACTGGTCGTTACAGTGCTGATGCTGCTGGTGGAGATGCATCCGTTGAGTTAACAAGGCGGTGTAGGCATGCAGCTGCTGCAGTTGGTGACTTAATTTTTATATATGGTGGTTTACGTGGTGGTAAGACATCTTGGTTACCATGATGGTTTTATATTTTTGTTGTTTACTTAAAGTCAAATGATTAAGAGAGACGGTTTGCCGGCTAGACTCTCAATTACTGAAACAAAAAAATAACAAGAGTTGCAAAAAAGTTGGTAATAAGCTAAAGAGTTAAATATGAATACATTTTTCTGTAGAAGTTATAGTAACAATAGAATACTCAAAGGATAAGCAAAAAAGGGAAATTGTTAAGCAGTTTGGTCAGACCGTCTGAGACAACCGCAGCTCTTACTGAAATGAGCATCACGTCAAATAATTTCAATGACGCTGTGCTCTAATTATGGTGCTTTGTCTATTATTGGTTCAATGTGATGTTAAGTTACTGGAGGTAGCCTCCTTCCTAATTGGTTATGCACTAATGCTTGCTATACAGAATGTTAGAATCTTTTGGTAATCTTGTTCATACTTTTGGTAATTAGATTGAGCTTGTTTTTTTCCCCCCCTCTTCCGCTAGTAGTATTTGGTGTGATTTACTTCTGATGTCTTGGACTTCTGGGTGTTTGTTTTGATGGTATTTCTAGTTAATAGTATGTGGGTTTCTGTCTCTTTCTTTTGCTGCTAATATGTGATCCTGTGCTCCCAAATTCTTCTTCTTTGTTTGGTGTCAAATTTTGTATATTATATTCTCTTTCTTAATGTTTATATATATTTACTCTCTTTCTTAAGGTTTTTTCAAATTCTTTGCATTTGTTTTCTTTCATTTATTTATAACATCTTCTCTTAGCCCTCTTTTATAGGACTTTCTCAATTTATATTTCTGTATCCTCATGTTTTGGTTTCCATTTTACGATGGGCCTCTTTTCTTGTTCCATATGTTTTATCTCATCTTACTTCCATCACTTTCACTTCCTCATTTTTATTTGTTTACTCTCTCCAACTTATTCTTTACTTGTCTTGTTCCACTTTTCATGGACGGTTCCTTATGACTGTTTTTGTTACCCAAGGCTTTGTTGTTGTGTCAAATCTTTTATATGCCTTTGCCTCCTGCATCTAAGGCAGTCCCTATGAAGAGCCTTTTTTCTTGTAGCTTTATAGGTTGAATGATGGAGTTTCAATATTGTTTTAGGTGTGCTACTTGATGATTTACTTGTCGCTGAAGATCTTGCTGCTGCTGAGACCACAACTGCAGCCTCACATGCTGCAGCTGCAGCTGCTGCTTCCAACTCACCACCAGGAAGATTAACTGGAAGGTATGGTTTTGCTGACGACAGAATACGGGAGAATGATCCTGAATCAACTCCTGATGGTTCAGTTGTGCTGGGGAACCCTGTCGCTCCCCCTGTAAATGGTGACATGTACACAGATATAAGTCATGAAAATGCGATGCTGCAAGGAAGCCGGTGAGCTAATGTCAATTTTTTAGAAAGTGGCTTCACTTTACACTGTTGGATGGCAGATGTCTCTGTAAGTTGGATAGATTTTCTGACAAAAGAGTATTTACAGGAGGCTCAGCAAAGGAGTCGAGTATTTGGTTGAAGCCTCAGCAGCAGAAGCAGAGGCTATCAGTGCTACATTAGCTGCTGCTAAAGCACGGCAAGTTAATGGTGAAGTAGAACTCCCAGATAGGGGCGATCGTGGTGCTGAAGCGACACCTAGTGGGAAGCTGATTCCAACTATGATCAAACCCGACTCCTCATCGAATATTACCCCTCCGCCAGGGGTTAGGCTCCATCACCGAGCTGTGAGTATCAATTCTAATCTCTCTTTAGGCACTATTGCACTAAGCACCAAAGCTACAGCACTTGTCATGTTCATGATCTTTTCATCGAGGCTAAAGAACTGTTGTTGATTTTAAGTTTCTGGGTTTTATAATTGACTAAAGTTTGTTCACTTTGTTAGCTGTCAACTCACCACATTACCCCAATCCTCATCATTCAGGATTTAACATGCTTTTACAGAA
This sequence comes from Beta lomatogona, assembly GCA_947646795.1. Taxonomy (NCBI): domain Eukaryota; kingdom Viridiplantae; phylum Streptophyta; class Magnoliopsida; order Caryophyllales; family Amaranthaceae; genus Beta; species Beta lomatogona. Next base: position 196,356 of record CANSNZ010001286.1, read on the forward strand.
TTACCCTCTATAATAGCTCGTGCCTTTTCTTCCTCTCCTCATCAGTCATCATCTCTATTATATATGGGAACTCCTCACCTTTTGGTGTCCACCCTTTTTACCCAAAATACCCCTAATAACTAAACAAAACTACTAATTGCTTTCTCTCATTTTTTTAAAAAAAAAAAAAAAAAAATCCCTACAATTGCAAAGCAGTTACATCTTACATCTGCACAAGTAAAAACAAAAATAGAAGAATATTACTTGAATGACGATTAAATTAAAACTTCCACAAAATCACTTACACACGATGTCACGCACGCATCGCGTGCAACAGATACTAGTTTAGCATAACTAGAGGAATATTGGGAAATTTAATTATAATCCATTATTGTATTAGGAAAGCTGTAAAGGTGACAATTTCTTTCCATACATCCTAAAACTGTTATATGACAATTAATTCTGGATGGAAGGACTTGTATCAGGTTTTGCTTTACCGAGAATGGTTGCTTGAATATTGACTATTGAGCTTAAGCTCATTGTTCTCAAGTAATGTACACGAGTCATTGTTGGATAAAAATCTCTTTGGGTTTTACAGGTTGTTGTAGCTGCAGAAACTGGTGGTGCTTTGGGTGGCATGGTTAGACAGCTTTCTATTGATCAATTTGAGAATGAAGGCAGGCGCGTTAGTTATGGAACTCCAGAGAATGCTACTGCGGCAAGGAAACTACTTGATCGGCAAATGTCCATCAATAGTATCCCAAAAAAGGTATATGATCTTTCCCTGCTGTTCTAAAGTCACCAAGGCACATAAAATTGGCAAATCCTGGTGTGTAGAGATGGAAATGGATCGGGTTCGGGGCGGGTGGGTCGTCACCCGCATCCATCACCCGCATCCATCCGCTTCACCCGATCCATCCATCACCCGAATATATGTTCACCCGAATCCATCCATCCATCACCCACGGGTGAAATGGATGGATCGGGTGATTATCGGGTGAAGAGAGAAAAAAAGGAAATTCAGTAGCCCAGCAACATAAAACCCACAGGAAATTTGCAAATCACAGGAAACAACCAATACAACAACAAAAACAGCAACAGAACAACAAAATCAGCATTTGCAGCAGCAAAATCAGCAATTACAGCAACAAAATAAGCAATTACAGCAACAAAAACATCAACATGGTAGCTTAATAACAGCTAATACAGCATCAAAACAAGAACTACAACAGCAAATACAGGCCAAAACCCTATAAATTTATGGCAATCAAAACCTAAAACAGTTGGATTTCCATCTCTAATTGCAGCTTAAAAACAGCTAATACAGTAGCAATAACATGAACACAATTATTTAAATTAAGAAACCTAAACTCGATGATGAGAATAGAAAGGAGGAGCAGATTTGAAAGAATTAGAAAGGAAGGAGGATCTGGAATGGTTGTCGCAAGAGTCAGGGAACTTAGAGCCAGCCATTCTAAACATCTTGTCTTCGAAAACCCCAGTTTTTAACACAAAATCCTGCAACTCCCGGTTAAATTCTTGCTTAACTCGTCCCTGAAACGGAGTCAACTCAGTTATCAACTCCAAGTTACGCGATTCTGACCTCGACCCACGAAGCGCCTTGACGAGGGACTCGACGCACTCGCGGTCGATCCAAGCTTGGAGCTCCGACTCGATTGACTCGGCAACTCGGGTGATTTTGTGAGTCAGACTCCGCGACTGAGGAACGATCTTAGGGTACTGTGTTTGAGGATAGAGAAAGGGAGATTTTAGGTTGTGAAGAGAGAGAAAGAAAATGAGGAAATAGAAAGAACTCGTAAGAAAATGGCTTAGGTTTGAAAAGTTAAAGAATTATACATATATTTAATAATATAAATGGGTGATGGGTCGGGTGGTAAACGGGTGATGGACCGGGTGATGGATGAAAAATTCTCACCCGAATCCGACCCGTCACCCGCCACCCGTTCACCCGTCACCCGCCTCTCATCCGTTTAAACCGGGTTTTCCATCCGTTTAATAGCACGGGTGGAGCGGGTGGTCGGATCATCCGCTGGACATTTCCATCTCTACTGGTGTGGATTCAGTCAAAGGCAGTGGTCTTCTGAGTTCACGATATGCAACCTGGCCCTAGAAACTAGAGAGTCGGTTATAAAAAGTCTTACAGAGACCTCAATTTGTATGACAAAAGTTAGTGAGTGGGAGCAGTAGAGTCATGAGATTGTGATGCTGTAATTCTTATTTCCTATACGTGTCTGGCCTTGGTACAAACTTCTGCGGTTCTGCCAACTTCCTTTTTGAAATTATGATGGCGAAAAGTGTTGGAAGTTTGATAATGATACTTAAAAGATAATAATCTGGTACATTATGTAAGATGCATGAGTTAGATGATACATTTATGAACAATTAGCAGCATCAAGTTTTAGGTTCATACGTGCCCGAGGCCCCAAGCTTTTTGTGTATTTAGCTGCATGCATTTATCCAGTGAGTCTATTTCCATATTAGTCTGCATATATTTATTGATAGAAGGGTGCTTGTTGGGTCCGAGAAAGTATCCAAGACATTGTCAAGAGAGACAATTGCTACAAACAAGATTGAGTTTTCTGCCAAGGCATGTTTTAGGAGTGTGGATCATGTAAAGCCTTTTGGACATTGAACTTCACTAAACACCTTGTTATTTCATATTCTCTGGCCCCCGCATGCAACACGTTATTTATTATTACTTACTTCCTCTCACATAAATAAAATCTATCTTCTATATTCTTAAGATTATATTTTTGTAGTACAAGTCCCTTTAGAGTTTAGATAGTGGTACCAGGTCATCATAATATCTGTAATAGTTTTACCATAAAACAAATATCTATTGCTCCCTGATAGGTTCAGCCTAAGGGCTAAGCTTTGAACCTTGCATTGCTGTTGTTGGCTTCGGCTACACTAGAAAGATAAGTTCATATGTAGACAATGTCTTGTATCTTTGTTTGTGTGTGTGTTTTTTTTTTTTTTGGGGGGGGTTGGGGGGTGGGTTTGGAAACCAGAAATGTGAATCTAGCTTTAAAGCTTTAATAAGTCAGTTTATTTTACCATAAAATCACATTAAGTATGTGAGTGCTGTGTAGGGTATTCATCTTAACTTCTTATATAGGTTCCTGTATCTTCTTATTAGTCTATATGTCAACAGAACTTTCAACGTTGGATCATTTTATATCTAGGCATTATGAGCGTCTGTCTCACCTAAAAGTTTGCAGATATGATACCTTTCTGTTTCCTTTTTAGGTTGTAGCACATCTTCTGAAACCTCGAGGTTGGAAACCTCCCGTCCGCCGACAGTTTTTCTTGGATTGCAATGACATCGCAGATCTCTGTGACAGTGCTGAACGAATTTTTGCAAGTGAACCAAGTGTCCTTCAACTTAGAGCTCCTATTAAAATCTTTGGTGATTTGCATGGACAGTTCGGGGATCTTATGCGACTTTTTGATGAATATGGTTCTCCATCAACGGCTGGGGACATAGCGTAAGTGTTAATGCTGTGGCTTATATGCAGTTAAATTGAATCATCTGTACCTTGCTTTTATTCATGTTTGGATATTTAGTAGTCTGAAACAACTGTACCTTTTTCAATCAATTAGCTTTAGCATCTCATTTGTCATATCCATTCTCTCTCCTTCACCCTCACATTTGCTCTCTCATGAAACAAGGAAACGTATGTTACCAAAAACCATCAAATTAGGGTCTTGACATGTCTGCTATCTTCAACTACTCCACTCTTTTTGAAATGTTAAAAGATAGGGTTTCTTCTTGATTTTCTACTTTACTGGTGTTTCCGGCTATTGATGTTTATTGGAGTTTTTATAATAGTAGATTGAATGAGCCAAAGAGGAGAGAGAAATTGCGAGAAGGTGAGCAGTTGAAGGAAATAGTAGGTTGGGAAATCAAGGAAGCAGGGAAAAGAGTTTCATAGCTGGAATTTGAAATGACACGTGTTTCAGTAGGATTTTACATTCTCATTTATAGGCTATTTTTAGCAAGTGTGGAATCAGGCCAATTCCATATCCGAATGCTTTGCATTTTCAAACACCTGAATTTGGCCAAATCTATCATTTAAAATGAAACGGCTATATCCAAACAGGCCATTAAATTGTTTCTGTAATCTTTAGATTTTAAAATGTGGTAATTTTTGCATATATGCAACTATGCAAGTCAAACTCATATGTTCCATAATTTATCCTCAGATACATCGATTATCTCTTCTTAGGAGACTATGTAGACCGAGGACAACATAGCTTGGAAACTATTACGCTCCTGCTAGCATTGAAGGTATTGTTTCTTTTTATTTTCTTCCTGTTTCATATTTTGGGGTTAGGGTGGGGGAGGGGGAACTGGAGTAGCAGGTTGAGTATTGTATTTTAATGTGCTATCTTCTATTGGGAGAAATTGGAGTAGCAAGTTGAGTATTGTATTTAATGTGCTATCTTTTATCAGGTTGAGTATCCTCTTAATGTACATTTGATTCGAGGAAATCATGAAGCTGCCGATATCAATGCCCTTTTTGGCTTCAGGATTGAGTGCATTGAGCGCATGGTATGCCATTAGTGCATGTGAAACATCAAAGTTATATATGCTTATATTTTTGTAAGCAAAGGTTTTAAACATGCTCTTATCTCGAATAGGGTGAAAGAGATGGTATCTGGGCATGGCATCGGTTCAATAGATTATTCAATTGGCTTCCTTTGGCAGCTCTTATCGAGAAGAAAATTATATGTATGCATGGTGGTATTGGACGCTCAATTAATCATGTGGAACAGATTGAGAACATTCAGCGCCCTATTACAATGGAAGCTGGCTCAATTGTTCTTATGGATTTGTTATGGTTAGACGCACCAATCTATGTAGCTAATTATTTTCATCCTTGGATCTATGTTCATCTAGGGTGGCTAATGATGAAATGATCTTTGTAGGTCGGATCCAACAGAAAATGACAGCGTGGAAGGATTGCGTCCAAATGCCAGAGGTCCTGGTTTGGTCACATTCGGGGTGAGTTATATTTTTTTTAAGTTGTGCGAGTAGATATTAACAGAGGGAAGCAAATGTGGTTGCTTAACTGAAGTCTTCTATATTTTCTAAAATACATTTCTCCTTTGATTTACCCTGTCCCGGTTTCCCTCTCTTTGTATATATATGGGTGTGGCTTAGGATGATTGTGCCTTGTATGGATGTGCTATTCTATATGATAATGATCAGGTGCTCACGGAAATCTACATTCTTCTTTCTGTTACTAGTTGTCATTTACCGATTCCCGTTTATATTGCTATAAGCGGAGCTGCCTGCTGCATACTTATCATTGTTTGGTTGTTGCTACTCACCATTGACAATCCCCATATCAGCCTCGCAAGTGGGTTCGGTCATAGTTTATCTTTTCTATGCAGTAACTTTTGAACATGTTAGGACACACATGAATGCTTGTAGAGCTGACTTAAACAAAGTTCATTTAGCTTTTGAATGCTAGATACAAGTTAATATATTGTATTTTAAGTGCTCGTGATGTTTGGTTCGGATTTTAAGATGTACTTGAATTACTCAAGCAACTAATTTGTGTATCAAGCTTGTTTCGTTGGATTGTTGTTTCTTTCTACCCCCTCCCCCCTTTTTCCAACTGAGATATATTACCATTTTTTGTAATTTTAAAAGGGAATTTAAATTTTCTCTCTTTTTTTAATGTAACTTTATATGTTTGCAGTGCATTTGAAGCGTCATGTTTAAGATGTCTGTCAATGATAATTATGATTTTTGTATCTGACAAAGGCGATTTTACCTTTTAGGACTTTAATGGGACTATTATTGTTAATTTGTTTTGTCCATGGATGTTACCTTGTATTGTTAATTAGTTTTGTTCTTGTACTTCCGCTAATTACTACTTTCTGATCTTCAAAGCTTGGATAATGACATCAGACATCATTCCTCATGATGCAAAATGTTTGGATGAACAGTGCTGTTCATCAGATCTGTACAATGCTTGAGTGTGGGTGTGTTCTGATTTTGCAGCCTGATCGTGTTATGGAGTTCTGCAACAACAACGACCTTCAGTTGATTGTACGTGCACATGAATGTGTCATGGATGGTTTTGAGCGGTTTGCTCAAGGGCATCTAATTACTTTATTTTCAGCTACCAACTACTGCGGTATGATTAAAGCCGAATTTCTTTCAATCTCTAACAGTGCTAAGCTTATTGTTCTGACATTAAGCTAAACTCTTAGAAGCTTAATCTTTTCTCTTCCCCCAGGTACTGCAAATAATGCAGGAGCTATCCTGGTATTAGGGAGGGATCTGGTGGTGGTTCCAAAACTTATTCATCCTCTGCCTCCGGCGATTTCATCACCTGAGACTTCACCAGAGCGTCATATTGAAGATACTTGGATGCAGGTTTGATGATTTGATTCTATTCTCTTACACTTTGTAATCGTGGAAGGGTTGGGAGAGGGAAGGAAAGGGAAGGAAGGAGACGGATGCTGAGATTGCCTTGTCCTTCCAAATGTTCCAACATTGGAAGGATTTGGTATATATAGAGGGCAAGGAAAATAAATCCTTCCAATTCCCTCTCTTTCCTTCTTCTCTCCCATGCTATATCCAAACAAAGGGAAAATGAAAACCTCCCTTTCCCTTTTCGTAACCCCCCTCTTATCCAAACACACTTGTATGGACCAATTCCGTGATGCTATTTTCTTTTCTTTGGTATTCATTTCTTGCATGGCTGCAGGAGCTCAATGCAAACCGACCACCAACACCGACTAGAGGTCGACCTCAAGTTGCAAATGACCGAGGTTCTCTTGCTTGGATCTAATAAGAATATATTTGGTTGATCATTCATTTAGATCATGCTTCCACTCGGGGGGTTTTGGCATTTGGTATAGCAGGATGCTGTATATAGAATGTCCTGAACTCATCAACACTAGGCCATGACAATTTTGAAGACCATCCTCTTGGAGTAAAGCACACATTCGGAGGTCTTCAATTGAAGATGCGAGTTGTATGGATCTCAGCACGAATGGCAGTTCAATCTCTTAGATTGTGGTATAAGAACTGCTAGCATGGGTATCCTGGGGAGTTAGCCCTTGTACATTTGATCAAATATGCTGGTGGAAAGTCCAAAGTCAGGGTTTTTTCTTTAGTCAGGTCGATAGTTTTGGGTATTCTTCTGATTAGTTCTTTTCTTAAATTTTTTTTGGGCGTTTTTGATCCTTAATTAGGGTGTATTTGTCACACAAGTTGGGTGTATGCTATTGGTGAGGTAACATTTTATCAAAATCCATGGTGAGAGATGTCTTTGTATAATAGAGGTGATGTTTGTGTAATTTTTCTATGTAACTTATTTCTTTTCAGAGGTATGAAAGTCTTTTTGCCTAACAAAGAATGAAAAAGTGCAGCTCATTTACCCCTTCTGTACCCCTCGGCCTCATTTTGCAAACAATAGCAAACAATTATTTCATTTTTTATGTGACATCAATTATTTTAATCGACTTCACAAGTTTAAAAAACTTTTTGAAGTCCAAAAAATTAGACCATAAAATCTGTTCCAAATATACTCGTTATTGCGAGACATCTATGTTTTTCCCCGACGTTGGCTAACACAGAACATCTAATTTGACCAATGGAGAATATTGCATAAAATATATGGAAAATATTTTGATCGCCTTACAAAGAACTAAATCAGAAGACCACCCAAATGGCATAATGAAGTAATCAGAAGGTGCCCAAAGGCCCCAAACAACAATAACAACAAAGCCCTATTTCCAAAAGGATTGGGGTTAACAAACTTGAATCGTTATAAGAAATCGTTTCTTTGACAACTAAAACTGAAAAAGTAAAGGAATTTGAGTTTACATATACAAAAAGAGTAAAAGTGAAAGGAGTAAGATGAGAGAATATAAGGAGCCAAAAACAAAGTGTAAAGAGTAAATGAAAATGTAGAAACCTTTAAACTTGCTTAAAACAAAACAGATAGAAAATTTAGATCTGCTTAAAACAAAATTCGAAATTTTTGCAAATTTTTTGTTTTTCCTTAAGTCCAGCAGTCTCAGCGAGACATCACCAGAACAATCATCATCCACTGCTTGTCAAAGGGAATAAAAGGAATTTAACTTTATACTATATCTTACAATCATTTTGCCACTCCGGAAAGAATGGCATAGACCACAGTGGAGGATTGTCATACCCAGAACAATGGAAACTCTACAAAGCTTTATCACTGTTTTGAGTGAGTGAATACAAAATTACAGCCTCTAGTCCTAGCTTCTGTTTTAAGCTTTTGTCCTTAGGCGATACATTAACCTCGCTTCACTGGCCTTTGAACATAAGATTTGTTCGGATCTTCTGTTTTAAGCTTTGGTGGTCGAATCTCACCCTTCTTTCCCTGCATAGCGAGCAATGTAATATAAACATCTTGAAATGATAACCATTAACAGCACAAAATTAAAAATCATGGCAATTCTTACCTTCTTTCCACTCTTCATGAAATCTCTCCAACTAGAAACCTGCAAAGGGGAACAAAGCAGTTCATTAGATTTTAACAGCTCCATCCTGTGAATTAGATGTGAAAGATATTACTGACACGAAGAACAGAGGTTTCAGCAACCACTGCAAATGACCAGAAAGGTATACACAAAGGAGAAAGGGGAGATAGACAAACCCTTTTTTCTCTTGTTCCTTCCCACTGCTCCTCGTGCTCGCGTTTCCTTTTCCAAACCTCTTTTTGTTCCTCTTCATCCTTCTTTAGCCTGCCTTCCTCCTCAGATATCTAGTAACAGCATAAGGGCTTGAGGAAGGCATAAAACCAAACAGAGGAACTTCAAGAAAATTAAGGGTTTGAAAATTACCCTCATAGCCATTTTTCTCCTCCTCCATTCTTGTTCAGTTAGTATTTCTCGTACTTTCAATTTTAGCTGCTGCTGGAATTCTTGTGATTGCTCGTGCTTCTGGTCAAATTTCTGTCAATGAATTAACAAATAAATCAAAGTTGCTCAAACACTTAAATTCTTCGAGAATGAACAAAACAGAAGAGAGGAAGTGCTAGAAATAGTGCTGTTTAAATGTCAGGTAGCATGGGAACTTGATGCCTGATGGAGTGTCCTGTATGGCTGTATCTAAAAATGGACATCGACAAGTCTCCTATGCACAGAGATATAAAAACTTCACTTCCTTCATTTGTTTTTAGTTGATACGTATTCCTTATTTGGTAACTCTACCTTTCTTTGGTAACTTTACTCTTCTTTACAACCATTTTCCTATTTTCAAAAAATAAATCAACAAACCACACACATTTTATACTTGCTTTTGCCTTTCCTATCCTCTTATTAATTTATGTGCCAAAATGAAACGGGTCAACTGAAAAATAATGAGGGAAGTATTATGTAAAATCACCTATTTTGCATTTGTATCATATCCATTCTTGTTTCCATGTCAGTTTTAACTAACATGAGTAAAGTCTTAGAAACTTTTCAATATAACAGATTTTTCCTTCCATTGCTAGGAGAGAGTAGTAGAGGTAAGAATCCTACCAAAGTGGCAAGTCAAAGAGACATTGGTCTGTTATAATTTAAGACACATATATTTGGTTCCTGGAAACAAAAGAGGCAATCATGTGGCATACTATACCTAACTGGTTATTGGGATTTGAGAGTTAAGAAAGAAGAGAGACTTATTAGAATCTCCAGTCACAATTTAATGGTTTGTACCTGAATCCCTTATTGATATTTTATGTTATGAATTTCTGAAATACGATTCCCACTTGTTCCATTAATCTGACTGCACAAGCAGCACTTTATCTTACTACACCAGGCAACAAACACCAGGGACATCATAATTAACTAATTCTATGACCAGTTTAAATTAAATTGATATCTTCAACTCAGCCAGTTGCTAGTGTTAGGTTTCCGCTAACAGCTTTAAGACTCTGAATGATTACACACCGAAAACCGAATTATTGTCGTTTTCTTTTTCTATGCAATTCCTTTATTTTTATGAGGGCGGACCCAAGATGGTAAAGGACCTATAGCTGCTAATGTGATTCATGCATACCAGCAGTACCTCTACATCATCAGAACTACAATACGAGGAGTATTATCAGGGTTGAACAGAAATGATGGGTTTCCATCTTCCCATAGTGGGGAAGCAACAGCCAACTTGAATATGTACGTCAAAGACAAGGTATTTGGAACATATAAGCCGAAATAATCATCAGGAAAAGATGAACTGCTGAAATTTCCTCAAATTTTTCAAACAAATGATTGACAAATAACAGAAATGATCTTTTGTTTTTAACCACCTTTTCTTTTACTCGATTTTGTGCATTACAACCTTTTGTTTTTTTCTTTCAATTTTACCATCTTAAGTAACCCGACTAGCTAAAATAAAACCTCCTTGACTCGGTCTCAGGTTAAGTTTCCGGCCAAGTGGGACCCAAATGACGGAATTTTTCATTTCCCCTCCTTTTCAACCCTTTTTGTTCCGGTTACTTTCTATATATCGTAAATCATTCCTTCTTCCACTAAATTAACCTCAAAACAGAAAATTCTTTCATCCAAACCCAAATTAATTTAGGGTTTCCAATTCTCAGCCATAATTGACCCTAACAGAGGAGAATTACAGGTTTTTGGAAGTGCTAGACTTTTGGATTGTGATAAAAAGTTTCTAGGTTAGGGTTCTTAGTTCAATTTGGGGGTCCTTTTTTACCTGTTTGAATTGCTAAATTAGGGATAAATTGCAACGATTACTATGTTCCTTAACTCTTTAACTGTTATAGTTGACATTTCTTTCCACTTTTGCTTCCATCAATTAACACTTATCCACCCTCATATGCATGCAAATTTGGGCTTTTCGAGTTGGGTGATGCACACAAGTTTCTAACTATTTGATGTGTTTTGACTTCACATTGAGCTTATAGACATACTTAATTGTTGTTTCGATAGGATTAAGGTGCGCTAAGTTTGAACCCAAAATTAATTTGAGAATTGAGATTAGATGAGATTTTAATTACAAGTGAGTTGAAAATTTAAGTTCTAAAGAAAGATCAAGGAGAGAGAAGGTTTTTTGGGGGGGGAGGAACAAGAAATCAGGTAGGTTGCCTCAGAACGAATTAATATGGTGAGGAATGCACAAATTGAGTAAAAGAAAAAGTGGTAAAAAACAAAAAAATCCTAAAAGAAAATGGCAAGTGTACATACATCATCAACCAAAGATTTTATTTTTGAAGCAGTGTCCTTCCGTAGCTGCTTCTTCCTCACAGACATAAGTTCCTCTGCAATCCAATGGACCAATTAAGCAGTTTGATCTAAATCTCCAAAGCATATTGTATATCTCCAAAGAGACAAGGGTACAAAGAATGTGCTAGAGAAAATGAGCCAAAATAAAAACAAAAATAAAAACAAGGTATTAAGAGACAACTTCTTGACAAAATGAAGGAGCTATAGAAAAACACTAGAAACATAGGTTTGGACAACAGTTACAGCAGTAATAAAAACAATATGTAGATGTCATGAATTAGCTGGAAGCTGACCTTTTGCTGCTTTAACTTGGCTAAGAACATACTCTCTTTCTTGGGAATCAAGAAGTTGCTGTTGGGCTTTTGCTAATGCTGCACAAGTCAGAAGCATATTAGCACATGAGAACGAAGTACACCAAGAAAAGTTTACACAGTCAAGAATTAATGTAGCAAAGGGCCAAAACAGACAGAGATAAATAGAAGGAAAAGGGTACAGGAATGGACTAGTATAAAAAAATCCATGATATAGATAGCATGAATTAGTGGGAACCAAGACATAGATATAACAAAGAAGAAATGTGAAAGCATACTCTTTCCTTCCCAACCTCCTTTTTTGGGGGTGGGGGGTGGGGTGGAGGTGGCATCTGGTAAGATACAGAGTATAGGAGATACCAAATGCACAACTAGCCAGTAAAATTCTGATGGTTTACTTTTGACAGGTACAAGTGGCCATTTCCTTCCCAGATGATTACCAGCATAAAAACATTAAACATTTTTCAGTAAAATTTAAAACGAAACACACCTCCAAATGCCTCCTTTGCCTGTGGATGCTTGCATTTGTCAGGATGAACCATCAATGATAACTACACATGTCACACCATAAATGAGCATCTAATTATGAAAAGCACAAAAAGATACAAAACCTGTATGGAATAGATATTGCCGAAAACCTAAAGTCTGTAAGTGAAATTTACCTTTCTATATTGCCTTTTCACCTCGTCAACTGATGAATCAAACGGTAGATTAAGATGCTCAAAAGGGTTCAACTTGAAACACGAGAGGATCCTGTAGTTTAATCATGTAAGTAAAGAGAAAATATGTTGATAGAGAAGTACTTTTTATACTCCAATGCTTCCAGCTATCAAGTTTATGTCACTTGAGACATATATCTCTAAACTCTTCATACAGCGCTGAACACATACTGTCTTTTACTTCTTTCAAATCGCAAATCAATCACTTTACTTTCCGTACCTAATGAAATCTCCATTTGTATTTGCAACACCTCCGTGAATAACATCTATTTCCACATAGTCGAGCTTTTTCAAGACTTCCCTTTTTCTCCTCTTTGCCCAACTTGATGACACATGAATGACAAACCTCCACATTCCAAAATCTAAGTAACTTTTTCGAGAGCAAAGCATCCAAGAAAAAATACTAAAGAGCTAGAAACTAGTAGAGAGGTACAGGAGATATGGTCTAACAAGGTGACTATATTTGCAACAAGAACAAAAAGTTGTAGTTCTCCCTTCCCCAGGTCAACCAGCAAATGCTCTCCGCCTCTACGCTTTTCCAAAAAGGAGAAAGGAAAGTTCAAATGATAAACTAATAACTAAAAATCAGACTCATTCACTTGAATTAAATGAAAATATTGTTTTTCCATGAACTGATATCACATCGTTCACTCCAATCTTCTATCTTACTGAAACGACAACCACACACAAAGAAATGCTCCCACTACAAAAATGAGACATTCTGCTTTAACTAAACTTCTTCAGTCAACATGGAGTTAATTTACAAGGTGTTAACTGTTACGTAAGTGGGAATTGTAGTTCCGGGGTTAGAGGGTGGGATTGGCAGTAAGAATCGCTGATCGTAACTTCATCAAGTTATAGACAATGGTGCCTTATAAATACCTTAACATCTCTTCAAAAGAAAAAAAAAACACCTTTGGCATTAAACAATCATACCCCATAATATCAAGTATCAACACAGGATTCTTCACTATAATTTCCCTTTCCACACACAAGGGTGAAAAACCCTAATCAATCATACTCCATAATATCACTAACCATCTCAATTTACCCCCTCCCCAAAAAAAAAACCCCAATTAATTCATCCCAGTTTTCATATTTCTAGGTAGTTCAACAATTAAGCTATCAAGCTAACAATCTAACAAATTTGATTTATTTGCCACAACTTTCTGAGATTCGACAAATTTAAGATATAACTAACCATACTATGAACCATCAAATATCAAAGTTTCATCACATAAATAAAATCAATAAACATAGAAAAAAAGCATCGAATTTATGTATTGCCCATGAATTAAATAAAAATGAAAGCTTCGATAAGAAAGAAAACAAAGGAATTCAACAACAAAAAAAAAAAAAAAGCAAAAATGGGATAACAATAATAATGATAATAAAAAAAAGAAAGTACCTAATAACTTCATTATCTCTTTCAACTTCACCAACTTCAGCAAAAAATTCTTTGAGAAGAGCATCATCATCTGCTGTTTCTCCCATCTTCTTCTTCTTTCTCTCTCCTCTTTTCTCTCTCTAACCTTTGCTTGATCAATACAACGAACAACAACAAACCTCCTGATGGGTTGAAAATGGGCTACAAAGGGTCCGATTTGGGAATAGCTGGGCTATAAGATATGGAACTTGATCCAAATCAAATAGCTAACATGAGAACTTTCAATCTTGATTTCTAGGTCCAATTTGCAATTTGGCATGCCATATAATATCTTCATTGGCCCATCATTTATTAAAGGCCCATTTGATGTTTCTTTTCTTTGTTGGTTTAAGATAAAGATGACACTAGGTCGTGCAAGAGGCTTGGCCTGGTGGCTGGTACGACATGTTGGTCTCGTGCATGTATCGTCTTTGGTTGATCGGAATTAAAACTGAGGCTGTTCGTTGTGCCGGGAGGTGGCGTGTTTATAAAATCGTAATTTGGTCGTGTCATCTCGTGTTGCAATTTATGTCATGCTTACCCATTTAAAAATGCAGGCATTCCTTGCATGACCTACGTTTCAACACGTAAAGTATTGTGTTTTGGCGTACTTTTTTCCATGTTGGTTAGGTCCTGCTTTGGCTTTGCCAACCCGTCCTAACCCAATGCTATCTTAAATTCGAGTTGCAATCAAAGTGACCATATTGTATTTGATTTAGTTAATCAAGCATGATAAGATCACTTCATCTATTAATTACTCTATACATATATTTTATGGATTTTTCACCAGATACCCCTGAGATTTTATGAAATGCATGAGGTATCCCTTTAGTTTCAAAAATTCATCACTTACCCCTTAGGTTTGGATATAATGTACCAAATATCCTCAATAACTTACTGGTGTTGATATTATTAACTTAAATGACCCGGAATCAGTAGACCCATATCCTAATTTTCATAATATTTCACATTATGTCCAACAAAGTCTTTCTAAAGCAGACAAAATTGCCTGAGAGGTACTTTGATCACTATTAAAACTATTTTGACCGCGGGAAAAAAGGCGATTTATATCACTATAAAAGGACATTTTGGCGCAGTGCGGGTTAGTAGGCGAATAAGGTTGAGGTTTAAGTGATTTGAGGAATTTAAGTTAACATAATCAACATCAATAAGTTATTAAGGTGTTTGGTACATATGCAAATTTAAAGGATACCCGATGAATTTTTGAAACTGCATGGGTACCTCATGCATTTCATAAAACCTAGGGGATACCTGGTGAAAAATCCGTATATTTTACTTATTGCTTTTTTCTATTGTGTTCGCCAATATTTTATTTTGGGAAAAGCTAAATGTAGCCCTAAGGGCTGCATATAAGAAGCTATAAATGGAAAAAACAAGCATTAACTAATCATTTATTACATAGATTAATACAAACTTTTGTCATAAATTTACAACTAATTCCATTTTAAGCATTGTATTTATGTCTTATATACAACCTTAAGGGCTGCATATAGCATAACCCTTTTATTTTTAATATATGCTGCAACACTTTCTAATGTTCCAAAAAAAAAGACAAAACGTTGAATGTTTTGAAAGTAGCCTAAATTGACAACAGAGGTCTCAACTTTGGGTGATAATTTTTAAAAGGTCTGAACTATTAACCTGTATAGGTCCCAACTTTAGGGGGTCTTAACTTTTAGCGGGCCTTAGTGACTTGAAACTAGCTTAATAGGTCATCACTTGTAAAACTTGGATCACACCAGAAGGGTTAATTGAGGGAGAGATGTAGGAACTAGGTGAGATTTTTAAAAAAATCGTCAGTTTTAAGTCACCGATGCCCGCTAAAAGTTAAGACCCCCTAAAGTTGGGACCTACACAGGTTAATCAATAGTTCAGACCTTTTAAAAATTATCACCCAAAGTTGAGACCTTTGTTGTCAATTTTTTCTTTAAAAAATTATTTTCCCTATATGAACTAGAAAAAGTAATTATATGCACCTAATTCAATCTCAAGTATTAATTACCTTTAATAATTACCATGACATTACTTAGAAGGAGGATAGTCAACATCTTTAAAAACATTTTTGGAAAAAAAAAATCTATATACATTTTTCTTATTGAATTCAATCGGCAGGACCATGTCAATCAGTCAATTGGGAACCAATGCAAAATATTATGGAATATCTGGTAAATGATTTTTGGGTGACTTTTTCATTAGATTTTGGCCTTTTGTTGTGGTCAATCAGTAAAAAAATAAATGTTTGGCAACTGGCCTTCTAGACAACTACTCTCTCCGTTTCATTTTAATTTACTCACTTCACTTTGGGGGAGAACCAAGGAGAAGGTGTAAAAGTATGAGAGAGAAACTGAAAAGGTGGAGAGAGAAAATGAGAAGTGAGAGAGATAAATTAAAAAATGGGTTAAAATATTAAAAAGTAGATGACATGGGTGGAAAAAGAGGAGAAAGTAGATGTGACATGTTACCAAAAATAGAAAAAGCAACAGTGTGTAGATTAAAAAGAAACAGACCAAAAAAGAAAGTGTGTAGATTAAAAAGAAACGGAGGGAGTACAAAACTAGCTTTTCAGCTAACTATAGAACATTGGTTTTACTATCTTTTGGATATTTCGTTCATTTCGCATTAAACAACTAACACAAAACTAGTTTAGGCAAATATATCTATACAAATCAATAGTCAAATAACCAACAAAACAATTCAATACTTATAAATAGCTGGTCAATCAGTTAAGTAAATCAGCAATAATAGCTAACAACCACCTACTAAACACCCCACATCAACAGTACATATAACATATATATGAGTTCAAACTTTATTTGTGTTAGCCAAATAGAAATAAGTCAAATAACCCCAACATCCAAACATTGTAGCCTAAAGTCATGTATGTCCACCAGCACAATCAGACGCATGCGTAAGGTAATACGTGACCATCACAATTCACCTAGAGGCAAAATCTACTTTTCAAAAATCTTTGGTCTAAAGGGGTAAGATCTACCCAACTAAATAAAGAAATATTGCTACTTCCTTTTTTTTTGTAAAGAAAAAAATCTCTTTTAGTAATTAGCATAAATAGATTTTCCTTTTGCCATTACTAACCAATCATGTTTAGATGTAAAAGTATAAGAATAAAAAACAATTCCTTTTTAATTGGCTGAAATTTAAGTATTTAACCACCAATTATTTTTTTCTACTCCATTTAATAATTGAGCTCCTTGGTGCATGTTATTAATTTCTATTTGAGACCTCATATTAAATTCTACATGACTACATCAAGAGGCAATAATAAGGTAAGCAATTAGTAGTGGCTGGCTTTGTCTACTAAAAAGATGAAAGTATCAAGTAGTTCGATAATTTACACATACGACTCCTTATTTGCCTAAAATTGATGAAACAAAGGTCCGTTTCTATCCATTTCCTTGTCGAAATTTTTTAAAAATTATCCATATCATGATATTGAAAGTGATAGGGGAAGCCAAAAAATATTGAGATGCTCCATAATTTATTTTGGGCCATAAACCCTTTTTTTCTATCAGGGGTAAATGGTTAAATGAATCACGCAAGTTTTATTATTTCTACAATTAGCATGTCTTTGTCAAAAGGAATCTAAAAGCTCTCCGCGTAGTATAGTAAATAGTTTTCTACACCTTTTATTCTTCTTGGTTTGGTTGTAGTCCGAATGCTATACTAAAGCCAGTTCTCTTCGACATAGGAAAACTGAACTGAACCGAATCGAGCAGAACTAAATTATAATTAATTAATAGTAATGATAATAATTTAGGAACTGAACTGAACTAAACTGAACTGAAGTGAAAGTAAGCTGGGGAGAACAGGCCCTAAATTACTAGCACTTTGTCCAGTTCACTTACAGAGTATGTTGTTAAAGTGTGCATGTCAACTAGGTTAGTTAGTTAAAGTCTTGGGAGGTGGTGCCCAAGACCTGAGATCGAATCCTGTCTACATCATTTGCCCTGTGACTCTCTTCCCACCAAAAAAAGGTATGCTATTAAAGTCAATTTTTGTTAAAAGTTAGTTTTAATAAGTAAAAACCCAATTTAAAATTGTAGTATATTAGAAATTCATAAGTGAATAAGAAAAGTCATTTTTTATCAATAAAAAACAGTTCTAGTTAGAAAAAATCGGTTTTAATCAGTAAAATAAAAATCAGTTTCAATACAAAAACAGCTTATATAAGTAAAAATCAGTTTAATTAATGAAAAATCAGGTGAAGTAAGAAGAGCCTAAGTTCTTTTCATTAGTTGCATAAGTTCACATCAATGTTTACTAATTCCTAAGCATAGAAGAACTTGATTTTCTTTATCATTAAAAAAAGTAGTACATGCCACATGTAATAGATTAAACGATATGAACCATACAAAATATTTTTTCACAAAAATTGAGATTTAACTTCTCAAATACTTTAGGACTAATAAGAACATATGCTTCATCCAATTTTTGTTAGCTGCAATATTTGCTTATTCACAATCTCCAACTCCATTAAATATTATCCACCATTAATATCGTTTTTTTTTTAATATATATAAATTATAAATTTTTTGATATATAAAATAAATTACAATGAGATAATCCAACATAATTGCACATAACAATATATGTTTTTATATGGATATTAAGTAAAAATAAAAGTAAGAAAGATGAATGAAGTATCTTAGACGGGTGAAAAAAAATTGTCATTTAAAAAAATAATAATAAACAATCATTTATAGTTCGTATAATATTCATAATACAAAAATACTTCCTCCGTTTAGAAATAATTGCACCATTTGCATAGTGTTTACTATTCACATCTAACACTTTGATCATCTTTGGTGATTTATATTTTAGGAAAAACATCGTCATGCGGGATCTTGTTAGATTCGTCTCAATGCATATTTTTTTAATATCTACTTTTTATAATTTTTACTCATTAATACTTGAAAGATATTTACGTTTGAAACCATACATCGGCAAGCGTGAAAACATGAAACGGTGCAACTATTTCTAAACGGAGGAAGTATATGTGAGGAAGAGAGTGCACTTGTGGAGGACACTCACCTTTTTCATAGAGATTTTGGTGCAATTGCATTTGATCTTAAATATAATTGGTTGGTACAAATTGTCAATTATTTCATTGGTATTATTATATGTCTTTGGAGTAAATTTAAAGTGAGACTGTTGACATCTAGTTTACAGGTTCATGATACAAACAAATGATGTAGATCCCGTGTTAGGGGGTAGGGACGACAGAGATTATGAAAACATAATTTCTGTTGACCTTAATGAATTAAACTATTTGTATGAATGTATCTTTAAATAAACCATAAAACAATAAGTTGGGACTTCCATCAATAAGTTTGTACTTTCCTCTTTTAGTTACCTAGTCGATTTATTATTTGAAGGGCCTTAGGGCTGCATTGTTGGGGCTTTATGCATATTCTTGAAACAGGGTCCTTAAATCTTTAAAAAAAATTATTTGATTTTACTAAATTAATGAGGAAAGAGAAAAGGTGAAGTATTAATGAGGGAAAATGAGAAGATGAGAGTTGGGGGGAACGCTGATAATTATCAAAAGCCAAAACTTAATAATTACGACCCTTCCTAAAAATGCAACACCAAGATTCGACCCTTGACCTCTGACATTTTGGACCTTTCACTTACCACTAATCCAAATCAAACTTTATTCTTTTATATCATAACAATAAGAATATATACAATATTTTGAGGGCCATGCGCGGTTGTGCACACGCCGGCTGAATCCCGCCCCCTCAAGGAAATATAAATACCATGATATGTCTAAAAGTTGCATGCGTGTTTAATGTTTTTTATATATAAAAAGCAAACCTGTGATTAATGTTTGTTAATTAGCCACTTATATATGTTCAACTTACTTTACACTTTAAATATGCAAATTATAAAGGCTCGAAAAAGTTTAATAAGTTGGGTCCAAGGTCAATAATTCATAATAGGCCAATAAATTTAGATATTGCTGGATAAGAGCTCAATAAATTTTGATTACGGTTAATAAGTTTTGATTAGGGATAAAATAATGTCCAATTAGTTTATATAATAAGTTAATATAGTTCAGATAAATGAAATTAAAGTGAAAAGAATACATTAGCCTTTACCTTTTAAAAAAAAATTTTAATTTTAAGTTCCAATAGGATGATGATACATTAGTAACTAACCTAATCCCCATTTAATATCAGATTATATACTCCATTGGTAACTTTCCTTATCATAAGTGCTTCTCCTTGACCACTTGACCAGCATTACACAAGAAAAAAATGACATCATATAAGAATATGATATTGATTATGTTATTTATCAACTTGGATAGTTAAATCGCTGCTAATGATTGGCATGATTACATCATAATAAGTCCGAAGTATGCTAGATGTGGACTATCTTTTTTTTTTTTTGATGCAAATTAAAGCTAGCTAGGATAAACTAAAAGCGTTTAAGAGTTTACAGCATTAAGTTGTGAAGTAAGCTCCTTAATTACTGTTGGATGTGGACTCAAGATTCCAAACCAAAAGATCCGTAATAAACTTTGTAAATTTTGATCCACTTGAACCACCAAACTTATGGAAATATTAAGCAACTCATTATAATAAAAGTGTTAGGAATTTTATATGATGGTTTGCATGAATATTATTACTACATGAAGAACCTTCTATCCACAATTTCAGAATAATAGTACGCCAATACGTAGATAAAATTTGATTGGATTAAAAGCAAAGAAAAATCTATCATAGTCACAACCCTAAATGGAACAAGACCAAGCACCAAATTGGAGACGGTGGATCTTGATGCTCCTTAAATACTTTAATTACGAACCTTCGTTAGCTTAACTCTCTTCGTGTATTCACACATAAAATCTTGGGGCGAAAGATTCTATATTATCTTTGAAAGAGTATATATATAAGATAGTTATGTGAGATTCATATCAACGTATATTATTTTATAAGATCATAATTTTAAAAATTTCACGATGTCATGTATTTAAAGACATTAATAGTCAAATATGTGCATTGGATACTATGCAAAAGTAGGTGTAAAGAAGAAAAGTTACGGAGGAAGTTCATCTTTGTGGACGGAAAAGTCTAACTTTCTTTTCTTTTCTTTTTATTTAATTTTTTTTAATGAATTTAAGGGTTGGGGGACAAGTAAAACCTTCCCAAGATTGAGCCACAAAGAGTCAAAGATATTGTTGGATCATCAAACAGAAACTTACAAGATATTATCTCACTTTTTATATTTGTCCAAGCCTCAAATCTCAAATCTCAAATCATATAATAAGAGAATGAATACATACTACTATTATAGACTAAGAGTACATATGATATGTAGTAGCTAGCTAGTAATATGTAAATCCAAATTCTCCTCCTTTACACAATAATTTTCGCATTTATTCAACTAGATAAGATACCCTAATTAAAATCCTAATTTGGCAAGTCACATTCAGGTGAAACTTACAACTAAATGAAAGGAGACCATGCAATAAGCTAAGATTATGTAGTAATGAACTTAATTAATTATGATGGAAGAAGTGATTAGTGATGGTGAAATGTTGAAGGGTGGGTGATTAAAATTTTTAGGAGGTAGCAATGCAATAAGGCTCCCAAAACAAGAGTGACCTCTTGTGCTCTTTACAGCCTCTTAGCATCAAGGGAACTAGATACTCTCCCTTTTCCCCGTTGCTTACTCCTCCTTCTCTTCTTGCAGCTTTCACTAGTACCACCTCTTCTTGTGCTAATGCTACACCCTTTTTGTTATGGGCGGCAAAAAGCGACATGTTTATATTCTTTTTAGTATCTTTTTCCACTTGCGGGGCACATTTTTTGTTATTATGCTGCCCCGCAAGTGGTTTGAGCATAGCCACCGCTGCTGCTGCGGGACTGTCGCTCCTTCGCCAGTAGTACTCGTACGCGTTAAGGGCAACTGCAGCAGCGGTAGCTGTGCTCACCCTAGGCCGAGGTGGCAATGATTGTGTCATTGACACCTCGGCATCTTCCTCCTCTATCTCTTGCTCGTTTTCATCGAGTGTTTTGATGATGCTAGTGTTGTAGTTGCGAGGCCATGTGGACTTTTTTCGAGTGCTTGTTAACTCCATAAGCTTACTCATTGTAAGAGAAGTGCATGATTTTGGCACATTGATCACCCCCCTTGTTGGTATGGCCAACTCCTCTTCTACTTGTTTTGCTTCCTCTTTTTCAACATCCTCCTCATCATCTTCATCTTGTTGTTGCTCTTCCCCTTGCTCATCATCACTAGTGAGAGTGAGAAGAAGGCGGCCGTCTTGGCGTTGGGCACGGAAGCAGTTGGGAGAAGGTACCGAGACCGCTTCGACGACAAGGCGGCCGTCTTGGCGGTGGGACCTTATGTGGAGGTTGGACCCATCATCTCGGTGAGCCAATGATGGAAGAGGAGGAGGGAATGACGGCCTTGTAGGAGGGACCATCATTGACCTCTTACTAGTGGGACCCCTATAGTAGTTGTTGTACTTAAAATTACTCACTTCCATATTATAATCTTTTACCTCTACTTCATCTTGTTGTTGTCCTTCCCCTTGCTCCTCCTGCTCCTTGTCCGAGTCCTCGGGCTCGGAGGGTGGGTACGAGAACACATCTGACCCAGTCTCCGACCCGAGACTCTCGGTACAAATCTCAAGGCTCTTCTCACTCAGAGAGCTCGCCGTACGCTTCGCCAAAGGGTGGACGTACGGTGCTAGAACCATACCCGACTCAGACCCTGAACCATCGTTCTTCTTTGGAGGAGAAAGAATTGCTCCCCAACTCCTCTTATCAGCTTGGATTGTACTCCAAATATCTTCAAATGCAGGCCCTTTGGTCTTATCATCATGATCATGATCATTGACATTGATATCAATGTTGTTGTTATCTTGTTCTCCTAATGCTAACAATTGCTCAGAAGATTGAACCCTTTTGATAGAGGAGTGAGATAAACCATTTGTTTGAAGCCATTTTGGGGAGGACATATCAGCTGAAAGAGTTCTTCTAATGGAAACACTACAATTATGGGGTGCTATAATTTTTTTGGAGGAGTTAAAATCAGAGCTAAGTATTGAAACTATGCCCTGTTTTTGAACTGGGTTTTTGGGTAAATCATCTTCATTCATTTTATAAAGGCAGCTGTTGTTGTTAAGCCACTCTGCTGACATTTTTCTCCCTCCTCTTCTTCTTCTGCAACTACTTCAGATGCAGAGAAATAGAGAGAGATAGAAAAAACCCAAATAAATAAAATGGACAAATTTTCTGATTTCCTGCAAAAAAAAAAGAAGAGCGATTCTTTAATTATAGATAGGAAAATGAAAAACCCATTAAATTTATTTTAGTTTGTTTTTTGGGTTTTGTTAAGCATTAAAGAGTGCCAACTGTACTGTGAGAAGTTACAAAATAGTATCAAGTTACAAAGCATTCTGAGAAACATGCAAGTGGTTAGACATATAATTGGACATGGGTTTCAATTATAGGGCAGTGAAATTTTTACCTTATAGTTTTCTTTTACTTCAATATGATGGAAAAACAACAAGAAACCTCTGTTTTTCTCTCTCTTACTCTGTTTTTTTTTTTTGCTTTTGTTTTTGCACTGATTTTTGAGTCTGAATTTGGTGGTGGTTGGTTTAATTGTTGTGGAGGTGAAGTGAGTGAGAATTAGGAAGGGGGGAAGAGGTATTTGTAGTGCATATAAAGTTTGGATTTGGGACCCACATAACAACAAAGCTTTACCTTTTTCTCTTTCCTATTTAGTTTAGTTTAAATTGCTCCTTAATTGTATTTTAATAAGCCATATTCCATAGTAGGAGTAATTCCTTTTTTCTTTATTCTATTAATAGTATATTAAACAAAACAGGTAAATAGAGATTACTATTTACTACTAGACTAGATTCTTTGTTTTGTTTTTTTAAAAGGGGATGAAGGGTGTGACTTGTGAGGGGATAAATAATCTAAGGATATACTAGGTGCCCTTATGATTTTTTTAATTCCACCACCCCTCTAATTAAGAGATGTTGAGGAACAATTAAGTCGGTCATGATCACCCTATTATTCCTCCTTGATTTAACAAAACATGCTTCATATATGTTTTTTTAGTTTGCTCACTTGAAATCTTGACACTCTTCACAATTGGAGAGAATCTTTTAAATAATTCTCAAGATATAATAAAATATAATCATGTGCGGTCTTATATGATTCATCTAAATCAAAACTTTATTAATTTCCAATCGTTATAATTTTTACTAGTATGTAATAAAAGATATCTAAGGTAAAAAAGGTGTATTGGCAAACGTGCACAATCAAAATAAGCAAATTTTAAAAAATATAGAGAGAGTATTACCTAAAAGATAATATACCATAAGGATTTCAATTTGAAGTTGAGGGATTAGGATCAGGAGAAAACAAGTAAAAATTAGGACCCCCTTAAAAAACAAAAGTGAAATTTGAAATTGGCCGATGAAAATGTTTTTAAGTGAAATCTTCCACGAGCGTTACCTTACCTTACCTTGACCTATAATAAAACTTGTTATAATTTATTTGAATTTCTTAATTAGCCTATATATGATTTTGTTGCCTGTATATAATTTTATTGGAGCTTATGTGTTTTAGTATGAATTGTAACTCTCTAAATGAAGATTTTTTTTTCAAAATCTTTTTTGAACTTGCTAAATGAATTATATATTTTGAAAATGAGAAGAACAAATATAAGTATTTGTTAATAATGTTATAAAACGACATGTATGAATTTCATTGTTCATGTATTTTTTATTTGTCTCTGATAGAAATTTGGGCGCGCACGCGGAAGTTATGATGGACCCTTCATAATTTAACAAAATTGCATTTTCATTGATTACATTAATAACATTTGTACAACTATATTTGTGAGAGCACATATCTCTCACTTATCTCTTTTGGTAGAACCCTTGATTCTACCCCTAAAATATTTTGTGGGAGCTCTCTTACTTGATCTTGCGAGAACTCATGTTTCTCACTACACATGGATGCACTTAGCTACCCATAACCTTGGTAGAACACTCATGTTCTACATCCTTAAACACAATCACTTTGTACATATTTATAATGGTTGCATACTTAACTCTAGAATTCTCTATACTCATCTAATAGATTTTCTAATCTCTTATGTCTAGATTTTTCTAAATAACATATTATTAGATATTTTACAAGATATCTCTAGACTATCTTTAAGATACATTAGACATCTAGATTTTTCTAGATTGACCTTCAATAGTCTCAAGCTTGTAATAGGTTGCATTTGGGAGAGCAACATGAAGATTTTGATTATCGTGTGCTATTTTAAGGGTTATATATTGTCTATATTACTACGAGAATACAATATACTACATCCGTTTCTTAATAAGTCCAACACTTTCCTTATTTGGAATAGTCACAATAAGTGCAACCAAGCTCAAAATGGTAAAAAAAAGTTCAATATTATTACAAATATGCCACCAAAAAGCAAGAGGGGGACCACAATTTTTGTGTTCCATCACTTGAATTACTCTACTTTATTGTGGTTCCAACTTTCTCTCTCTACATTCCTTGGTATTCCCCCACTTTATCTATGTTGCACTTATTAAGAAATGGAGGAAGTAAATTAGAAAGAGTCTAACCATGTTTCAGGAGACTTAATGTGTAAATATTTGATGATTATTAAAATTAATTGTAAAAAGCAATAGTAGTATCTTAACCAAAAAGAAATTGAAATTGTCATCTAAGCTCTACTCTCCTGATCTCCTCACCTCAAAATAACTTAATTTAAGAAGATAAGTTAAGATAAGTTGCACCATGTATGATGTAATGTATGGCATAAACGTTGATTCATGCTTTTAGGAAAATATAAACCTGGTCGAGATTTATGTCAACTTACAATTAGGTATAATGGACAAGGAAAATGTTTGTTAGACAAGGAAAATATTGTTAATGATATAGGCTTATTCCAGTATTACTGTGTGAGTCAAGTTCCTCCAGCTTCATTTCACTTGGCATATCCTAAACGTTCCATGCCTCCATGGTGTATGAGAGAAAAAGCCAACAAATTCTGTACGTTCTTTTCCAGGGAACTCAGTTTTAGACTTTCAATGTTGACCTAAACCATGTCCAATCAAAATTATGTCCATATTTAGACGAATCATAGGATATTAAATGACAATATTTATTTTTGATTGAATTGATCACCCGTCATATATTTGTCTTGCAGCTAATTGTAGTACAATATTTTAGCTTTAAAAAAACTATTGATATATTGATTGTCTAACAATAGTTGAATATACATAATTCTATTAGAATAATGAAACCTATAAATATTTTTATTGGTATCAAAAGTTAATATATATAGTGTATTTTAAAATGAGAGCAGTGTGTTTCTGTGAGTATGCTCAAATTAAGACTTGGGTTCTCTATTTTGTCAAAGGGTAGCCACTAGTCCTTACAATTCTTTTTGAAACTAAATTAATTCATTAATTGAAAGTCACCCTCAACAACTAAAATAGTAATCAAAATCTAACAAATACAGTTAAATTGGATTAAATAAAACGTCCTTTGAACATAACTACGATCATTGTCTAATATATTTTCCAATTCTTTGTTACTCTATCTATCTTATTATTTCATACATCTTTTCACGAGGGGTCTATAAATCTAGTATTGGTCTATAAAAAGACGTTTTACCTTAATATTTGAGCTACGGGAGTTATAAGAGGTCACTGGAAAACTGAATAATAGTATAATGTGATTCCTTTAATATTATTAGTAAGATGGTCTCATGGTGAGACCGTGTTGTTTGAGAATTAGTAATTGGTAAATTTTTTTAATATTGAAGTTAATTTGATATAATCCAACCAATTGTAAAAGAAAAACTAAATCCGCTTTATTATCGTATAAATCTCCGTCAATGGATCATTTTGTGTTAAACCAAAAAGAAATCACATACTCAACTATACATAATTGCACCCTAAAGGGCATACTAGCCAACAAAAATAATTCCAAATTACACTTATCACGTGTAGATTTATTGAAAATCAAAGACAAGAAGTGAACGAAAGAAGAATAAATTTGGCTACTTCTGCCCTATAATATGACAGCCAAATTGTCAAATGTGTACTTTATAATTCACGAATTAACCATATGAGTATTTAATAAAAATCTAGCGCCACGCGTGAATATTTGGAAAGATAAATACTCAATTACCATTTGGGTATTTTAAAGGTATATAATACAACTCCATTAATCTTATGAACCCTTATTATTTTGGCCAACTCCATTTCCAGATTAATATATTGTACAATTGCATTTTTTTCTAACCAATTTTTAATTCTTAATTCTTTATTTTGTTTCTCTTATTTCTTTTTACCTTTTTCCACTCATTTTTCTCTTTATGTCCTTTTTATGAATAACGTTTACGTGGAAACATTAGATGTTCACACTTTCTTAGCAGTATTAGAGAATAAGAGTAAAAAAGGTAAATTATTGATAGATTAATTTTTAGCAAATCTTTTGCGATTTTTATTATACTATCTTTTGGAAAACTGCTTTTGGAAGAATATTTGTAAGTATACAATATAAATTAAAATAGAATTTATTTAGTGTCAAGAAATTTCTATTGTTTTTGTATTTTGTCAAAATCATACTTCTTTTTATATGTTAATAATATAATATTATTTGAAATTTATTTGAGATATCTATCAATGACATTATTAGGGGAAGAAATAATAAGTAAAGAAAAATCATACTTATAAAATATAAAAGAAAATTAGAAAAAATTGATAAATTGAAATCCAAAAATAAAAAAAGCTAAAATGGTTAACGGAATTTTTTTAAGATACTCAGATGTCGCTGGAAATTTTTGAAATACTCATACGGTGTAAAGGAACTTTTTAGAATACCCTTATATCGCAATTTTTTTTAAAAATACACATAGTTAGAGGATGTATTTGGACTCTTGAGAGAATGGAAGGAGAGACACTGAGTAAGGTTACAATTTTACAATCAATATGGCAAGTTAGGGCAATAATTTTTTTTACAAAAATTGTCGAAAGGAAAAATCATAGATAAGAGCTAAGACCTCCAGCTAAGTGCATTTGTCCTTACCGTATTAATACAAATGAAACCGTAGTGGAATTGATAGGAAACTCTATCCTTATTCACATTTCTGTGTAGCTTCCTTGAGTCCATTGTCCATTCGCATATGGCACTATACTATGGCAGAAATTTAGGGTCCGTTGAGTTCAGCATCACTGTGAATTTTTAAAATATGATCATTATCGTTTGTTTGTTGGTTTCAAATTTTCATAAGTATATATGAAACAATGTGAATTTGTGATCAGTCAAACACGTCGTTATATTCTTCTTCTAGTTTGCAATTTTTTTACAATTACAAATAAAAGTGTGAAAAGCAAACTCGCAAAGTAATTTCTGATGGTCAATTTTTATATTAAACATGATTAAAATAAGTATAACTATATTTGAGTTCATTATATGAAAATCACAATTTTAAGGTTTACAAATAGACTAAAAACTGACGAAAAGAACAATTATACAACGTTATTCTTTCTCTAAATTCCCCCTATATTTTTTCATATGTTTTATAATTTTTTATCCTACTTTTAGTTTATTTCTAATTTGGTAAATGATTTTTCCCTTTCTACATATCTTGCCTTCCTTGTTGAATATGCAAAAACACATCGTCTTTAAGGCCTTTTTCACTTTAATATTTTTTTTGATATTTAGTAAACATCAATTTTGATCAGTAAGAATTAGCTTCAATCAAAATAACTAGTTTTAACAACCCATTTTAATTGATAAATTTTAGTTATAATCAGTAAAGTGTACATGTTGAAGAGAAGAATACTATAAAATCAACAAAACATGATTTTTAATCAGTAAAAATGAATTTGTGATCAACCAAACTTACTTTCAATAAGTGAACTAGGTTTTAATGAGTGAAAACCATTTTAGCCATATATAAATAATTCCCATTAAGTAAAAATAAACGAATTTTATAGAGCCTAAATTACATCCTCTCTCCAACCCAAAATGCAAATAAAAAAGACTAACTTTTATGATTCTAGATCTCTCAATTCTTTTCATTAGTTTCCATTGCTACGATGACTAAGAGGAGCTTCAAAATTCAAAGAGTATTGTATTATAATATTACAAGGGTTTATTGAAGCCCGTGCATTGCACGAGTTGTTGTTTATTTTATTCTGTTTAATTTTTTATTAACATTGTTGATTTTTTGTTGTTGTGAAATGAGATTTTTCAACACCACATTATTTATATACTTTCTCCATTCTTTTCATATTGTAACAATTACCACTTTTGGTAGTTTTAGCTATTGGAACCATTCCACTTTTGATAAAAAAACAACTATAGTTGACAACATCGCCTTTATTTTATGTTAATAAAACCATAATGAATTTCTCAAATTGCCTCATAAAGTTGCGTTTACTTTATTAAGGATTTACTTATCCCCTACTCTAGTTAACCCCTCTATGCTAAACTACCCATTTTGTTTTATTTTCTTAAAAACCATGCCCAAATCCATTGTTGCAGTAGAAAAAGACAGAGAAAGTATTTGTCATTATACTTTAATTTCTAGATTTGTTATTATGATATATAAATTTTATATTTTTAATGTTCAATTGAATATTGTAGCTAAGTCTATTATTAAATAGTATCCCAATAATTGGTATGATTAACAATAGCTAACACAGTTTTAACATGGAAAATACCCGAACGATACTTTAAGAAAGTAGAGGGTAATAATTTAATAGATGCAGGACAGAAAGAATATTGAAAAAAATATGAGTGTCAGCCATAACTTCAACTTTTAATATAGCATATAAACATTAATGCATATAGAATAGAAGATGGAAAAGCCAAAAAGAAGATCATAATGATGGTATCATGAATAAAATAAATTAAATATAAAACGAACCTCTATTAATAATCGAAATTATTATTTAAGAGAAAAAAATCTATTCATCAAACATGACCATATCAAAACTTATCAAACTTACCCCTTTATTATGATCTGTGACCTCAAATGGTCTAGAAACTCGAACCTTGATTTCCCAATTAGTTTTAGTAGAATTAAGTTTATTGAGAAAAGAATAAGATCTGACATATAAATATATAAAAAATAAAGACATAAATAATTATTTATACAATAAATATTTTAGGAATAAAATAATTAGTCAATTACATAATACCTCTGCAATGTCGTTGACAAACTTTCATTTGATTCTTCATGTAATGCCATTATGGTATGCTCAAAACTGCAGATATGTATTTTTTTATCTTTATATTACTCAATTTTTAGAAGTTTGATTTTAAAAGACATAATTGCTATTTTCATATATAATTGCTATTTTCATATATAATACGCTATTTTCATAAAAGTTATAATATGTTGTTGTTCATCTAAATAAATATATTATAATAAGTTGTAAAACTATATTGTATATGGACACATATTTCGAGCACTCTCCGATGGTAAGAAATTTATAATATTGCGAATTATGTAGCAAAAGTTATATTCAATTTACATAGTTGAATAATTTAGGTTGTTTATTTAAAATTAGAGTAAACTTATTAAAAACACCTTATACGTATTTATATCTATGTTATAAATGGATCTTATTTCGGAGCATATTTCGAGCACTATCAAATGGAGCAGAAATTAATATATTCCGAATTACGTAGCAAAAGTTATACACAATTTACATAATATAATAATTTAGGTTGTTCAATCAAAACCAAACTCTAATTTTAGCTTATCTAGATCCCCTTATGTGTATTTAAATCTATGTAGAACTCTATTTTTTAAAAAGATAAAAATAAAATTTGATGACATGTCAATCCTACGTTGCGCGCTCTATGGCTTCGAAATCTTGAGGAGCTCCCTATGCTCCCGAAAAGTTCTTCCTTTATTTATATATATTGATTTATACTACTATATATTTAAAAACCTAAAGCGATAATTATTATCCTCCACAATCTTCCAAAAATTAATAGAAAAAGATAATAGTTCTTGTAATCCCATCTGTTTTTTGGTGACCACCTTACCAAGTACTAAGCACAAAATATTATCTTTTTTCACCCCCAAATATGCGGGGAGTTTGGCAATTAGAGTTTTGAAGTAAAAAGAGAGTTTTGGACCACTTTTAGAGTTTTGACTAGTCAAAAACTCTAAAAGGGGTGTTTGGTAAAAGAGAGTTTTAGAGAGAATTTTGGAATAAAAGCTCTCAAAATGAAAAAGCTCCTAATATGAGCTTCTTCTTTAGAGAATTAGGTAAAAATATGTTCAATAACTTTTTTACCTCTAATAATAATACTACACATATGTATTAAAATGTCTATAAATGTCATTTCACACAAACAAATGACAATAAGCTTTTAGCAATCAGTTAATTGTTACCAAACACATTTATAAAAAAAGTTGTCAAATCAGCAGTCAAATCTGTTGAACAAAAAGTTAAAACTCTAACAGCAAACTCTAAACTCTAACAGCTAAACTCTAAACTCTATTTGCCAAATAGGGCCGCTATAATTTTTGGAGTTGAGTACGTTGTCTTATTATCTGCTCCCTCCTTTTGAAAAATATAAGACATTTACGCTTTATAGAAATTTTCTTTGACTACAATATCTCTTATAATTAACAAATAAATATTATACCATTCATCTTGAAAAATTTCATAATAATAGCATTTACTTATTATCATTATCAACATGAATTTATGCGAGTAATTAACTGTCAAAATTTCACCTTTAATATAGTGTGCACCTTAATTATATTTTGAAAGCGAGGGATTATCTTCTTTGAATTTACATCAATCATTCAAAATCTCTCAACCTTTTTAGATTATCTGATCCCTTTCATTTCAACTAACATTTTTTCAATTATTTTACTTTGTACACCTTCATTTCATAACGTCCATGTACATATATATATATAACAAAATTTACTAGTAAAAAATGGGAATTTCATTGGATGAGGAAACTTGATATCACCCCAAAAATATATTTGAGTATTTTTGTGCAGCTTCTCCTTAATACTTTACCTGTTAGAAATACTCTATTTCTTTGACATCTTAATACCTCGCCTATTTTCCCTCAATGCAATATTGATAATGGATCCCAATATCATCTTTTCCTCTCTTGCTTTATCAAAAAACAAAAAAGTATACATAAAATTTTACATATATACTAAGACTTATTTTCATATAGGGTGATCCTTGGTTTTCTCCTGATTCTAAACAGAAAGAACAAAACGAAATGGAGGAAATATATATATTTTTTAAAAGGTAAGTTGAAGTCCTTAGCAACAAGAGGAGAATTTGGGGATCTCTCTTGCAAGGAGTAAGGTAGTTGATAGAAATTTGAGGGGCGCAAGCGGAAGTTTTGATGGACTCATCATAATATAACAAAATTGCATTTTATTGATTACATTCATAAGAATTGTACAACTATATTTGTGAGAGTCCATGTCTCTCACTTATCTCTTTGGTAGAAACCTTGTTTGTACCCTCCAAAATATCTTGTGGGAGCTCTCTTGATTAGCTCATGTGTCTCACTCTTACTTGATCTTGTAAGAACTCATGTTTCTCACTACACATGTGTGCTCTTAGCTACCCATAACCTTGGTAGAACACTTATGTTTCTACTTCCTTAAACACCAATCACTTGGTACATATTTATAATGGTTGCATATTTAAGTCTAGAATTTCCTATACTCATCTAACTAATCTCTTGTGTCTAGATTTTTCTAAATCACATATTATTAGATATTTTACAAGATATTTCTAGACTATCTTTAAGATACATTAGAGATCTAGAATTTTCTAGATTAACCTTCAATACTCCTCCTTAATCTTGAAAAATCTTGTACTCCATGCTTTCTTCAAAATTTTGTTGATGCCCTTGCCATCAACTGCCATCAAGCATGATTCTTGTAGTTTTCTTTCCATTTTTGTAGGCTCACATGTCATTAATTATCCTCAACTTTGCTTCTTCTCACATCTTGTAGATCTTCAATTCTTTGTGTTGGTACCCTTGGTACCAACTTGCTCCCCCTAATCTTAACTTCTTCATAATATTCTCCGTAATCTTAACTTCTTCATAATATTCTCCAAATAATTTCTTCTTATTGTTTCCCATCTCCATTTCCTATTTTTCTTTGAAATTTTGTTGGTACTCATGTTACCAACCTCCATCTTCTCAATTTTTATGATCTTCTCGTTGATACTTATGTTATCAACTAGCTTACTGATGATCGTGTCACCAGACATCGCCCAAAATATTTTTTTTATTTTTTTTTCTCTTCAAATTTTTGATGGTGCTCATGCCACCAACCATCTTTAATATTACCATCTTCTTTCAATTTTTCTTTCTCCAACATTTCATAAATTTTCCCATTTTCAAATATTTTTTCTTCAACGTTCTTTTACTAAAATTTTTCAATTTTGCTTTCTTGTTGATGCTCATGTCATCAACCTCCCCCATCATTTTTATTTTTTGTTAATGCTCATGTCACTAACCAACTACATCTCCTTTCTTTAAATATTTCATTCTCCAAATTTTCATCAAAAATTCAGTTTCTCCATCCTTCTTCATTTTTTTCTCAACTTTAATTTTTCTCCATTTTCCTCCAATAAATTTCTTCCTCTAGTTTAATTTTCCCATCTATAATATCTTCTTTAAGAAAATTTAGATTTAGCACTTACCTCTTTTCTCTTCAAGTTTCATACTATATTAAAATCTCATTATCCTTCATCTTTCGGGTCTTCGGTCTTCAATTTCTTCGTAATCACTTTCTGACTCTGATACCATGATAGAAATTTGAGGGGCCCACGCGGAAGTTTTGATGGAATCTTTATAATATAACAAAATTGCATTTTATTGATTACATTCATACGAATTGTACAAATATATTTGTGAGAGTCCATATCTCTCACTTATCTCTTTGGTAGAACCCTTGTTTCTAACCTCCAAAATATTTTGTGGGAGCTCTTTTGATTAGCTCATGTGTCTTACTCTTACTTGATCTTGTAAGAACTCATGTTTCTCACTATACATGAGTGCTCTTAGCTACCCATAACCTTGGTAGAACACTTATGTTTCTAATTCATTAAACACAATCACTTGGTACATATTTATAATGGTTGTATATTTAATCTAGAATAGTCTATACTCATCTAACTAATCTCTTGCACTACAAGAAAAAGCCCATTCACCGATGGTTTGAAGCCGTCGCTGATATTGACAAAGCCGTCGCTAAAAACAACACCGACGGCCAACGGTCGTCAAACGACCGACGTTGCAGTTTTGGTCGCTAAATTAGAAAGCAACGACCGTCTGGCCGTCGGTGGTCCCTCAACGACGGTTTTCTTCACTCAACACCGTCTGCTACGCTGGCCGTCGTTAAATATATAATACCAATAGTTTTTAGCCGTCGGTTATTCAACGACGATTTTACACCGCCGTTAAATCAACGACGTTGTGAAGCTGTTGTTGTTTCACGACGGCTCTAAACGGACGGTCATGAGCTTCGGCTGTAAACCATCGCTGATTGTCGCAAGCCGTCGTTACCTTAAACTTCCTTGGCAGCATTGATCTCTTGTACAACGACTGGTTAGCCGTCGTTGGTGCAAGTTTAGCCGTCGTTGTTTTTATTAATTATATTAAATAATATAATAATGTTTTCCAAAATTATACTTAAACCTAAACCTGTACCTGCACGGCAACACCGAAATATACTACATTAAACCTGTTCCTGCGTCGCCTCCATCGCATTCTATATTTTAAACTAAAGAAATATGCAACTTAAACATGAAATAGATTAGATTTATGTACACAAAATACATCCCAATGTCGGGAAATATAGACACTAAATGTCTATAATTAAACAAACTACCTTGATTAATTATATGTACGCAAAATAAATCCCGGTGTCGGAAAATCAAATAAAAGTCGAGTTCCAAAAAAATATACCGAGACATCTAAAAACAAAGCTAGATATATGCCAATAAATATAGACACTAAATGCATATATAAAGTTAGACTAAGTATGTAGAAACTATAAGTTAGTAATCTAGTTGCCAAAACCAAACAAACTACACTGTCGCCGGTGTCTCTGTAGCACTAGTGCCGCCACCACCAAACCCCGAGTCATCATCTGGTCTGCGTTGTGGAGATGGTCCTGTGTTGCAACCTGAGAACAAGTGGCCAAAATTAGACGTGTTCCGCATCATTTCCTGCAGGAGGGCCCGGTTTGACTCTTCTAGTCGTGCTGCGACCTTTGCCTCCACTTCTTCCATCCGTGCAGCGACCTTGGCCTCCACCTGCGCCTCTAGCTGAGAAAAAATCGACGGCTCATATGGTTGTGAAGAGCCATCTCCTCCTCGCCCAGATGAAGAGTTGTAGTACAAATGATCTCCCTGACCCAACCCCTGCACTTTTCCTCTATTCCTCCCACCAACTGTCTCCCAATACAATAAATCAGGATTCAGCTGTGACCCTTGAGTGGTACAATCATCCAGCTTCTTGTTGTACGACTCCAGCATTTGGTTAAATAATATACTCATATTCACGCATTTTCAAGCAATATGGTCTAAAATTAGCAAAAAGACTTATATTTGGTTCTAACTTGCCTATATTTGGTAATTTCAATCAAAACTACAATCTAACACATTAAACTAAGTATATAGGATGTTTGAGGTGTTTATGATTCAAACTAACTTAAAACTACTCATATTCATGCATTTTCAAGCAATATGGCCTAAAATGAGCTAAATGACCTATATTTGGTTCTAACTTGCCTATCTTTGGTAATTTCAATCAAAACTACAATCTAACACATTAAACTAAGTATATATATATATATATATATATATATATATATATATATATATATATATATATATATGATGTTTGAGGTGTTTATGACTCAAACTAACTTAAAACTACTCAAATTCATGCATTTTCAAGCAATATGGCCTAAAATGAGCTAAATGACCTATATTTGGTTCTAACTTGCCTATATTTTGTAATTTCAATCAAAACTACAATCTAACACATGAAACTAAGTATATATAGGATGTTTGAGGTGTTTATAACTCAAACTAACTTAAAACTACTCATATTCATGCATTTTCAAGCAATATGGCCTAAAATGAGCTAAATGACCTATATTTGGTTCTAACTTGCCTATCTTTGGTAATTTCAATCAAAACTACAATCTAACACATTAAACTAAGTATATATATGATGTTTGAGGTGTTTATGTCTCAAGCTAACTTAAAACTACTCAAATTCTTGCATTTTCAAGCAATATGGCCTAAAATGAGCTAAATGACCTATATTTGGTTCTAACTTGCCTATATTTTGTAATTTCAATCAAAACTATAATATAACACATTAAACTAAGTATATATAGGATGTTTGAGGTGTTTATAACTCAAACTAACTTAAAACTACTCATATTCATGCATTTTCAAGCAATATGGCCTAAAATGAGCTAAATGACCTATATTTGGTTCTAACTTGCCTATATTTTGTAATTTCAATCAAAACTACAATCTAACACATGAAACTAAGTATATATAGGATGTTTGAGGTGTTTATAACTCAAACCAACTTAAAACTACTCATATTCATGCATTTTCAAGCAATATGGCCTAAAATGAGCTAAATGACCTATATTTGGTTCTAACTTGCCTATCTTTGGTAATTTCAATCAAAACTACAATCTAACACATTAAACTAAGTATATATAGGATGTTTGAGGTGTTTATGATTCAAACTAACTTAAAACTACTCATATTCATGCATTTTCAAGCAATATGGCCTAAAATGAGCTAAATGACCTATATTTGGTTCTAACTTGCCTATCTTTGGTAATTTCAATCAAAACTACAATCTAACACATTAAACTAAGTATATATATGATGTTTGAGGTGTTTATGTCTCAAGCTAACTTAAAACTACTCAAATTCTTGCATTTTCAAGCAATATGGCCTAAAATGAGCTAAATGACCTATATTTGGTTCTAACTTGCCTATATTTTGTAATTTCAATCAAAACTACAATCTAACACATTAAAATAAGTATATATAGGATGTTTGAGGTGTTTATAACTCAAACTAACTTAAAACTACTCATATTCATGCATTTTCAAGCAATATGGCCTAAAATGAGCTAAATGACCTATATTTGGTTCAAACTTGCCTATATTTTGTAATTTCAATCAAAACTACAATCTAACACATGAAACTAAGTATATATAGGATGTTTGAGGTGTTTATAACTCAAACCAACTTAAAACTACTCATATTCATGCATTTTCAAGCAATATGGCCTAAAATGAGCTAAATGACCTATATTTGGTTCTAACTTGCCTATCTTTGGTAATTTCAATCAAAACTACAATCTAACACATTAAACTAAGTAAATATAGGATGTTTGAGGTGTTTATGATTCAAACTAACTTAAAACTACTCATATTCATGCATTTTCAAGCAATATGGCCTAAAATGAGCTAAATGACCTATATTTGGTTCTAACTTGCCTATCTTTGGTAATTTCAATCAAAACTACAATCTAACACATTAAACTAAGTATATATATGATGTTTGAGGTGTTTATGATTCAAACTAACTTAAAACTACTCATATTCATGCATTTTCAAGCAATATGGCCTAAAATGAGCTAAATGACCTATATTTGGTTCTAACTTGCCTATATTTGGTAATTTCAATCAAAACTACAATCTAACACATTAAACTAAGTATACATAGGATGTTTGAGGTGTTTATAATTCAAACTAACTTAAAAGTATTAAAATTCATTCATTTTGCAAATAAAATAGCCTATAATGCCTTAAATATATGTTAAAGGTATGTACCGAGATTTGTTTTGCTTTCTTGTTTGCTGCAATTTCTCCTTTTCCAGCAACAGTTTTGAAATGAGTCTTCAAGAACAACTCGGGGGCGGTAGGGAGTACTCCTCCTCTACTCTTTGCCTGTACACATTGTTGAACAAAGGCTTTATTTTTTACATATACGGAAAAAATCATGAAATTTAAACTAAGTAATACATATGAAACATTCTTACCATCTTTCTAGCATGCTGTGCCGCTGAGATGGAACCCTGAAAGTGTGACGGCTCAACTGGATTAGACATGGAGCCACCTCTTTGGTTCTTCTTTGCCTTAACAGATTTTTCGAGGAACGTGGGCTCTTGACTTTTCTTCTTCATTGCTTCGTAGATGGTTTCCCCCAACCATTTTGGCCTTTCTTTAGCTTTCTTAAGCACCCAGTACCGCAAGTCTCTTAGACGATTTGCAGCTTTCATCTTGTATGCTTTCCTCACTTGGCCATCTAACTCAGGAGCCCATTCGTAAAGACCCTTTAATCAAACATTAAACCAAGCTGTTAATAAACTAATATAATAAATTTAATTCTTCATAATTCGATTCATACATACCGTGAATGAGTTCCACCAATGCGTCTTTGTGGCATCGTCAACCTCACTGTAGTTGAACCAAGGTTTTCGAAAATGACCCTGGAAAATGTCAGTGATGGACCCACTAACTTTGTTATCATCAAACCTGAATTGAAAACAAACACGTAAATTGTCAATATCATTTAGTATAAATATTATGAACCATATATTAACTTAGAAACTTACCACAATCCAGTAGGGCTTAAAACCCTTTTTGATGCACGGTTTGACCCTTCACCTTCCTCCCTATGGTTGCTCGGCGTCTCCGGTACATGGTCACCAATGTCACGTGCCTGTGAATCATCTCGTTGCATCTCAGAGCCAAGGTTCTGGCTTTCTGGAGCTCCTGGTGACTCAAAAAGCTCCCTGGGAATCAAATGCCCACGACCTTGGCTTCCACCTAAGCCATCTCGACCTCTGCGCCCCTTAGGATTAGACATGATTACCTATATAAAACAACAAATTTATAAATCACGGTGGATATGATTAATCGTTAGTATACCATCATAACAAAATATCGTCTACCATCAAAGTGAAGAAAAGTCTAGCATCATTACAAAATAACAAGTAATCTTCAACATATCATTACAAAAGTCACGAATTTTAATATAAATGGTGTTCTTAATACAAGCTATGATATACTAAAACAAATCAAAGTGAATTCCCATCCTCGCTTAGTTCATCATCACTATCGTCATCCCAAAAACCATCATCTTCATCGTCATCATCCTCGCTATCTCCAGACTCGAAACTAGACTCTTCTTCATCATCACCTGAGGGGACTTCGAACAAAATATCTTTATCATCTGCTTGAACACACTCGACATCATTACCCTCTTCATAATCGAGAATATCATTTGGATCAGAAAGAGTTGGAGTCCCAACACTTGTCTCCTAAAGGAAGTCGATGTCAACGGGAGCATCAATCACAAACCTTGCCTTTGTCCTAAACACAGCCCACCATTGAGCACGATCACTTTTCAAGCTTGGGTACGGTGCGAAGTATACTTG
Organism: Beta lomatogona; assembly: GCA_947646795.1. Taxonomy (NCBI): domain Eukaryota; kingdom Viridiplantae; phylum Streptophyta; class Magnoliopsida; order Caryophyllales; family Amaranthaceae; genus Beta; species Beta lomatogona. The sequence goes on from CANSNZ010001286.1 coordinate 235,603, forward strand.
GCTAAACTGGTATGATAGCACAAAGGGATCAAACTTGGGGTATTTCTTGGTGTGGTTGACTTCAACTAGTTTGTATTGATCGATGTTCATTCCCCTGACATTGTCCATCCAATTGCACTTGAATAGAATAGTGCTATATTGCCTAAGGGCACCAGTAAACTTCAATTCTGTAACATCGTCTAGAATCCCAAAGAAATCACTCCATCCGTCATTAGACACACACACTCCATAATTCATGGTGGACTTGTGTTTGCTTGATCCTTGTGTTTGGAAATTGTATCCATTAACATAGTATCCATTCCAAGTGCGAACTAATGTCGAAGGACGATTGCTAAAGCAAACAGTATATCATCATTTGGTTTGTCTTGAATAACCTATTAAAATAATTCATATGTCAGATACAGCTTTGTATCAAACGAGATTTAATAGTCAAACAAACTCACTTTCGATCTAAACCAATCAAGGTATTCTGCTTCATGTTGCACCCACACATCTTCTGCACGTAGAGCAGGTCGAATTTGAAGAATATGGTCCTCGAAATCCCTTACAATCATAACAATTGTTAATGTCTAAATTAAAATAAAATTTAAATTTGTAACTAGTATGATTAATAACAAGTGTTTTACTTTTCAAATTCTTGTAAGATGCCTGTATTTGCTAACACATATAAGTGTGCACGTTGAAGTTCTGCTTCAGTTAAAAACCGTGTTCCACCTGCATTTGACGGCCGACCACAATCAACTTTAAATAGTTCTGGGGCATTTTCGTCGAGCATCCTATCAACTTCATCATTGACATTACGGCCTAGATCTCGTGTCTTAGTATCCACTTCTTGCTGAAAGTAGTTGGAACAGAAGTTTGCAATCTCTTCACACAAGTACGCATTACAAATAGAACCCTCCACACGAGCCTTGTTACCAATTTTGCGTTTTAAATGATTAAGGAACCTAATAAAGTGGTTATGAAAAGAGTTACACAATTGCGAAGAACAATAAAAAAGGATATATGAAAATGAAAGATAAGGTACCTTTCAAAGGGATACATCCAAAGGTATTGTACGGGACCACATAGCCTAGCTTCGCGTGGAAGGTGAACCGGTAAGTGTTCCATGGAATTGAAGAATGATGGTGGGAAAATCTTTTCAAGTTTACAAAGGATCTCGGCTATGTTCTTTTCCAATCTTTCCATGTCACTTACTGTGATGGTGGAGCAACACAAATCACGAAAAAAGAGGCTGATCTCAGTAACAACTTTCCACACATGATCCGGGAGCAAATCCTTTAATGCTATCGGTAATAATCTTTCCATGAAGACATGACAGTCATGACTTTTCATACTGTGCAGCTTACCGGACTGCATGTCCACACATCTTGTTAAGTCGGAAGCATAACCATCGGGAAATTTTAAATCTCTCACCCAGTTGCACAATACTTTCCTTTGGGATATGTCCAGTGCGAAAGGTCCTTTTGGTGGAGTTTCTTTTCCGTTCGCATCCTTGGTAACATGAAGTTGAGGCCTTTTACACACTTTAGCAATGTCTTTTCTGGATGCAGCAGTGTCTGATGTCTGTTTTTTCACATCCATAATTGTGTGAATGAGTTGGTCGAAAAAGTTTTTCTCAATGTGCATGACGTCAAGGTTGTTACGAAGATGAAGAGTTTTCCAGTTTGGGAGCTCCCAAAGACAACTTTGTTTGAACCACCCTTTTTTCATCTTTTTCAAAGTATTAAGTGCTTCTGGCCCATCTGTAGCCTTTGGCAAGTCTTTAACACATGACCACAACTCTTCCCCAGACATGATGTGTGGCGGAGACCCTTTTTCAACCTTATTTCTGCAAAAAGCTACTTTGTTGTTACGAAAAGGATGATCTAGGGGTAGGAATTGACGGTGACAATCAAACCAAGAAACTTTACCCCCATGGTCGAGCCAAAAAGCTTTAGATTTGTCCAAACAGTAAGGACAAGCCTTTTTCCCAGCAGTAGCCCAGCCAGATAGCATACCGTACGCAGGAAAATCACTTATTGTCCAAAGAATGGCAGCACGCATATTGAAATTTTGTTTCCTAGAAATATCATAAGTTGTTGCTCCAACATCCCATAATTGCTTCAATTCCTCGATTAAGGGTTGCATGTACACATCCAAGTTTCCCTTCGGATTTTTAGGACCAGGAACGAGCAACGAAAGGAACATGAAGGGATTTTTCATGCACATCGATTGCGGCAAGTTGTATGGGGTTAAGATGACCGGCCAACATGAATACTGACCCCCAAACTTTCCATGTGGACCAAACCCATCGGTACACAAACCGAGCCGAACATTCCTAGGCTCAGATGCCAATTCGTTAAAGGATCTATCCAAATGCTTCCAAGCTTCACTGTCGCTAGGGTGAGCCATTTTGTCTTTGGCTCTTGGATTTTTGGCATGCCATGTCATTTCTTGAGCAACATTTTTTGTTGCATACAACCTTTGCAATCTCAGTGTGATTGGGAAATAAATCAGAACTTTCATTGGAACTAAAGACCCCTTAGAAGTCCTTTTGTATCTGTCGCTATCGCACACTCTACATCTGTTCAAGTGTGCATCAGTTCTCCAAAATAACATACAACCTTTGGGGCACGCATGAATCCTCTCGTGGGGAAGCTCTAATCCCTCCAAGATCTTCTTCGTATCGTAAAATGTGTTACTCATGTTGTTGTTGTTAGGTATTGCTTCTTTCACTAATGAAGCAAACGCATCAACACACCTATGTGGCAAATTGTACTCACACTTCAGAGATACTATTCTAGATGCCATTTCCAACACGGACATGGAGCTCCCTTCGTACAACGGTTCCTCAGAAGCCGTTAATAGGTCAAGAAACACCTTTGCTTGAGGATTAGGCTCCTCGTCCATTCCACTAGGCTCTTCAACATTGGACGGTTCTGGGTTATTCCCAAGAGCATCGAAAATCATTTCACGGTATGGATTAGATGGCTCATGTGCGGATCGAGGTAACTCTTCACCATGAGAATACCAATCGTAGTAATCAGGTATAAATCCCTTCCTATACACATGCACTTTAACCGTGTCTACGTCATGCATACATCTGTTCTTGCATTTCGGACACGGGCATCTAACTTCATCCAAACCTGGGCTTTCAGGATTTGCTTTGCAAAATTCAATGAATTCATCAACCCCCCTCAAGAACTCGGGCCTCAAGTTACGCCCATTGTCATATCTATCATACATCCACCAACGCTCCTTCCGTTTCATGGTGCCCAACTCTACAATTCTAAATCATTTCAATCACAATAGTCATTAACAACCCACATACGTACAATTCTACAATTCTAGGCACATGATGATGCAAACATATTTATTTAAACACTTAAATTAAATTTATAACATTATCCAAACTTTTTCCACGAAAACAAATATGTCAAAAAACAATATAAACATTTCAATTAGTGTAACAAATAAAGGAATGTGCAATAAATTAATTATTGTGATAATAATATAGTTTTTAACTTTTATAACCTTTAATAAACAAACCATTATATAAATTATTGTGATAATTATTACACTAACTTAAACTTCAAAGTATTATAAAATAATAAATTAAAGCATACCTAGAGGCTGCAGGACAGTCCGACGGCAAGGACACAGTGGCAGAGAGACGACACAGTCCGACGGCAAGGACACAGTGGTGTGTGGCCACCTACATTCACAAAGCCAGATGAGGGTTTGGTGAGTGCCAAAAGTTCAAAAAATATATTAAATAAGTAGGGCTTAGAAGTTATAGTCCAAACAAGACAAGAGCTAGAACTAAAACAGTTTCTATTCAATCTACCCAATTTTTGTGTTGCCATTACGTGTATTTGTTTTTCCTAACCCTTGCTTATCCAAATTAAATCACAAGACTATCTCTCTCCGTTGATCCATTCCAAAGTTCCAACTTTCCATCTAGAAAGTTCAATCACCCATCTTTCAAGTTTCAGTGAGTTTTACTTTACAACAGCTGAACCAGAGATGAATTATTACTCCTGAATTGCAAACCCAACTTATCATTATTGTTATTCAAATTATATTCTAGCACTACACTGATACTAAGGATTATAAAGAAAAACAACAAAGTAGACAAAAACAAAATAAAAAAATAACAAACGAACAATAAAACAGAAACCTAGTATGGTTTTCTCCAAACTACAAAGACTATCTAGCAAATATCAATTTGAAGAGTATATTATGAAGCAAGAGATTGATTAAGGAGATTTAACAAACGAACAATTCATCTTGTTTTACAACTTATATGTGGCATAATCTTCTTTTAGGATTATACATATATACTTGGTGGGTTTTGGCTTGTTATCAAAAATTACAACAATAACATGAACAAAACAACCAACAACAAATTAAACTCAAACTAACAATCAACAACAAATTAAACTCAAACTAACAAACAACAACAAACTTGAAATTGAAGAGAGAAGTTACGGATTGAAATGGAAGAAGACGCGGCGTCGGCGGCGGCAGAAGGACTGAATTACGCAGCAGCGGCGGAAGGACTGAATTACGCAGCAGCGGCGGAAGGACAGACTGAATTACGCGGCAGCGGCGGAAGGACGGACTGAATTACGCGGCAGCGGTGGTGCGCGTTGGCCTTCAATCCCAAAAATTAAATTTTTAGGGTAACAAAACTTTTTAAAAAAATAAACAAAGATCTGTGCACATTACCGCCGGCAAGGTGGTTTGCGTCGCCGGTCGCCGGATTGGCCTTCAAGGGCAGTTTCGCCGACGAATTTGTTTGAGTGTGTGGGAGTTTTTTGAGTGCGTGGGAGTTTGTTTGAGAGTGGGAGGAAACGACTAAATTTAGTGGGAGTTTGAAAGCGAGTTGTTTTAAGTCGTAAAATAATAGCGACGGCTTTCATTAAAATCAGCGACGGTTCAAAGCCGACGCCCAGGAACTACAAATTCTAAAATTTAAAAAATAACAGCACCGACGGCTCTACACGGTCGTTGCTATCAGCGTACGTTCAAACCGTCGCTGATATCTAAACAAGCCGTCGGTGCCACCGACGGCTTTAAACCGTCGCTAATTACATGTTTAACAACGGTTTTGCTAGCCGTCGCTGCATAGCGGTCGTTGATTTGGCATTTTCTTGTAGTGTTGTGTCTAGATTTTTCTAAATCACATATTATTTGATATTTTACAAGATATTTCTAGACTATCTTTAAGATACATTAGACATCTAGATTTTTCTAGATTAACCTTCAATAGTAGTCTCAATATCAGGATCTCTGGGATTTATGAAGATGAAGCTAATATTATAAGGCTATATATCACCTGCTGCTAGCGGTGTTCGTTTCGGATATCCGATCCGAAATTTCGGATCGGGAAAAATGCGATCCGAATCCGAATTTTCGGATCAGATCATCGGATATCTGAAAACTAAAAAAAGTAAAATTTTCAAAGGAAAAGTTCATAAAAAATGTTTCGGATTAGATCATCGGATATTCGGATATCCGGCCTTGAAAACGGATATTTCGGATCGGATATCCTAAAATATCCGGGAAAAATCGAAAAATGTCCGTGTTTCGCATATTTTCGGATATCCGAAAATAAAAAATTACGATCTGTATCCAATCCGAAAACTAAAAAGCGGATCGGATATCCGAAAAATCGGACTGGATCGACCGGATCATGGATCGCATCTCCCAGATCGGATATTTATGAACACCCCTACCTACTGCTTACCAACAAAGTTAGATATGTGAATAATGAATAGGCTATATAAGGTAAAACAGAAGTACAAAACATATAGTTTTGAGGACGAGGAGATATCAAACCACGGATGCTATTATTGCTCTTGACTGTATAATTATTGCTAACACTCAGTTCCTTTTAATTGGAGTTTGTGCTATAAGATTAGATATGTTATTTTAAAGATAAAAATATTGACTTGAATATTTGAAATCAATCATTGCGTGTATGGTGTATCTAGTAAATCGTCGTACTATATATGTACGAATTACGATATTACGAAAAGGTCAATGACCTCCCAAAATTAGTGAAATTGTATGGTCGATTTCGGCCACAACTAACAAGTGACAGGATACATAACTCTATGTCTCTATTGCGTAAGGCGGCAAATGTAAAGAAAACATTTTTTTCATAGAGATCGTGAAATATATAGTCGAACTATTTCGTTTTGATGGTCTTAGTTTATTTTGGCAGTCATATATGTATGTACTCATATGAACTTATCAGAATCGAACTTATCGTATGTATGTACTCTTAAAAATTTTCACATTCCGGTTCACCAGTCCAACCGGTCCGGTCCGGTTTGGTTTTGGACCGGTGCACACCCCTACCCATATGAACTTATCAGAATTGAACCTATCGGAACATGTTGGAACTTATTTGAACTTATTAAATTAAGCTTGTTTCATAAGGTGTTCGAACTTACTAGAACTTCACTAAACTTATTGGTACCTATTGAAACTTATTAGAACTTATTTAAACTTATTAGATCTTAAGACACTTATTTTTTTTGAGGTGAAGCAAATGGATGAGTATAAAGTAATCTAATATAAGGTGTGATAGATAAAATAATGACAAAAGTCAAATATACATGAAAAAATTTCTCATTCACTTTACATGATTTTTAGTGAACTATAATAATTTTTACAGACTAACTATAATTATAGATCATTTAACTAACTGAAACAAATTTTTACTAATTAAAGCTAATATTTGTTGATTAATATTTTACATTAGGTAAAGTAATAGCTCATTGCTATTAACAATTAAAGGTTTGTACACTAACGACCCGTTTGGTAGTTGTTAACAAATGGTGGTAATGAAAATGAATTTAAGTGTAATGTTACAAGGGGAAACACCCTTAAAACAATAAAACCTCCATGGAGAGGCAATCCCCCAAGTTTATGTTTTTTTCTCCATGGAGAAGCAATCTCAGCCTTACTTGTGTTTTTTTTCTCCAAGGGGAAGCAATTTTCATTACCACTCATTACCACCGACATGTAAGAACATATAGATGCATATAGCGGAATTTCAGGACACAAATTTCCTAACATCTATCACAAGATCGCATGCATAACATAAATATGAATCATATTATAAGGGAAAATAATGTACAACCTTTGTAGTGTGTTTTCCACCGGATTGCAAGTGCTAGAGATCAAAGAACAGCAATTGATGTCCCTCTACTTAGTCCACGAGCACCAATTGATTCCCACGTTTGCTAGAACGGAAGAGGATGAACAGATTTCACTCTCTTACTTTTTAGGGAGGGAGGCCGGATTTTCCAAAGGGAAATAATAGGTTTTTCTCTCTCTTTTCAGTTTGAATGTTACTGTCAAATTGAACGTTCTTTTCCTCTCTCCTATTATAACCTTTTATAATAGTAGGAGAATAAAATAAGAGAGAGACCTAACCTAACCCTAATTTCTCCTATTGGCCGGTTTCCTTACTTCAATTAGTTACTACAATGTGTGACCTCATAGGATTAGGTTAACTTAGTTGTAGGTACAATCAATATCGTTCTACTAACCACATTTATTCTCTAGCAAGTAAATGTGATTACTAAACTAACGTAATTAATTATCTCTATAATAATTCCTTTTATATTTAGTAATTTGCCGGGATGTCTAAGGACATATTCCTTCAATCTCCCACTTGTCCGAAGACAAGAGCACAATGCTAAATTCCTTAAGTCACTTAATGCCAAATTTGATAACACCATGTTATTCTCAAATTTATGTTCCTTGATCGCTGAGTTCGAACTGCTCAAATAAGGATTAACTCTTTAATCCTATTCCGCATGGCCATGCAATTTTCCAGTTCTCGCTCATCAAGAGGCCCAGACACCATTCCTATTTAATAGGAGGACTTATCCACTCTTGTATGACCATAACTCCCACTCAATTCTTAGCCCACCTGATCACTGCCTTTATAACCTCCTTTTACGGCGCGACGTTTAACAGTGTCAAAGTTAAACTAATTATGTTGTGGTTATTAAGACATACTCATGTCTAAGGAATCCACTAAATATAGTAGTTCGATTCTACTTTTAGAATCTAATTAGGTCAAGTCTCAATGTATCAACTATACATCCATATAATCAATTAGACATCTCTATGTCTCCATAGCCCATGGAACTGCGCTATCAATTAATTATATGCTAGTCTTTTAAATAAATCACTTATGTCCAATTTAGTGATTTAGACTAGGGACTTTAAATAAATTGTGATTTTCAGTTCACTTTATAGGGTTCCAATATCAAAACGTTTTCGATAATCCTATTTGAAAACACAAATTATTTGGACATTTTATTTAATACTAAAAAAAACAATTAAATAATAACGGAATTTTATTGATAAACATTTCAAAGCATAATAAATGTCTTTACAATTGTAAACATGAAGTAAACAACTTAAAGCCATTCTCCCATATGCTTAAGCCCCATAGACCTAGTATGACACTCATGCTTAGGTTGAGCAAGCGGTTTAGTCAGAGGATCTGCTACGTTATCCTCAGTATGAACCTTCCTTACTTTCACATCCTCTCTACCAACGATTTCTCGATTGAGATGGAATTTCCTGAGCACATGTTTAGACCTTTGATGCGATCTGGGTTCCTTAGGCGAGCAATGGCACCATTGTTGTCACAATACAACTCAATGCCATTCTCAATGCTAGGAACTACACCAAGCTCACCAATGAACTTTTTGATCCAAACGGCTTCCTTTCTTTGCATCGCCCGCTGCAATATACTCGGCCTCTGTTGTAGAATCCGCGATGGTACTCGCTTAGAGCTCTTCCAGCTCACAGCTCCTCCATTGAGACAAAATATGAAACCAGATTGCGATCGGAAATCATCTTGTCAATTTGGAAGCTTGCATCCGGTTAATCCAGTAACAACCAACTCACTATCTCCACCATAAACCAAAAAATTATCCTTAGTCCTTCGCAAGTACTTAAGGATGTTTTTCGCTGCAATCCAGTGCGCATCTCTTGGATTTGACTGGTATCTGCTGCATATACTCAAAGCATATGCAACATCCGGTCGAGTGCATATCATGGCATACATAATGGATCCTACAGCAGAAGCATAGGGAACATTACTCATACGCTTGACCTCATCAGGACTCGAAGGACACTGAGTCTTGCCAAGTGCAATGCCATGTTGCATGGGAATGAAACCTCTTTTGGAGTTTTCCAGCTTGAACCTTGCAAGAACCTTATCAATATAAGTTTCCTGACTAAGCCCAATTAGCCTTTTTGATCTATCTCTATAGATCTTTATTCCCAATATGTACTCTGCCTCTCCTAGGTCTTTCATAGAGAAACAATTTTTAAGCCATTCCTTGACTGACTCAAGCATGGTCTTATCATTTCCTATGAGAAGTATGTCATCCACATACAAGACCAGAAAAGTAATACTACTCCCACTTAACTTCTTGTATACACAAGATTCCTCTTCATTTCTGAGAAAGCCAAATTTCTTGACTGCCTCATCAAATTTGAGGTTCCAACTCCTTGATGCTTGCTTTAGTCCATAAATGGACTTCTTAAGCTTGCATACCCTTCCTGGATTTTCAAGATCTTCAAAACCTTGAGGTTGTGTCATGTACACATCCTCTTTCAAGAATCCATTCAAGAAAGCGGTTTTGACATCCATCTGCCATATTTCATAGTCATGAAAGGCAGCAATCGCAAGGATTATCCTAATCGACTTCAGCATGGCTACTGGTGAGAAGGTTTCATCATAGTCAATACCATGAATTTGTTTGAAACCTTTCGCCACCAACCTTGCTTTGAAAACACTAATGTTTCCATCCTTGTCTATTTTCAACTTGAAAATCCATTTGCATCCAATGGGTTTTACCCCATCAGGCAAATCAACCAAGTCCCATACTTGATTTTCAGACATGGAATCCATTTCAAATTTCATGGCCTCAAGCCATCTTTCGGAGTCTTGGCTCTCCAAAGCATCTTTGTAGCTAGTAGGTTCTTCTGATTCTAAAATCGTTATTTCAGAACTTTCAGTCAAAAGGAAATCAATATATCTCTTTGACGGAATGATGGTCCTACTAGACTTACGTTGGGGAACAACAGAAGAAGTTTCTACCTCATTAGGTTGAGTGACTTCGCACGGAGTATCTCCAAGTGGGACGGTAGGAGGTACGTGAATTCAATGCGCCGCCTCCTGAGCATTTTCATGCCAGGCCGCCTCTGATGAGGTGTTAACCTCATCCATTTGTTGCTCATCTCGAATTTCTTCAAGATATACTTTTCTCCCACTTGTTTTTCTGGAAATAAACTCCTTTTCCAGAAAGACACCATTACGAGCAACAAACACTTTGTTTTCGCTTTGGTTGTAGAAGTAGTATCCCTTAGTCTCTTTTGGGTAACCCACAAAGAGACATTTATCGGATTTGGGTGAAAGCTTATCAGAAAGTAAACGTTTTATGATGCGCTCAAGTTATACGATGTTCTTGTGGTATTTTAGGTGCACATTGCTAAGGGATTTGTTCGTAATTGTTAAGGTTTGCATATAAAATCATCCTTAGCGGAAGTTCGGAGTTTTGCGATATAAGTTGTGTTAATGTTATGCATTCCGAGCTTCCAAGGTGAAGTGCATTTGAGCCGAGCAAAGCCCAAGCATCAAACTCCACCGCAAGCCCAAACTCCACCGCAAGCCCAAGCATCATCGCCAAGCCAGCACAAGCATCGCAAGCATCATCGACCAAGCTGCCCAGCCAGCAGCGCCCAACGCCCAGCTCACCATCGCCCATCGCACGCCCAGCAGCTCGCACCTCGCGAGCATGGTCGCACCTCGCGACCTGTATCTCGCACCTCGCGAGGAATCTCGCACGGTGCGACCTGCGTGGTTTTGGCCCGGCTCTTCGGCTCGTTGCGGCGCGAAGCTCATCGCACGGTGCGACCCGGACTCGCACCTCGCGACCCCTAGGTCGGTCTAATTGTCGGCTGATTTTTGAGCTTTAGTATAAATACTAAACTCTATTTTTGGACCTAAGGGGCAGTAGCCACAAGGGGATGGAGTTTCCAAAACTCCACTCCTCTCTTGTTGTCTTCTCTTTTTAGCTTTTATTTTCTAATTTAGTTTTTGTAGATTTCAATTATGGGATTGGCTTATGCTATGCCGATTGTAGCTTGAACCGTTCTTGAACGAGATTAATATGGAGCTTCAAGCATTATTGTGAGATCTTTCCCCTCTATTTAATTCCTTTGATTATGGTTTAATTTCTATGCTTGCTTTCTATGATTTTTGCATGATTATGCTAGGAATATTACTAGTTTGATTGTGTAATTAATCTAATGCTAGATTTAAGAATAGAATCGGATTGTTTTATTCTTTTATCAATTGGTAGCAAACTAGGGAGTAATTTAGATGCAGATCGTCTTGGTTATTTCTTGGAGAAATTGAATCAACTGTTGAATGTTTATCGCTAGTATGACGTTAGCAGGTCTGTTGGTTCTCTGTGTTTATTGCTGCTATTGGATTGAACTTAGACACAGATCGGACTAAGTTATCCTTTAGTTAGGGTTTTATAGTCACGCTGATCGTGCTATTCAACTAAGAATAAGGAGAATGCGAGATTAATTCTCAACAATAGATAATTATGGAAATAATTAGAGTGGATGTTCAATGATCGATAATGAATTGAAGTGCATGTTAATCGGATTCAAGATCCTTCCTATATTGATTTCTCATTTTGTTTATATGCTAGTTAGTTGTAGTTTAGTTATAATCTACTTGAAACCCCCCTTTGTAATTAGGTTTCTCGGCCCTTAGCTTAATCTAGGGTTCGAATCACGCTAAGTACTAAACTCGTCCCTGTTTCCCTGTGGATACGACCCCTACTTCCACTATACTACCTTAGTGTAGAAGAGAGTAGGAGAAATTTTATCTTTGGCCGGGTGCGGTGCACAACGACACATCCGCGCTCCGCCAAATTTTGGCGCCGTTGCCGGGGAAACGGTGTTACTTGTTTGTATTTAGTGTGATTTTTGGATGGTATTGCTTGTGCTCTTTGTTTTTGGTTGGCCACTCATATAAAGAATTCCCTTTTTGTTTTAGTTTCTAGTTTTCATCTTCCATTGAGCTCTATGTATTTCACTTTTGTATTTTGGACAAGAAGCATGGAACTTGTTGCTTAAACTCTCTTGGGAATGGTTGATTGACTCATACTTTATATCTTGGTTATTGTCTAGCTTTAAACATTTATATTAATGGTCATGACTTGGGTTAGCTAGGAGTACTACTAGTTGATGTTTGTTGTTGCCTTAATGCTAGGTTTGGGATGTAATCAGATGTTATATGCTCAACCATGTTGTAGTAAGCTAGGTATTAACGATGCATTGCAAGAGTTCTTCTCAATCAATTTTGCAGGTACTTGAAGTGGAGATTGACATGGAACCACCATTGTCACACATGGAGCACAACCCAATGATTAAGCTTAAAGTATTAAGTCGAGCTCACGACTTTAAACAACAGCGCTTCTCGGGAGGCAACCCGAGACCCCTTTATTTTCTTTCTTTCTCTTTATTTTTCATCAAATTTCCACCACCACAACAAATTTTCTTTCACCCACCACCCACCCACTAAAAAGATCCACAACCAATCTTCATCCACTTGGAACCAAAATCCACAAAAGAAAATCCGTTGGGAGGACTTCAATAGCTAGGAGTTGGTACACTAGAGGATTGAGATTGTTAATGTATCTTTTCGATCTCTTAAGCTAGGTGCAAATCTCACAAATTCAAAACTTTTGAGCTTGTCATTTGTTTGAGTGATTCGAGGGAGAGGTTTGTGAGTTGATTTATGAGATTTGAGTTGGTGTTGTTAAGAAATTTGAGTTTGACGGATTATTTGGTCATGAGTTTTGAGCATTCGATCTTCGATTTACCCGATTTTCGATTTTCTCCCCCCATTTTCAGTTTACTTTTCTTCTAATTGTCGACACATTGAGGACAATGTGTAGTTTAAGTAGGGGGGAGGGTATTCTCATTCTCATGTATCTATGTTGTGTATATTACTTTCAATTTGAAAAAAAAATGGAAATGAAAAAATGAAAAAAAAAAAAAAAAAAAACAAAAAAGTGATGAAATGAAACCCGCTGAGTTGAAAACCCACAAGGGTGGGCGACTCAGGCAAAAATGGGGGCCCGGATAGGTTGAAAACCCGAAAGGGCAACTTATGCAAAAAAGTGGCTTATATTGAGCGGGTAAGATGGTGAGATAAAAAAATGTGAGAAGCTAGGATGAAAACCCGAAAGGGCTCCTAGGCAAAATGAGAGATTAAGAGAGAATTATACACTTTGAAAACTCATTTGCCGGAGATGGTGTCATAAGGTGGAAAGCATTTTCGGGTTGGGTTGGTTATTTCATCCTTGATTTTGTGAAGATTTATTTTGGCTCTCACATTCTTTTGGTTAATTGTTTGTTTTTGGGAGTAAGCATGGAGTTTATCCCTTTTTGTCTTTGTTCCATGGCTTGCTATTTTAAGTTAGTTGTTCTAGTAGTAGTTTATCTTTTGAGGTTTTAGGCGAGCTGTCATTTTGATTGTGGCGTTGGAGTGAGTTCAATTCCTTTGAGATCCTTCAGGATTTGAGCTCACATTTTGGTTGTCGTTTGGTGATTATTGTTGTCGCGTCTTTTTATTTTTCAGGTGAGCTCGAATCTAAGTGTGGGGGAATCATCGTCCCTTACGTTTAGGTTTTTGAGCGGATGTTGTTAAGATGTGATGATGATGATGTAGTTGATGGGGAGTGTAGGTTGGTGTCGTTAGTTTGGGTGATGATTTATTTGGTGATCCTCATTTTGAGTTTACTCGAGGTCGAGTAAAGTTCAAGTGTGGGGTATTTGATGCGCTCAAGTTATACGATGTTCTTGTGGTATTTTAGGTGCACATTGCTAAGGGATTTGTTCGTAATTGTTAAGGTTTGCATATAAAATCATCCTTAGCGGAAGTTCGGAGTTTTGCGATATAAGTTGTGTTAATGTTATGCATTCCGAGCTTCCAAGGTGAAGTGCATTTGAGCCGAGCAAAGCCCAAGCATCAAACTCCACCGCAAGCCCAAACTCCACCGCAAGCCCAAGCATCATCGCCAAGCCAGCACAAGCATCGCAAGCATCATCGACCAAGCTGCCCAGCCAGCAGCGCCCAACGCCCAGCTCACCATCGCCCATCGCACGCCCAGCAGCTCGCACCTCGCGAGCATGGTCGCACCTCGCGACCTGTATCTCGCACCTCGCGAGGAATCTCGCACGGTGCGACCTGCGTGGTTTTGGCCCAGCTCTTCAGCTCGTTGCGAAGGCAGAAGCTCATCGCACGGTGCGACCAGACTCGCACCTCGCGACCCCTAGGTCGGTCTAATTGTCGGCTGATTTTTGAGCTTTAGTATAAATACTAAACTCTATTTTTGGACCTAAGGGGCAGTAGCCACAAGGGGATGGAGTTTCCAAAACTCCACTCCTCTCTTGTTGTCTTCTCTTTTTAGCTTTTATTTTCTAATTTAGTTTTTGTAGATTTCAATTATGGGATTGGCTTATGCTATGCCGATTGTAGCTTGAACCGTTCTTGAACGAGATTAATATGGAGCTTCAAGCATTATTGTGAGATCTTTCCCCTCTATTTAATTCCTTTGATTATGGTTTAATTTCTATGCTTGCTTTCTATGATTTTTGCATGATTATGCTAGGAATATTACTAGTTTGATTGTGTAATTAATCTAATGCTAGATTTAAGAATAGAATCGGATTGTTTTATTCTTTTATCAATTGGTAGCAAACTAGGGAGTAATTTAGATGCAGATCGTCTTGGTTATTTCTTGGAGAAATTGAATCAACTGTTGAATGTTTATCGCTAGTATGACGTTAGCAGGTCTGTTGGTTCTCTGTGTTTATTGCTGCTATTGGATTGAACTTAGACACAGATCGGACTAAGTTATCCTTTAGTTAGGGTTTTATAGTCACGCTGATCGTGCTATTCAACTAAGAATAAGGAGAATGCGAGATTAATTCTCAACAATAGATAATTATGGAAATAATTAGAGTGGATGTTCAATGATCGATAATGAATTGAAGTGCATGTTAATCGGATTCAAGATCCTTCCTATATTGATTTCTCATTTTGTTTATATGCTAGTTAGTTGTAGTTTAGTTATAATCTACTTGAAACCCCCCTTTGTAATTAGGTTTCTCGGCCCTTAGCTTAATCTAGGGTTCGAATCACGCTAAGTACTAAACTCGTCCCTGTTTCCCTGTGGATACGACCCCTACTTCCACTATACTACCTTAGTGTAGAAGAGAGTAGGAGAAATTTTATCTTTGGCCGGGTGCGGTGCACAACGACACATCCGCGCTCCACCATTTTACATAGGCTTCACAACCCCATATCCTTAGAAAAGACAATTTCGGAACGTTTCCAGTCCACATTTCATATGGTGTCTTTTCCACTGCTTTGGATGGTGCCTTGTTAAGTGTGAATGCCGCTGTTTCAAGCGCAAATCCCCAGAATGAAATAGGAAGATTAGCAAGACTCATCATGGATCGAACCATATCAAGTAGAGTCCGATTCCTTCTTTCAGAAACGCCATTTAATTGTGGTGTTCCTGGTGGAGTCCATTGTGAAAGTATTCCACAATCCTTCAAATGATCACCAAATTCTTGAGATAAATATTCACCACCACGATCTGATCGTAATGCCTTAATTTTCTTCCCAAGTTGGTTTTGTACTTCATTCTGGAATTCCTTAAATTTTTCAAAGGATTCCGACTTATGCCGCATGAGGTAAACAAATCCAAATCTGCTCACATCATTGGTAAAAGTAATGAAATAACTGTACCCTCCCCTAGCCAACGTACTCATGGGTCCGCACACATCCGTATGTATGAGGGCTAAAAGGTCATTGGCCCTTTCACTTGAACCTGTGAAAGGAGACTTTGTCATTTTCCCCATCAAGCAAAACTCACAAGTATCAAATGATTCGAAATCAAATGATTTGAGAATTCCATCTTTATGAAGTTTCTCAATGCGCTTTGAGCTTATGTGGCCTAATCGACAATGCCATAGGTATGTCGGGTTTGAATCATTTGCTTTATATTTCTTGCTGTCTATGTTATAGATGTGGGTTTCTAAGTCTAGCACATATAAACCATTTGATAACTTAGCGAAGACATAGAACATATCATTCAAATACGCAGAACAACCATTGTTCTTTATTGTAAATGAATAACCTTCGGAATCCAAAACAGGAATTGAAATAATGTTCTTTGTGATAGCAGGAACATAATAACAATTATTAAGTTCTAAAACTAATCCTGAAGGTAAAAGTAGACTATATACTCCCACTGCCAATGTAGCAACTCGTGCTCCATTGCCAACGCGAAGATCTACTTCTCCCTTTCCCAATGTTCTACTTCTTTTGAGGCCTTGCATATTACAAATAATGTGCGAACCACAAGCGGTATCAAATACCCAAGAAGCAGAAGTTACTAAGTTAACTTCTATAACATACATATCTGAACTAGAAACTCCTTTCTTTTGATCCTTCAGATACTTGGGGCAACTACTTTTCCAATGACCAACCTTGTTACAGGTGTAACAATAGTGCTCATCAGCAACTTTTGGTTTTGGTGTAGTCTTTTGCTTTTCAGAAGTTTCAGACTTAGCAACTTGTTTGCTTTCGTCCTTCTTAATAGCAATCCCAATCCTATTGAGCGATTGCCCTTTACTAACCATAAGAACATCCTCATATTCTTTTCTAGGCTGGGTAGGGATGTTTCGCTCATTCTGAGTTAGCCTTTCATGCATCTCTTGCATCGTTGCTTCCTCCCCTTGCATGTGAAAAGCGTTGAACTTATCAGTTCTGAGAACGATTCTCATTTCCCTTTCACTTACAATGAAACGTTCAACATTCATTTTGTCCTTCGAAAGGACAGAGCGTAAATTACAAGTAGAATTGTTGGTGTTGATATTGTTGTTACTAGACATAATTACTACAACAAAAGAATAATAAAGCAAGATTCAATCAATGTTTATCAAGAAAGCAATAATTAAACAAATTTTAATTACTACTACCCTTTATTCAAAATGAAAGTCCCCTATTGAATAAAGAAATAACCAAGATCCCCTCCCACTACAATCAAACGGACTTTGGCCCTGCCTTCAATTTATAGTAGTTGAGGTAAGTAAACACTTTACTAATTATAACTAATTATAATTCTTGGTAGACAGGTTAGCAACTCCTTGTTTACTCCTATCTCTTAGCTTCAAAACCCAAAACTTTGTCTTTTGATGATTTTGTTGAGTTAAACCAAACATTAACATGTAAGTTTCAAAAACCCACCCTACTATCCCCGGATAAAATGAGCAACACCCTGCTTTGGCAGAACCTATTACTCACTATCTAAGGCGTTATAGGTGTTGTTTGGAAAAGCAATTAAACTCAATATTACATGTTGGGGACCTAAGTTTACTATGTTGGTTAATTTAAAGTGAACACATGAATCAATTAACCACAAACAAACTTAGAAGCAAGCATTTAAACAAAATAAATGCAAGAGAATTACTATAAGCAATAACTAAATAATCTAGTATGGCCCCTATACTTAGGAAAATAACTAATCTTCATGAATCCTCCCTTGAATCTCCATGGATCACCATCCTTGAAACTCCTTGGATCCTCATGCTTTGATTACATAATTTGAATTAAATAAATAACAAAAATTTAAAATTACAAAAATACAAACGATTCGTAGATCGTATTTAATTTACATTCAAACATAACGATTCGCAGATCGTATTTACTATCCTAATGTGGGCCATACTAATCATAACATGCAAAATATAATATCATACATATTATATTAAACATCCACGCATTTATAATATTATAATAAAATAAACACAAACTATTTACTTATTAACAATTAATAAGCAAATACAACTTTCCATAATAATTATAAAACTTAACAAATTTAAGCTAGAAATTATTAGTAAAAACTTTATTATTTTAATTCAATTACTTATCTAGATATGGCAATAATCTTTATTATTCACAAATTTGCAAAATAGGAAACTTTTGGATTTATGCTCAAATTTGGAAAATCAGATTTTCCTTAAAAACAATTTTTTTTTTTAATATGGTTGACCGTTGACCAGCAGCTCAAGGCTGCCAGTCAACAGCCAACCCAAAACCCACAAAACTCACGTTAAACGTGATAACCCGAAACACTAGGCGAGCAGCACAGCTGCCACACACACACTGCACGACTGTAGCGCCTGCCACCACGCAAGACGGGCCGCAAGCCACGTCGCCTCGCCCGCCGAAATCGCCGGTCAGTCTCCAGCCGCCAGCATACCGCCGGCAGCAAAGTCGCGACCCCCAGCAACAGCTTCGCACTTCAAAAGTTGCGAACTGTTCGCGAAATTCCGACAAGCCTCACCACCTTTGCCGCCACCTTCGGCCTCGCTGACTTCACGCCAACCCACCACCGTGGCTCCACCGGTGCAGGTGTGGCCACCCAGCCATGGTGGATAATCCTTTTGAATTTTGTAACAATTTACAAAAAATTCAAATTAATCTTTAACTAACAATTTATTTAAAGATTTAGGATTTAATTAGGTTTTACTAATTCGAAATTAGGGCAGAAAATTTAGAATCACTTAACAAACTCAAACAAAATTTTTTTGATTTGTTAAAATTAGATTTTCAATGCTTAATCTATATTAAACATTAAATCTAACAAAATTCAAAATTTAGGGAAAAATCAAATTATCTCCAAAAATTCAGAAAATTAACAATTAAATTCCAAAAATTTCGAAAATAATTTTTGGGGTGATCTACTGAATTATCTTAACAAATAAAATCAAATATTTTAATTGTTATCCTTAAATTCTATGAATAATCAAATTAAACATAAAATTTAACCCAAATTCATAAATAATATGATAAAATTCGAAAATTAGTGGGAAAGATAATCAAATTATTTTCAGCTATCATATTATTCTAGATCTATGTGGGTGATGAACATTAGATTTATTTAACAAATTAAAAATCAAATCTTTAATTGTTAACAAATTATTTCAATGATTAATTGAATTAAACATAAATTATTTTAAATCTAACAAATATATTTACAAAAATCCAAAAATTTTAGAGTGAAATAAACAATTTATTTCGTCCCTCCTATAAAAAAATCGGACCTTAATAAAAATATGTGAGCATAAATCACAATAAAATCAATTTTTCACAATTTCCAATCAATTAATATCAAATATCAATTATGCAAATTTAAGCCATAAATTAAATCCTCCTTTAATTGAATAAAAATAATAATTTACATACAATTATATGATCATATGAATATTATGAATTAGGCAAAACTGATACCACTGTAAGAACATATAGATGCATATAGCGGAATTTCTAGAAACAAATTTCCTAACATCTATCACAAGATCGCATGCATAACATAAATATGAATCATATTATAAGGGAAAATAATGTACAACCTTTGTAGCGTGTTTTCCACCGGATTGCAAGTGCTAGAGATCAAAGAACAACAATTGATGTCCCTCTACTTAGTCCACGAGCACCAATTGATTCCCACGTTTGCTAGAACGGAAGAGGATGAACAGATTTCACTCTCTTACTTTTTAGGGAGGGAGGCCGGATTTTCCAAAGGGAAATAATAGGTTTTTCTCTCTCTTTTCAGTTTGAATGTTACTGTCAAATTGAACGTTCTTTTCCTCTCTCCTATTATAACCTTTTATAATAGTAGGAGAATAAAATAAGAGAGAGACCTAACCTAACCCCAATTTCTCCTATTGGCCGGTTTCCTTACTTCAATTAGTTACTACAATGTGTGACCTCATAGGATTAGGTTAACTTAGTTGTAGGTACAATCAATATTGTTCTACTAACCACATTTATTCTCTAGCAAGTAAATGTGATTACTAAACTAACGTAATTAATTATCTCTATAATAATTCCTTTTATATTTAGTAATTGCCGGGATGTCTAAGGACATATTCCATCACGACAAGGTGGTATTGGATGGGAATGAAAATTTAAGAAGAAAAATAGACACTTTAGGATAAATTAGTATTACTATGGGAGTGAACAATGATTTTCTTCACAAATTTACAAATTCATTTTCATTACCACTATTCATAACCAGCTACCAAACTGCTAGTCGTAAATATACAAACGTGTGTGGGAGTTGGGACCTTCCTGTTTTGGCTGTAAATCAACTCTTTGCTAGCCATTGCGCGGATGTGCAAGTTCTTACATGGACATATCCGTAATTTGCCTACACTGCACCTCCGTCAACAAATCCAAGTCAACAGTGTTAAATCATATGGGCTTGCAAATCTGACATAACAAATAAGAAAAAGAACAAATTAAAGATATCACGTAAGGCGACGAATTTTGGCGGTGGCATTCATTATATTATTAAAGTAGATGCTATATTTAAGTGATTTTTGGACCGACGACGAGCTTCAAATCTGTAATCACTACGTACTTGGCATGAAAGCCAAGCTAAATAGTAGGAGTATTTGACATTTATCCGTTGTCCACGCTAGTATCATTGAAATTGTTTCTGTACTGCCTAATGTTCTACTTCTGCTGCCTTGTTATTAGGAGAATTTTACTTTACTCGATGCGTTATTGCATTCACTATAAGATTAAATTAAGAAAAAGGTTTAGAGTGAGGGTGTAAATAACTTTTACTATAATCAAATCTGTGAACCTTTTCATCAGGATTCGATTACGTTAAAGCTTCAACAAGATTAAGAGTTGGTGTTTCAAATTCAAATTTTCACCTTTCTACAACAGTCTCTTAGTTTCCATTTATCGGTAATGTTACGTAAACTTACTTTTCTTTTATATCTACTACAGTATATAGGAAAATTTGGTTCAAACAACCTTTCTTAATTTTATATTAATTTAGCTATATTTTTTGTCCTAAATTATTAGTTCTGCTCCCTCTAATGGATTACATCTATTTTTCCGTTAAATGGCATCCACTGTCGTGTTCCCCCTAACTTCCGTACATTTCTCCGTCATTTTTTGCATATCACCTATTTCATCTAAATTTGAAGACAATTTGCTAATTTTTCTTCAAATTAATCTTCATTCTTTAGGAAGCTCACCTAAATACCAACCATGTCTGTCAAATTTTACAAATGATCAAACAAAATCTCTATTTTTTTGTACCCTTGCTAAGCAAAATCAACAAAGTTTGCCATAAAATACTGTATTTACATAGGCAGATTTAAAACTAGGACTGCAAGGCACGTGATTTTTGTGGCACTTTGATATTCTTACAGCAAGGAATAAACATATTCGGAAACACTCTATTGCATAATTCACTTCAAATTGGAACCCCTAACATTAAAAAAGGATAATTTGGTTTTAACTACCTTTCTTATATTACATTTATAAAATAACAACCTTTTCGTAAATTTTTTGTTGATTTACTTACCTTTCTTGTTCCTCAATTATTGATTTTGTTACCCACAATTTTGTCCAGTTTTTGGTTATGTGGGGTCTGCACTTGGTTCATTTTAAAATCTATTTTCATACATCTTCCACTCAATTTTTCTGGATCTAAACCATTTTTATCCAACTTCAAAGACTATTTGTCAAAATTTCTTCAAATATATGAATTAGGGTCTTTCATAATTTAAAAAATATTGCAATATTCGGCTCCATTTGATTCAACTTATATTGACTTATCTAAAATTATCTTATCTGAATTTATTCTATCTTATCTGAACTTATCTTATCTTATTTTATCTGAACTTATCTTATCTTATTTGAACTTATATTCTAGTTTATTGTGTTGCTTAACATAGTTATTAGTCCGTTCTATTCAACTTGTTTTATCTTATCTTATCTTATATGAACTTATTTTATCTGAACTTATTTTATCTGAACTTATTTTTTCTGCAATTATAAGTTAATATAAGTTGAATAGAACATAGCCGAAGTCAGGTCTTTCAATTTTGGCCACTTAAGGTAAAATTTCATTTTCGCATATCAGAATTCTTATTGTAGACACAAAATCGTGTCTCCCTATTGAGTACCCAATGATAAAACATACCGTCGTCCTAATTGGTCCAGTCCAAAGGAAGAGCAATCAAACAAGCTATGCCCAAAAGCAATTCGAAAATATAAAGTCTATTTATTAAATCCAAGCCCAAGTTTAATGGGCCAATTAATTAATCCTGATTAATTGTATTTTTAATATTAATTAGTCTTGATAATTAATTTTTAAAGGATATTTCGAAAACCAGATTCTTATTCCTAGAGATAGTTGATTTTGGATTTCAAAACATAGATTTTATCAAAGGATAGAAAAGAATCTTAAAACAATAAAAAAACCGACCAGAAAGCAAGTGTGCGTGACGCAAAACTGTGCGTGTGGCAACAACTGCTAGTCTAACGCACATGTAGAGATGGCAATGGGTCCTGGACCCGACCTAGACCTGCTAGGACCCGACCAATTTATAAAGGTCTGTGTCCAGAAAGTTTAGACCCAACAGGTCCGGGTCGGGTCTAGGTCCCGAATATCATGTGTCGGGTCTGGGTCCGGGTCCACATATGCCAGACCCGACCCGCAGACCCATTTACATATAAATTTTTTTTTAACCTAAACTCTAAGGTTTTATGAGTTGTGATTTTGTGAACTCGTTAGTGTTGTAATTTGTAACTACGTCTCAGACTTGTAACTTTGCAAGTTGTAACATTTTAAGATTTTATGAGTTAATTTTTAAAATTTTGTTTAGATAATGCTTTACCCATGGATGCGGGACCTATATATATCAGTGCGAATTTTTTTAATTACATAGAATCAAAAATGTGATGAAAATAAAAACTAAGAAGGACCCAGTTAGGACCCATGGACCCGCTAGACCCAGCGGGTTTGGGTATGTAAAAAATAAACGGGTATGGGGTCTGGGTCTGAGGGGACCCGACCCATTGCCATCCCTACCCACAGGTTGTGCGTCATGCGTAGACCTGGCAAAGTTGGTCCTGATCCGAAAATCCGGTCCGAAATATCCGATATGTGGTCCAATATGGGTCCGAACCAGACGGTCCGAACCTTGATTCGAATTCGAAACGATCCGGTTCGAAATAATCTTGATTCGAAACTCATCTGGAATATGAATGATCCGATATGGCCTCATTCGATCCGACCCGAAGGTAAACCGATCCGAAATTATTGGTTTCGATTAGGCTTTGATCCAAAGTACCCGAAACTTACCCGTTTTTTTATAAAAAAAATTATCATTGGCCACTGGTGCAAAACTTTGGAAGAATTTTATGTAAGTATATGTAACGAATTTTCAAATAGTTAGATGGAATAATTTTAAAAAATGTAGGGAATTCTAACTACTAAACAATTAATATCCAATAAAAGGGCTATTAATAGAATAATGAATAACTCATTAGATTAGTATAGAATAAAATTTATTTACATAGGGCAACCCTTACCCTACTAAAAAGCTCAAAATCTTTCTTGTCCAATCTGAAATCCGATCCGATGATCTGAAACCATAATTCGAAACCTGGCCCGATCCGAAACCCGGCCCGATCAGAAATAATAGTCCGAACGATGACCCAATCCGAAACGGTCCGATCCAGCCCCATACCGGTCCGAATCTAACTTGATCCGATAACGGTTCGATCTGAATTGATCCGGTCCGAATCCAATCCGATTGGTCCGATTGCCAGGCCTAATCATGCGCAAAGTCGTGCGCTAGGCGCACAGTTTTATTTTATCCTTTCGATTCGTTTTCGATTTCCTTTGCCCATAAATACCTCGTGTCTTCGAATGATTTTTTCACAATGCTTTCCCACGACTTCTGCACATACTCTCCTATACTCAAACTCATATTTAAACATATTTAAATATCTTCAAACACATTCAAACTCATCTATCCCTTCCCATTTCTTATTTCAAGCTTCAAGATTCCTCGTCCCGAAGATCGTTGCATAATACCCAAGCCACAAAGGTATAAATCTTGAGGGGCAATTTCAATTTAATTCCTTTTTTTACTAATAATTAACTTGCCATAATGTAGATCTAGAAGGAATTAACGCTCTCTTGTACATTCTTTCCTAAATCTTCTCTTTTTATTTATTTTCTTTATTATTCATATGCATGATTGTATGTTTTAATGCTTTCATCACCTCACATGATTATTATTGTTAATCAACACTAGCGGAAAAAACGTTATATGTCACAAGATAACAGATCCGGTTTTAAAAAAACATGATCCGTAAATCGCCAATTTTTTTGGCCGCACAACTGGGCTGAGTAACTGATTCGGTCCAGTATTGAACCGGATCAGTTAACAGAAAACGGATCTGATTTCTGTTAACCGATCCGGTACACTAAACCAGATCAGTTTGGGCTTTTTCACTATATAACACGCGGCCCACAACAGCCCACCAACCCAACAGATTCCCTAAACTGTCTCACATCCCCCCACTCCTCTCTCATTCTCTCACACGCCTCTCACCCTACCCCCCTTTCAAACCTTAAACTCCTCTCTCACTCATCCCCCCACTCCTCTCTCATCCTCTCAGCCGTCAACTCTCTTACCATAGGTTTTCCACCTATTCTCCCTCACCTTTTCGTCTCACCATCGATGCTAGACCTGGGCATGGGTCATGTTGGACCTGGCTTGGGGTAATGGCGGGCCGGGCCCTGGCCCAAACCCATGAGCGGTGGGTCGTGCCGGACCGGGCTTAAAATTTTCATATTTTGTCCACGGCCTGACCTAGGCCTGTGGGGCGGGCTCGTGCCTCATGCGGACCGGGCCCATGTTTTATGTTGTTTTTTGGAATTCTTGGCAGTTTTAGACTAAACAACAAAGAGAAGTGGCGTTCGGCCCGTGGGCCATACAGGCGGGCTCGTGCAGGGCCGGGTCGAGCCCAAACCGTGCCAGGCCAGGACGGCCCGCGTGCTGGCACAACCCATGCCCACCTCTAAGCGATGCTATCCTCTCTCTTCTCGTCTTGGGTGCCTGCATCTTCTCACCCATTTCTGCATCTTTCTCAATCTCCTCAAGTTGAATCTCCCGATTTAACCTCTATTCACCTAACCCCACTGGATTCGCTTCAATGTCCTCACACTTCAACAAAAAGAAGGGTGTGTGATGTTCCAGTAGGGCTTGCGATGTCCAACAATTCGCATTGAAGATTGCCGTTGCCGTTCATATTATAGTAAAAGTTAGCGTTTCGTCGCTTTCTTATCTTATCGCCGTCCAGATCTAGGGTTTGTTTAATTTTGTTATTTTCGTTTTCTAGTTTAGTTTTGCTTTGTAATTAGGGTTTTCATTTATTTTCGCCTTTTATAATTAGGGTTTCGTTCATTTTGGTTTTTGAAGATAGGGTTTTGATTCATTTTCGTTTTTGTTATTTAGGGTTTCGTTTTTTAAGTTAGGGTTCCGTTTGTTTTATTTGCATTTGTTTGGCTGATTTTTTTTCTTTCTTTTTATTTCGTCCCTTGTAAAGTTGTAATACGTTTGGATAAAAATCGTAAGTTGTTGTGTTTTAATTTCGATTGTTTGTTGTGTTTTAATTTCGATTGTTTGCTGTGTTTTAATTTCTTTTGTTTTAATTTTTATTAATTTCGATTGCATGTTGTGTTATTCTATTTCGATTAATCTCGATTGTTTGTTGGCTGGAATTTGGGTTTAATTTATTTTTACTTCATACCCAACAAAACTGGATTGGACGCCTGTTTTTTTTTATGTTGTTCCTTCAAACTCAGCTGATCCGGTTTTCGATCGGAGCAGTTCAATTTTGTCAACCGCTCCGAGCCCAACCGCTCCGGACCAAAAACCGGATATGTGAGGCCTATTTTCATCGGAGTGGTTGAACTTTTTTCCAATAGTGCAAAGACCTAAAGAACTGTTTTAACGCCTAATATGATAATTGGACAATATGATTAGGATCCCAGTATTTTGATTGCATAATAACATGTCACAAAAAATTAGTCTTTTGTTTGTTTAATTAACTGACATAGATTAATATTCAGATTGCATTAAAATATTATGTGGTTATTTATTTGCATAAATATAGATATGAATCGATATTAAGTAGAAGCCATCAATGGGCGAATTTGATTCCTGATCTTATTCGTACCCTCACCCCCGAACTCAATCTATGGTTCATTGACAATTAATGGAGTCATGACGGGGAAATCTACATTGGATAAGTTCCTAAGTTGTCCCTACAATTTCCCAATGTCCAATTAGGTTTATGAATCTTCCTTTAAAGACTTGTTGGCGACTTCAAAAGAAACGTTTTCAATAAAACCTTTACAATGAGGTAGTCAAATACGCGCTCATCCTGCGTAGGTAATAAAAACACGCCTACACTTACCATTTGTTTTTTTAAAAGAAATTGGGCTTTTTAAAATTAGACATTTTATTTTCAACGGAATTATACTTATTTAGGTGTATGGAGCAAATTTATATTGTTTCTTTAATGTAATAGAGGAGGATGACATTGCACTATAGAGTAGAAAACTAAATCAAAGTTTTATTGAGCTGAACAATCATCCTATTAGGCACAATTCAGTCCTAAGTAGAAGCCTTAATTTTGGAAAAAACAACCTCAAATTTACAAAACCACAAATAAAATATGCTAAGAATCCAAATCCGCCCCAAAAATTCTGGTTCCGGCCACCCATCCATATTTTATCCTTAAATTAAAATTGAAACAACAATCTTACCCAGATTTGTCGAAATTGGCCTATTATATATCGTCTCCTATAGTGTTAGCGAATTCCCCTAAAAATTCTCATATGAGGTTTTTAGAGATTGTATGAAGTGAAGTAGGAGAAATAATGTTAGAAGGACGAAGAATAGGATCAAAAGAAGACAATCGAGCTAGGGAAAGTTCCATGAAAATGGGAAAGAACGCAAATGTGGGATCCACTTAACGAATTGTTATAAACTATATCCGTAGCAAAACAAATAATTTTAGAGCAAGAAAGGTAGTTTAATCTGTAAAAAAATTAAGAAAGGTGGTAATTTCAAAATGATATAACAAAAGGTAGTTAAAAAAAATCACTCAATTTTATTGAGAATCCTAATTTTTGAAAATTGAAACTTAAATAATAATCCTTAACCCCCAATTCATATTTATAAAGATTGATGTGAAGAAAATATGACAAATTGTATTTGGTATTAGATGAAAGCAATTATATATATGCAGACTAATCAAGGGAGAATTGTACGGAAACTGGGGAGAAAAACAATAGTGGACCCACATAATGGAAAAACGGATGAAATTCATTTAGAGGTAGCAAATTCAATTATTTAGGACTAAAAAGGTAGTTAAATGAATAAAAAAAAAGAAATGTAGTAATTAGCCAAAATTTCAAAAAACTACATTTTATAACCATTTTTCAAAAACTACCTTTTAAAAATTTTCTTTCAAAAAACTACCTTATATAACAAATTTCTTTCAATATTCTACCATTTTACGTTTATATCTAATATTAATCGATAAACAATTGCCGTAGGTGTTGCTGACGGTGGGGTAGCAAGAAAAGAGGAAAGAAACGAGAGAGGAAGAAAGAAAATCAATTTATGATGACTCAATTATTAGTGATTAAACCCTATTAATGGTAAAATGGTAGCATATTGAAAGAAATTTGTTATATAAGGTAGTTCTTTGAAAGAAAATTTTTAAAAGGTAGTTTTTTTTTTTTTTAAAAGTTGATTATAAAAAGTAGTTTTATGAAATTTTTCCTTATTTTAAATATGTAGTATAAGAAAGGTAGTTAAAACCAAAATTTCTAACGATATATGCGAGTAGAAAATTCGTATATGAGAAGTAACCAGAATGTGTTTGTATCTAGGGACGGGAAGGAGTTAAGGGTGAATAGAGTAATTTACTTAGTCTATTCAGTCTAGTTGAGCATGGGAAGGAGACACACTTACTAAGGTGGGGAAAGAGATAGAGAGAGATTGATTGAGACCTATGTGATGATTGATGAGGAGAGAGATGTAGAAAGAAAAAAAAATCCAAATTACTAATAATGTTGCAATTGAAATCGAAACACACCAAATAGTAAGTATTGCAACTAAAAGAGAACGAAAGAAGTATACAAGTGCCTATGAACATATAAACCAATATTGTTAGCTATCAAGTTAGTCGTCTTATATGATATGTCAAGAGTTAGGGGGGGGAACATCTAATCACTATAAATGTGTTAATGTAGGAGTTGTGTAGACAATATATGGAGCTCACAATCTTTGACGCGACACAACAACACAAAAAATTAAAATGGCACCATACTTGAACCCAATATGACAACACAAAATCAATTCGAACTCGATAGGATTTAATAATTTGACATGTCTTTAATCATCATATATTTTATATAGTTTTTGATACATTTTTTAAATAACTAAAGATCACCGTGACAACATCTACGAGCAAGATCTATTTATCCGAATTAACACTTGAATATATATGTAGTATATATAAGGATTATTCACCAAATGCCCCTGAGTGATTTTTTTTCCTACCACACACATACTCCTACACTTTCCGGAAATTCACCATATATCCTCAAGTATTATAGAAATTAAATACACGTTTGCCGAGACGCTTCGTTGAATGTCAATATCTCTAATTGCGTACAAGTAACAATTATAAAAAACTTGATATGTGGAATTCTTGCATTGAGATAATTTTAATAAGACTCCACTTGACTATGTTTTTCTTATACTTCATCTGTTTTGTTTTAGATGAAACGTAGGGCCTTGACACGGGGATCTAAGAGAAGAGAGACATTGAGAGAGAAAAAAAGGCCATGTGATGAAGAGAGAAATAGAAAGAAGTAAGTATTTCATTTATTTTATAGCGGAGGAGTATATAATTTGTTTCCGTACCTTGTTTAGTGCAAGTGAAAAATGAAATTAAAATCCAATATCTACAAAACCAGCTTATACTTAAATTGCACTATCTATCCTCATGATACCAATATGAAAAGATATTAATTTCCATAAATGGATACACCGAAAGAGAGCACACATGCATTTTTAGTCCAGTTAAACAGGTGTAGACACGTATTGAATAGCTTTTTATAAAAATTCTCTCGTTAGCGGATATGACAAAGAGAGGAAAAAGAGGGACTCTCATTGGTCGAAAATGGCTTAAGAAGGAAGCGAAAGAATCACTTTCAATGGGACAACATGATTGGGCGGCCTAAAACCATGGACACTGGACACATGACCTAACATAGAGAATCAAGCCATGCAAAATGCCATTCTAATTTTTTTTTAGCTAATAGTAGACTAGTAGTACCACTCTTATGCAGCCACAATATAAAACTTACTATATACAAACAGAGTAACCACAAGGGAAACGGAATATTAACATAGTGTATCTGCGTGGAAACTATGTGATGAACTGCAATTGAGATAATGGAGCCCTTTTTTTTTTTCTTTTTTAAATTTCAACTCCTTTTGTTTGAGATAGATTTAGAATAACTTATTTTAATATTATAAAAATCTGCTTCTTGAAAGTGAAACGTCACCCATAAATAGAAAATTTTGTCACGTTCACAAAATTAGTGGAGGACCTATACGAGACAAGAATGCCTGAAATTTTAATAAAGTTTGATCTTCTTTTCCAGTGAGACTTTAAAATATAAGAAAATTGAGTTTTCTCAATTTTGGAATACCTTTCTCAAAATCAAGCCCCACTAAGGCCCACGCCTCTAAAACATAAAAGCCCAACTGTATATGTTGTCTGCCCAAAGTAAAAAAAAAAAAAAAAACTATATTTAATGGCTTTTTCACGCGTCTAACAGACTAGGGGTACCCTTCCAATTTCCGAAACCCCATTAATGAATCCTCCGTCTCTTCCCGTTCTCCAAATTTTTTTAATCCTTCTCCATTACAGTTCTAAAGTTAGGTTTAATTGGCAATTACCTTACGTTTTTCACCTAAAATAAATTAGAATCTCATTTTTTATAAATTACCCAATCCAACTTTCTAATTCAACAATCCTAATCCCCAATTTCCAAAAGGAAAAAAAAAAAGTCATTTGTGAGTTTAGTTGATGTTTCATATTCCTTCTCCTTGATTTCAGATTATAAATAAGAAGTAATTCAATTATTCAACCATGAGCAACCATCTTACTCAATCAACTCTCATACTCACATTTGCAACAACTCTACGAAATTGGCTAATGTTCTATGTTTTAGGCTTCTGCTAGTACTTGAAGGTAATTTCTAAATTCTGAAAATGTTGTTATTTAGTTGTTTTTTATTTTGATAATATGGAATCTTGATCATTTTTTAGGGTTGTGAATTGTTCAAATATCAAATGTTGATTTTCATATTATTAATTGGGAATTTTTTTTTAGAGTGATTCATGCTTGCTTAAAATTTTATTCCTTAATTTTTAGGTATATGTTTACTGGTAATGTACTAATTATGTGGCACGAAGCTTTTTTTGTTAGTTAGATTATATTTTTTTTACAGTCATTCTGCTGAATGGTTAGAGATGTTGTTGATTATATATTTTAATTATGAACTTGTTGGTCCAATTATTTTTCAGGTGAAGCTTCACTGGTTTAATTGGTTTTACAATTTTGGAGTTTTGGAAGTGTCCTATAATGCTGCCAATTTGCTAGATCGGGAAGGTTCTTCGATAACTCATCTTTTCTTGCTTTTCTTAACGGTTTTTTCACCATATACCCTTGACAATTTTTTTTTGCACTATATACCCTTTCAACTTTTGAAATTCACCATATACCCTCGACATTTTAAAAAATACATCAACCTACCCCTAACCTAACCCTAACCCTTAATCCCCCTTTAATCCTAACCCCTAATCTAATACCCTAACCCTAACCACCCTTCCACCCACCACCTCAACAACCCCCTGAAACCGTCGCACCACCCACACAACACCCCTGAAACTGTCGCACCACCCTCGCATCACCCCGGAAACATTCGCACCACCCTCGCAGCACCCTCGCACCACCCTAAAACCCTCGCACCACTCTCCCAGCAACCCCGAAACCCTCGCACCACTCTCCCGAAGCAACCTTGAAACCCTCGCATCACCCTCACCCACCCCTAAAACCCTCGCATCACCCTCACCCACCCCTAAAACCCTCACACCACTCTCCCAGTAACCTCACACCACCCCTAAAACCCTCGCACCACCTTCGTAGCACTCCTTAAACCATTGTAGCACCCTCGAAACCATCACACGAACCCACACATCAAACTGAAAATCGCACTACCCACCTGTGGTCATCCTTCCCTTTCAGGTTCTTGTACACGTTCCACCGGTTCGATTCGAGCACCTTGTTTGAGAGATCCATACCGGAATGAAGGGGAGATTTGCCGGGCTAATATTGCCGGAATTGGGTTTGCGACAGCAGGGATACCGGAACGAAGGGGAGATTTGCCGGCCTGAGATTGCCGGAATTGGGTTCGCGACAGCGAGGAAGGGGAAGGGGAGGAGGGTCGATGGGGGAAGGGGTGCACGACTGCAGTGGCCCGGGGAGGGGAAGAGGTTCGCGCGGGCGGGGGGGGGGGGATTGCAGGTGGGGAGGGGGTGGTGGTGGTGAGGGCCGGTGGTGGTGAGGGGGTAAGGGGTGGTGGTGCGGGGGGTGGGGGTAAGGGGTTAGAGGTTAGGGTTAGGTTAGGGTATTAGATTAGGAGGGTTAGGGTTAGGGGTAGATTTAGGTTAGTTAATTAGGGTTAGAGGGAGAATTAGGGGTTAATGACTAACGAAGTTTAACTCCGTTAGTCATTGAGGGTAAGTTAATGTACTTTTTCAAAAGTGGGGGGTATATGGTGAATTTCAAAAGTTGAAAGGGTATATGGTGCAAAAGAAAATTGTCAGGGGTATATGGTGAAAAAATCGGTTTCTTAACCATGTACAAGTTTTATGATTTGCTTCCTATTTGTTCTAAAAATTATTGAGTCATGTTACCAAAAACTAGAAAATATATATGATTATGGATTTGAAAATACACAAATATCTTTTACTCTTTGGGGCCTCATAATTTAATTTATCAATGGGCTCCTAAATTGTACGAGATGGCAATGCTTAAAACCTATAATTACCACGTTGAAACTAAAATTCTAAGTTCACCACTATGTAAAATCTCTGTCATACAAGATTTGACGAAAAAATTAATACTGAAGTGTCATAATCATAAAATATGGTCATACATATTTTTCTTGAATTTCTAGAAGCCTAAAAGTTCCTACTAAGAAAAGTGTGAAACAAATAGTTAGTATTTGTTTTCAGTCTTTTTTCGAAATTAGTAATTAAGTTTAGATATCTTATTGTCTAAATTGTGCCTACAACCATTAACATTCTACTTTTGTGTTTTATTCATAAGTATTTGAAATATTTGTTTTTGCAAACTCTAACAATTTTCCTTTCTCTCTCCCTTTTGTGGAAAAAAGTTATGTGTTGTATGGGGAAATGTTACGTATAGTTTGCCCATATCTTCCACTCATACTAAAAGTTGGTGATGTTGATGACTTCCATTTACACATAACTTCTACTTTTTCTCTCTACAGTTTTTTCTCTACCTTCTCTCCTCAAAAACCCCCTTCCCCAAAACAAACCCTAGGAACTCGCCGGAGTTCCGGCGCCGCGCAAGCCGCCGACGTGTTCTCCGGTGAGTTCCACTAGTGTTTCTTTTCCTTTTTTTTTTCCTTTTCTCTTCGCTTTTCGTTCGATTTTTCATAGCCCCTTTCCCTTGTCTGTCGAGTTTATCGGTGGGTCTTCCGGTTCGGTGTTCGCCTGCAAAACACCCCCCTCAGTCGCGTCGTCGTTTACCCCTTTCCCCCTCCCCTGTTCGTGGTCGAGTCACCCTTATTGTCGCATTTCCAGCATATCTTCCCCCCTCTCCGGGTGGTGCGTCGGATTCCACATCCCCCTCCCCTGTTTTCGTTTTGTTGGGCATCCCCCTTCCCCTCCCCCTCCCCCTCCCCCCAGTGTCGTTTTTTTGGGCTTCCCCTACCCTCTCCCCACCCTTGGTTAGTGTCGGTTTTAGTTTGGGCTTCCCTCCCCTCCCCCCCCCCCCTCCCCGGTTAGTGTACCATAGGTATGTTTGGGCTTCCCTTTCCCCCTCCCCGTTAGTGTTGAATTTATCATCCCTTTCTCTAGTGGTTCTCAGTCTCTCCTCTTCCCCTAGTGTGTTGTTGGAAGTGCGTTAAGCTGTTTAGTGTGTGGGTGTATTAGTATGGGTTTTTGGTTTGTTAAAATAAGCTGCTTGATACTTTTCTTCATTGTTGGAGGTAGTTTTGGTCTTGATGTTGGAGTTGGATTAGTGATTGGTTCGGGTTTTCGCGGCAAGCGATTTCATGGATGGGGTTCGTTTTATCCGATTTTGATAATCGGACGGTTCTTCGAAATCTATCATTGGTTAGATTTCAATCTCGCTTGGTAATGATTTCATCAATCATTGCCTTGACAAAAAGAAATCTGAAGGCGACTCCCACTTGTTAATTGATAAATTTTACGAATAATAGACAAAAAGATATTACTATACATTGAGGCTGCTAAATCTCATCGTTTATCTTCTCTGTATAATTTAAATCACGAGAATGAAGACTAATGTAAATTGCATGCCTTGACGTAATTTTCTTTTGTACAAAACATAAATCCCGCTAGCTAGAAACATGGTTTCTTTAATGTTCTGAGGAGAAAATATATGATCTATTTTCTAAATTAATAGCCAGAAAGGCATGAAGAGAGAACAAATTACGAAGGGGGCATCAGCGATACGAAATAAAGTAAAATGGAGAATTATTTTGAGGAATAGACCAAAACAAAAAGAGCGCAAATATCACTTCGTTGGTGTGGGTAGGGGTGTAAATGAGACCAGACAACTCGCGAGCTTCTCGAGATTGACTCGGTCAAAACTCGACTTGAATGAGCTCGACACGATATACTAACGAGTCGAATCGAGGTAACCCAAACTCTTAACAAATTTTGATTTTCGGTCTTAGGGCACTATCGGACTTGAGATTTTTCGACCATCAAGCTACTTTTGGGGTACGGCCCTACGGGACCAAACTTGTAATTGCTTAACTTATTGTCCGCAGATTAGATGTGTAATTATAAGTTATATGGTTATATTGTTAGTTAGCTGAGTCAGCTCATGTTAGTTAGTTTGTTATTAGTTTGTTAGAAGCTGATTATCTGCTTTGTATAAATAGAAGGATGTTAGTTGTTGTTACATATAATTTTCAGATTACTGTAATAAACACTTTGCTTCTTTCGCTCTCTAAATGAAATCCTCTCTACAATCTTCATCTTGATTGTTCTATATGGTATCAGAGCTGCGATCTCACGCATGAGATTGAGGTTTTCGATAGATTTTCTTGCTTAATTACAGATTGATTCTCTTTAAATCAATTGTAATTGCTGATCTGAAATTACTTAATAGTAATTTCTTAATTTTGAATATGAATTTCTCACTGAAATTTGTTGTTTTATCAACATTTTCTGGAGATTCTTGAAGTTGTGATTAATCGATTCAACTTCTCTCTGAATATTAGAGATATTTTTGATTAAATCGATATTTTCTATTTCTGGAGGTAATTGAAACTTTCTAGATTCTATTGAAGCTTTCATTAATGGCGAAATCTGATGATAATTGAGTTTGTAATGCAAATTCTCAGAATAATGAGAATGCAAATACAGGAGGTAATCTAGATCCTCTTTTTAAAGCAAACTCAAATAATCCTACTGCTTCTCTAGTTTCTGCTGTTTTTAATGGAACTAATTTCATGAGATGGAGTAAAAATGTTAGAAGAGCTATTGTCGCTAAAAATAAAGAAGGTTTTATTACTGGAATATTACAAATTCTTGATGTTATACATAAAGATCATGCTAGATGGATTAGAGCTGATTATATGGTTATGAGTTGGATTTATGACTTTGCATATGCATCAACATCTGCTGAATTGTGGAATGAATTGAGTGAGAGATTTGGACAATCTAATGGTCCACTCATATATCAGTTGAAGAAGGAGATTGATGCATTAAGACAAGAAAATTTGACAATTATTGCATACTATGGAAAGATCAAGAAGCTATGGGATGAGCTTAAGTCATTAAGACTATCTCCAATTTGTAGTTGTGGTGCATTGAATAAGTGTACCTGTCAATTCTTGAAGAAACTTGCAGATATTGAAGTTGAAAATAAACTGATGCAATTTTTGTTAAGGTTAAATAGTGGTTTTGATAATACAATCACTAACATCTTGTCCATGGAGCCTTTGCCAACAATAAATATAGCATTCTCAATTAATCAACAAATTGAGAAATAGAAGGAGATTTATGGTGTAATGGATATAGCTGAAAGTAGTGTTATGGCTGCTCAAAGGTACTCTCAAGGTGGAGTAGGACAAGGTGGATCAGGTTATGGAACACAGAAGTTTCAAGCTAAACGTGACTGGAAGAAAGAGAAACAAGACAAGAAATGTGACCATTGCAAAGCTAAGGGTCATACTGCAGATCAATGTTTTAAATTGATAGGCTATCCAGAATGGTATAATGCTGTTAAGTCAGCTAAATCCACTGGAAATGGTTATGGTGGTGGTAAGAAATTTGCTGCAAATGTGTATGTGTCTCAGGACAATGGACAGGGTGAATAAGCTGATTCTCCACTGGATTTTGACCACAATATGGCTGGGAATTCTGGAAATGCAAGTTAGATGGTAGATCAAGAAATATTAAGCTCCATTTGTCAAGAAGTAATGAAGACAACGAAGGGCAAACATTCTGCATACAACAATACTTCATTTGCTAGTTTTGCAGGTAATGTTAGTACTTATGCATTTTCTGCAATTGCACATGATTTTAGTTGTTTATGGATTGTTGATTCTGGTGCTTGTGATCATATGGTATATGATGAAAGGATTCTAGTTAATAAAAGAAAATTAAAGAAGGAAATCAGAGTAGGATTGCCTGATGGAACCTTTAGATGTGTGAATATGGCTGGCAGTGTTATATTGGGACATAACATTGTGATTGATGATGTTTTACTGGTAAATGGATTTAGGCACAATATGTTGCCTGTTGGTAAGTTAGTAGAGAAATCTGGCATATTGGTGCAATTCACCAAAGATGGTTGTTCATTTCAGGACCAATGTAGTAAGCAAGTTCTTGGAGTTGGTAAGAAACAGGGTGGCTTATATTACTACTACAGTAATGGTCATTTTGATTCCTCTAGTTCATATGAAGATTCTGGTATGATTTCAGCATGTCATACAGTAGATACTTCTATTTTGTTGTTAAATAAGACTGCTGTTGGTAGAAAGAATAAAAGTGACAATGTTGGACAATTGGAAATGTTACATAGAAGACTAGGACATTTATCCTTGTAAAAAATGCAACATATTCCAGGATGTAATTGTCAAGGAGTTCATGAATATTACTGTGTTGTGTGTCTTCATTCAAGCAACATAAATTAACATTCACTATCAGTACAAGTAGAGCAGAATGCTGTTTTGATTTGATACACATTGATTTATGGGGTCCCTATAAGGTTCATGCTTTGAATAGTGCAAGCTATTTTCTGACAATATTAGATGATCATAGTAGAGTCACTTGGACTTACTTGATGCATAACAAGTTGCAAGTTGCTAAGATTGTAGCTGATTTTCTACAACTTATTGAAACTCAATTCAATAAAAGAGTTAAAACTGTCAGATCAGATAATGGCACAGAACTTATTAAAGAAGAATGTTTGAATATTTTTCTTTCTAAAGGTATTTTGATGCAAAGAAGTGTACCTTATGTTCCACAGCAAAATGGTCGTGTGGAGAGAAAACATAGACACTTATTGGAAGTGTCGAGGGCATTGAGATTTCAAGCAAACCTGCCTAAGAAGTTCCGGGGAGACTGTATCTTGACTGCTACATTTCTCATAAATAAGATGCCTACCAAGGTTTTATCTTGGAAGTCACCTTATGAAGTCATGTTTAATAAAGTTCCTGATTATGACAGCTTAAGGAGCTTTGGATGTTTATGTTATGCCTATAATGTGACTGTTAGAAGAGATAAGTTTGACTCAAGATCTAGAAAATGCATAGGCTATCCATATGGACAAAAGGCCTATAAACTGTATGATCTTGAAACAAATTCTATTTTTGTTTCAAGAGATGTGATTTTCTTTGAAAATTCTTTTCCTTATCACACAGATACATCTATCAAATTGTTTCATAAACCTACATTGATTTCATTTGGTGATGTTGATTCTGATCCAATAAATACCACAGAACAACCTTCATTACTTAATCCATCTCAAAATTCTTTTCATTCTCTTAATTCTTTTTCACCACATAATCATACTTTGAACAATCTTTCTGAATCTTCTATTGTTCCCTCTAACACAAATTCTCTTTCTGAAAATTCTCAGAATGGTTCTCAATCTTCTACTAGTGTTAATTCTCCTCCTATTCATAATTCTCCTCCTATTATTCATAATTCTCCTGTAATTAGGAAAAGTACTAGAACAGTTGTTCCTTCTACTAAACTTGCTGATTTTATTACTCCTTACATACCTCACAAAAATCCAACTGTTCCCGTGTCAGATTCAAGTTCTGAATCTCAATCATTTGCTGTGAATTCTTGCCAGATTATAGAGCCTAAGTATTATAATTAGGCTAAGAATGATCCTTACTGGATAGAAGCAATGAATAAAGAGCTTCAAGCTCTTGAAGACAATGAAACTTGGGTTTTAACTACACTACCTACATGAAAGAAAGCTATAGGATCTAAATGGGTATATAAGACTAAGCTCAAACCTGATGGGTCTATTGAGAGACATAAGGCAAGGTTGGTATCAATTGGCTATCAACAAGTGGCAGGATAGGATTTTACACAAACTTTTTCACCAGTTGCAAAGTTAGCAACTGTGAGAGTTGTTGTTGCATTAGCTACAATGAATCAATGGCAAATGTGTCAACTTGATGTGAACAATGCATTTTTGCATGGTTTTTTTGATGAAGAAGTATACATGATTCCACCAGCTGGTTATACTAAAGCACAGAAGGGTGAAGTTTGTAGATTGAAGAAATCCCTATAGGCTTGAAACAGGCTTCAAGATAGTGGAATAAAGAGTTAACAAAATTTTTGTTATCTCTTGGTTTTCAACAGTCTACACAAGATTATTCCCTATTTACTAGATCCAAGAATAATGAATTTCTTGTTATTCTAGTCTATGTGGATGACATGTTAGTTACTGGTACATCAGTGTCTCAAATTGAAGAAGTTAAAAATGATCTTGATTTAGCTTTCACCATCAAAAATCTAGGTGAGCTGAATTATTTTTTGGGTATAGAGATAGCAAGGAATGCAAATGGTACATTTATGTCACAGAAAAAGTACATTAAAGACATTATTGCTGACACTAGTATGGAAGATTGCTCTCTTGTCAATGCTCCTCTTTCTTCAGGTCTCAAACTTTCTACAGAAACAGGTGATGTGTTGCAAGAGCCTAATATATACAGAAGAAGATTGGTTGGAAGATTGTTGTATTTAGGTCTTATTGGACCAGATCTTTCATATGCAGTACAACATCTATGCCAGTTCATGCATTGTCCTAGGATTCCTCATTTAAGAGATGCCTTACATGTTGTTAAGTATCTTAAAGGTACTTTGGAGTATGGATTGTATTACAAGACAAATACAGAATTTCTTGTACATGCTTATAATGATTCTAATTGGAGTGGATGCCAATTCAGTAGTAGATCACTCAGTGCTTATGCAGTTTTCATTGGCTCTAACTTGGTGTCATGGAAGACCAAGAAACAGTCAACAGTAAGCAAATCATCCACAGAGGCAGAATACAGAAGTATGTCCAATGCAGCTAGTGAGCTTGTGTGGATTCATGGCCTATTAGAAGATTTGCAAGTTAAAGTTCAACTTCCACTCAGTTTATCTTGTGATAATACCTCTGCTGAACATTTGGCTCATAATCTTATATTCCATGAAAAGACTAAGCATCTGAAGTGTGATATGCATTATGTAAGAGAACAGGTTGCTGCAGGGTTCCTCACTACTGCTCATGTTTCTAGCAATCAGCAACTAGCTGATGTGCTCACCAAAGCTCTCCCTTCTACACAACATCATTCCATCTGTTCCAAGCTTGGATTTGTTACTCAGTTTCAGCTTGAGGGGGGTATATAAGTTATATGGTTATATTGTTAGTTAGCTGAGTCAGCTCAAGTTAGTTAGTTTGTTATTAGTTTGTTAGAAGCTGATTAGCTGCTTTGTATAAATAGAAGGATGTTAGTTGTTGTTACATATAATTTTCAGATTACTGTAATAAACACTTTGCTTCTTTCTATCTCTAAATGAAATCCTCTTTACAATCTTCATCTTGATTGTTCTATAGTAATTCTTCAACATATTTCATAAGAAGTGTAGAGTATACTCAAAGTTATAGATCTTTTTATAATTATCTGCTATGTCTTGTTGCGCAAAAGAAAAAACCCACGTTTCTTTGAAGAGCAATAAATATGAGTATCTTACTTATATATTAGTTTATGTATGTCGTTCATTGTAAAAGGTCTCTATGTGTACCTCCTATATAAAAGAAATTTCTATCAATTTTATATGTCATTCTACACTTAGACATATAAGCAGCATAATCTTTTCTAAAAATTGAAAGCAGACAACACCTCTGATTTGACTCTTCGCATAATAGGGGAATGAGAGAAAAAAAATCTTTATTTAGCTTGTTGCATTTTGTGGATGCTAAAAAGAATAATTTATAATTACATCATTAGTTCAATTTTTTCTTTAAGTTATCAAGTTACAATTTGTGCATTGATCAAAACAGATACTAGTGGTCCCAATAACGTTCTATAGGTTTTTAGGCAGAACAATATACATGTCCCCCTTAGCCCTTACTAAAGGAAATAAACCTAGCTAAAATGTAGTCTTTATTTCATTGAAAAGATACTTCAGTATTTTCATGAAAAATTAGTCGTACTACATTTTATTATGTTACACGAAAATCATAATTTTAACAAATATACTTCTTATGTTTTTTTTACTTGTAATGTTTTCCACTTTTGACAATTCTCTCATACTTGCAATGTTCAATTTTTAGCAATTTTGTTTCTCTTTCTTTCTCCTAGATTATGAGCCATGAGGTTTTCTTTTTATCTCTCGTCTCTCCTTGGTCCTTGTGCAAACCCAAACATTGGAAGTAAAAAAAAAAAGAAACACAGGAAGTATATATCAAGATTAAAATGAATCATATTTATCCGATCTACACCTAAGATATGTTCACCACTTGTATATATATATATATATATATATTGCCTAACACCCACTGAACAATATACTTGCTCGCTCGTTTGTTAGATCATATCAATATAAATATATGAATCAAAGTCATACAAAAGAAAATTACAAGTAAAAACAGTAAATAGATAGACACCAAAAGGCTAAGAATTATACTGCCATGATGTGTACACTTTATCATAAATGGCAAGAAAGAAATAATGCTTTGTGGAATAGCCAAGTGAAATGTATAGATATAGTTACATAAAGTATAAAGCAGAATGTATATAACATAATTTATAGCATTATACCTAGAAATATAAGTCATAGTGATCATAGCTGGTTTGTAAATCTCGCTGAGAGATAATTGGTCTGGGCTGTTTGTTAGCATGATGTTTTGTGTTCTTGCTTTGGAGGCATGTCTCCAAGCTTGATCCCAGCTGTACTGTTTTTTTGATGAAATACAAATCTTACCTTGTCTATAAAAAAAAGGATAAGAATTAAAAAGTTGGAAATTCGAACGACTAGCTGAAAAGATGTAGTGTTTCGGGTATGAAAAAAAATCATCAAAACTTGTACAATTATTATCGTTTTGCTTGTAAAAATGTATTTCATTTTTATTAAAGATAAAGATAAAGTTTCATTCTAGAACATGCATATGCACTATTTTAAAAAACAAGCGAAACTATTTATATTTGAAATAATTCTTCTCTTCAAATTGCGTATTTCCTTTTCCTTTTTTGGCACCATATTTAGTTTAGTTTGTTACTAAGTATATTAAGGGGTTAGCATATATGCGTTATGTACTTATGTATATGACGATTGTCCATTGTGGTTTTCTTTTTGTAAAATAATATTATCGACGTACGTAAACAGCAAGAAATTGTACTATTTCTCTAATACATGATTTTGTTATAGTCGCTTTAAGTCAACTTCCGCTAATTGGTCGAATTGATTCCTACATCAATTATACTATATAGAAGATTAGAAGTATATGATATCATCGAATCAAAGTACACTTCAGAGTTCATAGATGCTTCATTGCAGAGGATTATTGAATAAACTTTTGAAAATACATAATTTGTCTTTAATCAAACCATATTAATCAATTAATACTCTTACAAAATTTCAGCGGACTCCAACTGGATGGATCGATTCTGAGTTGACTCGTACATTTTACAGTATGTCGTTCATCTTTTAAACTATTTCTAGCAGCATCAGTACTTTTGGATTCTTAATGCTCCCATTAGGCCATCATAAACATTATTATATGCGCTAATAATTAATACAATTATGTGTATATGTCATATATGTAATGGGTGGACGGAAGCATGAAATGACAAATTAATCACTATCCTTAGATTCTCAATCCAATATGTCGCTCCCAGGTTACAATTGCATCTTCATCTTGAAGGCATAATTGCCTTTATTTTTCTCTCATTTATAATAATATATTAGACTTTGCTTTTACTCCACCTTTTTTTTTGCTATGTGTGTGTATATAAAATGTGCGGACAAATTTTTGTGGGTGACTTCAGACCTTTAGGTTCTCCTGTTTTATGGCATTATTACGTGTACTTGAAATTACTTGATCGGATTCCAACAATTGATCAAACATCGAAAATTGAATAGTGTTTAAAGATTTCTCATAATGATGAGTCGTGTGGATGCTTTGACAAATTAATTTAATCGGTAAATAGTGGACTTGCATATGACCGGTTCAATTTGTAGCGAATTGAATGTCTGGTCATTATTCGTATATGATTACTGGAGTGACCTAATTCCAGTAATTTATACCACCTTTAGAATACACTTTTCTAAAAATTTGGCGCTCACAGTATTTACAATTTCTCTTATAGCATTTTGTGACCAACTTTATTATTATATATAGCGACTGAATTTTCCTTCACAAAAGAGCTATTCCATTGTGTGGGATTGTAGGATGACTTTTGCCGTGAAAAAACATATGTGAAAAAACATATTGAACATTTGAACTTATTAACGCAATTAAAGGATAATTCGGGATGAGATAAAGAGTCCTGAGATAACAATATAAATTGTCTTAATTTGATTTTTTGGATCCTTGACTTGATAACTAAATATGATTGGACCTATTTTGATGACATTAATCACCTCGGTGTTGACCATTGTACTAGTGCTTCTAGTTCGTAGAATTAATTAATTAAAGAAGTGGTCCTAATTCTGATTTACATGCATCATACAGGCAATATGTAACTTTAGTTCATGTTTAAATACAAAATAACGTACAATCACCAGTCCTCCGCATAACGATTTTTTCATCTTATATTCCTTACATGGTCCTACTCCGCAAATTTTGACCCTTTGATTATAAATTTCTATAAAGTACTACACACATAGTCCTATTTTGAAATTTTAATTTGTTTGTTGAAGTGACAACTCAATGAAGAAATTACAATATATGTTATCTTTCGCAAATGGCATTTGGCTGACTAATGAAGTAAATTAGCTCCATTTGTATCTTAACAATTTGCTTTGTACCCCTTGTTCTATTTGAAAAGTCATAGTAGAGAACACATATATCAAAGATTGCTTGATTAACTATATAAAAAAAGTACTAAAATGATAGTTGTACAAGTGTGGAGAATAATTGTGTTAACCTGATTAGGTTAACCTGGCATTATGTCTATATATAGGGTTACAAATCTAATACGAATAGAATTCCTCTCTATACATTATTACACTAATACACCCCCTCAATCTTTACGGGGTGAAACAACGGATAGATTGGAACGATGTTTAGTAAACAAATCAGTAGATAGGCCTTTAGTAAATATATCAGCAACCTGCAACTGAGTAGGAACATGACGAACCATAAGACCTCCCTTGGCCACCATTTCACGAACAAAATGGTAATCAACATCAATATGTTTGCTTCGATCATGATGAACTGGATTAGCAGTGAGATAAGTAGCAGAGACATTATCACAATACAATATTACAGGTCGTCGAAGAAAATAACCAAGATCAGCAAGAAGTTGCTTGAGCCAAATAGTTTCAGCAGCAGTATAGGCAACTGCACGATATTCAGCTTCAATGGAGGATTTAGAAACAGTAGGTTGCTTTCTCGAGCGCCAGGAAATCAAGTTCTTCCCAAGAAAAATAGCATAACCAGTAGTGGAACGATGAGTATCAGGACAACCCGCCTAATCTGCATCAGAGTAGGCAATGACAACAGTGGGAGAACTGCTGCTATGTAAGAAAAGACCATACTCCAAAGTTCCCTGTAGATATCTAATAAATTTGATATGACTGAAAATGGGCTTTGGTAACCCAGTACGGAGGAGGAGAGTTCGGTCCACATACAAGCTCAAAGGAGGTTCCATATTAAAACCAATTGGCGATAGTAGGAGTTGCTCCTATAGCTTATATTGTGGTACTTTCTCTCATCTTTCTCCAATGTGGGACAACTCACATGTGGACAACATATATGGGGTTCAACACTCCCCCTCACATGTGAGAGTCCTTAGAATTATAGCATACTGGTAAGGCAATCCTCATTGGGAATGATAATAAATAATATCATCAAACCTGGAGGCATTCTTCATAAAAATATGATCCCCTAAAATATATGAAGCATCATCGCTTTTTATTGTTTCTTTTACTGGTTATCGGTGTCGTATCATCATTTCTTTGCCTCTTCAACTTCCTATTCTTGCACCTTAGGAAAAAAGAAGAGCCTCAAACTGTTCAACACTACTACATCATTGCAGGATTCTTAGCTTTTATGCCACCAATCATTATGTGTGTTACACTTATATTCATTATAGGTATGACGACCCAAGATGGGTGCGAAAAAATAGATTTACACCAATATTTGAAGCAGCCATTGTTTTTATTAGGGGAT
This sequence comes from Beta lomatogona, assembly GCA_947646795.1. Lineage (NCBI taxonomy): Eukaryota > Viridiplantae > Streptophyta > Magnoliopsida > Caryophyllales > Amaranthaceae > Beta > Beta lomatogona. The sequence goes on from CANSNZ010001286.1 coordinate 279,845, forward strand.
CATATCAATGTGAATTTTCTTCTAGCGCTTGGTAGGGTAGCTGTAACGTTGGTGGCATGCTTTCAGTTATTACAAATCTCGGATCAATCGTCGTCGACCACTTTTTTATGCCGTAATTGGCTCATTGGTTGGGAGTTTTTGCTTGGCTGAATATATGAGTTTGATGGAAGAGCTTAAGGTGATTGTTGTTAGTGTTGAGAAAGATTTGGGGTTTTTTAGCTATGTGATTGCAAGTGCACTATGCGCAATTCAAAAATTATACAGAGTTGGAAAGTATATGGTGATTGTATTCTTCACATGTAAGTTCCTTGATCAGCTTCATGGCTTCATATTGCCAAGTACACACATAACATTGCATCAAGACCAGATCTCCCAAGATATGGAGCGCCATGCCAATGGAATCAACAGTGATGTTAACAGTTAATGCCTCCGCTAATTGCGAACAGTGCACTTTGATAACATATATATGCGGAGTGAACTGTAAATCCTTCTTAGATTTGGATGTCTATTTTTTTAGTAAATGAGGTTTTTGGCTCGGGCTATGCAACCGAGTCTTTATGTGTCTTAATTATTGTTGAAGTAGTGGAGTGTTCATTATATTGTGGTAATTTCTCTCATCTTTCTCCAATGTGGGACAACTCACATGTGCACAACATATATGGGGTTTAACACTCCCCCTCACATGTGAGAGTCCTTAGAATTATAGCATCTGAGCATCTCGGGAATGATCGTCAATGGGGACTTATCTTGCATGACAAATGCCTGATATGAAAGGCCAAACTGATACCTGATAAATTTGATATGGCGAAAATGGGCTTGGGTAACCCGGAGGGAGGTTGGTCATTAAATGAGGTTCATACTAAAACATTGGATATTAGGATAGCCTATAGCTTATATTGTACTTTTCTTCTTTTCCATTACATATATGGGGTTCAACAATATATGAAAATTCTTTTCACAGCATGAAGGTGAGTAGTACGAGGAGCATGCATAAACTGAGACACCATATTAACAGCATAAGCAATATCTGGACGAGTCATAGTTAAGTATTGCAAAGCACCAACCATACTACGATAATATGTGGGATCAGCAAGAAGTTCTCCATCAAGAAGAGACAATGTCACTCTAGAGACAACAGGTGTGCGAACTGGTTTAACAGTGTGAAGATGGAATTCTCGAAGTAAGTCAGAATCATACTTATGTTGAGACAGAATTATACTAGATGGGGTACGCACAACCTGAACACCTAGAAAATAATGAAGATCCCCTAAATCCTTCATGGTAAACTGAGAAGAAGGAACATTGATAAATTTGTGAACGAGGGCAGAGCTACTACCAGTAAGAACAATGTCGTCAACATATAAAAGAAATATAATCAGATGACCACGACATTTGAGAGTGAACATGGAAGTGTCACAACTGCTGCACTTGAAACCAATAGATAAGAGAAAATTGCTGAAACGAGAGAATCAAGCTCGAAGAGCCTGTTTCAATCCATAAATGGACTTACGAAGACGACAAATATGAGTTGGTTTAGAGGGATGAAAAAAACCCGGAGGTTGTCGCATGTAAACCTCTTCATGAAGGAAACCATGAAGAAAAGCATTTTTGACATCTAACTGACGAATAGACCATTTAAGAGAAACAGCAATAGTAAGAACTAAGCGAACAGTAGTAGGCTTAACAACAGGACTAAAGGTTTCAAAGTAATCAATACCTGCCTGCTGGTGATTTCTAAAAACGACAAGTCTGGCTTTAAACAGCTCCACAGAACCATCATAATTGTATTTAATCCGATAAATCCACTTACAACCAAGTAAATTCTTATCATAGTTGCGAGGTACCAACTCCTATGTATCGTTATTAATCAAAGCCATATATTCATCAAGCATAGCTTGACGCCAACGTTAGTCTTTAGAAGCTTGTTTGAAGTTAGTGGGTTCTGACTCAACAATTTCAGTTTTTAAGTTCATAATAACTTTGGGCTTTGACATCCCGTCTTTTAAACGGGTGACCCTTGGGTGATGGTTGAGGACAACTGGAGGAGATCGAGGCACTTGGGAAGGGGTGGACACAACAAGAGATGTAGAGGGTGGAGGAGTCGGGGAGACAGAATCACTAGGAGGCAAAGATGAGGAAGGATGGGCAGCACAAGGCATAGAAGCGGGAGGTGAGGGCTGCCCAGCACACTCATGCATTGAGCGTGGCCCAGCAAGGGAAAGGGAAGGCCCATATGTGGGCGCTGAAGATCCAGCGTGTGGATCAGACGACCCAAGAGGGGCGGATGGGGTACCAGCGGAGGCTGGAGGCCCATGGGACAAAGCAGAAGACATGCTAGGGGTGGGGGAGAGGCCAACGGGCGATGGGAGGCCATTGGGCCTAGCAGGACCAACGAGTGGGGAGGGGGGAGGTCTAGCGAGCGCTGGCTGGTCATGGATCGAAACAACATCATCGCTGCTTTGTGGATAGATCAGTAAGGGCCACGACTTGGCATGTGAAGCAAGATCACGGGCAGCCTGTGGCGGATGGGATGGGGTCACAGTAGGCAACGAGCTATGTAGCTGAGCCGACTGGACAGTTGAGGGAGACACACACGAGGCGTTTGTGGGACTCCACTCAAAAGTCAAGAGCATAGGCGATGTGTAAGGCACATTAGACTTGGGACCAACAAGAATACGATAAGGGAACTTATGTTCATGAAAAAGAACATGACGACTGCCGAAAACTTTGTTGGTAACAGGATCAAGACAACGATAACCTTTATAATCCAAAGCATATCCAATAAAAACACAAGACTGTGATTTAGGTTGAAGTTTGTTGATTTTAGAATCCATGAGCAATGGAAAACACTCACAACCAAACGTTTTCAAAAATAAATATGAAGGAGGATGATGAAATAATTTTTCAAAAGGAGAAAACCACCTAAAACCGAGCTAGGTAACCTATTTATGGTGTAGGTAGCAGTGTATGAAGCATCAACCCAAAACTCAGCAGGAAAATCAGAATGAATTATCATTTTCCGAGCCATTTCAATAATGTGACGATGTTTGCGTTCTGCAACACCGTTTTGAGCTTGAGTGTGGGGACAAGACTTTTGAACAATTATATCATTGTCACGAAAATGTTGAAGAAGAGGAGAATTATCAAATTCCCGACCTCCATCAATTAAATAAATCTTTAGTTTTGCAATTAAATAAATTTTCCACCATCTTCTGAAACACAAGGAATTGAGAATGAGCTTCCGATTTGCGACGTAAAGGATAAATCCATGAATATCGCGAGTAATCATCAACAAAAACAACATAATAGCGAAATAATTGATTGGACAAAATAGGAGATTGCCAAAGATCACTGTGAATTTTATATAACGGATATGGAGACACATGTTCAACTAGTTCAAAAGGTAAATGATGAATTTTTTCTAACTTACAACCAACACAATCATCATGAAACTTAGAAGTACATGTGATAGAATTATTTAAACATAAAGATTCTAAAACTCTAGAGGAAGTATGACCAAGACGAGCATGCCAAACATCGCCAGCCTCCTTAGTAGCTACCAAAGCAGCTCCCGAATCCGAGTGCCAAACTGAATCATTTGCTTCATCACCAACAGACAGTGCAGCTAAGGCTCGTGTGACACTATCCCAGGAAGAAAGAACAAAGCTGGAATTGAAGCGTTGAGGACAATAAGCAGCTTGATGACTTGGAAACCAACAAAGACCACAAGTATCGGAAGTAGGGGTAGAGTTTAAATTGCCACTTTGCGAAGTATTTCCTGCTGAGGACAAACCATTAGTAATATAATCAATGCAAGGCATACTAGATAATGACAAGTTAGAATATTTACTCATACCATTCTGACGTCCGCGATTAGCATTATTGTTATTGTTGCCAGAACCACGAGCATTGTGATTTCCATTATTGCCACGATTATTATTGTTACGGCCACCATTGTTACCACCTTTGTTTTTGTTGTTCTTGTCTTTATTGCGGCCACCAGAATTGTTCTTAGTAGAGGAAGTACTAGAACCCGATGACTGAACCGCAACCAAGGCATGATGAGAGGTTGAATCCAACCCCTCCTTAGAACTTTTGATACGTTGCTCATGAAGTAATAGCTTAGGACGTAAATCATCAAAACTTAAAGGGAATGGATAATGCAGCAAAGTAGTAACAAGGTGATCATAGTCCGTATCACGATCCAAACCAGATAAAGTGTACTGAACTAAATCTTGATTAGAAACAGGACATTGGATAGCAGCTAAGGAATCGGCTATAACCTTAATATCATGCAAATAAGCATCCATAGTCTGAGAATCATTCTTTTTAATGTGCGAAAGATGACCTTTCAATTCCATAGATCGGGCCAGACTAGCATGCATACATCTAGTTTGCAATCGATTCCAAATTTCCACAGATGTAGATAAATCATGAACATCAACAAATACATCACGAGATAATGTTGCAAAAATCCAAGACTTGATTTGTTGATCAACACGCAAATATTCATAGAATTGAGCATTAGGAACCGAAACACCACGTTCATCAATAATATGAGCAGAGGGAATTGAAATAGTGCCTTCAACCATACCAAGCAATTGATGGGAAAGAAGTAAACAAGTAATTTGTGTTTTCCACAACAAATAATCCTCAGAAGAAAGAGTGATAGTTACCAAATTACTGAGTTTAGGGGCTGAAATTTGCGGGATAGCAAATATAGATGACGAAGGCATCGAGGACTGCGGCACAGCAGCAAAGGACGGGGTAAAACCCGGCAGTAGCACAAAGGAGAGCGCGAGATGTACGAGGATGGCTGCATCGGAGTCCCTGGAGCAACCGAGAAAGGATGCAAGTAGAAACCGAAGGAGAACTACAACTGTGCAGAGCCAAACGCGGGTTGCGATATGGCTGCAGCACCCAACGATGTCAGCGAGGCTAACGCTAGAGGACCACGCCCTGCTGATGGCAGCGCGAAGGTGGCCGGCGCAGCGGAAAGAGAGGTGGCAGAGGTGGGCTGAAGAGACGCAGAAGAGCCATCATCCATAGCGTAGGATAAACCAAGGGAAGCGGTCGAAGCTAGGAATCATAGGAAAAAAAATTAAAGAAACTTAGGCTGTGATACCATGTACAAGTGTGAAGAATAATTGTGTTAACCTAATTAGGTTAACCTGACATTATGTGTATATATAGGGTTACGGACCTAATACGAATAAAATTCCTCTCTATACATTATTACACTAATAATAGCATACTTGTGAATTGATTGTGCATCATCCATCTTATATAGAAGGATAATATAAATCAATTAAGGGATGTCCTTTGTTAGTTTATTATTTATATTTCAATTCGTTTTCATCAAAATATGGAAACTAGAAAATACAGTTGCCATTCTTTTACTTTTGTTTTCAAAAAGAATACTTCCTCCGTTTTTTATACTTGTAAAGTTTCTCATTTTAGGGAAGTTCTCTATTACTTACAATGTTGACATTTTTGGTAATATATTCTCTCTTTTTCTCTCATAGCACATTTGATTTTTTAAAATCTTTCGCTATCTCTCTCCTCTCCTTGGTTCTTGTACACATTTCAATGTTCATTGCGACTTGTGAAAATAAACAATGCATTTATGGTCTATTTTCTTCACCTTATTTTTTGCTTATTTTAAGAAATAATAAGAAAAGTTCACAAAAGTTCAGAAAAAACAAAAAGAAATTTCGAAAAACTCAGAAAAGATAAGAAAATTTGAGAAGAAAAGTTCGGAAAATCTAGTTAAAAAAAATAATAAGAAAAATTAATTTAGAAAAAAAATAAGAAAAGTTCATAAAAAAATAAGGTGAAGAGAACAAAGCCACCACTATTTACAACAGGAAAAAAAACAATGCATTTATTTATGTTTGTAATCGGATATAAGTTTGTCAAAAATATTATAGTGAATCAGTGTCCACCATCGCTAATTACCACTGGAAAAAATATAAGCCATTGGTGTTTTTATATTGATCAATACCATTCAATTTATGCATTCATATAAAAACATAGTAAAAAAAATTAACACATCAATAATTATCATTTGTAAATTTAAAAAGCTAAATTTTTGCTTCAAAGTTGGTTCAATTTTTTTTGAAGGTCACCATTTCAGGTTCAAATGGTTTGCAATATTCAATGGCATAAATTTCATTATTGTCGAAAAAAACAATGGCAAATCCATGAGCATGATTTATTTGGGCGAATCAACTAAATCATTGGTTTCATTCAAAAAAACTCGATCAAATTTTAATCGGGGGTAATTTAATGACAAAATCCGATATCTTCAATTTTTTGTAATCGTGGCTACTTTATTGGAAAATCCGGATTTTCTAGTTTTTCAATACCATATTGTTAAATATGGGCCTGGGCCGTACCCATCACAAGGAGAGATAATACACTTCTCAACACAACGGAGGTTCTACCTTAAAACCATATGGCAATAAGGGGAATAGCCCCTTTGCATTATAAAGTGAAACCATATCTCTTTTTTAATCAATGTGGGACACTCACATGTGGTGTGAGTTATACATTATAACTTCAACATTCCCCCTCACATGTGAGGTCCTTTTTTCAATTGGCCCAGAGTAAATTAACGAACTCATCTGTGGGCATGGCTCTGATACCATGTTAAATATGGGCCTGGGCTGCACCCATCACAAGGAGAGATAATACACTTCACAACACAAAGGAGGTTCCACCTTAAAACCATATGGCAAGGGGAGTAGCCCTTTTACATTATAAAGTGAAACCATCTCTCTTCTTTAATCAATGTGGGACACTCACATGTGGTGTGAGTTATACATTATAGCTTCCACATATGTTAAATTGGGTCAATTTCCGTCATCCTTCTCATTCATTAATCACATATATTTATACAACCTATAAGTAGAGTCCTATTTCATCAATAATTAGGACTAACAAACCTAATCTTAATACATAACCTAAATAGAGTCCTAACACCCTCTCTCAAGCTGGAGCGTGCAAATCACGCACGCCCAACTTGGACAACAAAAATTCAAATTGAGTCCTACCAAGTGCTTTAGTAAAAATATCTGCTAATTGAAACTTAGTAGGAACATATGATGGACTCACAAGACCTTCAGTCACGGCATCACGAACAAAATGGCAATCAACCTCAATATGTTTAGTACGTTCATGAAACACCGAATTCTTGACAATATATAACGCAGATTGACTATCGCAATATAATCTCATCCCTGCATGCAGGATGCTGAACTCCAAGATCACCTAGTAGCTGCTTTAACCACTTTGATTCACAAACTATAGCATCCATAGAACGATATTTTGCCTCCACAGACGACCGAGACACTGTAGGCTGCTTCTTAGTCTTGCAGGAAACAGGAGAATATTCCAACAATACAAACCACCCACTCAGGGATCTCCGAGTAATAGGACAACTAGCCCAATAAGAATCACACCACCCCTCTAGGCGGAGATCACTATCAGAACGAAATAATATTCCCTATCCTGGGTTTTCTTCAAGTATCTAACCACTCTCAAAGCGGCCTCCCAATGAACCATCTTAGGAGCCTACATAAACTGTGATAAAATGTGAACAGAATATGCCAGATTAGGTCTAGTAACAGCAAGGTAAATCAACCTGCCCATCAATCGGCGATATTTCTCTGGATCATCAAACAAAGGACCGTCAGTCAAAGAGAGCTGATGGTGCTGCTCCATAGGGAACTCAGCCCGTTTGGCACCAAGCAACCTGGCCTCAGAAATAATATCCAAGGCATAATTCCGTTGGCTCATAAAAATTCCCTGTGCCCCCCTGGCAATCTCAAGGCCTAGGAAACATTTCAGAGCACCTAAATCCTTTATCTTGAAAAATTTTCCAAGGTAAGCTTTGAAGTTCAGTAAAGCTTCCTGATCATTCCCTGCAATAATCATATCATCCACATAGATGAGAACATTCAGCTGAATATTTTTCCTAGTCAGAGTAAACAAGGAATAGTTAGAATAAGACTGCTTAAACCCATAGGCTTTCAAAGCAGTGGCCAATTTGGCAAACCAACACCTAGATGCTTGCTTCAATCTATATAATGATTTTTTCATCCTGCACACTAGATTAATATTTTCTCCCTGAAAACTGGGAGGAATTTTCATATACACTTCTTCCTCCAAATCACCATGTAAAAATGCATTGTGGACATCCATCTGATGAATATCCCATTTTTTCACTGCTGCAATTGCCAGGAAAGTACAAACTGTTATCATTTTTGCTACAGGGGCAAAAGTTTCATTATAATCAATTCCTTCCACCTGATGATGACCAAATATAACCAATCTGGCCTTTAACCTCTGTAGTTTTCCTTTCTCATCATATTTTTCTGTATACACCCAAGGCCTTCTTGCCTGGAGGGAGAGGAGGCAATTCCCATGTGCCTTGATCCTCCAAAGCTTTTATCTCAGCTCCCATGGCTTCACGCCACCCTTCATGCTTCATAGCTTCTTTAAATGACTTTGGATGGTGCCCTGCAGTTATAGCTGCTAGAAATCTGCGATGTTTATCAGAAAACTTTTCACAACTAACATAATATGTAATAGGATAGGGAGTACCTGAGGACGATGTTGAAACAGGTGCCTGAGTTGATGAACTTTTCTTTTTTACAACAGTATGAGTCACAAAATCTTGCAACTTTTTATTTGGGATTTTGGTTCGTTTCCCCCTTCCCAACACCTCAACATTCTTCTCTCTACTCCCTCCCTACATCTGCACCCCACTAGGCGGCTCTCCATGCGGCACCCCATGATCCGGGGCACTAGTAGAAAAACGTTGATTTGCGTCTCCTGAATTGCGTCGCACAAAAAGTGAAACGACGTAGAAGTGTCATTTGCGTCGGATGGGTGTTGAACGCGACGCAAATCATGGTTCATCTGCGTCGGACCCCATGCTCTGTGCGACGCATATGATGGTTTAAGTGATCTGCGTCGGATCACCTAGGCCTATCCGACGCAGATGATTGGCCCAACTTAACTTAGAGCGCCCAATTCTTTCTTTTTTAAAAAAAAAAGAAGCGCCCAACTCCCCTAAACCTAAAACTCCCACTTTCACCTCTAACCTAAAACTCCCAACTCCTCTCTAGCGCCTCTCATCCTAAATTCTTCATCTTTCTCCTTTCTTCAATCTCCTATATCCTAAAACTACTAATCTACTCTCTCCCTCCTAAATTCTCCAATTCTCGCCGCATCTTCCCTTCAGTCTCTCTATCCTCGTCGCGCTAGTTGTTGCGGTTGGTGCTGCCTCGCCGCATCTTCTTTAGTCTCTCTCTCCTCAGCTCGTCGCGCTGGTTGTTGCGGTTGGTGGTTCCGCGGTTGTTGCTGTTGTTCTTTTGTGCGTTACAACCATCGGGAAGCTACGAAGTTTTTAGTTCTCCCGTCATCGACGAAGAACGCATCGCTCATTCTCAGGTTTTTAGGATTTTTAGTTGATGTATTACGTTTGTTGTTGAGAGATTCGATTTTTAGGATTTTTACGATTTTTAGAGTATTTTTTGTTTGGATTAACGAATTGTTGCTTCAATTCTTCGTTGTATTTCTACATTTTTTTCAGATCTGCACGCTTCTTTTCTCAATTTCTTTGTTGTTTCTAATTCTTGATTTTGTACATATTTTTTCGAATTCCGCAATGTGTTCGAGCATGTTCAGCATACTTTTTTTATTTGTGTTAGATCTGGTTTTTTTGGGATCTAATTTGTAATGGGTTAACTTGAGAGGTTGACGATTTGTAATGGTTCCTTTAATGATATGGTTGGAGATGAAACTCCATTTCTTGCGTGCAAATTACCGTTTTTCTATCTCCAATTGCTTCAATGCGTGCAAGAATCAACACACAATTTTTTTTTGTTTTATTACTCCCATCTGCGTGTATCATCTGCGTCGCACATTGCTCCACATGCGACGCAGATGGGAGCGCAAATGCCTTAGGGATGCAAGGGCGAGGCTTCATGTGCGTCGCATGTTGCGCGGGTCCGACGCAAATAGCCTATTAACTGCGTCATATCCTCATCCGACGCAGATCCAAATCCTTCATCTGCGACGAGACCTGTGCCGTCGGACCAATGTCCGACGCAAATGGTGGTCCCAGGTCCGACGCAAATCGTTAATTCTGTACTAGTGGGGCCACGCCTGGCATCACACGAGGCACCATTACCGCGGCCTCCCCTTCAGGCACACACTGTGGGTCATCATCCGGCCCCTACCCCCCGTTGCACCAAGTCCCCCTTCATCCGTCACGGGTACTTCAACAAGGGGCATAGGCATCTCCTCCTCACAATATTCCACAATAGAAGATGCATCATTCGATACTGGCAATGATTCAGACACACTAAAGGGGTATTTATGTTCAATAAACTTCACATCTCGGAAAACAAAGTATTTCTTGGTCTCTAAGTCATATAGTTACCATCCCTTTTGAGTATAAGAATAATCAACAAAAATACAATGTCGGCTCCTACTAGCAAATTTATCACCCCCTTGAGAAATATTATAGGCATAACACAAACAACCAAAATTTTTGATATCTGTCATCATAGGTGGCTTACCAAACAAACACTCATAGGGGGTCTTATAATCAAGAACAACGGAGGGAGTTCTATTTATCAAATGGCAAGCTGCCTGCACATAATCCCCCCAAAAGTTCAAAGGTAGATTAGCCTGGAACCTCAAAGCACGTGCAACATTTAAAATATGGCCATGGTTTATCTCAACTTTACCATTCTGCTGTGGAGTTTTAACACAAGAATTTTCAAAAATAATTCCCTGTTGCATAAAGTATGGTTTCAGGCAATTAAATTCAGTTCCATTATTATTGCGCACACGTTTGGTTTTCTGTTCAAATTGGCTATCAATCAAAGCCACAAAATGCATAAACATAATCTGAACTTCCAATTTATTATATAATAAATACGTCCAAACAGAACGAGAAAAATCATCCACTATAGTTAAAAAATATGAAGCACCACAATTTGACTTACTTCGATATGGCCCCATGAATCACAATGAATTAACTCAAAAATCCTACTAGCTCGACTATGACTCTTAGGAAAACTAGTTCTAGGTTGATGGGCATGGAAACAGACATCACACCCATCTTTATTGCAGCCAGTAATAGTAGAGGGACTCACACAAGGTAAATGTCGGAGAACTTTCTCCGAAGGATGACCCAAATGCTAATGCATATATCCATCGATGCCATGCCATCAACAACCATTATATTTACCTTTGGAACACCCCGAAAAAAGAGAAGTCCATTTTTTCGTTCACCTTCTCCAATCAACGTCTTCGTTCTGCGATCCTGTAAGACACACAATGTTTTAGTGATTTGAACGATACAATTTGCAGAATCTAACAATTGTGGAATTGAAATCAAGTTACAATCAAGATTGGGCACAAATAGAACATTAGAAATTGTCAAGTTTCCCGGAAGAATCACATCTCCCTCATGTGTAGCATCTACAGTACTATCATCAGGCAATCCAACGGGACAACCATTAATCCTTTGGGGCTCACACAAGTGAGAAAACGTGCCGGTGACATGATGAGTTGCACCTGTATCCAAAATCCATAAGAATTTACCAGTGAGCCGATTTTTAGGTGAAGGGGAATTCAATAAATCTAACAAAGTTTGCCATTGTTCTGGTGTAATCCCCGCAAAACTCGTGGCAGCAGGATCTTGGGATGGTTGTCCGCCAGATTGCGACCCGTCGGAGGGATATAGACCCTTGACGAGTTTATTAGTTGTACAAAAGTTCAATAAAAGCAGAACTATTTGGCATAACGTGACTTGGGTTCAAACTTTTACTACTTTCTCTCTCCTCTGCAATTTGTGCCTTTTTAATGCTAACAATTTGTGCGCCTGTGGTCATCAACGCCGACAACACCTTTGTATATTGCTCCACATCTACTACCTGAAATTCATCATCAGGTGATTCTGCTTGATCAAGCGTCATTGAGTCTGCGTCTCGCGGCGGCACTGCTGGTGCCGGGCCACCCTGGCAGTTGTGGTCCCCATTCGTCGTGAGTTTATGTGTCCGAGCCTATGTGCTGCCACCCCTTCCACGGCTGCGGCGAATAGTTGTCCGATTATGTTGGGGAAATTGTAAATTCTGTTGTGTAATTGGCTCGTACCTGTCATTCATCACCATGGTGCGGCAATTTCTGGTTTTGTGGGTGTAAGTCTCAATTGCGTTCATCTTTGTCGTGCTGCTGTTTTTTGTGTTCTTTTTTTTTTTTATGATTTTCGAATTTTAAAAAAAATTCTAGGTCGTAGATTTGAGGTTCGGTGGATGCAAAGAATAACTCGAGTCTGGGTTTCGTGATGCAGATTCGAAGAACTCGAAAAAAAAATCGAGCCTTGGTTTTGGATTTATGAGCTCGGTTTTTTCAGATTTTGGTAAAGAGAATTTTCAAGTTTTGGCTCTTCGATACCACGTTAAATTGGGTCCATTTCCGTCATCCTTTTGATTCATCAATCGCATATATTTATACAACCTATAATTAGAGTCCTACTTCATCAATAGTTAGGACTAACAAACCTAATCCTAATACATAACCTAAATAGAGTCCTAACACTACACTCCGAATGAACCAAAATCGGGGGTGGAGAAGCAATCCCAGACAAACTCAAGCAAATGAACTTTTTTAATTCTTTAGCTTAACTATAAGATTTCGTAATTTCAGTGGCTGAGATTTCTTTTCAAATATCAAGAACTCAAATTTAACGCTTGTCATGATTAAGTGATCGACACTTACTATACAGTATACACTCGTTAGATATTTAAGCCGTAATACAACTATTTAAAGCAAAATGTGTTGGGTATTGTTGGAGATAACATAGGACTCTATTTTGTTATAGATAGTTTTGTAGGAGCATATAGATGCATATAACGGAATTTCAGGAAACAAATTTCCTAACATCTATCACAAGATCGCATGCATAACATAAATAACTATCATATTATAAGGAAAAGAATGTAAAACCTTTGTAGCGTGTTTTCCACCGGATTGCAAGTGCTAGAGATCAAAGAACAGTAATTGATGTCCCTCTACTTAGTCCACGAGCACCAATTGAATTCCCACGTTTGCTAGAACGGAAGAGGATGAACATATTTCACTCTTTTACTTTTTAGGGAAGGTGGCCGGATTTTCCAAAGGGAAATAATAGGGTTTTTCTCTCTCTTTTCAGTTTGAAAGCTACTGTCAAATTGAACGTTCTATTCCACTCTCCTATTATAACCTTTTATAATAGTAGGAGAATAAAATAAGAGAGAGACCTAACCTAACCCTAATTTCTCCTATTGGTCGATTTCCTTACTTCAATTAGTTACTACAATGTGTGACCTCATAGGATTAGGTTAACTTAGTTGTAGGTTCAATCAATATTGTGCTACTAACCAACATTTATTCTCTAGCAAGTAAATGTGATTACTAAACTAACGTAATTAATTATCTCTAGAATAATTCCTTTTATATTTAGTAATTGCCGGGATGTTTAAGGACATATTCCTTCAATCTCCCACTTGTCCGAAGACAAGAGCGCAATGCTAAATTCCTTAAGTCACTTAATGCCAAATTTGATAACACCAAGTTATTCTCAAATTTATGTTCCTTGATCGCTGAGTTTGAACTGCTCAAATAAGGATTAACTCTTTAATCCTATTCCGCATGGCTATGCAATTTTCCAGTTCTCGCTCATCAAGAGGCCCAGACAGCATTCCTATTTAATAGGTTGACTTATCCACTCTTGTATGACCATAACTCCCACTTAATTCTTAGCCCACCTGATCACTGCCTTTATAACCTCCTTTTACGGCGCGGCGTTTAACAGCGTCAAGGTTAAACTAATTATATTGTGGTTATTAAGACATACTCATGTCTAAGGAATCCACTCAATATAGTAGTTTGATTCTACTTTTAGAATCTTATTAGGTCAAGTCTCAATGTATCAAATATACATCCATATAATCAATTAGACATCTTTATATCTCCATAGCCCATGGAACTGCGCTATCAATTAATTATACACTAGCCTTTTAAATAAATCACTTATGTCCAATTTAGTGATTTAGACTAGGGACTTTAAATAAATTATGATTTCAGTTCACTTTATAGGGTTCCATTATCACAACGTTTTCGATAATCTTACTTGAAAACACAAATTATTTGGACATTTTATTTAATACTAAACCAAACAATTAAACAAGAACGAATTTTTGTTGATAAACATTTCAAAGCATAATAAATGTCTTTACAATTGTAAACATGAAGTAAACAATCTAAAGTCATTCTCCCGTATGCTTAAGCCCCATAGACCTAGTATGACACTCAAGCTTAGGTTAAGCAAGCGGTTTAGTCAGAGGATCTGCTACATTATCCTCAGTATGAACCTTGCTTACTTTCACATCCTCTCTACCAACGTTTCTTGAATGAGATGGAATTTCCTGAGCACATGTTTAGACCTTTGATGCGATCTAGGTTCTGTAGACTGAGCAATGGCACCATTGTTGTCACAATACAACTCAATGCCACTCTCAATGCTGGGAACTACACCAAGCTCACTAATGAACTTTTTGATCGAAACAGCTTCCTCGTGGCAGCAGGATCTTGGGATGGTTGTCCGCCAGATTGCGACCCGTCGGAGGGATATAGACCCTTGACGAGTTTATTAGTTGTACAAAAGTTCAATAAAAGCAGAACTATTTGGCATAACGTGACTTGGGTTCAAACTTTTACTACTTTCTCTCTCCTCTGCAATTTGTGCCTTTTTAATGCTAACAATTTGTGCGCCTGTGGTCATCAACGCCGACAACACCTTTGTATATTGCTCCACATCTACTACCTGAAATTCATCATCAGGTGATTCTGCTTGATCAAGCGTCATTGAGTCTGCGTCTCGCGGCGGCACTGCTGGTGCCGGGCCACCCTGGCAGTTGTGGTCCCCATTCGTCGTGAGTTTATGTGTCCGAGCCTATGTGCTGCCACCCCTTCCACGGCTGCGGCGAATAGTTGTCCGATTATGTTGGGGAAATTGTAAATTCTGTTGTGTAATTGGCTCGTACCTGTCATTCATCACCATGGTGCGGCAATTTCTGGTTTTGTGGGTGTAAGTCTCAATTGCGTTCATCTTTGTCGTGCTGCTGTTTTTTGTGTTCTTTTTTTTTTTTATGATTTTCGAATTTTAAAAAAAATTCTAGGTCGTAGATTTGAGGTTCGGTGGATGCAAAGAATAACTCGAGTCTGGGTTTCGTGATGCAGATTCGAAGAACTCGAAAAAAAAATCGAGCCTTGGTTTTGGATTTATGAGCTCGGTTTTTTCAGATTTTGGTAAAGAGAATTTTCAAGTTTTGGCTCTTGATACCATGTTAAATTGGGTCCATTTCCGTCATCCTTTTGATTCATCAATCGCATATATTTATACAACCTATAATTAGAGTCCTACTTCATCAATAGTTAGGACTAACAAACCTAATCCTAATACATAACCTAAATAGAGTCCTAACACTACACTCCGAATGAACCAAAATCGGGGGTGGAGAAGCAATCCCAGACAAACTCAAGCAAATGAACTTTTTTAATTCTTTAGCTTAACTATAAGATTTCGTAATTTCAGTGGCTGAGATTTCTTTTCAAATATCAAGAACTCAAATTTAACGCTTGTCATGATTAAGTGATCGACACTTACTATACAGTATACACTCGTTAGATATTTAAGCCGTAATACAACTATTTAAAGCACAATGTGTTGGGTATTGTTGGAGATAACATAGGACTCTATTTTGTTATAGATAGTTTTGTAGGAGCATATAGATGCATATAACGGAATTTCAGGAAACAAATTTCCTAACATCTATCACAAGATCGCATGCATAACATAAATAACTATCATATTATAAGGAAAAGAATGTAAAACCTTTGTAGCGTGTTTTCCACCGGATTGCAAGTGCTAGAGATCAAAGAACAGTAATTGATGTCCCTCTACTTAGTCCACGAGCACCAATTGAATTCCCACGTTTGCTAGAACGGAAGAGGATGAACATATTTCACTCTTTTACTTTTTAGGGAAGGTGGCCGGATTTTCCAAAGGGAAATAATAGGGTTTTTCTCTCTCTTTTCAGTTTGAAAGCTACGTCAAATTGAACGTTCTATTCCACTCTCTTATTATAACCTTTTATAATAGTAGGAGAATAAAATAAGAGAGAGACCTAACCTAACCCTAATTTCTCCTATTGGTCGATTTCCTTACTTCAATTAGTTACTACAATGTGTGACCTCATAGGATTAGGTTAACTTAGTTGTAGGTTCAATCAATATTGTGCTACTAACCAACATTTATTCTCTAGCAAGTAAATGTGATTACTAAACTAACGTAATTAATTATCTCTAGAATAATTCCTTTTATATTTAGTAATTGTCGGGATGTTTAAGGACATATTCCTTCAATCTCCCACTTGTCCGAAGACAAGAGCGCAATGCTAAATTCCTTAAGTCACTTAATGCCAAATTTGATAACACCAAGTTATTCTCAAATTTATGTTCCTTGATCGCTGAGTTTGAACTGCTCAAATAAGGATTAACTCTTTAATCCTATTCCGCATGGCTATGCAATTTTCCAGTTCTCGCTCATCAAGAGGCCCAGACAGCATTCCTATTTAATAGGTTGACTTATCCACTCTTGTATGACCATAACTCCCACTTAATTCTTAGCCCACCTGATCACTTGCCTTTATAACCTCCTTTTACGGCGCGGCGTTTAACAGCGTCAAGGTTAAACTAATTATATTGTGGTTATTAAGACATACTCATGTCTAAGGAATCCACTCAATATAGTAGTTTGATTCTACTTTTAGAATCTTATTAGGTCAAGTCTCAATGTATCAAATATACATCCATATAATCAATTAGACATCTTTATATCTCCATAGCCCATGGAACTGCGCTATCAATTAATTATACACTAGCCTTTTAAATAAATCACTTATGTCCAATTTAGTGATTTAGACTAGGGACTTTAAATAAATTATGATTTCAGTTCACTTTATAGGGTTCCATTATCACAACGTTTTCGATAATCTTACTTGAAAACACAAATTATTTGGACATTTTATTTAATACTAAACCAAACAATTAAACAAGAACGAATTTTTGTTGATAAACATTTCAAAGCATAATAAATGTCTTTACAATTGTAAACATGAAGTAAACAATCTAAAGTCATTCTCCCGTATGCTTAAGCCCCATAGACCTAGTATGACACTCAAGCTTAGGTTAAGCAAGCGGTTTAGTCAGAGGATCTGCTACATTATCCTCAGTATGAACCTTGCTTACTTTCACATCCTCTCTACCAACGTTTCTTGAATGAGATGGAATTTCCTGAGCACATGTTTAGACCTTTGATGCGATCTAGGTTCTGTAGACTGAGCAATGGCACCATTGTTGTCACAATACAACTCAATGCCACTCTCAATGCTGGGAACTACACCAAGCTCACTAATGAACTTTTTGATCGAAACAGCTTCCTTTGCTGCATCTGCTGCTGCAATATACTCAGCCTCTGTTGTAGAATCCGCGATGGTACTCTGCTTAGAGCTCTTCCAGCTCACAGCTCCTTCATTGAGACAAAATATGAAACCAGATTGAGATCGGAAATCATCTTTGTCACTTTAGAAGCTTGCATCGGTGTATCCAGTAACAACCAACTCATCGTCTCCACCATAAACCAAAAAATTATCCTTAGTCCTTCGCAAGTAGGGCTGTTCAAAGACCAAGGTCGGACCGGAATCTGGACCGGACCGGACCGGACCGAAGATTTCGGCCCGGTCCTCGGTCCGAAGAAAATCCCGATTTCGGGTTTCCGGTCCGGACCAGTGGACCGAAATTTCTAATTTTGTAGTAAAAAAAAAAAAGTTTATATGTTAAAATAGTTTTAAAGGTAGTAAAACGTTAGAAATTTAGAACTACTATTTATAAACTTTATAAATATATTTAAATCAAATAAAAAATATATTTTTTTTAAAATAAAGATTCCGGTCCAACAGGTCCAAGACCAGACCGGACCGGAAAATTTCAGGTCCAGAATGGACCGGACCGGAATTTATTTTTCTAGATTCCGGTCCACCGGTCCAACCGGTTCTGGTCCGGTCCAGTCCTGGACCGGTGAACACCCCTATTCGCAAGTACTTAAGGATGTTTTTCGCTGCAATCCAGTGCGCATCTCCTGGATTTGACTGGTATCTGCTGCATATACTCAAAGCATATGCAACATCCGGTCGAGTGCATATCATGGCATACATAATGGATCCTACTGCAGAAGCATAGGGTACATTACTCATACGCTTGACCTCATCAGGACTCGAAGGATAATGAGTCTTGCCAAGTGTAATGCTATGTTGCATGGGAATGAAACCTCTTTTGGAGTTTTCCAGCTTGAACCTTGCAAGAACCTTATCAATATAAGTCTCTTGAGTAAGTCCAATCGGCCTTTTCGACCTATCTCTATAAATCTTTATTCCCAATATGTACTCAGCCTCTCCTAGGTCTTTCATATAGAAACAATTTTTAAACCATTACTTGACTGACTCAAGCATGGTCTTATCATTTCCTATGAGAAGTATGTCATCCACATACAAGACCAGAAAAGTAATACTACTCCCACTTCACTTCTTGCATACACAAGATTCCTCTTCATTTCTGAGAAAGCCAAATTTCTGAACTGCCTCATCAAATCTGAGGTTCCAACTCCTTGATGATTGCTTTAGTCCATAAATGGACTTCTTAAGCTTGCATACCCTCCCTGGATTTTCTAGATCTTCAAAACCTTGAGGTTGTGTCATGTACACATCCTCTATCAAGAACCCATTCAAGAAAGCGATTTTGATATCCATCTGCCATATTTCATAATCATAAAAGGCAGCAATCACAATGATTATCATAATGGACTTCAGCATGGCTACTGGTGAGAAGGTTTCATCATAGTCAATACCATGAATTTGTTTGAAACCTTTCGCCACCAACCTCGCTTTGAAAACACTAATGTTTCCATCCTTGTCTGTTTTCAACTTGAAAATCCATTTGCATCCAATGGGTTTTACCCCATCAGGCAAATCAACCAAGTCCCATACTTGATTTTCAGACATGGAATTCATTTCAAATTTCAGGGCCTCAAGCCATCTTTCGGAGTCTTGGCTCTCCAAAGCATCTTTGTAGCTAGTAGGTTCTTCTGATTCTGAAATCGTTATTTTAGAACTTTCAGTCAAAAGAAAATTAATATATCTCTTTGACGGAATGATGGTCCTACTAGACTTACGTTGGGGAACAACAGAAGAAGTTTCTACCTCATTAGGTTGAGTGACTTCGCACGGATTATCTCCAAGTGGGACGGTAGGAGGTACGTGAATTGAATGCACCGCCTCCTGAGCATTTTCATGCCGGGTCGCCTCTGATGAGGTGTTAACCTCATCCATTTGTTGCTCATCTCGAATTTCTTCGAGATATACATTTCTCCCACTTATGTTTCTGGAAATAAACTCCTTTTTCCAGAAAGACACCATTACGAGCAACAAACACTTTCTTTTCGCTTTGGTTGTAGAAGTAGTATCCCTTAGTCTCTATTTGGGTGAAAGCTTATCAGAAAGTAAACGTTTTACATAGGCTTTACAACCCCATATCCTTAGAAAAGACAATTTTGGAATGTTTCCAGTCCACATTTCATATGGTGTCTTTTCCACTGCTTTGGATGGTGCTCTGTTAAGTGTGAATGCCGTTGTTTCAAGCGCAAATCCCCATAATGAAATAGGAAGATCAGCAAGACTCATCATGGATCGAACCATATCAAGTAGAGTTCGATTCCTTCTTTCAGAAACGCCATTTAACTGTGGTGTTCCTGGTGGAGTCCATTGTGAAAGTATCCCACAATCCTTCAAATGATCACCAAATTCTTGAGATAAATATTCACCACCACGATCGGATCACAATGCCTTAATTTTCTTCCCAAGTTGGTTTTGTACTTCATTCTGGAATTCCTTAAAATTTTCAAAGGATTCCGACTTATGCCGCATGAGGTAAACAAATCCAAATCTGCTCACATCATCGGTAAAAGTAATGAAGTAACGGTACCCTCCCCTAGCCAACGTACTCATGGGTCCGCACACATCTGTATGTATAAGGGCTAAAAGGTCATTGGCCCTTTCACTTGAACCTGTGAAAGGTGACTTTGTCATTTTCCTCATTAAGCAAAACTCACAAGTGTCAAATGATTCGAAATCAAATGATTTGAGAATTCCATCTTTATAAAGCTTCTCAATACGCTTTGAACTTATGTGGCCTAATCGACAATGCCATAGGTACGTCGGGTTCAAATCATTTATTTTAGGTTTCTTGCTGTCTATGTTATAGATGTGGGTTTCTAAGTCTAGCACATATAAACCATTTGATAACTTAGCTGAGACATAGAATAAATCATTCAAATAAGCAGAACAACAATTATTCTCAATTTGAAATGAAAAACCTTCCGGATCCAAAACCGGAATCGAAACAATATTCTTGGTAATAGCTGGAACATAATAACAATTATGAAGTTCTAATACTAAACCAGAAGGTAAAAGTAGATTACAATCTCCCACAGCCAAAGCAGCAACTCGTGCTCCATTGCCTACGCGGAGGTCCACTTCTCCTTTGCTCAACGTTCTACTTCTTCTTAGTGCCTGCACATTACAAATAATGTGAGATCCACACGCAGTATCAAATACCCATGAAATAGAAGTAGATAAGTTAATCTCTATAACATAAATACCTGAATTTGAAGCACCATTCTTCTTATCCTCCAGATACTTAGGGCAGTTCCTCTTCCAGTGGCCAATCTTATGGCAGTGGAAGCACTCATGTAGTGGTGCTACTTTTGCCTTAGGAGTGACCTTTGGCTTAGAAGTATCATCAGTGGCAACAACCTTGCCATTGTTCTTCTTCATAGGTGCCCCCTTTTTCTTGAATTGCTTACCTTTCCTAACCATTAGAGCATCCCTATGTTCAGTTTCAGCCGGAAAGCTCCTTTCAGCCTGAGTAAGCATACCATGCAGCTCTTGCAAGGTAGCCTCCCCTCCTTGCATGTAAAAATTCAACTAAAAGTTTTGAAAATTTTCAGGCAAGGATTTGATCACAATATCAGTTGCTAGTTCTGGGGGATAAGGGAAGCCCAATTTTTCCATGATCTGAAAATGTCCAATCATATTGAACACATGCGGACCAACGAGTTTTCCTTTGCCCAACTTGCACTCCAGCAACTTACAATGAGCTTCAAACCTCTCCAGCCTCGCGTTCTTCTGAAACATAGTTTTCAGCTGTTGGAGGATGGAATAGGCGTCCAGACCATCAAAACGTTTTTGAAATTCTGGTTCCATGCAAGCAAGCATCAAACATGTTACTTGCACAAAATTTGCCTCAATGGTTTGTATTGCTCTCCTTTCAGCTGGAGTAGCAGTGTCTAGCAGTGGTTCAGGGAGATGATTATCAAGAACACTTTCCCTTCCTTCGGCTCTGAGAACGATTCTCACAGCCATTTCCCATTCTAGGAAGTTATGTGCAGTTAGTTTGTCATTTTCGAGTAAATAGGGCAAATAAAAACCGGGGTGGTTGTTGTTGTTTGAACCAGACATGATAACTACAACAAAAGAATAATAAAGCAAGATTCAATCAATGTTTGTCAAGAAAACAACAATTAAACACCAAGATCAAATTGAACGAAGGAAGCCCGCCTTATGTTTTCTCTCGGCGCATGATAAGAACACCCTCTTCTTATCCTACGCTGTCGCCATGGCAAAGAAATTGGGTGAGAAATCTCGTAACTCTAATCATGGAAAAGGTTCAGGAAAGCCTCGTGGTCCTTCTTCGGATTCACAGGCATTGAAAACTCGTTCAATTGATGAAATAATGGGAATTGAGGCAATAGATTTTGGGTTGGGAATTGGAGAAGTTTTGACGCCAAAAGCTTCAATTCAACAAATTCAACAACAAAGTGAAATTCGGAAAACATTTAATGACTGGCTGCAATCATTGCATTCGAAACCTCCTGGAAGAAATCCAGATATTGATTCAGGTACGAATAATGTACCCATTTTACAGCAATTTGAATCGGTTGCTTTGGATGATGAAATTGATGTTGAGAATGTTAATGAAGTTGAGAGTGTTCATGAAATTGAAATTGAAATTGAAATTGAGAAGAGTACTGAATTAGTTAATAAGAATGTGTATGAACCTGTGCGAATAGAAATGAAGGATATAGAAGAGGAGATTAATTACTGGAATTCTTCATTAGTTTGCTATGTCATAGGAGCAAATCCACCCATTCAGGTTATGGAGGGTTTCATTCGAAGAGTTTGGAAGAACTTCAAGGTGGATAAAGTAGCTGTAGTTAAGAAGGGTGTTTTTCTGGTTAGGTTCAATGCTATGGATTCTAGAGATTCTGTATTACAGGGGCATTATTTCTTTGATAATAAGCCTGTAATAATGAAACCATGGCATCATGATATGGACTTTGAGAAGGATGATATCCAAATGCTGCCAATTTGGGTACAATTAAAGTTGGGATTGAAATATTGGGGTGAGAAAACATTACATAAGATTGTTGGCCAGATAGGTGTCCCAGTTAAGAGAGATGAAGCTACAAGAAACAAAGAAAAGTTACAGTATGCCAGAGTTCTTGTAGAAGTAAAATTGAATCAATCTTTGCCAGATTCAGTTTCTTTTGTTAATGAATATGGCAGTGTTACAGAGGTGCCAGTGCATTATGAATGGAAGCCTAGTCTATGTGGTAATTGTCAAGGCATTGGGCATGATACTCAAAGCTGCAGAATTAAGAAAATCAAGAAAGTTTGGGTACCAAAGAAGGTTCAGTTAGTGCCAGAGAACAGGAAGAGCCCTGAGTCTACAGAGCAAGTGGGAGAGGTTGATCAGGAGGGGTTTCAGAGAGCATTGAAGCCTGTTAGGGTGAGGGTATCTGCAGTTAAATCTACAGCTACTACAAACACTTTTCAGCCTTTGAACATGGAAGGTGAAAAGATAGATGAGAAGATTGGTGATGTTGGAGTAGGAATGGAGCAGCAGATAGCAGGAGGGGGGATCTCTCCTTATCCTAATGGACAGGATCATTTGCTGGAATGTAAGGGGGCTCAATTTGGTCAAAAAGCAAAATGATGTTAAAGCATATTTTAATAGTCATTCTACATGACTAGTGAGCCTCCTTGAAACAAAGGTAAAGGCTAAGAATATTGGTAGCCTTTATCAAAGAATGTTCCCTGGATGGTGTTTCACTTCTAACTCAAGTGTCCATGATGGAGGTAGAATCATGATAGCTTGGAAAGCCACTAGTTTCACTGTGAGTATTGTAAGTGTTTCCAGTCAGCTTATACACTGTTTTGTCCAGCCATTAAATAGGAGTGTTGGATTTTATTGCACATTTATCTATGCATATAATGATAGAAGTGGGAGGTTGGAATTATGGAAAGATTTGAGGAAGTTAAAAACACAAGAACCCTGGTTACTGTGTGGGGATTTAAATTGTGTGATGAACCCTGATGAAAGAATTGGGTCACAAGTAAGAGAGGTGGAAATGAATGATATAAGAGCTTGTATGGTAGAGTGTGCTTTGGAGGACATAAAAAGTTCAGGGCATTTTTATACATGGAATAATAAGCAAACAGGGAATCAGAGGGTATTTTCCAAGTTAGATAGGGTAATGGCAAATAGTGGATGGCAAGAAGTTTATACTTCAGCAGAAGCAAGTTTTCAAGAGGAGGGGGAATTTGACCATTCACCTGCTCTCATTACAATATATCCTAGGGAGGATACTGGAGGTAAACCCTTCAGGTATTATACTATGTGGAAAGCTGCTCCACAGTTTAGAAGCATTGTTCAGCAAGCTTGGGATGTGAACATTCAAGGCTCTAAGATGTTTAGAGTCATGAAAAAATTAAAGCTAGTTAAGAAGGCACTGAAGGAGCTGAATAGAACTGGTTTCTCTGAAATTCAAGCAGCTGAAGTCAAGGCTTATCATGCTATGATGGAGGCTCAAAAAAGAATGCATCTGAATCCTCATGATGAGCAACTTAGAAATCAAGAATTGCTTGCAGTGCAGGAGTATTCTTTGAAGCATACTGCTCATATGGAATTTTTAAAACAGTATGCAAAGATGGACTGGGTACAACATGGAGATGAAAATTCAGCTTTATTTCATCAGAGTATAAAAGCTAGAAGGATGCACAATCATATATATAGCATATATGACATAGAAGGAAATTGGAAGGATAGTGCTACTGGTGTTACTGACTCTTTTTTAGCCTATTACAATCAGTTACTAGGTAGTACATCTGATAGAACTGATGTGTTAGCACAGGTGATTCAGTGTGGTCCAGTTGTAATTGAGCAACACAGAGCAATTTTAGAGGCCCCTTACACATCTGAAGAGATAAAAACTGCACTTTTTTCTATTCCAGGGGAAAAGTCACCTGGTCCTGATGGTTTTAAGACATATTTTTACAGAGATGTGTGGGATATGGTTGGAACTGAAGTGGTAGAAGCTGTAAAAGATGTTTTACAGAGTGGCAGGTTGTTGAAAGAAGTGAATGCTACTGCTATAACATTGATCCCCAAGGTTAAATGTCCAAAGACAGTTGCTGAATTCCGGCCAATCTCATGTTGCAACACTATCTATATGCATAACCAAAGTGTTATGCAATAGATTGAGAAGCATTCTTCCTGACTTGATCTTAGAAAATCAAGGAGGGTTTGTACATGGGAGATATATTGCACATAATATTATGGTTGTTCAGGATCTGGTAAGGCATTATGGGAGTAAGAATGTGATACCAAGTTGCTTATTGAAGATAGACATTCAGAAGGCGTATGACACTGTCAATTGGGAATTTTTGAAGCAAATGGTAGAACAATTAGGCTTCCCTATGAAGTTTATTCAGCTGGTGATGGAATGTGTGACAACACCCAGATTCTCTTTGCTTATAAATGGGTCAATGAAAGGCTTTTTCCCTGCTAAGAGGGGGCTGAGACAAGGTGATTCTATGTCTCCCCTCTTATTTGTCATATGTATGGAGTATTTTTCAAGAGTATTGCATAAGATGAGTGAGCTTTCTCAATTCAAATTTCATCCTAGATGTAAGGAATTGAAGCTCACTCATATGTGTTTTGCTGATGATTTGATCCTCTGCTGCAAAGGAGAATTTGCTTCAATATATCTCTTGTTAGATACGTAAACGAACACAAGCCGAGCAGACCACCGTTCGGGCTCGGCTCGGCCGATAAGCAGTCCTAATTCTCCCCTAAGGTGAAGTGAGTAAATTAAAAAGAAACGCAGGGAGTAAGTAATAACTAATTAGTTGCTACCTGCTGCATTTGATCTCTCTCGACTAAAAATGCAAGGACTAACTATTGCGATCGATTTTCACTTGCAAACTTTGCGTCTTTGCGATAGCAAATTTATGAGCCATCTTTAACATTTTCATCATATTTTATTATTAAAAATGTGACAATTTCAATTTCGAAATACAAGCTACAAATAACTATTGATAATAAGAATCTAATAATAGTATATTAAGTACTACTACTATCAATTTTGGACAGTAGAAGAGACTTGAAGTGCTTCTGCTCAATTTTTATTTGTAATTTTTTTTTTGACGGGTGTTCAATCCATTTTTAAAAGACAATCAGTACCCCTTACCTTTTCAAGTGAATTAATGGTAACCACTATTTAGAAGTGTGTCTGTTCAACTTGTATAATGTACATAATAATGCTGACTAGCGAAAACAAATAAAAAGAAAAGAAGAAAAAACCGATAACAAAAGAAGACCAAGTGTTATGGAAAAGAAAAAGCATATGGTTCTGTCATCCTACACCAGCCTTTATATTTTCCTTTTCTTTTCATTGCCTTAAATTCTTCTCTAATTAATTCCTCCTTTTTGCTTTGTGCGTTCTTGATTCCAACTTAAACTGCATAGACAATAGGGACAATGGGGATCTACTAGGAGAGCCTACAATCACTGATAATTAGTAGCTAGGAGTATCTTTTTCTTAATGCGTAGTGTTGTTTTATGTTCTTTTTCATTGTCTTTTCCCATATTAGGGATGTTTGACGGAGAGTAGAGTAAATGGGAGTACATCAAACAATTTTGGGACTAAATAGTTGTTTTATTTTTTAGCTTGGTAACTTGTTATAATTTTCAATAAACTACGTAGGAGTATTTCCTTAGTCTTATGCCCAAGTACACAATAGAGAGTTGAACCATCCAAACCCTTTTCGGAAGGCGGACGTTGGCTCTACTTTATTTGATGCTTATTGATTCTAATTTCAATTTTTTCTTAAGGGTATAAATAGGAGTTTAGAATAACATTTTATTATTAAGGGAGAAACCTAAGTTATCAAAATTAATGAGAAAAAACAAATTCATATCCACTCGAAAATCAATATCTTTGGCCGACCTTGTAAATGAGTGTGAAGCTAAAAAGAAGTGAAAAGTGGAGGTAATGCAGCTTACACCATCAATAAAGACGACGATGCTCTAGAGTCCAGGGAGACTAGAATAGTTAGTCTCAGAGAATGTTGATAGTCATAAGGTTATCACCTTTAATAATGAGTTTGGGGATCCCAAAATCTTCGAGTACAACATTGCAGAAGGAGACGATTTCGGCAATAGATAGATTAATTAATATATTTCTTTTTGTAGGATTTAATGTCACAATCATGTAGGGCAACATCAGTTTGTTGAAGCGAAAAATAATTGTGTGCCTTATATTAGGACTAGGCTTGTGGTTCATTGGAGTATATATACAATCGTTGCGCATTTGCGTGGTCCTGTTTTCTCCAAAGAAGTGGTTTTGTCGACTTGGATTATTAGAAAACTCATAGCGCCCTAATGTAAATGTGATGTTTAGCCACATGGGAGCATAATTCTCATATAACTAAGTTATCTTTATTTTCGCCGATTTTAAAGAAAAAAGTAAAAAAATTCGCCGATTTTTCGAAACGCCCTAATTTTATTTCCGCCCAGAAATGGACCTAAGAGAGAGATGAGTGTTCATAGGAATAAAATATTGGGTTTCGATTGAGAGATAATCTTGAGAGCCATATATCACCATATCATACATTTTCTATCAAGATCCTACTATAATTTCGGTGGTTCTTTTTCAGGGATCCCAAATTTTTATTCTAAATCTTCTTGTTTTCTTTTATATATATATTGTTCTTGCTATTTCATATCTCCAGCATCAAGTTGTGAGTCTAGCTCAAACCCTAGTATTTGTGTTATTGCATGGTCTATTATTTATCCAATATGATATAGATTGTTACTAAGGAATTTGGATAACTCCCTCGGTTGCATCTCTTCTTAAGCAAGAATGTCACAATTTACCTTCTCTAACTCCAACATCTGTTTGATCCCTTTCCCCTTGTATAACCACTGTGGCCTTTGTGATATTCTCCAACCTAGCTTCAAAAACATATACCGATATCATTAGTATTTAGTGTTGCCTCTCGTTACTTGGCCAATTTTCTTCCCGCCTCAGTTCTTACGAATTATATCAAAACTATAGTCACATATAATATAAAGCTTAAATTACACGGGATCAAACTTTAGTTTAAGATAAAACAAAAAGCAGTTTGGAACATATTTGTATATGCCTTGAGAATTTTATTCTTGCATATATATTGTTCATTAAGGATCAAATAAAAGGCTAATGTTGTTTGTCCTTTTAGGGATAAGATCAACCTTGGTGTGTACAATTTGATATACATGTAACTATATCTCATGCATTCTGATTCCCTTCTTTCCCTTCCGACGTTGATGTTTCAATTGCGCTTTCCTTGCATGCACTTCGTACACGAGTTATGCGTTGGAATAGAGCCAACTATGAGGACTTTGCTAGAAGGCAAATTTTGTAGGTTTCTTTTGGCTGATTAAAATTCGTAAGAATTGGATGTAAATGATTTTTGTTTTTAAAACCTAAAGGACCTTCTTAAAGGAACTAATAAACCCACCATCAAATATATTCCCTCAGTTTATTTTTAATCTACACACTTTTCTTTTTGGTCTGTTTCTTTTTTATCTACACACTAATACTTTTATTCTTGGTAACATGTCTCATCTACTTTTCCCTTTTTTTCCACCCATGTCATCCACTTTTTAATGTTTTAACCCACATTTTAGGTTTTCTCTCTCACTTTTCAGCTTCTTTCTCCATCTTTTCATTTTCTCTCTCATACTTTTGTATTTCCTAACTCCTTGGTTACCCCCAAAGTGAAGTAAGTAAACTAAAAAGAAATGGAGGGAGTATACATCAATCTCAATGCCAGAAAGAAAGGCGGTGTATGTCTACAATTGAGCTTTCACATAGATTTTGTACAACATCTTGTCACCTTGATTTCAACCAAAACTTGATTCTTCAATATATGATAAAACTTGCAAATATTTTAGTAAACAATGTGGTTTTATAATTGGAGGGCACTATGCAAGAAAGTGAGTTGTGAAAGCCTTTCAATAATGAACAAGGCCTTCTTAAAACGTTTGGAGGCTTGTAATTAAATTATTTGGGCCCTCAACATCAAAAATATATTATACACAGATCTTTATTTATATATTAAAAAGTGTTTCTAAATAAGGAATAATATCACGTGGCGCTCTTTGATGAGTGAGAATTTAGTCTCACTCATGTACATATTTTGATAGTTTTTTGCATGCTATTTTTGCATTTAAGTGCACTTTCTCCCTCCAATTTCCTCATTTTCATCCTC
Organism: Beta lomatogona; assembly: GCA_947646795.1. Classification (NCBI taxonomy): domain Eukaryota; kingdom Viridiplantae; phylum Streptophyta; class Magnoliopsida; order Caryophyllales; family Amaranthaceae; genus Beta; species Beta lomatogona. The sequence goes on from CANSNZ010001286.1 coordinate 308,680, forward strand.
TAGTGGTGCATGCTAAGTATTTAGGATTCCTTGACTTTTCCCCCTCCTCTTTGATCACTAACATCTTGTTTAGTGTTGATTTTTGAGGAGAAAAGAGTAAAACAGGGGAGAGTTGGCGCTCCTTGTAAAATAGGAGTGGGCGCTCCTATCCTACAAGTCCTAGACCTTGGCAGTTTGAGGCAGGGAGTTTGGAGTGAGAAGAGAGCTACCCAGGAGTTGGCCCTCCTAGCATGGAGAAGAGAGGAGCGGGTGCTTCGTAGGAAATAAGAGTGGGCCCTCCTATGCGTGCTAAGGGACATCAATTGAAGCAGAAGGTCAGAGCGACCCATGAGCTCCCATTGAGCAAGCGATCCTGGCGCGTCTTTGCTTGGAGCGGGCGCTCCTCTTGAGCTGTACACCTAACCAGTTGGCAGAGAGCTTGTAGTGACCCATGAGCTAGCAAGGTGCTCTCGCTTCACTGCCTACTTTTGTTAGGAGCGGGAGCTCCTTGTTATTTTCTCGACTTTTTTTGTTTAAACGTTCTTTTTCATACGTTTATGTAATAATATAAATACTCTGTCCACTTAATGACGGATTAACTTTTATTCCAAAAAATCATATTTAGAGAGTTTTTACCTTAATCTAGTGAGAAAGTGAAACCCTAGAGAGAGAAAGTAGATGTTCAAGTTCTTGTAGCTTGGATTATGGCAAAAATTGTGGTTTTTATGCAAGATATTCATTTCTTCTTCATGGTATAAGTAATATCTCTTTTCTTCTCTCTACCTTTTATACTTTTTTTTTTGTTTAGTTAACTTTTGTTTACTTAGTTTAAAATCCATGTTTAGATTTTAGTTTCTTAGCTTGATCTTGTGTTAATTCTTGTGTTGTTGCTTTAGTTGTTCATGTTTGATTTTCCCCTTTTATTAGTATTACTATGATGATTAGTGAGTAGTTAATTAGTTGGGGGTTGGGATGGAAACCCAACCATGATTGATTTGGGTATTTGAATATGAAGTTAGGGGTTTGATTGGGCTTATTAATTGATTAATAGCATGATTATTATTTACTTGCCTTCTAGTTGATTACTTGGATGTTTGTTTTATTGATGCCTTAGTCAAATTGAGAGAGGAGATTAAGGTTGACATTTATGCTAGTATCTTGCTTAATTGCTCATGAGAGTGAGATTTGAGTGAGGATTTTGTGAATTGACATTGTGCTTATTCCTTGGTTGTATGTTTGAGACCATGAGAGTGGCTTAAATGTGTGGTCTAGGTAGTTTTATGCACCCTTGAGAGAGGGATTACAACTAGTTAAGAGTCAATAACCTCAATTAGTTGCTTGATTTCTTTAATTCCCCTATACTTCACCCTTTTAATTGCCTAAATCATGATTGAATGGTGTTTATCCCCTTCTCCCATTAATTTCTCATTTGATTTCTTGTCTAATCATATAGCGTCTTCCTAAGATCCTAATTAATTAATTATTTTAGTTCTTAATCTAGTAAACCAATCATCTTGCCAAATCTTCAACTTAGCTTGCAATAATTAGCAATCTTAGTGTTCTTCTTGCTATTCCCTGCGGATTTCGACCCTTGCTTACAACTTTACCTAGTTTAGTGGTTTAGTTAGGTTGTTTGATTATAGGAGATTTGTAACAACCAAATTTCCCTTTGTCACTCTTCCTTAGGATTTTTACTACACATAATCCACGTACAATTAAAAACAGTTAATGCATTGTATAAGATTTGATCCCATAACTTTAACTTCATATACTAAAGTCTTAACCATTAAACCAAATGAAATTTGGTGATATCATTTTAAAGTAATAAAGAAAAATATAACTATGCGGGGAATAGCCCCGCCTAAAAACTAGTTTGAAACGTTAAAACACATACTACAGAGAACCACTCTCTGATTGATTTTACGAAAAATAAAATAAATAACGGAGAATAGTGGAGTACAAATATTGTGTCTAATATAAATAATATTTTTTAGTAGGTTGATTTGCACGCCCTCTTAGACGTCCCTGATCATGAACTTAACAGAAGTTATTATTTTTTTTCAAATTTGAAACAGATTAACGTAAATACCAATGCAAAAAGCTCCCAGTATTATTCCACAAGTTTTCCCCCTGCTTATATCCTTTGTGATGGGTTCTTTATTAAAAGGTTTTAAATTCTTGTGAAAAGTTTATTTTCGTTCCAAAATGGCAACATAGAGGAAAAGAGTTCTTTAGAATTTATCAATAATCTTAACTACCTTTCACGAGCCAAAAACAAAATGAAATATTCTAAGGTGCACTTGTGTTCAGAATAATATTGAAGGGGGTGGGGAGGTATGAGATTCACATTTTCATTTACCCCACCTTCCAAGTTGCATGCAAGTTTTGTGCAACTTATGTTACATCGTATTTATAGTATGCCTTACTTCGTAATTGGCAACGAAATTTACAAATATTGACACATTTTATTTAAAAGGATCAAATATACAAAGAAAATCAATTTTAGATTTATGAGACGTTATTTATAAATCATGATATGAAAATTTTAAATTTAAACTTAATTTAATTTAATTATCGGTTTAATTTTCTTATGTGAATTAGTTATCCAGAGTTCCAGATAAGAAATTGGAAATATTTCTCCTGTTGCAATGATCGGAGCAAAAAGCTCACTTCCAATCTATATCTACTCCATCAAATAACTCATTATTTACAGATGATTAAGAAGTTGCATCTTACATCGCACATTATCTCATCATGACATAAGTGTTAAATATGGGTCTGGGCCGCACCCATCACAAGGAGAGTTAGTCCACTTCACAACACAAAGGAGGTTCCACCTTAAAACCATACGACAAGGGGAGTAACCCTTTTTCAATTGGCCCAGAGTAAATTAATGGTCCCAGTTGTAGGCCTGACTCTGATACCATGTTAAATATAGGTGTGGGCTGCATCCATCACAAGGAGAGATAGTCCACTTCACAACACAAAGGAGGTTCCACCTTAAAATCATATGGCAATAAGGGGAGTAGCCCCTTTGCGTTAAAAAGTGAACCCATCTCTCTTCTGTAGGGCACTCACATGTGTTGTGCGCTATACATTATAGCTTCAACAATAAGGCTCATAAAGAATTAAAAAAGCTCACCCATTTGTCATATACTTTCCCGTTTCAAAATAATTGCTATATAGAGAAAGTTGGGAGTTTTAAAAAAAAGATGGGAGAGAAAGTGGGGGACCATCGGTTTTTGAATAAAAACTAGTTATTAGGTTTGGGTAAGGAAAATTTTCATTTATTAATATTATACTTTGAGATGATAACACTAAATATTACATGGTCTAGTGGTTAAGACTTTAGTATATATTCTTGAGGTCGCGGGATCAAACTCTATACTATGCAATTTCTAATTTTTGTATTGTATGTGGATCGTGGAGTAAAACGCCCTTAGGGAGAGCGCCACGTGACACCGTTCATTCTTTAAGAACGCCTATTAATATATTAGTATAGATACATCTGTCAAGGAAAAAAGTATACAACCACCAACTTTTAAGAGTATTCTAGAAAGTCCAGATGTAGAAAGAAGTCCATTTTACGATATCTAGCAAGTACTATGACATTTCTATTTTATGAAAGTGTTGCAAGTATTTTGAAACAAATAAAGTATGTTTGTATAAATTCAGAATAATGATATGAATGCTGGAGTGTCTAATTTCTTCAATAAGCTTTGATCAACTAGTACGTTTATAGAAGTATAACTTTTGTAATGAAGAAGAAAATCAATTTAATAATAATATTAATGAATATTTTTATAATTATAAGGAAAAATTGATTCTAATAATCCAACCTTTAGGCTGTTCGTTCAAAATAATCCAACCTTTTGATTATTATTTAATAATCCAACCTTTTGATTATTATTTAATAATCCAACCTTTCATCCCAATCCGCTCATAATGCACCGGGACCTGTTGAAACAGGTTGATGACCAGGAGAATGGGTTAATTACACACGTGTCTTGCTCTGATTCATTGTGACTTAATTAAATATTTTTTACTACCCCCTCCCTCCCCTTGCCCACCCACCGCCACCCCTCCCTCCCCTTGCCCGCCCACCGCCACCAACCCCCCCATCCCCACCCACCGCCAACCCCTCCCTCCCCTTGCCCACCCACTGCCACCCCCTCCCTCCCCTTCCCCACCATGGCCACCAACCCCCGATCGCCACCCCCTTCCCTCCCTCCCCTCCCCTCAAGCCACGAGCCGTCTCGTGGCCTAACCTGTTCAGCCCCACCTCCGGTCAATGCGCCGCCCGGTACAACAAGCAGTACTACCGGCGCACGACCACCACTGCGTCTCCGGCCTCCACTCTCCTCACCGCATCCACGCCCACCAACCCGCATCCGTGCCCCCCCCACCACCCCTCCCATCCCCGCATTCCGGCGGCGTCTCATGCCTCCCAGCCAACCCCAGGCGTCCCCCCTCCCTCCGTCCTCTCACCGCATTTGCAACCACTCGCCGGCGCATATACCATCCAGCTTCACCGCCATCACAACCCGGCCAACACAACGCCATCTTCTCGTCTTCTCGGCGCGTAGGGGTTGTTCGCAAAGGGGTGGGGGGTGGGGCAGGGAGTGGGGGTGGGGTAGGAATCGTGATCGGGGAGTAGGGGGTGGGGGTGGGGGGGGGTGGTTCTTCATGAGTGGTGAGGCATGGGAGGGAGGGAGAAAGAGGGAGAAAGGGAGGGAGATTAAAGGAGAAAATGAAAAAAAAAAATTGCCATTCCAACAGGTTACCGGTCTCACGATGCATTATGAGCGGATTGGGATAAAAGGATTATTAAATAATAATCAAAAGGTTGGATTATTTTGAGCGAACGGCCCAAAGGTTGGATTATTAGAATTAATTTTTCCTAATTATAATAATAATAATAATAATAATAATAATAATAATTATTATTATTATTATTATTATTATTATTATTATTATTATTATTATTATTATTATTATTATTATGTCTGAAAGAAACATTAATTATAATTACTATGCACCTTTTTCTAGATAGAGTATAGCCAGGTAGCAAAGCAATACTGGAAGGCAGAGCAATAGAGCATAATTAAGATTTGATTAATTTTCTGTTATTGGGTGCATGTTGATTTTCAAAATTAATGTAATTTCTTTAACGGAATTACTTTTATTTATTGGAAGTCGATATATATTTATTTGGGAATCTGGATGAAATGCTGCAGTGTACCAAATTAAAAGGAGAAAAATTGCATGTTGATAATGGATAAAAGAAAGGCGAAAAAAGAAGGATTTATCTTTGAGCATAAGGAACATTCCATCCTTCGTCTTTAATTTGACCATCCCAATCTCCACCGCGAATATTGTACTCTAGAATTGTTACACAGAAATTCTCAAGCATGAGAATGAACCCCTACCCAAAAAAAAAAAAAAAAAAAAAAAATTACACCAAATCACCAATCAATTTAGGACAACTATTTGCACGCACAGAGACCTGATTCCACGGAAAAAATTTATGCACAATAATCAAAAAGAAATAATTATATTCTTTATAGTAATTTAGAACAGGGTGTAACTGTTAGTAGTACTATTTTTTTTTGAGGGGTAACTGTTAGTCTGTTAGTAGTACTATAGTATAACAAACACCATTACTTTAAATAAATTGTCAGTGCACTTGTCAAGACAAGTGTAGTATTGTGTTGATAATCCTCGCCATTCTTTTTAAAATTATGCCATTGCATGTTCATACATACACTTGATCTAAGATATAATATACAGGTAAAAAGTAGTGATATTGGTAGTTGAACTAAAATTTAGAATGATATCACTTTATAGTGTGACATCACTGACATGCATGTTTATTTTAGGAAAATTGGACAAAAGTAATAAGCGGCTAATATGATGAGTAACACCCTTCATAATATAATTCACCCCTTAAGTGGCACCTTAATAATATGATAATTAAGTAATTGCTTCTTAATATAATAACTCATTCATAAACAATGCATCAATTAAGTAACACCCAAATAATAGGGTAATTCCACCTAAATGATTTAATAAGTAACCACTACATAATGTATTGTGTGACCCCAGGTTAATGGTAAGATGGAAAGTAATACCCCTAAACAATATGATAACAAAACTCTTGGTGCTTACTTTACCTTTGTCAAACGTTGTAGTTGTAACATAAATCACTTTCAACTGATTTGAAATTTTAAGTAACGGCTAGCACTTCATAATAAGTAACTCATAGATGTGTAATGGTAGTATGGACGCGTCATACCATCAATTCATGATACCACACGTTACACAAAAGGTGGACCGTTAAAAATATTTTTTATAGCCCCATTTTAGTTTGTAATTACGATCAACCTGATGTAGTTTTACCCGACCTTGCTAGAATGAATGCTTTGTTTTCTAAAACATGCAATTATATGTTAGATTTATGAACACTAGATCCACTTCAATCTTTTCATAAGGAGCCATAACTAAATGTAATATGTTATTTGTTTTCAGTTAATTTAACTGCGATGCGTTAAAGACTTATAGTAGCTTAATCAGTTGAACTAGTTGACCAAGCTTACCTAACACAAAACGAATTTTGTGTCCATAAGCCATTCCCACAAAAAGTTGAACAAAATATCGTATAGAGCCATAATTCAGATCGAACCAACTTAAATGGAGTGGATCAACATTCTAGCTATCCTCAAGAAAAAAAATAACACTCTGACTCGGTACAATACAAAACCAGCATCAGTACACTGTGAATTCGAACTAACTACTAACTAGAGCTGGTCATATGATATGCAGGCTTCTTTACCTCTATTAGCTCGTAAACCAAACACTAATTATTGTCAAAATTAGCCAAGTTTGGAGAATAACATGAAATGTGGTCAGAGATAGTAGTAGTAGGCTAGTACTACAATAATGTCCTCTGAAAAGTTAAGAGCAAAAGTGTGAGGTAAGACTGTGTGTGTGGGAGATTAAAAGGGAGGACGATATTCGGCCCCTCACGAAAAAATATTGCTTTGTTAAATGATGATGATGAAGCTTTTATAGCAAAAAGCCTGTTAAAACACACAACTTTCTGTCATTCTTGAGTCTTCAGAAGATCTCCTTAGAAATATTTCATCACTTTGATTGGATGATTATGATCTCATTGTACAGAAGCAAAGGACAACTATTATAATATGTTTATTTTTTAACAAAGAAATTCCTGTTTCCACTCATCCAATCAAACTCATACACGTTTCGAAAGACCCATGAGACCACGTATGCTCATATATTTTCTTGGGATTTTTTATAATTTTTCTTAGGAGCTGTTTGGCTATTCCACCTTTAATTTGTTGAGTTGTTCCATGGTCCAAGCCACTTCTTTTGGCTAAGCCCATGATGGTGAGACCAGTTGAGGTTATTGGTGGTGTTTTTCTTTTTAGAAATTGGTAGCCAGCCTAGCAAGTAGCAACTATGTTAGAATATTCTTTTATTTTCACTTCCTACTTGCCTCTAAATTTTACAAATTCTTACATTCCCGTAGGTAGCTATATTTGGATGGGTGACAATCGAAACATAGTTTAGAGAATGAGGGAGTGGAAGAGTGGTAAACTCTTTTATCTTCCACCCACATGTTGTGGGTTCGATTCTCATCAGGGGGTTTGGGGGGGTTTGGGGGGCTTTGGGGTAGGTTGTATTTAGGTGCCCTGTGAGAGGGCATTAATGTAATTTATCTTACTAATTTAAAAAAAAAAAAAAATCGAAACATAGTTTACCAATTTCTTTGCCTTGATGTTATTTGGCATCCATATTTACTGTATATCATCCGTATCTACAGGGCCGGTCCTGACATTTTGTGGGCCCAGGGCGACACACTTTATAGGGGCCCTTGATACCTTAATACTATAATTGTAATTTTAGACTTTTGAGTAGTACATAATGCTGCTGTAAGAAAAAAGAACATAACTTGACGAGCCAATCTTTTATTTTCATTATCTTTTAAAGAAAAAATCAACAAAGGATAAAAGTGTAATCTTTTTAAAATGAATGAAAATGCATTTTGCGATTTAAGTTTAGAATATACTTCTACTAGCTAATAACCAAGTATATATGAATAAGTAATAAGATATTTGTAAGTTGCAAGTCGTAAAAGAAAATCAAATTTCCGAAAGTCGTTTATAACTTGTAAATTTAAAGATATATGCATATAAAATTTAGATTTTTTTAAAAATTGTCATTATAAAATTATTATCTTATAAAGATTTAAAAGAAGAGTTCAAATCAAAGTGCTTTTATAAACCAAAGTACTAGTTCTCGATGTAAAAAAAAAAAGGTACTAGTTCTACATATTAAATGTTTTCAATTCAAATACTTTGCTATCATTTATTAAGAATAGACATAATTTTATATGCATGTAATTTAACCTCATGAAATTGCTGATATTTAAAAGAAAGTGAGATTTGCAAGATAGTAACTAGCAAGTAGTTTATTATGCCATATTATGCCACTGGAAGTAATAACTGCAACTGAGTACTTGCAAAACTAAATTGACAGTATTACACTAAGCTCCAAGCAAGTTTTTAGAAAAAGAAAAAAAATATGAAAATGATCAAGAAAGAGAATCGAACTAGTGACCCATTGCAACTTCATACATGAACTGGGCGCTAAGGGAAACCACTAAGCCAAGCTTTCAATTTACAATTAGTAAGACACGCATGCTTATTTATATTCTAAAACTTTTTAATTTTTTGGGCCCTTCAAGGTTTGGGCCCTGGGCTATTGCCCCTTCCTCCACCCCTCAGGGCCGGGCCTGCGTATTTATACAGCGTTTTTTTTTATTTTTCTCTCTCCATAACCACCACCCCACCCCTCCCCTCCCCTGCAACCCCACAGCCAACCCCTACATCCCTTCCCCCGTAGCTCCCCACCCTACCCCTACAGCACCCCTGCATCCCCCACCCCAGGTGACTCCACCCTTCACCTCTCTCTTCTTCGTTGCAGCCACGCAGCGCCCCACCCCACCCCCATACCCCTGCAGCACCCCCGCAGGTCGCATCCCACACCACACCCTTCGCCTCCCTCCTCTCCCTTCATCGCAACCACGCAACCCCCACCTTTCGCCTCCCTCCTTTGCCTTCGTCCCAGCCCCCATCCCACCCTCGCATCCCCCCAGCGCCCTCACCCCAGCACCCCTTCCCCTCCTCGTAGACCCGCCGCGCGTTTCCTCCTCACAGCGCATCCCCCCACGACGCACCCCTCACCCTTCTTCTTCCTCTTTCTACTTTCCTCCTCCCCTATTTTATGAGATTTCGATTTTTTTATTTTTTTACTACTCCAGGTGGAACCGAAACAAAATTTCGTTTCCACCATGGTAGAACCGAAACAAAATTCCGTTTCCACCATGGTAGAACCGAAACAAAATTTTGGTTCCACCATGGTGGAAACAATTTTTTTTCCGTTTCTACCATCAAATTGACTTGGTTCGTACTAAAAAAATATAAAATTTAAATAATTTTGTGGTTAAAAATAGAAAATACAAAATACATATAAATCTACGGACAATGTTTAGTAAATACGGACGGTAAATTGTAAACCAGTTAATATATATATATACATATATATATATTTATATATATATATACATATACATATATATATATACATATACATATATATATATATATATATATATATATATACATATACATATATATATATATACACTACTCCTTAGCTTATATGTATCATGTGTGTATCTTCTTTGTTCTAATCTCTCCTTTCAAAACCTTCACTTGATCATTCTCTTTCTTCTAATTTGTGTTACAAAGATCTGAACAACAAATATATACACTTTAATTTGAGATATTTGTTGAAATATTCTATAGAGACACTAATAGCTTTATTATAAAATATTTTTCCTTAATAGAATACAATCTTAAAGTGAGATATAAGATTAAAAATAATATGCAAAGAATTGTAATTCTTCTTTCGTTAATAATAACTCAAACTGAGATATAAAATTAAAAATAAAATGAAAAATTACCTGTTGAAATTAATACGTAGTATGTAAAAGTTAATCATACATATTAATTTATATATATTTTAGCAATATCTATAATGTCCTTTCCACTTTATTTTCACATAATTATCTCTTACTCTTGAGCATTCGATTTGCTCTATCTCTCTTTTGATGTTCCTAGTTTGAATTTTTTTTTGTCTCAAAATAATTTCAATTAGAAACATAATAGAGGAATGGATCAAAGGAAATATCATGGTTCAATTCTTCTCATGCTTGAGTACTTTATAAATAACATTTTATATACATCGCATTGAATATAAATAATTATTAGTTTTCAAATTTCGTCGCCTACTTTTTCTTATATAATTTTCACTACAAGATCAACTTGCCCCTTCTAATGAGTAAAGAATTTCTCCTAGCACACGTATTCAGGAAAATATAGAATAAGCCAGTTAATAAACATGGACTACTGCCATTTACACGAGATTATAGGATAATGATGAGAGACACCATGAACCTGAAGCTACCTGGGACAACTATAGTTTTATAGGATGGTTAGCTTGGAAACACAGACTGCAGACCAGAGAGAGACTTGCTGCAATTGGCATCTGCAATACCTCTCAATGTGCATTGTGTGAGGTGAGTCAAGAAGATCATGCTCATCTGTTCTTTTGTTGTCCATACAACAAACAATGTTGGTAGGAAATAAAAAAATGGTTGGGTATTCAAATGACATCTCAGCATATATTACCTAGCTTAAGGTGGTTGAATAGGAGATTTCAAGGGAGCAAATTCAAGAAGAAAGTTGTAATTGCTATATATTTCATTTGGAAGGAGAGGAATAATGCTATCGAACTCCGGGCCGGATTTTTGGCCTAATATTTTATTTAAGCCAGAAAAAAATCTAATATTTTTCATTACTTGAATACTCCTTTATCTCATCACCTTCTACTTATAATAGTTTTTTTATAAATAATAGAATCTAAAAACATCTACGCAGAGTAGATAAAATTGTGCAGGATGTTAAATGTAGTGTTAAAATGAGAATTGTTGCCAAAATACCAAAGAAAGCTAACGAGCAAGATGTACAGTGGTTTAGGAGCTTGTAATTTTTCTGGTTGTATAGATTTTTTTTTGTTCTCTTCCTTTATTTGAGGGGGCCAACCTAGTTAGGCTGTTCAATAATATAAAAGTTGCTAGGTTGTAAATGGGTTTTTTGTGGAAATATATTCTTTCTTTCTTAGAAAAAAAAAAAAACATGGACTCCAACTCCCCCCTCTCAATATGTCTCTTTTTATCCCTCCAACCTGTGGTTAATATAGGTGATACCGCATTTTCAAATAGGTTAGTAGGGGTTAGCTAGGGGCATTCCTATTAAAATCCATCCACAAGGATTATTCGTATAATAAGTAGAATCTTTGTGTTTTATATTGATAATTCTTTTATTGGAAATCATTTTTATGTCTATCCTTGTTAAGTTGTTATGTTGTTTTTGGAGTCCAGGAAAATGATACATTTTCTTACTCCTTTACTGTGATTTGACTTGTTCCTAATCTCCTTGTGTTCATTAGATTCTGAATTAAAGAATCTTTTTTCTCCATTAAACTTTTCATTGGGAGAGGTACGACATCCAACAACAGGACTACATGTACTTTAGTCATGTTTAATTTGCATTTTAATTATGGGCTTACTAGTAAGATTGGTATGAAAAAATGCACTCTCCTCTATCATCTATACAAATATATCAAAAGACGTTTCTAAATAAGGAATTGTGCCACATGACGCTATCCCATTGAGTATTTACTTCATGTGCTCCACATACAATTAAAAAAATTAGAAAACGCATTGTATAAGATTTGATCTCATAACTTTGAACTTATTTACTAAAGTCTTTAACCACTAAACCAAGTAATGTTTGGTGCTATAAATTTAAGGAAAAATTGACAACAATAAGTTAACCTTTGAGCCGTCTTCTTAAAATAAGTCAAGAATTGGATTAACTCAGAATAAGTAAAGCTTGTGGGGGTGTCTACTTTTAATGGGTCCAACAGGTAATTTACCTGTTGTTATAGGTTACCTGTCTATGTGTCATTTTTATATTGATTTAAATTTTTATTTAAATTTTTTGATTAATTCTAAACCTCCCCCCATCCCATATTCCATCCCCTACCCTCTCGCTACCCAGCTCCATCTGTCATTCCCAACCTTACCTGCCTTCGAACTCCCCTCCCCCTCCCTTACCCAGCCCCACCCCTCTTCTACCCCCAGCAAAGTCCCCCGCCTCCTCCCCTCACCTTCACTGACCCATCTTTCTCCTGACACGAATGCGATCTCGGCTTCGCAAATTGGCCCGCCATTCTCCCCAGTCCCCACCTGCAACCCCAAAACCCCGACAAATTAAATACAATAATACACCAAATTAAAACATAACAAAATCGTAAAACAATAAATGAGAATCGAATGGCATCTTGACAACGGGGACCTGGCCACCGTACATCAATTTGCAACAAACAAGAATGAAACATTGCATAACTCAACAATACAGCTTTATAGTACCAACTACCAAAAAAAAAAAAAAAAAAAAAAAAAAACAACTTTAATTAAAAATGAAGTAACCTAAGGGGCTCTTGTTAGAGCCATAAAGTGGGTTCTGAAGAACAAGATGAGGGGCGAATTTTTGAGGCTCAAATCAGTAGAAAAGAAACTGGGTTGGTGAAGGATGGAAATGGGAAAGAAGATGGGAAAGTGGGTCCTCTACTCCTCTTCATTTGGGTTTCTATGCAAGGAAGGAGTGTGAGAGAAGAGAGAGAAAGGAGTTTTGAGTATAACTAGGAGGAGAATGGAGATGGCCAGGGTTTAACTGGGAGGAGAGAGAAACTGTGTTGGTGAAGGATTGAAATGGGAAGGAAGATGGGGCTGCTGGCCGGGAAGATGGTTATGAGGTGGTGTAGGATTAGTGAAGATGTGGTGTAGATTAAAACGCATAAAGACCTTCCCTTATTTGACCGTAAAAAAAAATTTACCTATTGTTCAGGTCACTGGTCATCTGAACCCATTAAAAGCGGACACCTTCACAAGCTTTACTTATTCTAAGTTAATCCAAAGGCTGACTTATTTTAAGAAGATGACTCAAAGGTTGGCTTATTGTTGTCAATTTTTCCTAAATTTAAAGTAAAATATTAATAAATGAAAATTATCATTACCCGGGGTATAGCCTGGGCCTAAAAACTAGTTTGGTATAAAAGATGCTGACATTATTTGGGTATAAGCAACGAATTCAGCATATATAAACCTACATATCCAGTAGACTTTACAATGTGAGATGTTATTGTTCATCATGCCTGATTTAATTTCTTAAGTTAACTTCTTCTTTTTATGTATTATTACAGTACTTCTACGAACTTATAAACTTTTTCCACAATGACAATGAGTATACAACTTTGTGAGTTTTTAATTTTGAGTCCATTCGACAAAAAATCAGCTTAAATAGTAAAAACAAATAGTGAATGTATATGAAATATAGTGAACATATGTGCCGCTTTTTATAAACTTCAGTGAAAATATAGGCTAATATATTGGGGCTTCATTCTTTTATACTCAAATATAGTGCTGATATTATCTTTTTTGGTTTCCAAGTGGTAGAGGGTGCTTTATTTATATCAGTATGGCTAATTGAAATTTTCAAACACAATATACGGAAGAAAGATTAACTTAAATTATATCATAAATTAGGGGCATGTTTAGTAGTAGCTTTTTAAGTGCTTTTAGAAAGTTAACCAAGTCAAAACTCCACTAAATTCCTAAGAGTTGAGGTGGTTTTTGGATTAAAGTAGCTCAAAAGAATAGCTATTGACTAATTGAAGTAGAGGTAATAAATTTTGAAGTAGTCAATTTGTTATTTTGGTTTTTGTTACTAATGCTCTTCCTGCCCCTTCCTTTTCTTACTGTTATCTTTCTCTACATACAATATACATGATTGATTTCTCTAAACAAATTAAAGTGTAAACAGCAAACAAAACTAAAATGAGGAAGGGTGTTGAAAGCACGGAGTGTAGGTCATGAATTCTGGACATATAGTGCTAATTGTTGCTTTCTTCTTTGCTCTTGACCGAAAAGAGAAAAAAGGGATTGGTCGCAGAAGGAAAAGAAATAATGTATTGTAATACTTATTATGTGGTGAAGAAAGGTTAAAGTTAGCAATAATTATAGGAGGGGCCGATTTGTTACTGTCTCGGGCATGAATTTGCATGCATGGCACAATGGTAAGTACACAGCACAGCCTAGCTATAGTCTCATTCTTTCCGCACTATAAGAGAGAGTCAGATACTACTATACTAGTACAAATTCATGATGATAGATTGGTGTTACCATCATTAGTTGAGGTAGGACATATATCTTCTAGATTTCATCTTTCGCGATCTACCTACTTTCATATCTGATTTGTGGATGAGCAACAAGTGATCTGATAGCTATCTTAGTGGTCTTGATATCACTTTCGATTCCAAAGGTCTTGAAATCAGTCTCACTCCTTACAAGATGGAACCTAGAATTCCCCCTACTTGCAAACGAGTTCTATATAGACATTTATCTCCCCAGAAAATGGGATAAGTCAAGTACATTATTGTCATTACCATAGAGCTAGAATATACACTTTTAATTTCAATACATTAGTAGTCACATGTCCAGATGCAAAAATGCCCGAAACAATAATAAATACATGTAACTCTCGCATATTCGCAAATTTGAAACTATTGACGATATATGATACTATATAATAATTGATACCATGTCAATCTCGTCAATCATTGTACAGTTATGCGTCACACCAACTAATCGAGGACTGAGGAGAGCTTGGACATCATACAAATGTGGTCTTATAAAAACCAATAGGTCATACAAAGAGTAACTTCATTATGTCATAAAATTAAAGTGATTGGTACGACTAATAATCTCTTTTTTTTTTCAACGATGAAGGACTATGCACATGTGCAATTTTCAAGAAATCTCAATATATTTTATTAATAAATATTAACTTGCAATATAAAGCAACAGGGATTCAATTATTATAAAGGCATTGCGCAACAAAATTAATTTCGGAGCCATGATTTATCGTTTGGAAGTAAAAATGCTAGAAGAGATTTAACACAAAAATTAAGTTTTTATATCATAAAATCAGCTACAATCATATATCAACAAAACTAAAATCCAATTATCTAAATACAACGACAATATCAAATACTTAATTCTAATAGACGTAAGGAATACACTAAATCAAAAATATTCAAATACAAACGTCAAAAACCTAAAAATATACGATGAAGCTAGAATAGTAATTAATAACGAGTAGTAACTAAAATTATTGGTCCTATGTGATCATTTCTGTTGCACATACGTAATGAAGAAAGCCTTGTTGTCTCATTGTTGGACTCCAAATAGACTCCAATAAGGGTATTTTGGTAATTTTATGGGCTGCAGGTACCAAAGTAATAGTCAAATTAGGACATGTTCGGCAACAATAAATGTGGTAGTAGCTTTTAGTTGTCAGAGTAGTTGTTAGCTGTGTTGGTAGCTGTTAGTGGTTGGTGTGTATGTAGCTATTAGCTGTCCAAGTAGCGGTATAAGATATTGATGTTCGGTAAAAGAAGTTGTCAAAGTAGCTGTTTACAAATAATTAATTAAAAACTCAAACAAAACTTTAATATATAATTTATGTACCACTAAGCGCTACCTCAAATTACAAATTGTAGCTTTTCACAAACACTACTAAAACACTACTTATACCATTAAAAGTTACTTAATTACACCACTAACTTACCAAACACTACTATTTTTTTAAATTAGTGTTTTGACCTAGTCAAGACACTAAAATCTACTTAGAAAGCTTGTGCCGAACACGCCCTTAGTACCAAAGTAGACTTCGGTACTAAGTAATTGTCACTTTGGTATTGTTAAGAAAGTGACTATTTTATTTGGTACTAACTTATATTTAATTTTGTACTACAACCTATGAAATTACTTTGGTACCCTTATTAGAGTCTGAAATGGATTCCAACAATGAGATGTCAAACCAAGCTCTATGTAATGTGGATCTTGAATAGAAGAATGAAGAAAGAGGGACAAGACAGAGAAAAAAAACATGAAAAGAATCTTTTTTTTTTTTTTTTTAAAGAGTAATAAATATATTAACAAAGTATGAAAAAAATCTCAGTAACAAACAACAACAACTACCTAAACATAGAATGACTTACAACTGACACTATATCCACAAGAAACCCCAACAGCACTCTAAACAAACAACCAACCAACAAAACCCAACAACAAGAGAAAAAGAAAAACAACAAACAAACAATACAACAACAACTACCTAATTACAGCTTCTAAGGCCCTGTTCTTTTGAACTTATTTTGGCTGAACTGAACTGAACATATTTTATTTTGGCTGAACTGAACTTATTTTTGCTGAACTGAACTTATTTTTACTTATTTCTGCTGAACTGAACTTTAATTTTTACTTATTTTTGCTGAACTGAACTTATTTTGGCTGAACTGAACTTATTTTTGCTGAACTAAACTTATTTTGGCTGAACAGAACTTATTTTTGCTGAACTGAACTTATTTTTGTTGAACTAAATTGTATTAACATAATATTATCAATACTTATTATTATAATAATCAATAAATATTAACATAATATTATCAATACTTATTATTATTATTATTATTTTATTATTTTATTATTTTATAATAATAAATAATAAATAATAAATAATAAATAATAAAAATAATAAAGATAATAAATAAAAAATAATAAATAAAAAATAAAAAATAATAAATAATAATAATAATAATAAATAATAATAAATAATAGTAATAAATAATAAATAATAATAATAAATAATAATAATAAATAATAATAATAATAAATAATAAATAATAAATAATAAATAATAATATTAATAATAATAAATAATAAATAATAAATAATAAATCATAAAAAATAATATTAATAATAATAAATAATAAATAATAATAATAATAAAAAATAATAAATAATAAATAATAAATAATAAAAAATAATAAATAATAATAATAATAATAATAATAAATAATAATAAATAATAATAAATAATAATAATAAATAATAAATAATAAATAATAAATAATAAATATTAAATAAATAATAAATAATAATAATAAATAATAAATAATAAATAATAATAATAATAAATAATAATAATAAATAATAAATAATAAATAATAAATATTAATAATAATAATAAATATTAAATAATAATAAATTAAATATTAAATAATTATAATAATTATAATAATAATAATAATAATAATAATAAATAGTAGATAATAAATAATAAATAATAATAGTAATAAATAATAATAATAATAATAATAATAATAATAAATAATAATAATAATAAATGATGAATAATAAATAATAAAATAATAAAATAATAATAAATAATAATAATAAATAATAAATAATAATAATAAATAATTATAATAATAATAATAATAAATAATTAGAATAATAATAATAATAATAATAATAATAATAATAATAATAAATAATAAATAATAAATAATAATAATAATAATTAATAAATAATTAATACTAAATAATAAATAAAAAATAAAAAATAAAAAAATGAAAAATAAAAAATACAAATTCATCGTTATTTTAATTATAATATAAATAATAATAATAACAATAGTACTCCCTTTGTATTTTTTTATCTTTCCTACTTTGACTTTGCGCGTTTGCCAATGCACTTATTCAACCTTAAATATCTTTCATTACATATTTCTAAAAATTATAATTATTGGATATTAATAAAATACTCATTGAGATGAATCAAACAAGACCCCACATGACTATATTTTTTTCTTATATATTGAGAAGAATTTAAAAGATTCTCTCTAATTGTGAATAGTGTCAAGATTCCAAGTGAGAAAGATAAAAAAATACAGAGGGAGTAATAGTAATATTGAAAACAAAAATAATAATTACAACATTAGACAAGACTAAACTTATTTTGGCTGAACTGAACTTATTTTTGCTGAACTGAACTTATTTTGGCTGAACTGAACTTATTTTTGCTGAACTGAACTTATTTTTACTTATTTTTGCTGAACTAGACTTATTTTTGCTGGACTGAACTTATTTTTACTTATTTTTGCTGAAAATAAGTCCAAAAGAACAGGGCCTAAGTCCTGCAACCAATTTTTGTCTTCAATGGACCATTTCTCAGTCACCTTAGCATGAGCACGCGAACTTACTGCACATTGGATATTCCTCACCACTTGACAGGGTCTTGGAACAGCATTTTGCCATAGAGCATGATTTCTTGCAGTCCAAACATGCTACATGAAAAGAATCTTTAGGTTAACTTTACTTAGCTCATGACATAGTCGCTCTCTCAAGTACAGTATTATATGTACAATAGCGTCTTAAATTTCTTAGATACTAATAAGCAAAGCACACCAATTCAAGGGACATGGAAAAGGTCTTAGGAGCCATATGAAACTTAGGTAGGGACGTAGGGTACATAATCAGACATAACAAGATGGTCGTGGCCCGACATATTAGGCCCAATTAGGCAATTATCATATTAAATTCCACACGTAATTGTTGCTCATTGGATTACCTTTTAATATGATACCACTTTTGTTTAGTTGAGCCCTTTATTAGTTACGGACAATATTTATTGGTTAATCTATCTATTTCCCATTAATTCCTCTTTTAAAATTTATTTTTAATTGCATATATTTTTTTCTTTTGATTCGGTAGTTTACTGGCCCAAGCAGGCTCAACCCTCATGAGCTAAGGGGTAAGAAGAGGATCCCAACCCATAAGGAAACTTCCAGAGACAGGAAACTGAGAATTTATACCCAGAAGCAAATATCCACACAAACACCCCAAATATGAGGTTGATGAGAGTCGAACTCCCGACCATGGGTTGGGAGGTGGGAGCTCCAACCATTAGGCTCCCACATGATTCTCATTTTTAATTGCATATATAAAGAAGCATAAAAGGCAGTTATATAGACAAACTTCTATGACATTATACTATAATAAAAATCAAAAGTGACATATGTCACTCTCTCATTAAAAATTTGTTAAGATGATGAATTGATTAAGAAGAATTATTGATTTTGAAAATTTCAAATTTAATCCATAAGAAAACATATAACTTATGCTGAGCGAAACTCGGGCTAACAACTAGCAAATACAATAAGCCATTTTATTAAAGAGAAGCTGGGAAATCTTCAAAAATATTCTAAAAAATTATATTGTGCAAACTAATTTTGTTAAGATTTTGAATTAATTATAATTTTTTCAATTATAATTTTTAAATTTAATCCACAAAAAAGTACAAAAATATGCCGAGCTTAACTCGGGTAAAAAGCTTGTTAATCTTAATATTTGATGTCAAAAATTTACTAACGAACTTACCCAACATTCATTTTCAAAGATAGTCTATCGATTAAATGGAAAGCATAAAATACAGTAAAAATTTGTTCCATTTTACATCCTACAGTATGTTGCTAGAAAAATCTACTTATTTTTTAGACGGGAGAAAATTCAACTTTAAGATGCCCCTAGCTAGCTAGATTTCACATTAATAATTCTCTAAATTATCTTAGCAAACTCTTAATTAGCTACGGGAGGATCAGAAACATGGCATCATCTGAAAAGATGTTAGCCTTGATATATACAATTATCCGGACATAATCTGGTATATACCCATTTTTTAAGGGTGATAGTTGGAAAAGAATGATCTTGAGTGTAATACTTTATTTATTTATTTATTTTTAGACAACGGTAAAAATTTGCATTAATTAAAAACTGGAATACAACCTAAGGCTAATACAAGTAAACAGAAACAACCAAACTGTTACAAGTGCTGTATTAGCTCCTACATACGTTAAGAAAAAACAACTAACTATTATGTGTCCAGTCTAAAAACAACTTGTATTGAGCAACGACGGGTGAGGTTGGGTGATATGTCTTGATGAAAAAGACCTGATATGAGAGGGACTCTGTTGTGATACGAAACTCTGACGATCTTCAAAGAGAGAGGCGTCGTACTACAACTATTAAACCCCAATGTCTACGAGGCACTAAATCCCAAGGTGCTTGAAAAGAAACATCCTCTTGGGATTCTATTGATTCAACGAACAAAGAAGCCACTTCCTTTGGTGACTTCTGACCCTGCTTCGAGGGTACCCATAGTTTAGTCTCATTGGACTGAAACTCGAAAGATGTGGAGGTCGAAACTTGCTCCAAATCAAATTGGAGGGCCTCACACAATATGCATTTTTTAGGTGTGATGACACCTGACGCCATCACGAGAAATTGAGGCGAGTTTGATTGATGAACATCGCCCCACTTATGGATCGGAAGATCCAACCTCACAATCCCAAATCTAGAAGAACGACACACAATAGATCTGAATTGATAACCTCCTCTCATCTTGACCAACACTCGAATTTCTAAAGCGGCAGAAACCTCACAGCCAACTCTAAGATTATTGGCTCTTTTCAACGAGTCTCCTAGATCTTCCTTTGTCATAGGAAACCGAGAACCATGCACTGCCCACCGATCACTTCTAACAAATACCCAAACACATTCAGACACAAAAAGGCAAAGGTGATTGGATCTCGAAGAAACTGAATTAAAACTAAAACATAAAACAAATATGAAACAAACTAAAAACATGAGTACGAATTTCATATTAGTACTCGGCTAAGACGGAAACCGGGGATGGGGAAGGGGAACTTGACCAAACAGGGGAGAAGGGAAGGGAACTCGACTAAGACGGGGGAGGGGAACGACCGAAACAGGGGAGGGGGACACGGAATACGACCCTAGGGGACCGACTAGGGGCTGGGGAGGGAAGACTGACGGTGGAGGGGGACTCGAAGCACAGAGCAGAGGTGGGGGAAACTACGGGACAGAGGGAGTGATATACCACAGGAACAGGGCCGACGAAGAGGCTGACGACTATGGGTGGGGTACAACAGAACAAACAACTGACAGGAGAGGGAGAAGGGAAGGCGACGAGCGAACAAGGGGGAGTTGGACCAGGGCGACGCTCCTTCGACGACGAACAACTAAACCGACGACAGAAAACAAGGGAAACAACGACGAAGACAAAGAAAGACAACGAAGCAGGCTCGCCGACAACACCTACGGCCACCAGCGAGCCTGTGTCGGAAGACTTTTGTGGTTGCTAGGGTTTCTGTGTTTTGGGAAGGTGAGTGTAATACTTGGGTATATATAGCTACATGTACACCCAATGCTAAATAAGTACTTTGTTCACACAAGTATGTGTTTAATCAAAAGAATATGTTCTTATAATGAGTACAGAATTTTAAGCTAATAATATTTCAAATGAACAGCTAAAAATTCAATTGAGTATGCAAATTGTCAAAATAAGTATGTATTTGTTGAAATTAATATATGTCTTAGTTCAAGGGTGGATGCATTATTTAGATGAGTATGAAAATTCTCAAGTGATAACAAAATTAGGATGATATAAGTTCCATAAACTTTAAATGAGTATAATAGGTTTTAAATGAATATAGAAAATCTTTTTCCTTTAATTTTACCATTACTTGCTCAACTTAGAAAACATAACACCATCAAATACTCATTTTGAATATATAGACACAAGATTATTTTCAAGAGATTGTACACGTTCATATATAATCACATTTGTATACGTCAAATAAACAATTCATATGTCAACAATACATATTCTCCACATATATATATATATATATATATATATATATATATATATATATATATATATATATATATATATATATAAAGACTCCCTCTTTTGTTTTAAGAGAAATCAGTTCTAGGAAGTCTTGTTCCAAAGCGCTTTCACCCGGAAAACCTCGGAAAAGCTTACCTCTGCTAATAACACCAAAATGCACATAGAAGGAAAAACAGATGCTAACATCTTAAATCAAGGCCTTTCCCTAAAAAACCATTTTGTTCTTGTTACCAATATGCACCATACAGTTATCTTAGGAACACCTTTCATAAACCTGATAACACCTTACAATGTCAATCATGATGGAATATCCTTCAAAACCAAAGATAAAAGGCTTAATTTCCTTTTCCTAGAAAAACCCAAGACAAGAAATCTCAACATTATAAAGGCTAGCTCCATTTATTACAATGAAATAAATTCTCTTATTAACCGAAAACAGAATGACGTGCATGATCTAAAACAGGAAATACATTTACAAAAAATTGAGGACCAATTACAAGGTAATGCTCTAAAATCTCAGATAGCTGACTTCCAAAGCCTCCTTGAACGAGAAGTTTGCTCTGAGCTTCCAAATGCCTTCTGGAATAGAAAACAACACATGGTTGATTTACCTTATGAACCAGACTTTGATGAAAAGAACATCCCTACCAAAGCCCGACCAACCCAAATGAATGCTGACCTAGAACGCCATTGTCGAGAAGAGATTAGATTTCTTGAAAGTAAAGGCTTAATTTCCAAATCTCGTTCTCCTTGGAGCTGTGCGGCATTCTACGTTAACAAAGCTTCAGAGATTGAACGAGGTACGCCTAGGCTAGTCATAAATTATAAACCTCTTAACGATGCCCTTCGCTGGATCCGTTATCCAATACCCAATAAAAAGGATCTAATGCAAAAGTTACACCATGCCTATATCTTCTCAAAATTTGATATGAAATCCGGATTTTGGCAGATACAGATCAAGCCGCAACACCGATATAAAACCGCTTTTACCGTTCCTTCTGGCCAGTATGAATGGAATGTTATGCCCTTCGGTCTTAAAAATGCACCCTCTGAGTATCAAAGGTTTATGAATGATATATTCAATCCTTATTCAGATTTTTGTATTGTCTACATTGATGACGTACTAATTTTCTCAAGTACGATCGACCAGCATTTTAAAAACCTAAAGACTTTTTTCTACCTAATTAAGAAAAATGGTCTCGTTATTTCAGCAAAAAAGATTTCTCTCTTTCAAACTACGATTAGATTTCTCGGCCAAATTGTGTCATGTGGCACTATCACCCCAATTGATAGGTCTCCGCAGTTCACTAGTAAATTTCCTGATAAAATCATCGACAAAACCCAACTACAGAGGTTTCTTGGTAGTTTAAACTATGTCTTAGACTTTTATCCAAATCTTTGCAGAATTGCAAAACCTCTCCATGATAGACTCAAGAAAAACCCACCGCCTTGGTCAGATGTCTATACCCAGGCTGTTAGAACAATAAAGGCTCGTGTCTTAGAAATTCCTTGCCTTAGCTTAGCAAACCCTGACCTACCTAAAATTGTTGAGACGGATGCTAGTGACAAAGGCTATGGAGGTATCTTAAAACAAGTCGTTAATGGTAAAGAATACATTATCAGATTCACTTCGGGGCATTGGAATGACACCCAGTTAAAATACTCTACTGTAAAACAGGAGGTCTTATCCATTGTTCTCTGTATTACCAAATTCCAGTCTGATTTATTAAATAAAAAGTTTTTATTACGTGTTGATTGTCAAGCTGCTAAATCTGTTTTAAAAAAGGATGTCCAAAACATTGTTGTAAAACATATTTTTGCTAGATGGCAGTCTATCTTAAGCATTTTTGAATTTGATATTGAGCACATAAAAGGAGACGAGAATTCTATCCTTGACTTCCTAACCCGTGAATTTCTTACAGAAATGCCTCGCAAAACAAAAGATAAAGGAAAGTCTCAACCTCCTCCTGAAAAAACCTTATGCACAACTCAAAAACCTATTAAAACTTGGTACGATGCAGTCCAGAACAATGAGAGTGAAACCTCTTCTATTGATAGAACTCAGGAAGTTCAGGAATGGCTCCTCTCCATCTCTGAGCATCCTTCGTCGATCCAAAAACACCCCCAGCTCCTCCAAGCTTTTCATAACTCTTTGCAAAGCCAAGGAAGCACAAGCAAAGCAACAACAGAAGGTAAAACAGTTACAGGAAAAAATATCAGTGTTATTTCAAAACCAGAGGAAGGAGAATCTTCCTCAAAAACCCTTCCTCAAAAACAACTTTACAAAACTGGTAGTTCTCAGGTTGTGCTTACACAACCCAAGAAAACTGAGACTTCAGAATATTTTGTTAAAACTGCCTCACAAAACATTATCACAATAGAACAAGGGTATCATGATGAAAATCCCTATGTCTCCATACAAAATATCTTTGGGAAAAACTGGTTCTATAAACCTTGGGATCGTACTAAAACTACAGTTTATTACCAAACAATCCTTGAGGTCACAGGCTCCGCTGAATTCAAACATTTCTTTTATAAAAATGAGCAAGCTGAGCCCTCTTATTCAACCATTAAAATTCTAAAGGTTCTTAGTCCTCAAGACTGGAATCAAGATCTATCAAAACATAAAGCCTTCCCCATTAGCTTTAACAACACCTTCCTACATTGTAAAACCTTTAATTACTAGGATTACCAACAGACGTGGTTCTCCACCTTTTTAATACAAAATAATAGATTGTCTCATTCATGGCTTATCTATTTCAACACCAAAACCATACAGCCAGAAAAATTGCCATCATGGTTTGCGCATTGGTGGAAGTTCTATGGCTCTTCCAGTGAAATCCTCAACCCTGACATTACAAAAAGTTATACTACCTTTCGAACCCAATACAAACCCTCAAATCTAGAAAGGCGTTTTCCCGCCTTATGTTTGTTTTCAATGAAGTTCTATCTTCCTTGGGTCTGTCAATGGTTTCTTGAAGCAAACCAGGATCAAGGGGGTTTGGTCCTCCAGAGAAAATTTAAAATCAGGTGGTGGTCGAACATTAATACGCCACAGTCTATTCTTGAACCGGCCATCAAAGAATGGTTAAAAAAGAATTGTAACACAGGTACTATGACTACTGGGCTTTGTTCCCCATCTGGGATATCATCAGGATCACTTTCACTAGGGATATCTGGGACCATTTGGGAAGTGAGAAGTTGGATAATGGCTGAGTCTTGTTGTTGCTTAGTTTTAAGTTCTTTTATATCAGCTTTAATGGTTTTAACTTCAGTCTGAAGGTCCTGTATGGTTCTTTCTGGTTTCTTCCTAGAACTTCTCTTTTCTAAAATAGAGGTGAGGTTGTATGGTTCAGTGCTTGAAGAAGGAGGGGTAGGGTTCTTTTCTTCAGGATTTTCTTCAAGGGATTTACGAAGTCGTTCAAGGTATTGTTTTTGAAGATCAGGATTATTAATATCCTGAATAACATCTAATATAAGGTTTTGTTCTTTGGTGAGGACATTTAGGGTATAATCCTCATCATTAGCTGAAGAGGAGGAATCTATGGCATCATCCTGAGGACCATAATTTCAGCTGAGTTATAAGATTCAGTTTCTTCATCAGAAGACTCTACTAAAAGAGCTGAAATTCTTCCTAGAGTTTCATCATCTAGGTCAAGGTTTTGGATTTTATTAGACATTCTACAAAATCTAGCTGTGTGACCCTTTTTACCACACTTGAAACAAGTTATGTTTTTAAGGTCAGGTTTTGTGGTGGACTGTTGGTGTTTCTTATGAGGCTTCCATTTTCGTTGTTCAAAGGGTTTTTTATGGAAGACTTTCTCAACCTTCTTATAGAATTTTCGTGACTTAAAGGGCTTTTGGTAATGAGTTGGTTTACTACAGTTTCCTTTACAAGTATTTGGGTAGGGGGAAGAGATATCAAATTGCTGGCAAAAGGAACCTAATTCCTTCTTAGTCTCTTTTAATTCCCTTTTGAGGTGTTTTTGTAGCTTCAAATCTTGACATATTTGAAGGCCTTGTTTGGAGGTAACACTAACTAACTCACCATAAGTTAGTCTATCATATGGGATAATATGTTCTCCAAAGTCCTCACGAATTCTGTTTCGGACCTTTTCTCCTAATATGGTTGGAAGACCTGCTAGGAATTTTTCTTTCCAAAAGGGTTGGTTAGAGTCTTCTCTAAGCATGACCCTGGTTAGGAAAGTATTTTTATACCACTGAAAGTCACTAAGTTTTTGCATCTTAGATTAGACAAAAGATCTCGCATTTTTGTCTCGAGATGGGAGGAATCTCCAATGAAATGGAGTGATAAGGTAAATATGAGGGTTGATACAGAATCTTGAATTGGTTCTCCATTTAGGTTAAGAATGGGAACCCCATCTTCGATTGTTTGGATAGCATTCAAGATGTCCAGATTCTTTGTTCTTTGGTGAGATAGAAATCCCACCATCCTTTTAGCCGCCGCAGAAGCCTGCAATTAGGAGTTCTCGCAACTGTTTTATCCGAAGTACCTGATTGGGTTTTATAAGCATTTGAGGCCATCGTCATTTCTTTGTAAGAGGTTCAAGATTTGGTGTTCACTCATGCCATCTATATTCCATTCGTAGATAGAAGAGGCATTATATTTTGGTTGGACAATTGTGTTAGGTTGGCTTCCGATCCGGGTTTCACTAGACCTTATAGGAATAATATCAAGAGGTCCAAGTATTTTGCCAAGATAGTTTTGCTAGTTCGGGTGTTTTGGGACTAGTCTCGGGGTCGATATTGTCACTTAAATCTAGGACATTACAAGTGTTATTCGAACTGTCTCTTCCTCGCCTATTTTTGAAGTAGAAGGTTCAACCCCGCTAATTTGGTCTCTAATAGCTTGAAGAAATTCAGTCCTTGAAGTAGTAACTCCATTTTGAGCCTTTTGTAAAATCTGAAATGGTTTAAAGATTGGATTACGGAGGCTCTTTTCTAAAGGAGTGGAGACTAGACTTGTCTCTGTTTTAAGGCTTTGTTTCTCTATTCGCGAAAGCTGCTTTCCTAGGGTGTTAAGACTGATGTTAGTAAAATTGTTTTGTAGGACAATATTCTTAAGGTTTATGGTGGCTTCTTCCTGAGGTTTTTTAAGAGGAGAGGCTTCTACCTTGTGATCTCCTATTGGGAAGGTGATTTGTCTCAAAGGAGGATGGTCATTTTGAACAGTGCCATCAGGAGTTTCCCGCACAGTGTTCTTCTAATGGTGTTAATTGGTTCTATAGTTTTAAAGGGATAATCAATGTTATTATCAGAACTATATAGCTCAAACCAATCAAAGAAAAGAATATGGGTTTTATATTGCTTAATAAAGCTGTAATAGTTTTCTTGGATCTTCTTTCGAATTTCAAGAAAGTGCTCGAAGAACCATGTTCTCTTCGAGAGGTTATGCGGAGCATAGAAGTCTTTGTGAACTAAATCTTTATTGATCTCAAAATCCTTTTCAAGGACATTAAGTTCATTAGAGATATTCTCAGTTATGACTGAGGCTGAGGGTGAGTCTGGAGGAGACTGTCTTTCAGCATAAACTGGGTGTGGAACCTGGGTTCTATATTCAACATTTTGGATGGAAGGCGAAGGTAAATCTGAGGCAGAATACCTTGGTCTCTCCAGGTAATTGGTTCTGGGACAACTAATTTGTCGTTTATAGTGCATGTTACTTTCAGAAGGAATACGAGAAGACCGTCCTAAGTTTTCAACAGAGGAATGGTCTGAATACCTAGAGCTAGTGCTTCCTGTTAAAGCTGAGCTTAACACTACCGTCAGAGTATTGTACGACTCGTTCAAGGTCGGTATTAGGTTCTGGTTGAGCTGGGGACTGTACTTCAGGTTCAGCAGCTCCTTCAAGGAACCAATCTTCAGGAAGACTGACATCATTCCATTGTATTGGTTTAGGAATTTTTATGTTAGATCTAGAGAGGTCAGTTTGGAGGAGAAGGGTTTCTCCTTTTATGCTTTGTTGTTTATTTCCAGTATTAAAGGCAGACATCATGGCTTTGTAATGGATTTTATAAATTAAAGCTACTGGAATAGAACCATCATACATTTTATAATTATGAGTTTTAATTTGTAAGAGTAAAGATGATAAAATATTCTTATCACTTAACGAGACACTGAAGTTAGGGTAACAATCAAAAGAGACTGGACCCATGCATAAACTTGACTCTATAGTTCCTAATAGGGAATCGTTAAAGTCTTTAAATCGTCCATCTCTAAGGGCAACAAGGACAGAAGAATTTAATCCTTCTTTAGTAAGAGGTTTTAAGCCAACTTGAACCAACCCTATATGGATGTAACGATAACCCTTTTCGACATGTTTTTTCAAAGTATTTGCTGAAAATAATTTTATAGTATCAATAGGTTTTGTTAAATGAATATCTCGTTCTTGGGTTTTGATAACATAGTCAGTTTTAAAGATATTATATCTACTCATTTTATAGATCTGGTCTTTACTAACTTTGGGTATTTCCCAATTATCAATATTTTGCTCAAGATTTTCTATAGTAAAGGTGTCATTTTTAACCAGTTTATTGGCTTTACCACTACTACCATGAGAAGAGGATGGAGTACCTCTGTTCCAAATAGAACTCATACTTAAGAACCAGAACTTAGACCAGAAATTAAACCAGATAAAAGCCCTATAACCTACCCCGCCGTTTAGGTAACTGTAGCCTTATGGTCTGACTGCCTCACTCGGGACTTACCGCCTCTACAAACGTTTAAACAAGCAGAGTAACAAATAGGACAGATAAACAGGTCTTGAAGACTGGAAAGTACTGAAAACTTAAGAACAAGTTTTATAAAGAACAAATATAATCACACCCCATTGGCTCTGATACCAGGATACGCCAAGGATCTGGGGGATATATATATATATATATATATATATATATATATATATATATATCATTTGGAAAAACAATATACACATTTACATATAAACAAAATAATTTGCAAAAATATCATATGCTAATTTGAAATAGGAAAAATTGATTTAATCAGTTCCAACTTTGGCCGTCCTGACAAAAATAGTCCCAACTATCGTTTTTTATTCTTCAGTCCCAACTATCGTTTTTTATTCTTCAGTCTCAACTATCGTTTTTTATTCTTCAGTCTCAACTTTGACCCCACCTTTACATTGGTGGTCCTAGTGCACCGGTGACTTGCTAAACAGGTTAAAAATCGAATTAACCCTTATTTTCCATTTTTATTTTTATTTTCATTTCTTTCTTCTACATCCTCTTTCAGTCTCTATCTCTCTTCTCCCTCTTCCCTCCTTCCTCTCCTTCCCCTGCCACTCCACCACCATCCAGCCACCTGCAGCCCCCATCCCTGTCCCAACTTCACCACCAACCTAGTCCACCCCAAACCTACCCCCCACCCTCCTAGCGCACCCGTTGCCCCTATCCCCATCCCACGCCCCCACCCCACCCCTACCCCCCGCACAACCTTTTCCCAACCCCCTACCTCACAGCCCTAGAAACCCCTCTACTACCGCCGCTCACCCTCCAATCCTCAATCCCGGTCCCCCCGCATCCTCCGCATTCGCTCTCGCCTTCTCTTCTAGAATTTTGGGTTGGTTTCGAAGCTGGTGGAGGTTTTTCAGGGGTGAGGCAGGTGTGTCGATGGTGATTTCGAGGGTGGTGGAGGTGTTTCATGTAATACTTCGTATTTTTAGGAGTTGTTCGTTTATAAATAAGAAATTAAAATATAAAGAATAAAGTTAAGAGTATTTTTATAATTATATTATAATTCGGCTTTGGTTTATTTTCCAAATAAATAAAATAAGAAATAGGAATTTGATTTGGAAACAAATTCTATTAAACCTAGGTTTCTCATGCTATAAATAAGAAAAAGAGAAAAAAAAAAATAAACCCATTCACTACTTTAAGTCAGCCGTTTTTTTTTTACCCAAGAGATTTTCTCTCTCCTCTCCTCTCCTCTTCCACGTTATTTCTCCTCTCCCTCTCCTTTTCTCTTCTTCTTCTCTCTCCTGCACTACTCTCATATCCCCTTCCCAGCGCCGGTGCCGGTCCGTACGTAGGCCGGAGTTCGCGAGTTTCCGCGGGAGGTCCATCGGGTCGTGTCGCGCGAGTATAGTGCGGTCTTTTTGGAAGTTGTCGCGAGCGAGATTCGAGTGGCTCGAGTTGTGAGTCGTGGTTCATCTCGCGGGAGGTCGCGTAAGTCAGCCGTGGTTGGTGGTCGGCGTCTAGTGGTCACCGGTTGTCACTTTCCGCCGGAGGTCGCGCACGAAGCTTGTGTCTGGGTTCGTTCGTGCTGGTTCGCGGTTGGTGGCTCGAGTGGGCTGCTCGTCGAGGTTTGCGAGCCGTGCGGTGGTGCTACACTCCCGGTCGGGTTCGCGAGTCGCACGTTGGCATCTTGGAGTTCGTAGGTCGAGCCGTGGTTGTCGCCGGAGACATCAAGCACTCGGTATACTTTTATAAAAAAAAAAAAAAAAAAAGGATTTCTTTCCTTTTCTACTTTAAATTAAGTTATGAAATTTGATTTTGTTGCTCTTATGTATCTTTAATTAAGTTTTGTGATCATAAGTAAAGTATATAATAATTAAGTAAAAGAAATCGGATTTATAATTATGTTGTAGTTCTTATGATAATTCTGTTTCTCAAATCTCGATTTTATAGTAGGTGTGTATAATGGTTTGAGTTAGTTTTGTAAACTAAGTATAGCAAAAGCTAAGGAAAATCAAATTCCTGGATTATATTAGTAGTTCTTAGAATGATTTCTTTTATTCTCAATGTTGTTTTTATTATAATTATGTATATTGGGTTAAGTTGTGATTTTAAATAAAGGTACATAATATGAACTAAAAGAAATCAGATTTACACTACTAGTTCCTACTTTGATTTTATTTCTTCAATTCTGATTTCATAGTTCTTATATATGTATCTAGTTAAGTTTGTTATTATAAACAAAGTAGGGTAAACGTTAAGTTTAAGATTTATTGTCATGAACAAGTATAAAATAAGTTAGAGAAAATCAAATTCGCAAACTTATTATTAAGTTCTAAATATATTAGTTTTAATAGAGTTCATGAAAAGAAATTTAAAACAATAAGATTGGTTAATTTTAATATTCAAAACACCATATCTTAAATAGTTGGATAAGCTGGTTTCTACTTTAATAATATCAAGGGCTTAGCACTGAAGTACTTCCTTATTCGTTTAGGTCCCAATTTCATAAGCGGAACGTTTTAATAGTCAGCAAAGATTCTCCGTTACAAGGTACGTACGCGTACCAGTTCAGTTGCAATTACTAGTATCATGTTAGGTTGTGATTTATTCTATTGGAACCTAGAACCATGATAGGGAACAATTGTGATTGCTGAGATTGTTTGGTAACACGATTGTGATTGGAAATTGATATGTAGCATGGTTATGCGAAATTCTATCGTATCATAAGCATGATTATTGGATTTGTATTCTTTGATTTATGGTGTAACAAGGATGTTACAAGAAGTAAAGATTTGAGTATTGTATCTAAGAAGGAATGTTAAATGATTACATGTTTAATGTGGTATGAATGGACAATACTAAGAAAGGATTTTGGCAACAAACTTGTAGTTGGACTCCCTACAAGTGATGAACAATGGGGGGAGTGTGGGACTTGCTCTACACTCCTACGCAGGCCTACTGTGACGACAGTAGTGTCCTTATAAATTTTGATAACTCAAGTAGGCGGAAGGTTCCGTGCGATCTTGGGGGTATGCATACTAAGGTGATGAATGTGGAACGGAACGAAACCGTATTTACATTTCATCTAATAGACCAAGTTGTCTATTAAGGATTAAGTAGCCCGTATGATTCCCGGGAAAGATGACGGTGCCCGTTCGATGCCAAATAAATTGTAAAAATGGAATTTAATGTTTTTGTAGAATCATGTTTAGGAATTGTTATTATTATTCGATTATGTTTAGTGTATTATGTAACGATTATGTACGTACTCAGCATAGCCGATTGTTTGTTATTTGTGTTGTTCGTTGGCTCGTGATGAACCATTGATGTTTCAATAGGGAGCGAGATTAGGTATCTTTGGTGATGCTTTGCATGAGTTTGGGCATACGGGAGATATTCTTTGGTTTATAAACTTTTTTAAAGTGTTTTGGTTGAACATTCTAAAGTTTGTTTATGATTCACTTAGGTAATGGTTTAAATAAAAAGGGGTCAATGTTGATTCCCGAGTTGTAGTTAGGTTAATATTTTATTTCCGCTGCAATTTAGTTTTCATAGTAGAGAGTAAGTGTTTTAATTTCATTAAGCCTTGCGTTTCACCGCGGCGGTAACACTCCCAAAGTCGATGCAACGTAGTTTGGACGTATATGGATTTTGGGGGTGTTACAAAACTCGGTCACCGTGAGCCAAAAGTTCCTATTTTCAAAGATGTTTCAAACGAATTTTAAAATGGGTAGTATGGGATAAGAGCATATAGATTACTTTTTGCGTGCATTAAATCATAGGAATGATTTTATTTGTAATGCATTTCTTGCCTTACTTGTCGATATGTTTATAGAAAGTATGCAAATACTGTGGAATGAATCAGATGTTCTAATTATGTGAAATGTGGTGTTGTTTGCTTGATTGAATTTGTGAAAGGTTCTTTGAAATCTTCGAAGTATGAATTGATTAGAAGGATGTACAAGAATAGGTGCATAGATAGTGATATTTTATAGACGCACTAAGTTAGATATTGAAATATTTTATTCCCTAAAATTTCGAAGTAGTATAATATTCCAAAGATGTTTCAAAAAGATATTGAACTAAAACCTTATTTCGAATGTTTTAGGAAAGAACCATCTAATTGTTGAAAATAATAGTTTTACCTCTTATATATGTTTATATATAATGTATACTTAAAAACCTTAGATTCACCGAACTTAGACTATTTTCTTCTTTTAATTCGCGTATAGTTTACGACCTAGGTGCTCAGGAATACCTGATGAAATACCGAATAGTGGAAAATTGGGACATCCTGAAGATTGGGACATATGGGCCTATAAGATTAAAGTTGTTATGGAATATAGAACCTTACATGGAGATACTAGACTAAGGACTCGAAATGAAGAAAATATTCTTTAAGTCTAAAGACGTCCCTAAGGAGGAACCCTACCTTTTCGTACACAGTAGATATTGGGATATATGGTCAGAAAATGGAGGATTTAATGCAATCAAACACACTTACTGGAACCAATACCTTCCTACTGTAGGGCAATTCATCACTGATCTAAAATACTGTGAAAATGAATGGAGAATTCGTGAGAAAAGAAGTTGGGAGCCCTCTACCTCATCACCTCAGTTAGAGGAACCTATCATGTGGGGGAAAGCTCGGGAACTAAGGCTGTAGATGTGAATTCTGAGAACTCTATAGTTAAAACTGAGCCACAATCACCATCTAGAGCTGTAATAAAAAAAAGCAAGATACCAAACTTTTGAGAATGAGTTTATAACCGAGGACTACCATATAACGTCAAACCTTAGAACTGTTACCTACATTTCCGATGATGAGGGGAATAATAGGACATTTATCACAGTGATTGAGGAGGATCATGTTGCACCCGTACTTGACATCGAAAATGAGGAAGAGAAAGAACCAAATGAAGATGAACCTATAGAGGATGACGAGCCTTTTTAGGACGAAGCTGACATGGAAGAAGGAATAGAAAATCCTAATTCAGATGACGAAGCTCACCATTATAGTCCCTAGTTTCTTTTGATTATGTAATTAGGATTAGAATATTATTTTATTCGTTTATTTCAGTTTTAATAAGGCTTGCATGCCAAGCAGCAAATTAGCATATTTTTTTTCCTTTATTCATTCATATTATGTTTCCTTGGAAACAATAAGTTTTACCCTTTTTAATAATAATACAACAATTTTATTCTTTTATTTGATGTAACGTCTTATTTGAGATGTTTATATTGCAAGTTAATAGAGACTTAGTGATTGTTTGCAATAAAAACGTGTTGTATGAACGTGCAAATGTGCTATAGTTAAGTGAATCAAGGATTATATGTGTGGCATCGAAACGGTCGTTGTGTCAATTTTCGCCGTAGAATGGTTCGTCATGGCGGCACGCCCGATACATCTCTCGAATATCGAGCAATCGATTCGTGACCTAGTACAGACATGCCTAACCTAGCCCAAGGTCATAATCGGGATGGGGACTTGTCCGAAAAAGGTTGCCCGTAGGAACCCACCAGTACTGAATGGGAAAGGGGGACCTGAAGAATTGGAAAACTGGGTTGGGGAGTTTGATAAGCTGTTCTTTACCCTCTCCCGTCCAGATGACAAGACTGTGCCTTTAGCAAGCTATTACCTACAGGGGGATGCCCACTTTTGGTGGACCCAAGCTAAGGACAACCTCCTAAAAAAACCTCGACTTTGGGTGGGAAACTTTTAAGAAAGCCCCGAGGAATAAGTATTACCCACCATACCTCAAGAAGCGTAAAGCCCAAGAGTTTATGATGCTAGAACAAGGGAACCTGTCTGTTGAGGAATATTACCGCAAGTTCATAGAACTGATGAGATTTGCTCCTGAAATTGCCCCTACTGAGGAAGCTAAGGCCTCACGCTTTGAATTAGGGCTCACCCTTGACCTGCAAGGGAGACTGGGGGGAGATACCTTCACCTCGTTGGACCATGTTTTTGGCAAAGCTGCCCACCTATATGCAATAAGGAAACGAGAGGAAGTGGGTAAACAAGGTGAGAAACGAAAGGAGAATCCAAACCCCGAGGTTCAGAGATTTGAAAAAAAACACCATGGGAATCAGAACAATCAAACCTCCCAAAGGAACTTCGACAAGGGACCCAACGACGATAACAATAACCACAACAATAACACCAACAACCGTAGACCTGAGCGTGTGTACAGGTGTAAGAAGTGCCCAAACAACCATCCTGGGAGGGATTGCGAGGGTAATAAGGTGGAGTGTCATGAATGTGGGAAAATGGGGCATAGAGCGTACGAGTGCTATTCGAAGAATAAGGTTAACCCCAACGTTCAGAAGAAATGGAGCTATGGAGACCAGCCTATAAATGGGAATGAGAATGGTGGAAATGCATACAATGGGTCAGGGAACTCTAATTACTCCAAACCACCAATTAATGCAAATAATCAGGCACCATCTGGGAACCATGTGACCAACAACAATGATAATAAGGGCAAAGGGAAGCTGTATATGATGACGGCTAGTGAAGAGGAAGCTCATAGAGATGTAGTCACTGGTATTTTCTCTATCAACTCAAGTCCTGTTAAAGTATTGTTCGATTCTGGAGCATCTTGGTCTTTTATTTCCCATACAACTATTAGAAGTCTAGCACTGGTTGAGTTCGAGTCAATTTCTATGCCTATAGTTATTCCGTCTGGGGATACTGTTAATTGCTCTAAGAAATTCCTTAATGTCTCACTGAAAATAAGGGAGGGCTTTGATGCGCTCAAGTTATACGATGTTCTTGTGGTATTTTAGGTGCACATTGCTAAGGGATTTGTTCGTAATTGTTAAGGTTTGCATAAAAATCATCCTTAGCGGAAGTTCGGAGTTTTGCGATATAAGTTGTGTTAATGTCATGCATTCCGAGCTTCCAAGGTAAAATGCATTTGAGCCGAGCATCACAAGCCACAAGCTCGCCAAGCCAAGCTCGACCCGGCGCCCAACACCCGACTCACCGGCAGCCCATCGCACGCCCGAAGAAGCAAGCTAGGCCATCGCTCGCCCATCGCCCAACGCCAAGCTCACACATCGCACGGCCATCGCACGCCCAAGCAGCAAGCTAGGCCATCGCACGCCCATCGCCCATGCGCGCGCCCGGCCGCCGAGCCAAACCCGCCAGAAGCCGCTCGCACCTCGCGAGCATGGTCGCACCTCGCGACTCGTATCTCGCACCTCGCGAGGATTCTCGCACGGTGCGACCCGCGTGGTTTGGCCCAATTCTTCAGCTCGTTGCGAAGGCAAGAGCTCATCGCACGGTGCGACCCTGTACCGCACCTCGCGACCCCTATGGCGGTTTAAATGACGGCTGATTTTTGAGCTTTAGTATAAATACTAAACTTTGTTTTTAGACCTAGGGGGCAGCAGCCACAAGGAGAGGGAGTTTCCAAAACTCCACTCCTCTCTTGTTGTCTTCTCTTTTTAGTTTTTATTTTCTAATTTAGTTTTTGTAGATTTCAATTATGGGATTGGCTTATGCTATGCCGATTGTAGCTTGAACCGTTCTTGAACGAGATTTATATGGAGCTTCAAGCATTATTGTGAGATCTTTCTTATCTATTTATTTCCTTTGATTATGGTTTAATTTCTATGCTTGCTTTCTATGATTTTTGCATGATTATGCTAGGAATATTACTAGTTTGATTGTGTAATTAATCTAATGCTAGATTTAAGAATAGAATCGGATTGTTTTATTCTTTTATCATTTGGTAGCAAACTAGGGAGTAATTTAGATGCAGATCATCTTGGTTATTTCTTGGGGAAATTGAATCAACTGTTGAACGTTTATCGCGTGTATGACATTAGCGAGTCCATTGGTTCTCTGTGTTTATTGTTTGCTATTGGATTGAACTTAGACGCAGATCGGACTAGGTTATCCTTTAGTTAGGGTTTTATTGTCACGCTGATCGTGCTATTCAACTAGGAATAAGGAGAACACGAGATTAATTCTCGACAATAGATAATTATGGAAATGAATAGAGTGGATGTTCAATGATCGATAATGAATTGAAGTGGATGTTAATCGGATTCAAGATCCTTCCTATAATTGATTTCTCATTTTGTTTATATGTTAGTTAGTTGTAGTTTAGTTATAATCTACTTGAAACCCCCCTTTGTTATTACTATTAGGTTTCTCGGCCCTTAGCTTAATCTAGGTTTCGAATCACGCTGGATACTAAACTCGTCCCTGTTTCCCTGTGGATACGACCCCTACTTCCGTTATACTACCTTAGTGTAAAAGAGAGTAGGAGAAATTTTATCTTTGGCCGGGCGGCGGTGCACGACGACACACATCCGCGCCCGCCCAAATTTTGGCGCCGTTGCCGGGGAAACGGTGTTACTTGTTGTTATTTAGAGTGATTTTTGGATGGTATTGCTTGTGCTCTTTGTTTTTGGTTGGCCACTCATATAAAGAATTCCTTTTTTGTTTTTAGTTTCAATTTTCATCTTCCATTGAACTCTATGTATTTCACTTTTGTATGTTGGACAAGAAGTATGGAATTTGTTGCTTAAACTCTCTTGGGAATGGTTGATTGACTCATACTTTATATCTTGGTTATTGTCTAGCTTTAAACATTTATATTAATGGTCATGACATGGGTTAGCTAGGAGTACTACTAGTTGATGTTTGTTGTTGCCTTAATGCTAGGTATGGGATATAATCAGATGTTATATGCTCAACCATGTTGTAGTAAGCTAGGTATTAACGATGCATTGCAAGAGTTCTTCTCAATCAATTTTGCAGGTACTTGATGTGGAGATTGACATGGAACCACCATTGTCACACATGGAGCACAACCCAATGATTAAGCTTAAGGTATTAAGTCGGGCTCACGACTTTAAACAACAGCGCTTCTCGGGAGGCAACCCGAGACCCATTTATTTTCTTTCTTTCTCTTTATTTTTCATCAAATTTCCACCACCACAACAAATTTTCTTTCACCCACCACCCACCCACTAAAAAGATCCACAACCAATCTTCATCCACTTGGAACCAAAATCCACAAAAGAAAATCCGTTGGGAGGACTTCAATAGCTAGGAGTTGGTACACTAGAGGATTGAGATTGTTAATGTATCTTTTCGATCTCTTAAGCTAGGTGCAAATCTCACAAATTCAAAACTTTTGAGCTTGTCATTTGTTTGAGTGATTCGAGGGAGAGGTTTGTGAGTTGATTTATGAGATTTGAGTTGGTGTTGTTAAGAAATTTGAGTTTGACGGATTGTTTGGTCATGAGTTTTGAGCATTCGATCTTCGATTTACCCGATTTTCGATTTTCTCCCCCATTTTCGGTTTACTTTTCTTCTAATTGTCGACACATTGAGGACAATGTGTAGTTTAAGTAGGGGGAGGGTATTCTCATTCTCATGTATCTATGTTGTGTATATTACTTTCAATTTGAAAAAAAATGGAAATGAAAAAAAATGAAAATGAAAAAAAAAAAAAAAAAAAATTAAATAAAAAAAAAAAAAAAAATGATGAAATGAAACCCGCTGAGTTGAAAACCCACAAGGATGGGCGACTCAGGCAAAAATGGGGGCCCGGATAGGTTGAAAACCCGAAAGGGCAACTTATGCAAAAAAGTGGCTTATATTGAGCGGGTAAGATGGTGAGATGAAAAAAAAATGTGAGAAGCTAGGATGAAAACCCGAAAGGGCTCCTAGGCAAAATGAGAGATTAAGAGAGAATTATACACTTTGAAAACTCATTTGCCGGAGATGGTGAATTCATCCTTTGTTTTGTGAAGATCTATTTATTTTGGCTTTCGCATTCTTTTGGTTGATTGTTTTTGGGAGTAAGCATGGAATTTATCCCTTTTTGTCTTTGTTCCATGGCTTGCTATTTTAAGTTAGTTGTTGTAGTAGTAGGTCATCTTTTGAGGTTTGGGAGAGCTGATACTTTAGTGTGTCGTGAGCTGGCATTTTGATTCTCGTTGGTGTTGTTGGTTAAACTTGTTGGCGTTGCTGGTTATTATTGTTGTCGCGTCTTTGTATATTTCAGGTGAGCTTGAATCTAAGTGTGGGGGAATCATCATCCCTTACGTTTAGGTTTTGAGCGTATTTTGTTAAGATGTGATGATGATGATGTAGTTGATGGGGAGTGTAGGTTGGTTTCGATAGCTTGGGTGATGATTTATTTGGTGATCCTCATTTTGAGTTTACTCGAGGTCGAGTAAAGTTCAAGTGTGGGGGTATTTGATGCGCTCAAGTTATACGATGTTCTTGTGGTATTTTAGGTGCACATTGCTAAGGGATTTGTTCGTAATTGTTAAGGTTTGCATAAAAATCATCCTTAGCGGAAGTTCGAAGTTTTGCGATATAAGTTGTGTTAATGTCATGCATTCCGAGCTTCCAAGGTAAAATGCATTTGAGCCGAGCATCACAAGCCACAAGCTCGCCAAGCCAAGCTCGACCCGCCGCCCAACACCCAGCCTCACCAAAGAGCCATCGCACGCCCAAGCAGCAAGCTAGGCCATCGCTCGCCCATCGCCCAACGCCAAGCTCACCCATCGCACGACCCATCGCACGCCCAAGCAGCAAGCTAGGCCATCGCACGCCCATCGCCCATGTGCGCGCGCCCAGCGCTCGAGCCAAACCCGCCCAGCAAGCCAGCTCGCACCTCGCGAGCATGGTCGCACCTCGCGACCTGTATCTCGCACCTCGCGAGGATTCTCGCACGGTGCGACCTGCGTGGTTTGGCCCAATTCTTCAGCTCGTTGCGAAGGCAGTAGCTCATCGCACGGTGCGACCTGTACCGCACCTCGCGACCCCTATGGCGGTTTAAATGACGGCTGATTTTTGAGCTTTAGTATAAATACTAAACTTTGTTTTTAGACCTAGGGGGCAGCAGCCACAAGGAGAGGGAGTTTCCAAAACTCCACTCCTCTCTTGTTGTCTTCTCTTTTTAGTTTTTATTTTCTAATTTAGTTTTTGTAGATTTCAATTATGGGATTGGCTTATGCTATGCCGATTGTAGCTTGAACCGTTCTTGAACGAGATTTATATGGAGCTTCAAGCATTATTGTGAGATCTTTCTTATCTATTTATTTCCTTTGATTATGGTTTAATTTCTATGCTTGCTTTCTATGATTTTTGCATGATTATGCTAGGAATATTACTAGTTTGATTGTGTAATTAATCTAATGCTAGATCTAAGAATAGAATCGGATTGTTTTATTCTTTTATCATTTGGTAGCAAACTAGGGAGTAATTTAGATGCAGATCATCTTGGTTATTTCTTGGGGAAATTGAATCAACTGTTGAACGTTTATCGCGTGTATGACATTAGCGGGGTCCATTGGTTCTCTCGTGTTTATTGCTTTGCTATTGGATTGAACTTAGACGCAGATCGGACTAGGTTATCCTTTAGTTAGGGTTTTATAGTCACGCTGATCGTGCTATTCAACTAGGAATAAGGAGAACACGAGATTAATTCTCGACAATAGATAATTATGGAAATGAATAGAGTGGATGTTCAATGATCGATAATGAATTGAAGTGGATGTTAATCGGATTCAAGATCCTTCCTATAATTGATTTCTCATTTTGTTTATATGTTAGTTAGTTGTAGTTTAGTTATAATCTACTTGAAACCCCCCTTTGTTATTACTATTAGGTTTCTCGGCCCTTAGCTTAATCTAGGTTTCGAATCACGCTGGATACTAAACTCGTCCCTGTTTCCCTGTGGATACGA
This sequence comes from Beta lomatogona, assembly GCA_947646795.1. Classification (NCBI taxonomy): domain Eukaryota; kingdom Viridiplantae; phylum Streptophyta; class Magnoliopsida; order Caryophyllales; family Amaranthaceae; genus Beta; species Beta lomatogona. The sequence goes on from CANSNZ010001286.1 coordinate 348,928, forward strand.
CCCCTACTTCCGTTATACTACCTTAGTGTAAAAGAGAGTAGGAGAAATTTTATCTTTGGCCGGGCGGCGGTGCACGACGACACACATCCGCGCCCGCCCAGGCTTCTTTCCTTCCGATTTAATAGAGTTTAAGGTCTGGTTACCATCAATTGAGGATTGTTGATCAAGATATACCTAAAACTGCCTTTAGGACTAGGTATGGACACTAGAGTACCGTCATGCCTTTCTGGTTAACCAATGCACCTGCTGTTTGCATGGACCTCATGAATACGATTTTTCGACCCTACTTCGATAAATTCGTAGTCGTATTCGTAGGCGATATCGATCTATTCAAGGACAAGGAAGAACATGAGGGATATTTGAGGCTTATTTTACAGACACTTAGGGAGAACCAATTGTATGCAAAGTTTTAAACATGTCATTCGAGTGCATGAAGTACCTTGAGCTCTTTCAAGGGGTGGGTGAGTTACGGGGACGTAACTTTTCTTTTAAGGGGGGGAGAATGCGATATAATTTCGCGCTTCCACCCTAAAGTTGCTAAAGTCTGTTTAGCCTGTTATTAATGTGTATTTATCGTTTATGACTTGCGAAAATTAGAAACGCTTGTGAAATATTGGGACTTAGAAGTGCAAAAGATCGTCGTTAAGACTGGCTACCTCAAAGTTTCGGGACGAAACTTCCTTTAAGGGGGGAAGCCTGTAATACTCCGTATTTTTAGGAGTTGTTCTTTTATAAATAAGAAATTAAAATATAAAGAATAAAGTTAAGAGTATTTTTATAATTATATTATAATTCGGCTTTGGTTTATTTTCCAAATAAATAAAATAAGAAATAGGAATTTGATTTGGAAACAAATTCTATTAAACCTAGGTTTCTCATGCTATAAATAAGAAAAAGAGAAAAAAAAAAATTAACCTATTCACTACTTTAAGTCAGCCGTTTTTTTTCTTTACCCAAGAGATTTTCTCTCTCCTCTCCTCTCCTCTTCCACGTTATTTCTCCTCTCCCTCTCCTTTTCTCTTCTTCTTCTCTCTCCTGCACTACTCTCATATCCCCTTCCCGGCGCCGGTACCGGTCTGTACGTAGGCCGGAGTTCGCGAGTTCTGCCGGAGGTCCATCGGGTCGTGTCGCGCGAGTATAGTGCGGTGCTGCTGGAAGTTGTCGCGAGCGAGATTCGAGTGGCTCGAGTTGTGAGTCGTGGTTCATCTCGCGGGAGGTCGCGTAAGTCAGCCGTGGTTGGTGGTCGGCGTCTAGTGGTCACCGGTTGTCACTTTCCGCCGGAGGTCGCGCACGAAGCTTGTGTCTGGGTTCGTTCGTGCTGGTTCACGGTTGGTGGCTCGAGTGAGCTGCTCGTCGAGGTTTGCGAGCCGTGCGGTGGTGCTACACTCCAGTCGGATTCGCGAGTCGCACGTTGGCTGTGCTGGAGTTCGTAGGTCGAGCCGCTGTGGTTGTCGCTGGAGACATCAAGCACTCTGGTATACTTTTATAAAAAAAAAAAAAAGGATTTCTTTCCTTTTCTACTTTAAATTAAGTTATGAAATTTGATTTTGTTGCTCTTATGTATCTTTAATTAAGTTTTGTGATCATAAGTAAAGTATATAATAATTAAGTAAAAGAAATCAGATTTATAATTATGTTGTAGTTCTTATGATAATTCTGTTTCTCAAATCTGATTTTATAGTAGGTGTGTATAATGGTTTGAGTTAGTTTTGTAAACTAAGTATAGCAAAAGCTAAGGAAAATCAAATTCTGGATTATATTAGTAGTTCTTAGAATGATTTCTTTTATTCTCAATGTTGTTTTTATTATAATTATGTATATTGGGTTAAGTTGTGATTTTAAATAAAGGTACATAATATGAACTAAAAGAAATCAGATTTACACTACTAGTTCCTACTTTGATTTTATTTCTTCAATTCTGATTTCATAGTTCTTATATATGTATCTAGTTAAGTTTGTTATTATAAACAAAGTAGGGTAAACGTTAAGTTTAAGATTTATTGTCATGAACAAGTATAAAATAAGTTAGAGAAAATCAAATTCGCAAACTTATTATTAAGTTCTAAATATATTAGTTTTAATAGAGTTCATGAAAAGAAATTTAAAACAATAAGATTGGTTAATTTTAATATTCAAAACACCATATCTTAAATAGTTGGATAAGCTGGTTTCTACTTTAATAATATCAAGGGCTTAGCATCAAGTACTTCCTTATTCGTTTAGGTCCCAATTTCATAAGCGGAACGTTTTAATAGTCAGCAAAGATTCTCCGTTACAAGGTACGTACGCGTACCAGTTCGGCTGCAATTACTAGTATCATGTTAGGTTGTGATTTATTCTATTGGAACCTAGAACCATGATAGGGAACAATTGTGATTCTTTGAGATTGTTTGGTAACATGATTGTGATTGGAAATTGATATGTAGCATGGTTATGCGAAATTCTATCGTATCATAAGCATGATTATTGGATTTGTATTCTTTGATTTATGGTGTAACAAGGATGTTACAAGAAGTAAAGATTTGAGTATTGTATCTAAGAAGGAATGTTAAATGATTACATGTTTAATGTGGTATGAATGGACAATACAAAGAAAGGATTTTGGCAACAAACTTGTAGTTGGACTCCCTACAAGTGATGAACAATGGGGGGAGTGTGGGACTTGCTCTACACTCCTACGCAGGCCTACTGTGACGACAGTAGTGTCCTTATAAATTTTGATAACTCAAGTAGGCGGAAGGTTCCGTACGATCTTGGGGGTATGCATACTAAGGTGATGAATGTGGAACGGAACGAAACCGTATTTACATTTCATCTAATAGACCAAGTTGTCTATTAAGGATTAAGTAGCCCGTATGATTCCAGAAAGATGACGGTGCCCGTTCGATGCCGAATAAATTGTAAAAATGGAATTTAATGTTTTTGTAGAATCATGTTTAGGAATTGTTATTATTATTCTGATTATGTTTAGTGTATTATGTAACTGATTATGTACGTACTCAGCATAGCTGATTGTTTGTTATTTGTGTTGTTCGTTGGCCTGTGATGAACCATTGATGTTTCAATGGGGAGCAGATTAGGTATGCTGGTGATGCTGCATGAGTTTGGGCATACGGGAGATATTCACTGGTTTATAAACTTTTTTAAAGTGTTTTGGTTGAACATTCTAAAGTTTGTTTATGATTCACTTAGGTAATGGTTTAAATAAAAAGGGGTCAATGTTGATTCCCGAGTTGTAGTTAGGTTAATATTTTATTTCCGCTGCAATTTAGTTTTCATAGTAGAGAGTAAGTGTTTTAATTTCAATAAGCCTTGCGTTTCACCGCGGCGGTAACACTCCCAAAGTCGATGCAACGTAGTTTGGACGTATATGGATTTTGGGGGTGTTACATTTCAGGTGTGGGGAGGTGTTTCGGGGGGTGGGGCAGGTGGTATCGGGATACAAGTCCATGACATTAGCCATCAAAGGTATCGGTATCAGCATCAAAGGGCGGGAGAGTGGGTGGCTTAGGCAGGGGAGTGCTTTTGGGGGCAGGGGTATAGGTGGCGGGGGAGGGGACGGGGTTTTGGGGACGGGGGAGATGGTGGTGGGGGAGGTAAAGGAGTTTTGAGGACGGCGGAAAGGGTGGTGGGCGGTGGTGACAATTAGGGGAGGTGGGTGAGGGGGTAGTGTGGTGGAGTAGGAGGGGGTTGGGTGGCAGAGGAGAGGATGAGGAGGGAGCAGTGAAGGAAGGAAGGAGGAAAGAGGAGGAAGAAGACAGAAAAAAAAAAGAAATTTTTTAGCAAAGTTTACCTGCTATAGCAGGCTGGAAACTTGCTGCGACTGCTATTGTAAAGGACCCCCAAAAGTTGAGACTGAACAATAAAAAATGAAAGTTGGGACTATTTTTCTCAGGGCGCACATAGTTGGGACTGATTAAATCAATTTTTCCTTTGAAATACTCATTTGCAGAAGATGTACACATACTCATTTGATAAGAGATATTCATTTGAAAATATACAAACTCATTTGGAAAGAACATACTCATTTAAAAAGAACGTACATACTCATTTGAAAAGATACATCTCATTTGGCTTTAGGTGTAACTACTAGAGATGGCAATGGGTCCAGGACCCTAACCGGACCCGCCCATACCCTACCCTAATTGAAGGGTATGGGTCTTAAATTTTTGGACCCTGTGGATAAGGGTAGGGTATGGGTCTTGATACTATCGGGCAAGGATAGGGTAATGGTCCACTTCTCAAATACCCAGACCCTACCTTACCCATAGACCCTACCTTATCCATAGACCCTCCCAAACTAAAATATATATGTTTTATATTTTTTAATTGATAATAATTATAGATATTTAGTATATAACAGATATAAAAAAAAACTCTTCCAGTCAAAATAAAACCTTCAATCCCTTACCCTAGTGGCACTCTCACAATCTCATCTTACCAGTATCTCACTCTCTCTGTAGTACCCCTCATGATTGCTTTAAAGGGATTTAGCAGGCTACTCATTCCAACAAGATGCATCTTTCTTTTAGGGAGCTCATTTCCTTAGTTACTCCACAGTTAAGCGTGCTTGGCTGGGAGTAGTCCAGGGATGGGTGACCTCCTGGGAAGTTTCTCAGGGTGCGCATGAGTGAGGACAAAATGTGCCGGAAGAACTTGTGTTGGTTATCGAGGACAGTTGTTGGCCCTGGATGCGCATTGGTGACAGTATACTCGACTCCGTATGGGTCGGGGTGTTACACTCTCGCTCTAAACTATTTTCATTATTCATATTTGGATGTATATATGAGACTTTTGGGATGTAGAAAAACTATGTATTCCTATATAATATAATATTTTGTGTGCTAATTGACAGCTTTATATGTTTAATTATGCTTAATACATGAATATATGAGCGGAATTTTTTTTTTGTATTGGACCCGTTATAGACCCTAGACCCTATCCATACCCTATCGGACCCTACGGGTACGAGTTTTTAAATTTTTTACCCTATGGGTATGGGTAGGGTATGGGTCTACATCCAAAAATTAGGGTATGGGTAAGGGTTTAGCCTAGGGATGCTAATCGAGCAAGTCGATCGCGAGCAGGGACCTGCTCGACTCTACTTGAAAACCTTGCTCGACTCGACTCGAAAATTCGTTAATTAAGCTCGCGAAACTCATGCTCGACTCATGCTCGTTAATTGACTCGAAACTCGACTCGACTCGAGCTCGATTAGCTCGACTCGACTACTCGAAAATCTTTTTTTTTTAATTTATTATTTATTTTAAACTCATATTACTAGTTTATGAAGTATGATCATGAAGGCATGGACCATGAGATAAATTTTAATTGGGTTTGGTAAGTTGGACCTTATTTCTCAATTTTTTAAAAACTCTTATATTAAATAAAATATATTCTTAGAAAAATATATATAAGAAAAAATTATCGAGCTGCTCGCGAGTTTAACGAGTCGAGCAGCCGAGCAGGACCCTGCTTGACTCGTGCTCGTTAAGGTTCGAGCAGAGTCGAATTCGAGCCAAGCCAACTCGACTCGAGTTTTGACCGAGCGTTGACCGAGTCGAGCTCGAGTTGCACACGAGCTGCTCGACTCGATTAGCACCCCTAGTCTAGCCTTACCCTACCCAGACCCTACTCATTACCATAAGTTACGCACACTAAGGTGTACAGTTAGGCATTATTGAAAAATGACACCATTTTCGCCATTCAATGATCGTAGTTTCTTCATTTTGACAATCAATTTATCAAATTAATCTTGTAACACTTCCATTCCAAACAGTGTGAGCGTTTATTTGGGTACATATTTTAAGGAGATAAAGTTTTGGCTGGATTATTAAAAATAATTTTAATAAATATTAATATTATGTATAAGGGTATTTTACAATTGTATTGTTTATATTTATAGTAAATAGGTAATGAGTGAATGTCATTTATTTTAGCTTATAAAGTCTTGTGGAGATAATACCTAACACCCAAATTAAAATCAAATTTCGTATGTAGCGTTATTGCTCTTAGCTTTGCGTGTACATTTAACTTCATCACCAAAGCTGCAATATCTTACTTCCTCCGTCCCATAATATAATGCTTACTTCTCATTTTTCACGGGAATTAAGGAAAATAGAATGAGTGGTAGAATTTCCAAAAAAATATATTTAATGAAGTGCTTTTTTGATACTTTTGTATTGAAACTAGTTATTTATTTTCTTTTTCCTTTCAACAACATCAAAAGGCAATAAATGTTTCTTGGAATGGTGTAAATCAATAAATAGGGTCACATGTTTTAAGAGAAAAGTAGGGATATTGTGGAAAATTTGTGTAGAAATTAAGGATAATTTAGTCCAAATAAATCGATAAAAAAAAAAAAGACAATATTTTGCGACACCAAAAAATGAATGTGGAAGATTATATTATGGAACAGGATGGAAAGATAATTTACCAGCCAAATAGACTGTAAGAGCTATGTAGCATAAAATCATGATCGTGTGATGGGCGGCTTATCCATGGTTTCGTCCGCCTTGGTGCTGGCTTGTTCCTAGGCTTACCACTAGCTTACAAGTTAACCAAACTAAACTATATTTTGCAGTATGATTAGCTTGTTACCTACCAAAAAGCCCTTTTAATACATTAATATACTTATATGGACACTCATTGAGAAGAAAGGTTGAGCTTTATGAATTTGGATGATCTTTCATCGTGAAAAATAACGTCCATAGATTAGTAATTGCATGGACTACCTTTTTGTCGTGTGAGGTAATCTGTTTTATCCTTTTTTTACACTTTAATTACACATAATTTGGTCAGTGATATCGTCTGATATTCTGCTCTGTTTGACTGTTTCCTTCTTTTTTGATGCAACGATATACATGCTTTGTCGGTGAAGACGTTGCCCTGAAATTTTGTAATCAAATTGCAATTTGGTGCAACATGCTACTGTATATAATGCTTTATTAATTTTGCTTTTATGCTTTCGATCACGATTAGCCTATGTGAAAACAAGTATTATTAAAAAAAAAAAGGGCTGAAGCAAAGCTGATCTAGGTCCTTTACTTAGGCGCTCCATTAACACATAAGCCCCGTACACATTTTAAAAAGGAGAGAAATAATTTTAGGAAATTTTGTCGCAAAGCAGCTTATATGTTAATACTTTTTGTGAAAAAATATCTTATGAACCAACTTTTGTTAAATCTCCTATGTTTAGGGTTGACTGGTATTCGGATAAAAATCGAAGTCCAATCCAATTCAAACAGAATTAGTAATTCGGATTGGACTCTAAATGTGTCTTGACTGGATTCAGATTGAGTATTCTTTTAAAATCGGATTTTCGGATTGGATTGGATTGAATTGATGGTGATTTGATCCAACAAACCAAAATAACCGAATAGTAAATAGGTCTTATATTGTGTATTTATGATTGGGTTTAGATGATTGTTTTTTTTAAAAAGCCCAAATGATCTGACAACCCTTCTCTTCCCCTAAAAGTTAAAACCCTAACTAGCTGCTATAAAGTTAAACCTACTGTGTAGTTTAACATGTTGTTATGTTGTTGTTGAACATTATGTTGTAATGAATTATGAGTTTGTAATGAATTATTAGTTGTTATTAGTTTATTAATTAATTAATTATTATGGGATCGTATGAATAACTTCTATTATCGAACACTTTATATTGATGCTCGCGCCAAATTGATTTCATCAAAAAAACAGAGTTTAAAAAAATTGATAATTCAGATCGTATCCAATCTAGTGTCTGAAAATTTGGATTGGATTGGTTTGGACTCAAACTCTACTTGGTTTGGATTTGGATTGAAAAACTAAAATCCAAATTTTATTGGGATCGAATTAAATTAGGCCTAAATCCAAACCATACACCGAACTTTCACCCCCTACCCACGTTATCTCTGGAGTCTGGCAAAAAGGTCAAAGTTCTAGTGATTGACTTTCTCTTTGTTTCCTCACTCCCTTCGCGTGGAATTCATAGCACATTCCAATCTTACTTTTTTTGCTCTTTGTTGGCCTTACGAGCTTGCTATGTCCTCTTCTCACTCACCAACCTGCTCTATATTTTTATTAGTAAAGATAATTAGCATGAAGACCAACCCTTGCTAGGCTACTATCATACGGGGCACACTAACTCGGAGACTAGATACAAGGCTAAACAAACCATAAGATAACAGGCCTGAAGGTCCACTTCCACCACAAGAATTATCCCCAACATATTATTGGGATGAGGATTCGAACTCTAAGCAATAACCTATAATTAGGGGTGGTACTCCATTGAGCCACTACCTCTCCCACCAACCTGCTCCATATCTTCCATCTCTTAATGGAGGAAGCGAAGTCTATAGCTCTGGCAAACTTTAGGATATTGGTTGTCTTTATTAGTCATGAAATTATCCAACAAGCCCATATATGGAGTTGTAAGTTGATGGAAATTTTTGGATGAAAGTTTTGGTGGACTTAGATTATAAGAGAGATGGATTTTGTTTAAAAGGAGGAGAGAAGATTAGTGGACTCTCTTAATTGATATTGGTTAACAACAACTTCATTTTTTTCATTTAGTCATTCTAGAGTAGTCAACTAGTCATATTACTAGGATGTTCCAAGCTAGAATTTTCTAGTTACATTAGATAGTTTTATATTTTAGATTTTTCTAATATTTTCATCATCTTCCTAGATTTTTTAGATTAGTTTTTAACACTTCCTTTAATATGAAAAATCTTGTACTCGAGTTGTCTTCTAAACTGGATAAATTTCTCTCGTTGGAATTGCTTTTGTGAATATGTCCGCGAGCTGCTCCCCCGTCTTGTAGAATTGTAGCTCGATCTCTTGTTTGTCGACTAGCTTACGAATGAAATGGTGTCGTATCTCGATGTGCTTCGTGCTGCTGTGAAAGACCGGATTTTTCGTCATGGCTATTGCTGACATGTTGTCACAGTAGATAATTGTTGGTTCTTCTGATGTCTGTTGTAGATCATTGAGAATTCTTTTAAGCCATACCGCTTCACATGCTGCACTTGCTGCTGCTACGTACTCGCTCGCTGTGACAGAGCTACCGTTGCTTGTTTCTTTGATGACCAAGATATAGCCTTGGTTCCCAGCTGAAACACGTAGTCGCTTGTACTTTTTCGGTCATCAATACTTCCGGCCCAATTGCTGTCTTTGTATCCTATAAGCTTGTGATTCTCATCTGTTTCGTACAGAATTCCATAACATTTTGTTCCCTTGACGTACCTGAGAATCCCTTTTGCCGCCAAGTGAGCTTTACTTGGCTCACTCATGAACCTGGATACGATGCTGACAACATGTACTGTGTCGGGCCTTGTATGTGTAAGATAGATGAGAGAGCCGACCAAACTTCGATATATTGATGCATCGACCTTATCTTTGCCGTCATTCTCTCGCTTAGGGCCATTGGTGTAGCTAATGGCTTGCATTCACTCAAGTTGAACTTCTTGAGTAGGTCTTCAGTATACTTCTCTTCTGATAGAAATATTCTTCCTGGGCTTTGCTTGACTTGTATGCCCAGGAAGTATTTCATTGCTCCAAGGTTGGTCATTTCATGTAACGCTCCGACTTCTAAGCATCATTATTAGGTTAATTAAATACAAGGATTAGTAGCGGAAGACCTTCCTAGCTTAGCCTGTCCGTCACTGCCGTACTTTCCGTTTGGAGAAGTACAAGGCAAATATTTTTTCATGAAACTAAACCTTTTTATAATAGTAAATCTAGAAACATATAGTTAACTTAAGCATAGCTAGAGTTACGTAATTTAGTGATCATAAACTTAGATTACATAACTATCATAGTCGTATAATTTAAAGTACTCTATTCCTCACTACTATGCCATCCCATCTTCATATGCATACCTAAAACAAAAAAAAAAAAAAAACGTCATGAGCCGAAGCTCAGTAACATACTATTCTAACATCGTAAATTCATTTCAATTCATTTTATTTGCAAACTGGGAGAAGAGAATATAGTAAAACCATTTCGTAAACATACACTTCGAATCAGAAATTTAAATGTCATTTACATTGTCTTTCATTGAAATAATCTCCATTATCACATTTCATTATCAAAAAACTTTCTTTGGTTACTAGGCGAGTACAACATAAGGCATAGCCACCGAGGACATAAGTCCCCCATCAGAAGGCGGCATATAATGCCATAACAGAAGGCAAAGCCACCGAGGATATTCATCCCCCATCAGAAGGTGGCATATAATGTCATAGATCGTAACAGAAGGCAAAACCACTGAGGATATTCATCCCCCATCAGAAGGTGGCATATAATGCCAGGCAAAGCCACCGAGGACATTGTCCCCTATCAGAATGTGGCATATAATGCCATCACGTGGGTGCCACCGAGGACCTTGTCCCCCATCAGAAGGTGACGTTGCCGCCAGATAACAGAACGACACGTGCACAGCCTAGAGAATATAGTACTGCCATTCTCCATCTTTCACTTTCATTTGTCATGTTCCGTTTCTTCTAAGTACTTTTCAGAGTTTATAGTATAATCATTATATAAACATCATCAAATCATCATTTGCATAATAAAACAGTTCATATCCCGCACTACATAAATAAAATAGCATAACCATTATATAAAAGCACCATAAAACGTAGTTGGAAAGATAGTGCGGGTGTTAGCAGTAGACATTACCTCAAATCCTGCTTTACAACCTTGATAGTCGGGGGAGGCTTGTAATATCTCTTCCTTTTTAATCTAATCAATTCAAGGATTAATAGAAGACTTATTAATATTTTACTCTAAATTTTGAATTAGTTAAATAAGAGCTTAACCATCTTACTTGGTCCACACCATTTACTGTTCTAAGAAAAGTCAGTCCAATTAATAAATCCGAAACATAAAATCTAAGGCCAACAAGATTTGGAGAGGGTATATATGTTCACATATATACTTAGCACTTACTGCTTCAACTGATGAAGCACAACAGGGAGGAGCGAGGACTGCAGCGAAGAGGGTCGGAGCTCAGGCGACTGAACGGCGAGGCGAGGCACAATTGGAGGCAGCGGCACGGAGGTGGTCTAGGCGGCGCGCGCAGGGAGAATAGTCCAAGCAGAGGAGAGAGAAGAAAGAACTGGGCGAGGAAGAGAGAAGATGGGCGAGATAGAAACGCGAGCCGGGTTTGCAGCAATTGGTTGGCTAGCCGGATGAGTGGTGCACGCTGGTGGTCAGAGGGTGGAGGCCGCGCAGCTGTGCCGGAAAACAGAGGGGAGAGAGAGTGGGTGGTGGTGTGAAAACAGGGGTGTTTTGGGTGAATGGGTTAGTGATGGTGAGTGGTGGTTTGAGGGAACAAACATGGCTATTTATAGCCACTAGGGGTGCTAATGAGCCAGGGTGGCTCGCAAACTGTTCGAGCTCGGCTCGGTCAAAGCCTCGGCTCAAGAGGGCTCGACTCGAGTTCGGGATCGGCCTAGAGCTTAACGAGCCGAGCCTGAGCTACCTTAAGCTCGGCTCGAAAGCTCGCGAACAGGCTCGATAATTTTTTTATTACTAAAAATATTTCATTAATGTTTAATATAAGATAAAAAATTATTTAATAATCATGGTTAAAAGCTGTCATGTTAGTAGTCATAATATTTTCAAAGTTGTGATTTTTGATTTGAATAACAAAGTTGAGATAGCAGCTAAATTCCCACTTGTATACTTTTTCGCTTCATGGTTTGGGACAACTAGGGGTTGAGGCGGATCCAATATTTTAAGTTTGAGGGTCTTGAACAAACCATCTAATAAGAACATATTGAGTATAAGGAGATATCAAACAATAATTTTATGACGCACATATCGATAATGAGAACCAAGTTAAGCTCAAAGTTTATTTGTTCATGCCAGCTATTAGAAAATGCTTTCATTATATTATTTTTTCATCACACACCATCTATCTTTTTGACATATGTAGCACTTTTACTTTATTCAAAAAAAGGGGAAATTTAATTGTAATACCTCAAACACACAATTTTGCCCATTAACTTCTTAATTACTTATTTATTAACTAAAAAAGTATAAGGAGTTGATAATTAGATAGTATACAAAGAGAATAACAAGTAGTTCAAAGCATACTACATAATAACTTTTGTACTTAGTCAAATTTAGTATATAAAAAGTGAATGTAGTCGAGTTATCGCATTTATTTGAGAGCAAATAAATTAATTGTTAGAAATGTATGATTGAAAGATCACTTGTTTAATACTTAGAGCACATAAAAAGAAATGAATATGTAGTCTTTAAGTTTTTTTGTTTTTTTAAATGGATAAAAATCAGAAAAAAGAAAAAGGAAAGAAATATTAGAATTGAAAATAGAAAAAGAAAAAAAAAAGAAAATAGAAAAAGAAAAAGAAAAAAAAAAGAAAATAGAAAAAGAAAGAGTAAACTGCATAAGAAATAGAAAAGGAAGTAGCAAAGGTTCAACTCCATCGTGAAAGAAGAATATGTGGCAGTTTTGCATCCCACATCGGTCGCTCAATGTGAGGAAAATGCTTTCATGCTCTATAAAAGCAAATCCTTCAGCCTAGTATTTCCCTACAGTAGTACAGCATGCTAGCTATTTGCTTGGGCTTTGCTAACAACAACTGTATAGAAAATGGGCCCTCGAATTATCAAATGTTTGGGCTCATGATACTAACCTTGGTTGAAAGTGAATTTCGAGCTTTTCGAGCTTGTCGAGCTCGAGCCGAGCTGTAATTTTTTGGGCTCGAGCTCGAGCCGAGCCCAATATTTTAGGCTCGACGAGCTTCGAGCTCGAGCCGAGCCTAATAAAATATGTTTTCGAGCCGAGCCGAGCCTAGTCAGGTTCGGTCTCGGTTCGGCTCGTTAACACCCCTAATAGCCACGGTTGAGCTCCAATTTTTGCTAAATTGTGTTGATGAAATTGATGTAAAATTGAATATTTGGGAGATTTGGTTTGGGTAACAAATTTTTATTTGAAGTTGAGTTTTTGTGTGCAAGAAAAATACATCTAAATTATAAATACATGGTAGAGTTTTTGTGAGGGAAAAATTGAAGGAGATGGGAAAAATGTGGAGTTTTGGGTTGGGAGCAGATTTTCGGTGCACAAGAAATAAAAGCTGATTTTTGAACTCCATTGTTGAGTTTTGTGAGGGAAAATAGGAATGGAGGAATAAAAATTAGTTCTTCCTTTCTTTTCCTCTTTTTGTTCTTTGCTTCCATTTTATTATTATTTTAATCTAATTATTTGTAACTCTTGTTATTAATACAAATATAACTACCTAATGAAATTAAATATCTTTTATCTTACTTAGATGTAGAACAACAAATTTTTAGTCACACCCTATAACTAAGGGGAAAAAAAATTAACCACTAATTTAGTTTAGGCAAGTGTAAATTTTCGAGATATTACATTTCATACTCCTTCATCATTGTCTTCTTGAAGTTTTCGATCATCCTTGAATATGTGCCCATATAGATTAGATCATCTACATAGAGGCATAGGATGAGAAATTCTTTCCCTTGAGTCTTAATGTAGAGTGATAGCTCACTTGGGCTTTTTGTAAACCCATTTTGATGTAGGTAGCCATCTATTTTGCTATTCCAGGCCCTGGGAGCTTGCTTAAGCCCATAAAGGGCTTTACAAAGGCGGTATACTTTGTCTTCTTTGCCTTCGATGAGATATCCTTGCGGTTGCTCAACATATACTTCTTCTTCGAGCTCCCCATTTAGAAATGCTGACTTGACATCTAATTGAAAGACTGGTAATTTAAGTTGAGCAGCAAGAGCAAGGACTGACCTGATAGTCTCCATGTGGACAACGAGAGCATATGTCTCGTTAAAGTCAATCCCTGTTGTTGGGAGTAACCTTTTGCGACAAAACGAGCCTTGTATTTCTGGATGGAGCCATCTTCAATATACTTAACCTTATAGACCCATTTGAGATCGATGACTTCTTTGTCTTCAGGTTTCTCAACAAGCTCCCATGTGTTGTTTTTCTCGATCATCTTGATTTCTTTATTCATGGCCTCAACCTGTTTATCTTCTCGTGCTGCTTCCTGAAAGCTTTGTGGTTCGCTAGTGAAGAGAGCCCTGATAGCTTGATTGCACTGAAAATCCTCCAAGTAGCTTGGTGGTAGCTGATCTCTTTGTGAACGTCGCACTACTGGAGCTGAGCTTTGAGAGCTTAATCCTGATGTTGGACTCACCGATCTCGAGGATGTTGTTGGAGATCTCGGTGATGATGGACTGGAGGATGACCGTGGTCTTGGATGATTTGGGGCTTCGATCTTCACTCGGGCATGGTGGAATAAAATCTTCTTCTCGTGGCTGAGATTCCTTCTCTGTCCACATCCAATGTGCTCCTTCATCGAATATGACATATCTTGAGATGATTAATTTCTTTGATTCGGGCTGATAGAGGCGATATCCTTTAGACTCGTCACTGTATCCAATGAAATACATTTTTCTCCTTTTCCATCGAGCTTTTCCCGATTTTCTTTCGGGATGTGGACATATGCGATGCACCCGAATACTTTGAGGTGATCCACTCTTGGCTTTCTTTTATGCCAAGCTTCATAGGGTGTCCTACTGAGAATATACACTGATGTAAAGATAGCTTCGACCCAAAAATATATTGGTAAATTCTTAGCTTGCATCATACTACGGGCCATTTCAAAGAATTGTTTTATTTTTTCCTTTCCGCAACACCATTCTCGTTGAGGTGTGCGTCTTACCGTTAATTCTCTTTTGATTCCATGCTCCTTACAGAAACTGTTAAATTCTTTGCTTGTAAATTCTCCCACACGATCTGTTCTTAGAATTTTTATTGAATGCCCACTTTGTATTTCTGTGAGGACTTTAAATTGCATGAAGTGGGAAAATGCTTCTGATTTTTGCTCCAAGATATAAACCCACATCATGCGAGTGAAATCATCAACAAATAATAGAAAATATATTTTTCCGCCAAGAGACGGATTTCTGGTAGGTCCCCATATATCTGCATGAACGAACTCTAATGGAGCTCGAGCCCGCCAAGATGAAGTGGGGAATGGCAATCTATGCATTTTGCCATATATACAACCTTCACATAGTTTTCTTTCATTAGTTATAGGTGGAAGCCCAATCACCATTTCTTTTTGTTTTGACAGTTTTAAACTGTTAAAATTTAGATGCCCGAATCTTAAATGCCACAATGTAGACTCATCCACTATAGAACTCAGGGCAACATTATGCTCTAATTGCATTTTTAATGGGAATATTCTATTAGGAGCCATTTGAGTAATAGTAATTAATTACCCTTTTTATTTTCTTATCAAATATGAGGCATTTATTAGCAACAAATTTCACCATGTAGCCTCTTTGGATCAGTTGGCCTACACTTAACAAATTTTGTGCAAGCCCGGGGACATAGAAAACATCAGAAATAAATTTAGACGAGCCGTTTTTTGTTCTAACGGCTATTGTCTTCTTACCAGCAACCTCTAGGTTGCTTCCATCACCAAAAGTAATTTGAGTTTTTTTGTTTGCATCCAAACTGACAAACGAATTTTTGTTGCCTGTCATGTGGTTAGAACAACCATTATCGATATACCATATATCATTTGACTCTTGGTGAGCATTTAAACATGTATAAAATAATTGATCTCTAGGCTCCTTGTTTTCCGTAAAATTGGGCTCATCCTTTGCCTAACCAACAATCCTTTTCAAAGTGGGTGTGTCTTTTGCATCTCTTACACTTATACCCGCAATCTTGTGTATTATGACCAATTTTCTTACATAAATTGCAATAGGAGCCATATTGATTATTTTCTCGGGTTCCTTGATTTTTATAACTTTCTCTTCCCCGGCCACGGTTATATCATGTCCCTCCTTTTTTGGAAATTTTTACCGTAGCCATTTTTATTTTTATTTTCTCCATTATTAGATAACTTTAATTTAGCTTGAAATGCTTGTTCTAGTGGCCGCTCCGTAAATCTCTCGCATTCTATCTTCATGTGCTTGAAGGGAGCCCAAGAATTTTAATTTAGATAAGTCTTTATTGGACTCCTCTATAGCAGCCACTATATGATCATAACTTTTGGGGAGACTTCTTAATATTTTTCGAATTACTTGAACATCTTCAACTTTATCTCCATTAGTTCGAATTTGATTTATAATGTTTGTTACCCGACAAAAAAATTCTTGAATTGTTTCATTTTCCGTCATTAATAAATTATCAAAGTCTCTCCATAAAGATTGGAGTTTAAAGAGTATTACCTTCTCGGAGCCCCTATATTTTGTCCCCAGGATACTCCGAGCCTCCTTGGCCGTTGTAGCAGCCATAATAGTAGGGAGGATCGTTTCATCTATTCCCCGATATATTAAGGATAGGGCATAATTATCCTTTATCCGATTTTGTTTATATTGATTTCGACGTGTTTCATCCAAGTAGCTTCTTGGATTAAATCATTTGGTTGTTCATAACCATTTTGTACTAACTCCCACAAATCTTGTGAGATAAATATGGATTTCATTTGGATAGACCATTGTTGATATTTTTCTCCCTTAAATGTGGGTACCCAATTTACTTGGGAATAGTTAAATGTGTTTGAGGTTGAAGTGTTTGGGGAAGTCATTTTAATTTATGTGGTGTTTGGTTATTATTTAAGGGAGTTGGTTTATTTTGTGTTTGGTGTATAAATTTTATGGGAGTATAATAATTTGTATAATGTAGTGGAGGTTTGGATTTAAATGGCTCGGATACCACTGATGGAAATTTTTGGATGAAAGTTTTGGTGGACTTAGATTATAAGAGAGATGGATTTTATTTAAAAGGAGGAGAGAAGATTAATGGAATCTCTTAATTGATATTGGTTAACAACAACTTCATTTTTTCATTTAGTCATTATAGATTAGTCATATTACTAGGATGTTTCAAGCTAGAAATTTCTAGTTACATTAGATATTTTTATATTCTAGATTTTTCTAATATTTTCATCATCTTTCTAGATTTTTTAGATTAGTTTTTAACATAAGTTTCGGTATTGCTTTAACGCTCTGTGTTTCCTTGCCAATTCGTTGTAGAAAAAATTTGGGTTTTGGCTAAGCTAAGTAAATTTATGTAAAAAAAAAAAACAGATAGACTATGAACAAGATTCTAAAATAAACACAATTGCAAGTGAAGACAGTTTTATAATACCTCCATTTCTAAATACATGTACCATTTTTCACTTTGGGATGTTCCATAATACCTCGCAAAGCATTTTCCTATTTAGTAAATTTTCGTAATATAATATTATCCATAAATAATAGTA
The DNA here is from genome assembly GCA_947646795.1 of Beta lomatogona. NCBI lineage: Eukaryota > Viridiplantae > Streptophyta > Magnoliopsida > Caryophyllales > Amaranthaceae > Beta > Beta lomatogona. The sequence continues at coordinate 366,194 of CANSNZ010001286.1, forward strand.
TCCCCTCTTTTAGCTACTTAATCACATGGGTAATGAAAGAAATCACAATACTCCCCCTCACCCCTGGTTCTTGTGCCAAAAAGTAATGGTTAAATTAAATGATTAAAAAAGTCTAACCAAAAAAACTAAGCAACATTAGATATTATTATTAAATAAATTATTATTATTTTATTTAATAACTTATTATTATGAATTTATTATTAATTAAATAATATTTTTATTATTATAATAAAAATTAAATATTAACATATTATATTATTAAAAACTATTATTATCATCAACTACTCGTCTATTATATTATATTATATTATATTATAATATATTATATTATATTATATTATATTATATTATATTAATATTGTTATTACTATTATTTATTTATTACTAATTTATATTTATTAATTAATGATAGCTAAATTATTATCATTACTATTAGTTATAATTTAATTCCGTTCGCTTCAATTCGGTTCGCTTCGGCTCAATTCGGTTCGCTTGCAATCGGCCGGGCCTCCGGTTCGCTTGCAATCGCTTTAGTTCGGTTCAATTCGCCTCGTTCAATTCAATTTAGTTCGCTTGTTTTATGCCGAATAGAACAGCCCTAACTCATGTGTTAGTTATATTAAATTGGACAATGGCCTAACTACTTGGGATAAGTGAAGCATTGGGCTTGGATGTGTTTGTGTTTGGGTTAATTAAAAGACTTAACGTTTTGATTAGCATTTAATTTTCTCGCCAAATTATTATTTTAAATTAATTATTTTCTTTATTTCGGTTTTACGGGATAATATTTAATTGACAATTTCCTATAACTGTCATCTAATTGATTCCCAATATATACCTTTTGGAATAACTTATTAGTGATCAGTTTTTCTTTTTCTGTCATTCCTTCACAAAAACGTATTCTCTAAAGAAAACGCTCAACCAGGTTCATGGAGGATGGATAATCTTGTTGTAAATCCATTCTTAGATTAGGGAATCCTGGGGGTAAATTAGCGACTAATCCCATCAAAGCATAATAGTGGGGCTAATATTATCCTAACGACAGAGAATAACTCGTCCTAGTCTAGTTTCTGTAATTTCCTTCTTGTTTATGATTGTCGTATTTCTATGTAGCTTCAATTCAATAAATTAATAGGTCAACTATATTGCACGAATAGTATTTAACTATATAGCATGAAGTATAAACAAACATTAACATATAATTAACTTAATATTATTTTTAATGTTAAAGTGATTAATTCTTATATAAGATTGGTAATAACTAATTTCTATAAGGAAAAAAATGAGTACAGAGTTAACAAATTTTTTTTTTTTTTTGTTGTATCACAATAATTTTGAGTAGATAGCCAATGTAACAAGATTGCACCAGTAAATACAACTCCTACTCCATTTACCAATTGGGGATATTAGGTTTGGAAATAATAGCCTACTCGTTATTTACGAGTTGTACCTTTTGGTGAGTGTATGATATCCTATAGAGAATTACTAGAGATATATTAATAGGAAAAATTTCATAAAACTTCCTTTTATAATCAACTTTTTTCAAAAAACTACCTTTTAAAAAAATTCTTTTAAAAAACTACCTTATATAACAAATTTTCTTTCAATATACTACCATTTTACCATTAATGGGGTTTAATGACTAATAATTGAGTCATCATAAATTTCTTTTCTTTCTTCCCCTCTCGTTTCTTTCCTCTTTTCTCGTTACCCCACCGGCAGCAACACCTACGGCGATTGTCATTTATCGATTATTCTCAAATATAAACGTAAAATGGTAGTATATTGAAATGAATTTGTTATATAAGGTAGATTTTTGAAAGAAAAATTATAAAAGGTAGTTTTTTTGAAAAAAGTTGGTTATAAAAGATAGTTTTTTGAAATTTTGTCATATTAATACTTTATTTGGATTGGATGAAATGGAGGGGGAAAAAAAAGGGACGAAAACAAGCTCCCTTGTTTTAGAAAGGGATTGGAGAAAGGAAGGGGAGGAAGAAAGGATCTATTTTCTCTCCCTTATAATAAGCATTATCCCTCTCAAATTAGAGAGAACTGGAAGAAGAAAAATAGAATTCCATTTTACCCCTTCCTCTTCTATGATCTATTCCTCCCCTTAGTTCCCCTCCTATTTCAATCCAAACATATGAATAGCATAATAGCCCAAGTCCCAGCTTCAAAGTCAATTAATGCTCACAAACTTGGCTCAAAGTCCCATTCCACTCGAGGGAATCTACGGAGGCCCAATAATAAAAGAATCATTTTCACATCTGGACTACAAAAGGAACGGGAGCTAGGACTGTTTGGGGTTGACAATAGCTTCGACTTCCGAACAAGGCCCATTGCATTTTAACAACTATTACAACAATAATTTTTCAATGTCAACCAACTTAATTGAAAAGGTTTTATAGGATGGTACAATACCTAAATCTATGATCGAATTTTATCTACATCATTTTTTTCTGTAGCCTTTTATACTAATTAAAAAAACTATAATCCACTTGTGTAGCTCTATATTATTATATTATCAAACTAGGATGTTAGCTATTCCTCTCAAAAAAAGAAAAAATTAGATGTCAGTTAATTTAGTTGATAAAGTGTTGAAATTTGATAACCAAGACCTAAGCTCAAATATTATTGTCTATACTACCTCCGTCCCAGAATAGTCTGAATACTTTTCCTTTTATGTTTGTCCCAAATTAGTTTGAACACTTCCATTCTTGGCATGGTCCCACCATTAATATATAATTTCTTTTACACATCTTTGGCCCACACTCTACCTTTTATCAATAAAAAGTTACCAACTTTCTCTCTCCTCTAATAAAAAATACCCCACCAACTCCTATCACATCTACTTTTTAAATAAAATAACATTTGATAACCACATCACAACTTATCACCTTAAACTACGTGTCCCAACAAGTGTTCAGATCTTTCTGGGACGGATGGAGTATTAATTAAGCTTATGTCTTTCTCTATGAAAAAAGGAATGATAGAGTATAAAACTATTCTTCAGTCTCTAACCATCAGCTTAAGCTTTTGGTTGAGATGGTCCTTTGACATAGCATTGAAGCAATTATGACATAGCATTGTATAAAAGTGCATCCATAATTCAAGCCTAATGGGATCTCGCGTGAGGGGGGTGTTAGAATATAAAACCGTTATTGGGGATCTAACCATCGCCTTATCCCGGTCATTAAGATTTAATTTTTTTCCTAAGAAACAAAGAAAAGTATGTGAACCAAAACAATAAAAAGGTATGACCAAGAATTAGGGGAGTATGTGGATAGGACCGAACCGGACTTTGCCAAATCCAAATCCAAATCCAAAGTTTTTTGGACTCGAGAAATTGAGTCCTAGTCCGATCAAAACCTTTTTTAATCCAAACCCAATACAATCCGAAACTTTTTTCTTGAGTTCGAATCCAGTCCAGTCCGATTATTATGTAATATATTTTTTTTTTCCGATTTAGGTTCATAATGTTTTCTCATGATTGAATCATTCAAATTTAAAAAATTGGACTCATTACATCCATTCCACAAAATAAGTGACATACATATTTGAAGTCTTATAAAATACCAAGATTTAAAAGTTTACTCCAATACTAAAAAAACTTTCTCTATCTATCAATCGAGAGTTTCTCTCACTAATTGTGAGTTTTCTTCCTCCTGTCTTCTCGTTTATTGCAGTTTCACTGTTCCATGCAAAAACTCTTCAAGAAATCTCCCGCATGTGTTAGACTTTTGCATGCCCGCCGTAAGAATTTTCCAACTACCTCAATCCCGTTGGTTATCTTGCGCCGGGAATTGATACTTCAAATCTAGGTTTGTCTGTAGGTTTTCTAGGCTTTGCATTTGTTTCTCATGCATCCATCCCCCAATTAGGATAAAGCACGCCCATTTCTTCCCTTTCTCTCCATTTTGTTTCTCCTGCCCAAGTTTGAGTATTTATTACTCTTCAAGTTCCTCAACTTCCTATATTCTCTCATTAATTTTCTTTCTCTTCATTAACTCCCTGGTATCTTTTCCGTTTTATTTACTCTATTCCTTTTCCTTTTCATATGCAAGAACATACCGACTTTTGGAATTTCCGAATGGGGGAATTAATTGCCTCCCCTGAAGATATTCCATCTTTCAACCGGATAAATTGGAATATGTCTATTCTGGGTCATTTTTTTGGCCCATATCCACCATCAACAACCTTAATTCAGGGTCTAGTCAATACCCAATGGTTAAATTGTGGTAGCATTAAGATCCAACGTACTAGGGATTTCTATGTTTTTACTTGTTCGCAGCGAGCGGATGTTGAATCTTTAATCCAGCAAAATACTGCAGTGGTTGATGGCCATATAATAACTTTTCGACAGTGCCACTGGTCGGTTCTGCCTCAAAGTGTAAACTTTAATTATGCCCAGTAACTGGGTTCGCATTTCGAGCCTCCCATTGAGCTATCTCTCCAACACATGGGCCATGCAAGCATTAAGGCATGTGGTTTATATTGAGTCCATGGAGGAGGAAGCATCTCGATCTTCCTCGTGAACCCGAATTTCGCGCTCAAATGCTCCCCGGATCTCTCAACGCCACTTATCCCAGTGTTGTTTCTTACCCCTTTATGACTCACAAGTTATATGGGTTTACTTTCGTTATGAGGGTGTTTTTAGGTTTTGCAAGAAATGCGGTAGTGCTGGCCACTATACTAGGGCATGCACACTCTCTAATTATGAAGCCCACAAACGTATTAGGACTAGAGTGGCTGATTTAGAAGCCTCTCGGTGGAAGGGTGCTATATGGTCTTATGAATCGGCCTACTACACAAATCTAAATGAGGGTTTACCGTGATCGCTTTAGGTATCGAAACACCCAAGTTAACTGCTTTTAGGAAATTGAACAAGACGATTATCCTATGAGAAGGCGTTATCCCCCGTCGTCCGACAATGATGATAATTCTCGGGAATCCATCATCCCCACAGGCCAATGCTATTTTCCATCATCTCCCGAAGAGGAAACCTTTTACTTTGGGGAGGAAGATTTTGGTTCCCACCCGTAACCAGCTGATAATGTATCACACATGCAACATGGCACTATAGCTCCGCACCTTATTGATAATGCTAACGGAGTCCAACAGAGTCTTCGGCCGTCGTTTTAGGTTTTCTAGTGACCCGTATGCACGCCTTTGCCCTTCTCATCAACAATCAACTCATGGTCCATCTGTTTCCTTGGGCATGTCTACTACTACAACTTTTGAACAAGGTGAATCTTCTTGCCATGCCCCTCAACCACGACCAACTTTATTTGAGGCCCTTGGTATTGCTGAATGGGCTAGCCAGCCATTTGAGACAAGTCATCCTATTCAAGAAGCTGGGCAACCATCTAATTTCATGCAACAAGTGAATTTGGGTTTATTAGAGGATGTTGTCAATCAGAGTTCAAGTTTACCTGCTGTAGCTCAATCGCGTTTCTCATTTGCCCCTTTCTCTCTTAGCTTGCTACTAGAGAAGGGGATCTTAGGCCTGCTAGCATTACACCTCATGCTGGCTCTTTTGCTCAAGCAAGGCAAAGGCTACGTAATTTTGTTAACTCATTTACCTCTAGGTCTAGGGTTCACCCTACTCAATTTCATCATTCTCCCACTTCGCACTTATCACCATTTGCTAGTTCATCTACTTTAACTCAACAAACCAACAAGAAGTTGACCCTCTAAACTTTCCTCAATCCCCTCCACTTGCTACTCAAAACCTCACTCTGTCTAATTACCATGTCTCGTCACTGCACTGGCCTCCTAAGAAGAGAAGGCCATGGGTTATGTCTCGTAGTCAATCTTTGGAGGGCCACTCCCATCAACACTCATCCCAATTATGTTGAGACGGACTGGGCCTTAAAGCGTCGTTGTACTAAATGGGAAAGGTGGGAGAGTAAAGGGGGCTTTAATCTACGGTGGGTGGAGCAACGTGAAGTTAAACTCAAACCCAAAGCTATCACTGATTTGAATATGGTTGAATATTTTGGGGTGGAAGCTGGTGAGTAAATTACTTCTAAGATATCGAACAAAAGACATACTACTAACATGACTACTGGTTCTGTGAAAAAGCTCAAGGGTTTGGATGCATCAACAAATGCAACACCAACTTATCCTGCTACTCAATCTGCTGATCAGGATATGGAACTACAATTCTCTGTTGTACTATCTCTGTCACCACCAACGGGTATGGAGGCTGGCCTTTCACAACCTTCCATCTATCCATGAAGCTTGTTGCTTGGAATGCAAGAGGAATTCAGGATGAGAATTGTCTTGCTTATGCTTATGTTTTTTGGCTTTTTCATACGCATCGTCCTATGTTTGTTTTTCTCCTCGAAATTAAAAGTAATGTAGCTACTGTTCAATCTAAGTTTAAGTCCAAATTTTGTTGTTGGTGTGGATGCTATAGGTAAAAGGGGTGGACTTATAGTCTTAGGATGGACATCTAATGTTGTTGTTGTTATATTTAGTTGTCAAAATTTCATCCTTTGTAATATTGTTCAACCTAGTGGAAAAAGTTGGTACGTTTGTTTCTTGTATGGAGCTCCTATATTGGAACATCGAGCTGAAGTTTGGGAACTAGTTCTTCATCACATCTTACCCCTCCCAAACTGCCTCATACTTGGAGATTTTAATCAATTTGAATGTTTTGAAGACAAGCTTGGGGGCTCATGTATAATATGTGGATGGAATGAGTTTATGGACTGGATATTTCAGTCTCAATTAAATGAAGTACCTTTTTCATGCCCTAGATTTACCTGGTCAAATAAACAGCTTGGTTCAAATCTTATCCTAGAACGACTAGATCGCGCCTACATATCACCCTCTTGGGCCTTATTTCCTAATCATATTCTCTTGAATGAGCTTATAGTGTGTTCATATCATGCAGCTATAGTTTACTCTACTTTTTACTTACAAAATCTTGGTAGAAGACCATATCATTAGAAACCTGGTGTCTTCTTCGCCCTGAAATTGTTGCTATTATTAACCAAGTTTGGTAGATTCCATGTTTTGGCTCTCCAATGTACAGAGTTCAGCATCATTGTAAAATTATAGTTCACAGGCTTCGAATTTGGTGTCTATCATATAGCAAACGTCGTGGTATAATTGGAAGGAGTTATATGATGACCTTGCTTCTCTTGGACAGGTTGCTTCAAATAATATTACTGGCAATCACTATATCTAGTCCATTGTGAACTCTTTGTCAACCTTACAAATAGCTTTTCTCATTGGAAACAACGAATGAAGGATAAGTGGATGTTGCTTGGAGATTGTCCACCCCCTTTATTATATGCAAAGGACAAGAAACAACAGTCTCGTAATACTATCACTAATATCAAAAATGACAAAGGTGAATGGGTTGATGATCCATCTGCAATTGTCTGGGTGGTAAAGACCTTTTGGATGGACATTTTTCAATCTACCAAGACTACGTAAAGTGAAGCGAAACTAACTAAGTTCTTAGAGAGCCGCATCTTCCCACACTTTCAAGCACTCGTAAAGCTAATATAATGCTTCCTTTCTTGGTTGATGACATTCAACAAGCCATGTTCTCTATTTCTTCTTCCAAGTCACCGGACCGGATGGGATTAATGTGGAGTTTTTTAAGCATTACTGGCACCTAGTTGGTCCTGATGTGGTTAATGGTATACAAAGCTTTTTCACTTCTGGCTATCTTTTAAAGGAATGGAACAATACTATTCTAGCCATGCTTCATAAGGTGGACAATTCAACAGAAGTCTCGCAGCTTAGGCCTATCAGTTTGTGCAATACAATTTACAAGTGTATTGCCAAGTGTTTGGTGAATAGAATCAAGATTTGTTTGCCGAATTGGTCACTAATTACCAAAGCATGCTTTTCTTCGGGAAGGAATATGTCGATAATGTTCTCTTATCTCATGAACTCCTCTATTTCATAAATTCTAAGAAGGTTGGAACCTCAACTTATCCTGCAATAAAAATTGATTTAAATAAAGCCTATGATCGTATCCAGTGGGACTTTATGCTTAAGGTATTGTGAGCCTATGGTTTCCCTCCTTGTTGGATTCAATGGATTCATCAATGCATCTCAACTGTCTCCTTCAAAATCTTGGTGAATGGTAATATCTCTGACCCCCTTTTGCCACAATGTGGGCTTCGACAAGGTGATCCAATCTCACCTTACCTATTTATACTTTGTATGGATATTTATTCTAGGATGTTAACTATTGCAGAGGACCTTAGACTCGTTTAAAGGCATTAGAGTGTCTCGTAGAAGTCCTTCTCTTTCACACATCTTTTTTGCCGACGATGCCTTACTCTTTTTGCAAACCACTCCTCAATTTGTCATGAGTTAACTCAAATATCCAATAGGTTTTGTCTTATTTTAGGGTCTAAAATTAATCTCTTAAAATCTTTCATTAAGTTTAGTCCTAATACTGCTCCATCGAGGCAGTCTTTGTTTAAGGAAATCCTCAACATGAATCAACAAGCTTCTTTAGGTGTTCATTTAGGTGTGCCTATTGATATCCAAGGCTCCAAGCCAGCGCATTTCCATTATCTCATTGATCTTTTTTCAAAGAGACTACTAAGTTGGAATGCTCTTCACTTATCTCGCCACGAAGCTAGTTTTAATAAACACGGTTCTAGTTGCTATGACATCCCATATTTTATCTTCCTAGCTTCCAAATACCTATAGGTGTAGCTCATAAGCTTGATTCTATGTTAATCTCGTTTCTTTGGGCAAAAAATGGTAGGAAAAGCATACATTGGGTGAAACAAGATATTTTCCATTTGCCAAAAGGTATGGGAGGCTTAGGTATTAGGTCTATCACAAAGTTGAATAAAGTCTTCGTAATGAATAAAGTTTGGCACTTGTATTCTAACCCCACTAATTTACGTTCCATGATGTTTACTGCCCATAAACCCATTGCTCTCACAATGGGGAAGTTTGTTAACAAATCTCATGCTTTTAAATCATGGGGTTTCCAAGGGATCCAAAGATCTGAGCAGCTTCTTTTGAAAGGGTGTAGCTGGAAGATTGGTTCAGGAACAAAGGTCAAAACTTTTTCTATGCCTTGGATAGCTGGCATAATTCCTTTAGCAAGATCAAACATTCCACTACAACAAATCCAAAATTGAAAAGTGAATGATTTCATTGATGTTAATCACCATGCTTGGAAGGTGGGGAGAGTTCGCGCTTTTCTCTCTCATAATGATGCTCAAGATATTCTTTCCATGGAATTACCCTGTACTTCAACCGAGGATTTTATGTTCTGGTCAGCAACTACTTCGGGTAAATTTACATCCAAATCAGCATATGCTTTTCTCATCAACCATCAACAAGAAGTCTATTCCCCTCATACTTTAATTCCAGGCAAAATCTTTAAGATTTTATGGCATCTTTCTTTGCTTCCCAGTGGAAAGTGTTTATTTGGAGGCTCTTTTATGACCGTCTACCAACAAGAGAACAACTTCACTTAAGACGTATTTATACCTCTTCATATTGTGATGTTTGCAACACGACAACCGAAACCTCTCAACATTTGTTTTTCTCCCCGTCCAATAGCACGGGGTGTTTGGCAACACTCCCATATCGTTATTTGAACTCAACAAGATAGCCTCTTATCTCGTTTTGAGTGGCTTATCAACCATATCCTGCTTCTTTATAGCGAGGATGGTCTCCAAAGTGATCGAATGAAAAAAATTATTTTCACACTTTGGAGCATTTGGATTCATCGAAATGAACGAATATTCAGATATGTTCATCCGAGTGTTCAACGAGTTATTCAGCTTCAAAGTGCTCTCGAAAGCAATATGTCCAGACTGGATTCTCTGTCTCCCTTTGATTCGCTGCGTTTTCTTCACCCACCAGAACTGTCTCTAAATACTCCCCCAGGCTTTAAAGGAGTCCATTTGGGCTCCTCCGGAGTTGGATATCACCACTTCTTAATCCAACTTGATGCGACTGGGATAGACACACAAGAGGAGCTGGGTTTGGTTGGGCTTTAGAGGATAGGGATCGAAGCAATCCTTCTCAACATCAACATAGGGGGGGGAGATTATGGCATTGCCGCTCTCGCTATTCATGCGAAAACGCAGCCCTCCTCAAGGCAATCTCATGGGCCTCCACTCATAATATGAGACGCACACTGTTCCACACAAATAGTGCAAATCTTGTCTCATTTTTGCGGGATGGTTCTTCTCGCTCCGTTGATCTCAAGTGGTCTCTATCACAAATTCATACTTTAGCTAGTAATTTTGACTGGTTTTTATTGTTAAAGGTGAATCGCCAACAAGTTCGGATAGCACATGATATAGCCAAAATCTGCGCTTAAACTTGTTCTACATTCACCACAAGCCCTCTTGTAGTTTCTTTTATTCCACCATTGTAAAAAAAAAAAAAAAAAAGTCTTATAAAATGCAAATTGTAAAATACAAAAGGCATAAAAAGGGTTAAAGTAATTAATTTTTTTCTTTTTCAGTCTTTAGTTCTCATTTTGTACTTTTGGAGGGTAAGTGAAAATTATGCATCCAGGTAAAAGAATTTAGGGCGGGAATATTAGAAAATCCAAAATTTCAACAAAAATGTTAAAGAATTATCTTTTATATATATATATATATATATATATATATATATATATATATATATATATAAAAGTGAGTTCATATGAGAATGCATACTTACATGAAAAAAAAAAATTAGGAAAAATATTTCAAGAAAAAAAAAATTTTTTTGGGCTCGAAATTTTTTCGAGGGTATAACTCTAATGAACAAGTGTTGTAACTCTAATCCAATCGTGTGGTTGAGATTCATTCTCATTTCTCATGTAAGGAGCATTCTCATGTGATCCTGCCTCTATATATATATATATTTTGGACTCTTAACTTTTCGTAGTCCAGTTACACTTCTACAAGCAATAATCATAATAGTAGTATACGTAGTTACATTGTAAACTTATAAGTTATATTGGATTGTACCCCTTACAATCTCGATTACTGTAATAAGTTTCTGCCCGTATCAAAGAAAAAGGTATATATCATATACTTCCTCCGTTCCATTTTAAATGAAACGTAGGGCCTTGGCACGGGGATTTAGAATAGGAGAGAGATAGAGAGAAAAAAAAGAAGGGACCCATGTGATGAGGAGAGAGATAGAGAGAAGTGAATACCAAATAAGGTAATGTTTCACTTATTTTGAAAGGCCTAAAATAGTAAGTGTTTCATTTAAAATGGAACGGAGAAAGTATGTTAATCAGTTAATGTGTCTATTTCAACCCTTTGATTTTATCAAGATAAGATGTTCGCGTGCATGTTCTCACTGGCCACAGCCAAGATGATGCTAATATTATTATTTATTTATTTTCTGTTGAACTTTAGCTATCTAATTTTTGTATTTGTTATTTAGCATCTACATCATCTCGTTGACATTGGAGTTAAAAGACTAGTATGAATTCACTTTGTTTGCCTTTGCTTAGTTCATAGTAATAGTATTACCAATAATTCCACTTTAAAAAATACTGATGAGAATGATAAGCTAAAAATTCAAACATAACTGTCAAACATGACTGTCAAATCCTAGTAAATATGTAGAATATTAATATAAATTAGAGATGTAGGCAAGATTAATACGTGATTACAAGTTCACAATGACTCAACATCTGTATTTCGGGAGTATGTGTAATATGTCCTTTCCAGCTTTCTTCCCCTCTCTTCCCTTGCTTCTTCAAGTCTTATAAGCAATTTAGGAATAAATACTTAGGTGTTGTTTGATTGTACTTAGACTCGTTTGGTTATAGTTGGAACTTAATTCCCATGGAAAGTCTTATTTAATGGGAAGTAAATTCCCTTGTCCATTTCCTAGGAAATGGCTTTGGGTGTTTGGTTGAAGATGTAAATTTATAATCGACACGTAAATTTCTAATCACCAAGGGGTTAGTGATTAATTTCCTACACTACATAGGAAGTTCCATTTCCTTGGAAATTCTATTTCCCATGATTTCTCTATTTCCTGCATACTAAACAACTACCCTATTTTGTACTTCCTAGGAAATTCAAATTCCAGTGGAATTTGAGGTAAAGCAAACGATCTCAAATCACTACTCTTGGTTTTACATATGCATCTTCACTTCCTACGAATTGAGTAATATTGCTTGGTTGAGTATATTGGAATTTTTATTAAATTAAAGTGAGGCTAGGTAAGCAACGTCCCATATTTTATAGGAAGTAGAACTTTTTAAAAAGGTTCACTTCCGATCATCTCAATCAAACAACCTCTCGATTAATTCTAATTTTCTAAGAAATTAGATTGTCAACCAAACAACAACTTCTTATTTGTTTTGTTTACTAATTATCATATACTTCAAAGAACCAGATCTAACTTTCCATTAGGTCTTACGAACTTAACTAAGTATACCGACCTATTTTGCTATTAGAGACTAACAATGATTTTAGCAATTAGAAAAGTCCAATTAAGCAACAAATAAGATTTTTTCTACAAACTATAATGGAAAAATACTCAAGTGAATTAATGTAACATTTCCTGAATATACTACCAGCCATTTGTTATTAATTTGGCCGCTCCAATACCATAGTAAATCTCATGTAGACATGTACTAATAAATTTGATTTGCTACTGTGTCATACTGTATAACGTATTTTGTTCACCAGCTCACATTACAAAAGAGAAAATTGAAAAAAAGAACATTTATTTCATTTGAAGAGGAAGAAAAACAAATTATTTATACTATATACTAAAGTAAAAGTCACTAATATCAGTTTTTCCTCCCAAAACTCTCAATTAAACATATGCACAAATGATATAAAATCAATAGAATTTAATGTCATTTAAATCTTCTTATTTTGGTTCATTAGGATAGTTAGGTTTAATTATCAAAAGTTAGAAAAATGTTAGAAATAAAATCAATATTTCAGTTGTTAGGTTTATTGGTTTTGCAGAGTTTTATGCGTAAACTAATTTTGTAAGCTAGAATATCTTTTGTTAGTGATTAAGACATCGAAGATAGTAGGCGACACAAGTGGCTAAACACCTATGTGGTTAAAGTGCTTAATTGGACGAGCTTGTTTTGAGCTTAGCTACTCAAGAGGGAAAGCTGCACCATGAAATTGCCTTACTAGAGAGTTCCCCCGCGTCATTTTGTGATCTTCTGGGCAGCACTCATTTCTTGGCCAATTGTAGCGTGTGACCACTTGTTGAGAACTCTTTATGTGTAGAAAAAGGTCCAATTAGTTTTGTAGCCAAAAGATTAACCAATAAAAAGCTATGATGAAAATAGTGAAGATATGCTAATAAGAACTTGAAAAGAGTCCTATTAATTCCCGGATTCGCCCTTGCCCCTGCCCCACCATGCGTTGAAGTTGAACTCCCATACTGCTATTGTGCTACAGTGCTACTGGCTTACCGCTGTTTTATTTAATCTATTATTCTTCAATAAATATTTAATCCAAAGTCCTAACAAAAAGCTCAGCAGGCCTGCTAAATTTTTTTTCTTATTTTTATACTTCGTTTTAGAAGAGGATAAATAGCTGCATTCTTTTCTTTTCTTTTTTTTTTTTGACGAGAAATAGCTGCATTCTAGGATGCTTCATTGCATGAGCAAGAAATGAACAAACCATTTCCTCAAATAATTTTTTTTTTGAAATGAATAAGTCCGGACATTTGGCAGTCTGCCAACTTGCTATTGGTTGGCAGCATAGTCAACGTTATCAATAAGATGTACATTTTTTGTAGCAAATTTATTCAAAGTAAATAATTTAAATTACAAACTAGAGCCGGAAAAGAAAACTAATAATTAAAGTATTCACAAGAGTAAGGTGGCAATGAATTGGCAGATGATAATGTTTAAGATCGCTGACTGAGGACCATTTAATTTACAACTTGTATATCAACTCTAGTATTCATATAGACGTATAGTAGTGGTATAGTACTTGATACTTGTAAGTTTATATGCGTGCCTACCCTAAAGCAGCTCAGCACTTGGCTAGCTAAATGACATCACATGATCTTGCAAAATAATAGTAATTAAGTGTAGTAGGGAACTCTTAAAAAATGTGTAGATGGTGAATTGGTGATGTTGCAGTAATAATAGAACAGAAAACTAAAGAGGTGAAGGGAACTCTTAAAACCCTAATTATTAGGCTCTTATTTATCAAAATATGTTCCGATGAGGCCCAATATTAATTAAATTGCTTGAAGTGTGACCCTGCAAGTTAACATAATATTAACACTTCCCTTGGAAAAAAAATATATTCACTTTATCAACAATTTCAAAATTGATTTAGCCCGCAAGTAATAAGTGACGTGGCTTCTACCAATACAGTAAAACATTATGATATTAAGTGAAGGTTATAAATCTGAAACGGCTTGAAATGATATTATCATTTCGATCTGAATATTACATGATTGTTCGTAGGACTATCAACCTCTACTAATATATTAAAAGGTGCTTCTTAACCAATGAACAACACTACGCGGCGCTCTCCCTTAGAGTGGTTTACTACACGTAATCCATATATAAAAAAATAAATAGTAAATGCAATGTATAGGATTTGGTGTTTGGTGATATCATTTTAAAGTTTATATACTAATGTTTTAACCACTAAATAAATGATATTTGGTGATATCATTTTAAAGTGAAATATTAATAATGAAAACTATAAGACTCGGGCAAAGCCCGGCCTACAAACTAGTTTCGATATTTATAACATGTATTGTATGTAGGGGTATTCATGGGTGGTTAACGTCCCGAAACAACATTTCGGTTCGGGAACTGTGACCATTTAAATAGATTACCGCCTAGCAGTTAACCGTTTTTTCGGCACGGTTTTTCGGTTATCCAACAACTGTTATTCAAGTTATACTATTATATTTTACTTAATGATAATATATATTCTCTATATTTTTGTGCAAATACTTTATTATTATATATACTGTAATACAAAATGTATTATAAAATGGATAATAAATCCATTGGAATACATAATACTACTAAGAATTTACTCCATTTCCTAATTATAGTGTGTCTATTAGTACTGAAGTTTTCAAATAATCACATACTTCCTCTAACTGTTGTTATTTAGTAACAAATATTAGAATTAATGTAATTGTTGGAAAAATTTTCAAAATAATTAATAGAGGAAAAAGATATTTCGATTTTTCGGTTAACCGTTACTCAAAAATCATAAACGTAACCGTACTGTTTAACCGCTACTTTTACCGGTTCGGTAACTGTACCATAAAAAACTTTTTTTACCGGTACGATTACCACCTATTTAGACCGGGTTTTTTGGTACGATTTTTCGATTTTGATTTTTTATTAACACCCCTAATCGTATGGCATGGCCTTGAGTTAAACATAAAGCTTCAACTATTTCTTTTGTACATTACCAGCCAAATAGGGTGAATTTGGTTTGAACAAGTGATTGATGCCCCATATTTAAAAGTAATAGTTGCTATTAGATTGATTAATTCAAACAATAACGATAATAACCAGGTCAATTGATTGAAAATCGACAAAGTCGTGAAATCTGTGCATCATCAATATCAATATGCTTGTAGAAGCTACTTAAAAATTGATTTTTAAAAGTTTGAAAGCTTCTTTTATTTTAGTAATTAGTAGTAGTTGTTAGGAAGTGGCTATTTTAATAAATCAGTAAAATGGCAGGAGAAATTATCAACCATATGAAGACTGGACCAGGTAATTAATTTCACAGATTTAAATGTACGTCTCCATGTGCTCAACGAATCCATCTCACCCAAGTAACATTGCAACTTCCAAGAATTGGGGAAGGCCTCCATACGCATTATGAACATGTCGGCACATATATTAAATCCTCACGATCATGGACCAGTACTCCCTTACTTATTACTCCTTCCGTCCCATTCCTTTTTTGGTGTCCCAAAATATTGTGCTTATTTTTTTTTGTCAATTTGTTTGGATTAAATTATCCTTAATTTCTACACAAACTTTCCAAAATACCCTACTTTTTTCTCAAAACATGTGACCCCATTTATTGCTTTACACCATTTCAAGGAACATTTATTGCCTTTTGATTTTATTTAAAGGAAAAAGAAAATAAATAACTAGTTTCAATACAAAAGTACAAAAAAAGCACTTCATTAAATATATTTTTTTGGAAATCCTACCACTCATTCCATTTTCCGTAATTCCCGTGAAAAATGAGTAAGAAGACTATATTATGGGACGGAAGGGAGTAGAATTTAGAAGTGCACCGGATTTTAGATAAAATATTTTTGGGACTTTATCTGTTAATAACTAACTACCTTTTTTTTAACTTTCACTATGTTAACTTTGCACACTATTTATATGTTTTACTTTGACTATCTTATACTTCCTCCGTTTCTTTTTACTTGCAACGGTTTGACTTTTACACTATTCACAAACTCCACTTAGTTTATATTTGGTGATTTATAGTTAAGGAAAAAAATATTCATGTGTCATCTTGTTAGATTAGTCTCAGTGCATAATAAACCAAATATCTACTTTTTATAATTTTTAATTATCAGTAATTAAAGATATTAATGGTTGAAAGTATGCGTTGACAAGTATGAAAGTTAAACGGTTGCAAGTAAAAAGAAACGGAGGAAGTATTATTTATAGGTAAAGAAAAACATATACAATCATGTGGTTACTTATCTCAATGAATATTTTTCAAATATCAAATTATTATAATTTTTACTTGTACATATTTAAAGATATCAATGCTAAAATTTGTGCCTTGGCAAACATGCAAAGTAGAAATGGTATAAGTAAAAAAGCTGAAGGAAATACTATACGTCTATATGCTATATGGAATCTAGTTATTGTTATTTTTTTTTTTGACAGAATCTAGTTATTGTTAAGATGATTTGAGTTTAAATATTTATTTTTTGGTGCAAAAACTTGATTTTAAATGATTTTTTAACCAGTCCACATCACCACATGCATTCTAATAATCAACTACTAGTCGTACATGCACGCGATGCGTGCATCAACAACCTTATGTAGCTATATGGACGAATGGATATATTTTTTGTATCTAAAATTATTTTGGTTGTGATGTAAATTATTGAGATTCTTTTGTAGATGTTATTACCTTTTTAAATTGAAGGTGACCGATTTTTAACTGTTCAATACCGCTACTGAAAAATTTGGTCTATGATTTAATATTTCCTTGTCAGCGGCTTTAGTATAGTTCTTTAACGATTGTAAATGTTAATAAACCATATTGTTTGAACTTTGTAAATACGAAGTATTATGTTGTTAGGATAAATAGCTAACTTTTTTTGATTGAAGATTCTAATTAATTTCGTGAATTGATTGTGTCAATCTATTTTGTTAAGTTATTAATGGTGATTGCATATTCCATTTTTGACTTATTCCATATGACAAGTTGCATATATTTTCATTTTTTAATTTTTTGTAAAAAAGAAAATGTTGTTTTAAATTATTATAAGGTATTCTAGTCATTTCAAAGGGGGATGCCATACCTCTTCCCTTGACTTATATAATAGATATTTATAAATTGGGTGGTGAAATATCGCCTTAAATTTATCATATTTCACCCTAAATACATATCGAACTTTACTTTTTAGTTTATAACCTTATAAATATCACTAATCACTTTTCATCCTTAACTTCCTTCTTTTTCCTCCTATGTTTATATAGATTTTCTAAATTTGATTCTCATATATATTAGATATATGCATTTAGTCAAAAATAAAAGTCACAGGAAAAAATAAGTCATATTAAAAAAAACTTTTTTTTTTTTGACAACGGGGAAAATTTGCATTAATTAAACAACGGAAGTACAGCCTAATGCTAATACAACAAAACAAAAGCAAAGAAAAACAAACTGAGCTTTACTCGCTCTTACATAACAAGTACAATAACCTAAAAGACTTAGATAAAACTGCTCGATCTGGAGAGTTGTGTTGTAAGATAGTTGTATTGAAGCACTGCTACTGGTGGATGATGATCGCCAGAAACCTGATGAAAGGAACGGGAGGAGTGGACTGATTGCATCGTCGGGGCAAAACCGTAACCAACAGGACCAATCCCAGTGACCTTCTGTCGCATGGGATTCTGGGATCCAAAGTCCTGAACGAGTCACAATCCTTTGTGACTGAATACCCTCTTGAAGGGGTATTTCAGGCTTCTCCGATAAGGAGAAGCTCAAATGAGTTGACGCGTTATAAACCCAATTGATAAATTGGGGGTCGTCTTCGATATCTTTTTGTCAAGGCAACAATTGATAAAATCATTACCAAGCAAGACTCGAAATCTAACAATAGTTAGATCTCGGACAACCATCCGATTTTCGAAATCGGAGAAACCATATCCCAACCATGAAATCTCTTTCCACGCAAACGCTAACCAACCAAACAAATCAGTCCCAACATCTTGAAAACACGATCTACCTCCAGCAATTGTCGAAAATATCAAGCAGATGGAGCGAACAAAAACTAAACGCATAATGACACAACAACGAAACACTAAAAGAAAAACTTACGGGAATGGGAGACGGCAGACACACTGCCAACTAAACACTAGGGGAGGGGGAAAAAGGGACGAACAACCACCGGGAAAAGGGAAGGGGACGCTACCCTAAACTATGGAGGGGGGATGGGGAAGGGGAAGCCCAAAGCATTACTAACACACCACGGAACAAGGGAGGGGGAAGGGAAGCCAAACTAGGGCCGACGTAAGACTAAACAGGGGGAGGGGAACGTGCGGCCCAAACTAACACTAGGGAGAGGGGGAGGGAAGCCCAAATTGACCACCTGGGACTACTAAACAGGGGGAGGGGGAAGGGAAGCCCAAAATAATACCACCGGACGACTAAATAGGGGAGGGGGAAGGGGAAGCCCAAGACCCGCCGACGACGTAAATTGAAAAGCCGCAACACAGGGAAGGAGGTGGTTGACGCCGGAAACCTAGCAGACACGACATAGGAGGAGGATGACAACCTGGTGTAGAAACGAAAACTAGGAAAAAGCGAAGTATAGCGACAGAAATAAGCGAGAAAAGACAGTGGAACTTGCTGGAGAACCCGCCGGAATCGTGAGCGGCGCCGGAACTCCGGCGAGTTCCTAGGGTTAGGGTGAGTTGCTCTTTGTGTTTTAGAGAGAAGGCAGAGAGTATTTTAGACCTATTCTTTTAGAGAAGTAAAAAAAAAAAAAAAAAAAAAAATTTAAAGGAGTCATAACTATATTTCCGGGAATTGAAGTGAGACTTAAAAAAAAAAAATTTACATGACTTATCGAGATCTGTATCGTGATACTGTTGGAATAAAAATTTAAAAAATATATGGGCCCAACATATGTTTCCTTTTTTGTTTCTTTTGTTGTATCGCAGTGTAGATCTTGAAAAGTTATATACTTCATCCGTTCTGTTTTAAAATGAAATGCTGCTTTTTCACGCAACTCAACGCGCTTTTTTAATAGTTAATATCTTTAGTTGTGCACACGTAAAAAATATAAAAAAGTAATAATTTGACAATATGTATCGAGACGAATCTAACAAGATTCCACTTGACTATGTTTTTCTTTATATAATGGCGATAAATTAGAGTCAAAATTGATCAAGAATAATGTCATTTCACCTAATGTTTCATTTAAAACAGATTGGAGGAAGTATGCAATTTATAGTAAACATGTCTCATTGGACTAAGGTTATTCTCTTTTAATGTTTTTGTTAAAATCGGCCAATTTTCTAATGCCTTTTTGTTTTTGGCTAAATCACGGCATAGATCTTAAAAATTTATGCTCGAAGTGACGTCTAATGTTTGCTTTTTTTGGCTGAAGGTCATTTTTGTTATTATCTTTACACACTATTAATAACAAATATTTATAAAAACGTTCACAAGAAAATAAAATTGAAAAATATACTTGAATATTAATTAAAGAGAGAAAGTTGGATGATAGGAAGAGATGAGAGTAGTGAAGAACAAGGGATAATAAGACAAACATCATCCCTTGAAAAAAAAGGAATGATGTGTATAAAAGAAGATATATATAAATACAGGGCGACATAACATACAATTTTATAAGGCGATTTTTAAAAAAATTCATTCTAAAATTAGCAAGTTTGATAATAAGTTTTATTATACTTTATTTGTTCTTTCCTGTTCTACACGCTTTTTATTACGTATAGGTTTTTTAAGGACATTTCTAACCTATGCCACAAGGCATAAGTTAAGAATTTTAAGATTCCATTTAAGTAAAATATAATCCAACAAGATTCTATTTGGGGATAATAAATAAGGATAAATACTGAAGATACAGAGAATCATGTAAGATTTTTTGTGTGACTGAATTGTGAAATGAAAACTTTTCATACTATGAAACTTATATAGGAATTTACTGATGCTCTTAACCTGTGTCTTGTGGCATAGGCTAGAAAAACCCTTTTTTAATATTCAAATCAACTAATTTTCACTTATTCATAATCTAACAGTAATATTCTTACCTTATATACAACAATCTCTCTTATCTACCTTGTTTTAAGTTGATAAGGATTCTAAACTCCAACGTACACTTGCTTCCCTTTTTGGTGGGTTGTTTCTCATCTTTGTATGAGTTTCTTCTCATGGTGTTAATAATTTGGAAGATGATATGGATCCATGAGGGTTTAGGTTCTTTCAGCAATACGTCACTGGAAACAATAATACCATAGAATCAGATTGTGAAGGCCTTCACTTGGAAAGATGCATGCAAAGACATCGAAATACACTGCTCGCGTCAAGCTTGAAGCGGTAGAGTTGGAACTATCCTCAAGTATGCTTAAAATTAATTGGTTCTATTGTGAAAATAATTGTGATTTGCTAAATCTGTATTTTTCAAATCTTATTTATCATTGTATGTGCGATATGGCTAATATTAATGATATTTTTTCTTCCGTAAAAAATTCATGAAGATCTTGCCTCCCAATTTCAACATAGTGCGTTATTGGTAAAGTGTAACACCCCAGAATTTCAAAGCGGAAAAGAAAGAAATAATAATAGTATTAATAGGACGATGGCGGAAACATCGTCTTCTGGAAATGTCACTACTACAAGAATAGTGTTTAAATAACTAAATGATAAAAACAAACATAAGTAAGTACTATAAGTAAATTAATTACTTAGATTAAAATCGAAATGAGAAAACTATCTCAAACTAAAGAGAAGTCTAGAACTAAAACCCCTAATAGATTATTTCTCGCATCTCAACCCGAGCCCAAAATCAAAGAAAATCCCCATCAACAAAACCTGCAAAATATACAACAAATATCCACAATCAGTGGGGAGTAACTAGCAGTTCTCCCAGAACAAAAGAAATCGAAGCATGATTCAGACATAGATTAATAAGAAAGGAAAGCATAAAGTCAAGTCAACTACAATATGCATCCACTTCCATATAACTCACAAATAACGCAAATGAATAATAAATAGCAAGTGAGTTGGATAAAAATAAATAAATCATCTCAAAAGTACTTTTATAAAAAAATAAAATATAGGTAAAACAAGTTATTGAGTCAGAAACCGAACGCTAGTGAATCGCAATTCACTTCCTAAGGTTTGTCAGATCGCAATCTCCAGGTCATTCTATGGGCTTACGTTCCCCACTGCCTGTGTCTAAGAATGGCCAAACTCCCGATGCAGGGTAGAACACGCAGAACACCCTGACCTCTCGGGCGACAACAATTAACCCAGGTGTACCCCTAGTTCGCAAACCAGGTGGTTGGCATGTTCTTCACCGGGGACTACATCTATCCCACCGGATGTTCTTATCTCAAAATAAAATCATAAATATCATCAAAGTATCATTCATCTCAAATAAATTCGTCAAAAGGGATGCCACCCGGCCTTATACCCATAGTTCATCAAAAGTAATTTTTCAAAAATCTTCAAAGTAGTAACTTACAAATTTACAACAAATATCTCCAACCACAACACTTTAAACATCACTAAGCATCAACAATGATAGTGAAATAGTTTTTACAGCACTAACAACATCAATAAATCAAACATAAACATAATGATACCAATAATACTTACAACAACCTACTAAACACCAGCATCCAAGAACATAAAAGATCACAAATTATTTCTGATTAACAAGCTCTCAAATAATTTAAAAGAGTATCCTCAATTCCACAGCAAAAACCCAATAATAATTATTAAACTAATAAGTTCGAGCAGTAAAATCACACAAAAATTATCATATGACCCTAATGGCTCTACTGACATGGTACAAATTTTATTTATAATTTTATGACTCCAAAAGTAATTTTAAAAGTTAATATACAGATTACTCAATAAAGCCAATATAATAACTAAAAATATAAATAAACGCCCAAAAATTACCAATAATTTACACAGCATGCATAAACTCACGGAAAAAATATACAAAGAAATAAATTTTTCGGCCTCCAGAAATAATTTTCATGATTTATATACTGACAGAAACGAAATTGCAAAAACAGATATATCAATTAAATAAACCAGTACACAGTAGGTAAAAATTATTCTAAGGCATGGAATACATACTACGCATACAACATGATCTAAGAAAAATAATTTCAGCAATTTTAACATCCGTTTAATAATTATTATGCAATTTAGCCAAAAACGCACAAAACACCAATTAAATCAAATAAATACCAAAAATCATACGAAAATTATTTTTCTCTTTACAGTAATCATACAGCATGCATCAAGTATATTCATGTCAAATTTCGTCAATAATTTCATTCAAAAAGTATTTTAAATAATTCCTAGCATAATAATCTAATACCGAATAATACTCTAATCACTATGGTTCTAAGATAACTACTAGTTACCGGAACGTCGGGAGGAGAGCTGAGTCTAAAGAGATAGTTAACAGCTACGCATACAATCCAATTCCTCTTCTAACCCCAAGGCACAACGAACGAGAATTGTAGCAACAAGTCACTAGGCATTTTCTTCTTGAACGTTGAAAACTCTTGTTTCGCACTGCTCTGTTACGACCATGATTCCCGGTGATCAAAGTTTCAGATTCTAAATCTCTCCGGTCATAATGTAGAACAAGATGTTATAAACGTTCTGTCCAAATTTGAAGACGATCCAACGGTTAGATCTCCGGATACGGTTATTTTAGTGAAGGTGTGACAGGAAAAACCGGGTTGAACCTTTCTATTCTTTTCCTCTTCCATTTCTCTCCTTCTTTTCTTGAAAACGGTGAGAGTTAAATGCAAATGATGCTGAACCTCTTTTTATAAAAATCAGAATTTTATGCCAAGGAAAAATGAAGGGTTTAGGAGAAATGATTAGGGGGGGTTATGGGGGTTACAATCTACCAAGAGTCACCAATTAAAAGAAATGAAATAAAAGAGGAGAAACTTCTTCCTTCTCCCTCCCCATAGCCGGCTGTCCAAGCCCAAGTACACCAAGAAGATTTCGGCCCAAGTCATCAAAGGTCCATGCATCAAAAGTCCGTCACGCGATAAATCGATAAATTCCTAAATCGCGCCTAAACTTTCAAAATACTTAATAATGAAAATAACTCTAATAAATTATATTATAAATATAAATGTAATAAACACATTAGCACGCCACATGCGATGCAACATTTCATCACCCAAGTCGGTCCAACAACGTTACAAAAACGCTACGCGACAAAACAGCATCCTAAACGCCTAAACAAATAACGAAATTAATATAACCTTTAAAATAAATAACTAACAACTTAAAATAAATATATATATAAATATATCACAACATATAAATATATATACACATTTTCACAACACGTTCCAAAATAATCTAAATAATAAATTATTTATTTTTACGAAAAATATCATTTTAATGTAAACAAACACCAAAAATAAAGAGTGAAAATTACGGGGTGTTACATAAAGTCTTGAGAAACCATGTTCATGGCGCACATCATCAAGGCCTAATATTAGATCAGTAGTTATTAACTTATTCACTTATTGTACAACACGTTCTTTATTGTTGGTGTTGTATTCCTTTATTATATTTGAATATTTTTTGTTGTAGAGATATGATGTTAATGTGATTATTCATATTCATTTTATAATATTGAACTAATATTTCGATATATTTTTACTTTTGTTCTAATAATAAAGGCCTACTTTTATCTACATCGGTCTCTTTAATAATTGAATTGCATCTGCCCCTACATTTTATATGGCTTACTGAAATCAGAATTGTTAGTTCGTTTTAGTTTGTACAAAAATATAAATAATAATAATACTACAAAAAATACATGGGATTAATTACTGGATTTGTCATAAATCCAAGAATTTCTTTTTGCTAGAGTACTCCTATAAGCTAAGAATAAAATTCATTATGTAGCAATAAAACTAATCCTTGTAGAACGTGATTTATGGATCTTTAGACTTTTTAGAAAGTCAAAAGAGGGAGCCCTCCAATCGTCCTTCCTTCAATGAATGACTATACACCGACCGTTTAGAGGCTCTGCATCACTCATATTTTTCATTCACCTTCAAACACAAGCGATGTGGCTTCTTTCTCTACCTTTATATATATATTCCACTTGCTTTAATCTTATTTTACCAAATTAACGATTATAACACATCGACTTTTGCACTCTTTATAACTCTTATTTTAACCATATTTTTGTTAACTAGTATATAAAATAAATGTTATTATATAAATTATTCTTTTCAAACTATCATTTTGTAAAATAACGTTTACTTATGAATAATTAAAGATTGATGATCAAACTATTACCTTAACAAAGATACAAGTCGACCTATTATAATCTTAAGTAACGAATGAAATATTATTTATTGAGCTGGCCATAAGTTAAGTTTGAGCTTTTCTTCCTTCTTTTAAAAAAAGTCGTATGCTAAATCTCACAAAATTTAAAGAAAATTATTGGAGTATTTAATTCCTTTTCAATTCTCCCGCTTTGACAAAAACCATGTTTGACTTTCTCTAAATTGAACAAAAACTAGTTGTAAACATGGGCCTACTCCTCACCCTTCATATATATAAAAACTCTCCTTCTCTTCTACCAAAAAGTTGCCTTGTTCTAAGTTATAGTACTATTTTCTCAACTTCCACCATATATTCAAACAAATACTACACTTTAATTTGTTTGTTATATTATTTGTTGTTATTATTTCAAGATCATCATATACTTGAGATAAAATCAAAAAATGGAGGTGCATAATATTGAGATCCCATCACATTTTCTATGTCCAATCTCTCTTCAACTAATGAGAGATCCAGTTACAATTTCAACTGGTATAACATATGATAGAGAGAGTATAGAAAAATGGCTTTTTACATGCAAAAACACTATTTGTCCAGTTACCAAACAACCCCTTATAAATTCATTCTCTTCATCATCATCTTTAGATAATAATCATGATTCTACTGATGAATATGATGATGATCTTACAATGATGATCACACCTAACCACACCCTCCGCCGTCTGATCCAATCATGGTGTATCCTCCACGCATCAGACGGCGTAGAACGCATCCCTACGCCTAAGCAACCCCCTAGTGTAACCAAGTCAAACATATGTAGGCTCATCTCTGACGCCAAAAAATCTCCTCAGACGATGCGGTACACCTGCTTGCAGAGGATCAGGGCCTTTCTAAGCCATTCTAGAACCAAGAAGCTTCTAGAAGCCTCTGGAGGTTTCGAGTACGTTGCATCTGTTCTAACAGATGATGATACAACGAGGAGAGAGAAAGAAGAGGCGTTATCTATCTTAGCTCAGATTGACGGATGTGATCAAGAGTTTAAGGGTGTGATCTTCAAAAATGATGATCATGCTATGTTGTTTATAGATTGTTTAGTTGGGTTGTTGCACAATGGATCATCTTCTAATAATCAAGAGAGAGAAAATGCTATTAAGGTGTTGAGGTTGGTTTACAGTGTAGCGGACCCCACACATATGGGTAGTGTCAAGTGTGAGATGTTTAATGAGATTGTTAGTATTTTAAGAGATGATGTTTCTAACATGGCTACAAAAAATGCATTAAAATTATTAATTGAGTTAAACCCTTGGGGTAGGAACCGGGTCAAGGCGGTCGGGTCTGGGGCGGTCCATATGTTGGTGGAGCTACTAGTAAACGGGTCGTTGGATCGACGGATATCGGAGCTAGCGTTGGTGGTGCTAGACCAACTATGTGGGTGTGCGGAAGGGAGGGCGGATCTGGTAGGGCATGGTGCAGGTTTAGCAGTGGTGTCTAAGAAGATCTTAAGGGTGTCTCACTTGGGGAGTGATCGGGCGGTGAGGGTGTTGTCGTCGATTTCGAGGTATGTGGGGACCGCGAAGGTGGTTGCGGAGATGATGGAGGTTGGGGTGGTGGCCAAGTTGTGCTTGGTAATACAAGTGGATTGTAGTTCAAAGACCAAGGAAAGGGCTAAGGAGATGTTGAAGTTGCATTCTAGGGTTTGGAAGAATTCCCCTTGTATCCCTCCTCATTTGATTTCTTCCTATCCATCTACCTAGATTTTTTGTCAAAGATTAATTTAGATGAGATATAAATATATAATTGTATTTGACATCAATTTAGATTAGTATACTCCTAGCTACTAATTGTACGTTTCTGATCATATTCATTAACACTGGGGAGAAAACATTGGAATATTCTTTACACGTTAGTAGATTAGTCACTTTACTATTGTATTTAATTATATTGGTAATGTGACAATTAAATGTGGATGGAGAGGTATATACATCCTTGTATATTAGTATTTATCATTGAAGAGGGAGGAGTATCGAATCAGTCAAATTGTACAAAAAAAACTGAAAAAATAGAGGATAAGTTGTTAACTTCATCTATATTAGACTAATATGATGTATCAAAAGATTATATTTGAAGTATAATATGATGTTTTCTTCATTTTGATAGCCATCTTTTTATAGAAGTATCATACTTGTATTGTATTATCTTTAACTCTTTCCATACATAGTTATTATTAACTTAAGGAGTATATTATTCCCCCTAGGGTTATATCCATCATTAATTCATGGTTGATGTCAACTTTGTATATATTAATAGTAGTATTGGTATATCGTAATCACCTTGCTAGCTAGCTAGCTTCTTGCAGGAGGGAAGAGGGGTAGCCTAGCGTATATAGTTGACCTATTTAATTCCCAGGCTGTTCCTTCCAAGTGCCTATAAAGTTAAAAAAAAAAAAAAAACAAGTTGGACATATTATGAATTATTAATACTATATGTTATGAACATATACATATATGTTCTCAGTAACTTAGTTGGGCAACATACAAAATTAGACTAACAATACATAAACACAAGAAGGTTGAAGGTTAGCAACCGACAAGAATTTAAAATTTGCACTAGATGTGAGATGATATAAAGCTATTAAGGAATCTCCTCTAAAGCTTTCACTAAACCTCACTCTGAAAAAACCTAGAATGAATATATATATATATATATATATATATATATATATATATATATATATATATATATATATATATAGAATTTGTCATTCTTGTATAAAGGTCGAGTCTAAGGTATAATATTTATAGCATGAACATTATTATTACAAAATAAGTCAGGCGAAAATGAGACTTGTCACCACAAAATTGGGGTAAAACCAAGCTTGAGGAGACGCACATAGCGCCTTGATCTTGCATGGGTGCGCCCTATATTAATATTCTACCTCAAGCAAGACGAGCATCTTAGGCTCTAAGGCCGTCGCTGACGCGACACTTATATTTTTTGTGCTTCTAAGTATTAGGGGTGTTCATGGGTGGTTAACCGTCCCGAAATAACATTTTGGTTCGGTAACCGGAAATATCGGTTCACCATTTTTTGCGAACCGTAACCGTAACCGTTCAAACCGGTAACCGCATAAACGGTTAACCGGTTTTTCGGTACTGTTTTCCGGTTAACTATTAACCATTACTCAAGTTTTATTAAATTATTTTACTAAATTTATATATTAGATTTCAAATTTTTCTCAACATAAATAATATACCATTAATACCAAGATTCTCTATCAAAGATAATCATCTCTAAAAACATTCCGCACCGTATAATACATATCTCAAAGTTCTAAGATACTTAATACTTACTGACTTATGTTTTCTCACATAAATCAGTCTACAGACTCTATACTCTACACTACATTATTTACTAAATTAATGCATTTAATAAAACAAAATAATTACTCCCTCCGTCCCAAAATAC
Source organism: Beta lomatogona (assembly GCA_947646795.1). NCBI lineage: Eukaryota > Viridiplantae > Streptophyta > Magnoliopsida > Caryophyllales > Amaranthaceae > Beta > Beta lomatogona. The sequence continues at coordinate 394,399 of CANSNZ010001286.1, forward strand.
TCTTGACACTTATCAATGCACGTAGTTTTAGATGATACGTTGTTGTTTGGTTATCAATTGTTATTTTATTGAAAAGTAGATGTGATAGGAGTTAGTAGTTGTAAAAGTAGTATTATTTTATTTTAAGGAGAGAGGGGGCGTGGTTAGAGTTGGTGGGTGGTAGGAGTGGTATTATATTATTTGGAGGAGAGATAGTGTGGGCCAACTTAAAAGGTAGAAGAATTAAAATAATAGTGGGTCATATCCAAAAATAGAAGTGTAACGAGTATTATGGGACAGATGAAAAAGGAAAGTGTAAAGTGTATTCTGGGACGGAGGGAGTAATTAATATAATGATTATAAAAAAATAAATAATAATAAAATAAAATAAATATATCCCGTTTTTCGGTTAATCGTTTTATAAAAAATCATAACCGTAACCGTACCGTTTAACTGTAATTTTTACCGGCCATTTTGACCGGTTTTTCGGCTTTTCGGTACGGTTTTTCGGTTTCGGTTTTTTGTCAACACCACTACTAAGTATGCTTCTAATTATTATGCCTCTTAAAATTGCATGCATTGAACTCGATCCACAAATTAAACCACAATGCATCAACAAACAATTCTCTAATAAAAATATCTTTCTTAGTTTTTTCTTTAATTAATTTTGCAATTACCCTTTGTTTACTTACCTCTTCGACTAGTTACCACTTTTACCTCTATTTATTATTTGATTTATTTAGGGACGACCTTAATCTCCAAACCACCGCCTGTTGTTGGCTCTGGATGTGCATCGGTGACGATAGACTTGACTCCGTATGGGTCAAGTGTTACAAATGGTATCAGAGCAACTCTGTGATAGCGTGTTGATCGTGTGGATAATTAATCCAAGGTTGGTCGCCTAGTGGGAGAGGATTCTAGGGCTATATTACTGGCTACGGCCGAATATGTGATTTGTTTCAAGGCCAAGTCGTTGTGGATAATTATGTGGAGTCCTCAGGCGCAACGAGGGCGTTGTTGTCCTCAAATGTGTGTGTATTTAATACCCCTCATGATTGCTTTAAAGAGACTTGGTAGGCTACTAATTCTAACAAGATGTATCTTTATTTTAGAAAGCTCATATCCAAAGTTACTCCAAAGTTAAGCTTGTTTTGCTGGGAGTAGTCTTGGGATAGGCGACCTCCTGGGAAGTTTCTCAAGGTACGCATAAGTGAGGACAAAATGCGCTAGAATAACTTGTTTTATTGAGGACAATTGTTGGCCCTGGATGCGCATTAGTGACTATAGACTCAACTTTGTATGAGTTGAGTGTTACAGTACATCTTGTTTGGTAAAGTTTTGGAACCTAGAGGTATATATACTTAAACTTATCTATAACTGTATGCAGATTAGCCAATATGTTTCTTTTTTTTTTTGCCTTTTTCGCTCTCATTTTTTTCTAAATAAACCAAGCCATAAAGCTTTTAATAATAGTACAAATTGAATTGAACTAAACAAACAAACAAATATATTTATTTGTGAGTGCATAGTTAAGATCGATATTTTTGTTTTTGAAAGTTTGCATGTATATGTGCTCCAACATAACCACTTTCTAAAATAGTGGTATGTCATACCACAACATTAAAAATTCATTCTAAACTTTTTTTTCAAAAGTTGATATATTTAACTCCTAACTAAAAAGTAATCTCTAAAATTATTAGTTCCTAATTTTGTCGACCAAGTGATGAAGGAAAGTAGTATCTTGCAGTCTTGCTGATCTTAGATATCAGACACTAACTACCAACTTCTCACCATCCCAGTCGAGCATTATTGATTGAAGTGCAGCTTTTTAAATGATAATAAAAAAGTTTTAAAAGGTGCAACGCTAAAAAGTACTTCTATTTAGTGCTTTTCTAACTTATTTATTGTATTTCTCACCATATATTAGTAAAAATTCTTTTAAAAACGTTTTTGTCATGAGTGAAAAGATTTGGTTACATGCATAATGCAATATCTGAAATATATTCGGCTAATGGAATAGACTAGGGGGTCAGGATGGTTGAAAAAGAGTAATAGTAGAAAATATAAGTGGGCCTGGGCCAGGTTTATAATTTTGACTAATGGCGGCCGCATAAATAAAAGACTGGACCGATTCTTTGCTCTCTCAGCTAGATGGCTAACCACTTGCAGTTAAACAAGCAGAAGTCTACTAGCACCTCCTTTCGCTTTTCGTTATTTTGTCAACACTTTTGACCTTATTTGCATGTCATGTACTGTGTCTGTGTCCCATCTTCATGTAGACTGTAGGCAATAGACATGCATGAAAGGGGAAGGTTGCAATCACTTGCTCCCTTTAGAATTAAGGTTGGTTTAATTGGTTGGAAGCCCTCCTTCTACCCTTGTGACGAGGGTTCAATTCTTGTCCCTTGTAAAGTAGGATCCCCAATTTCCTCCTTACTTGTGCAAAGGATATTCATCTTACCTTAAAAAAAAAAAATTAAAATTACTTCCTCTGTTTAGAAATAGTTGCACCATTTGCGTAGTTTTTATTATTCATATCTTATACTTTGATTGTCTTTGGTGATTTATATTTTAGAAAAAACATAGTTACATGAGATCTTGTTAGTTTTATCTCAATGTATTTTTTTAAGTATCAACTTTTTATAATTTTTACCTATTGATAATTAAATATATAAATGTTTGAAACTATGCATCATCAAGCATGAAAACATGAAATGATACAATTTTTTCTAAACGGAGAATGTATTTAGCAAATACGTATTCCAATTCATCTTTCCAAAGAATAGTTGTTATTTAAAACTTTAAAAAAACTATTAAAAAACTTAAATAGCTTTACTATAAAAAAAGAACTTTACTATTAAAAATTAACCATTACTTAACTGGAAGTTAACTTTATCTATATAAATAGCTTTCAAAATTAATCAAAATGTTTTTTTTATACTAAGCCATCCCATATCAATTCTGGAATTTTGGTTTTTCTCCGAATTTTTATTATTAAGCCAGATCTTGACATAAGAAGTCCAATTCAATAAGAACAATGCTTGAAATAGCAATCCATAAAAAAAGCACATGTTAAAAATAATTAAGTAAACAAAAAATGGTTAAGTTTTAATAGTAAAGTGACATTATAATTCATTTAGAGTTCAAGTTCTTTTACATAATTCGACCATTCTTAGTATGAATTTCTTACACGACTCGTTTTGCCATATGGCCTCTCAATTTAAGTAGATCATAGTGGTTTTAAAAAACCCAAATTGTAAAGTATTCTTATTTTGGATTAGACAGTGACATCTTTTGGAAAACATCTGAAATAGTTAGTCAAAGAAGCCTCTCACATCACACAACTAAGTAAAGGGATGGATGATAATTCTATCATCAAAGGGGGTAAAACAAAAGAGGGTAAAACAATATAGGGGGTTAATAATTATTGGATAGGAGTTGGTTAGGTAATCAAACAATTCAATTGCGTTGCCACCACATGAATTAGTAGTGGACTGCAATTTTTTGGTCACTGGGTTTGACGATAATTAATCTATAACATGTGGTTTTGGACAATTACATGATAACATGTGACTAATAATTTCAAGTTAGAAAGGTTATTAATACTGCTAAAAAAAGTCATCATTATAACCAAATTACAGTTGAATAACCCAATGGCAAAGTCAAAAAGGTTCGCTTTAGCTGCCATTAACAAAATGATTTCTTCAAGTCATTAGCTAGCTGCCCATGGGGGAAAACTTGGAATTAATTATTTGAATATGGATATTATAACAATATAATCCGATGAACTTTATAAATGCTTATGCTTGGTTATATGATCACATGTTGTCCGATAATATTCCTAGGTTATTGGCTGCTTTTTGCTTTTTGTGTCTATCATAGTATCATACTTTTGTTTGTACTATTTCTATATGGAACCTACTTTTTTACCTTTTTATTATAATTTTTTTAGACCCCATTGATAACCCATTGGTAAGAAGAATAACCCTACTGGACCACATCTCTCGTAGGTCAACAGCCCAGCTATACAAGTCAACGCTTGAGAATGGGATGGATATGAGGGAATTCTTACTCCCAAGCACAAGTAGATAGTGGGGTTCGAACTTGTGACCTCAAAGTCACCACCACCTCCACCAAGCAAGCTTTGATTTATAACATTTCATTTAAAATATAAACCCTACTTTTTTACTTATAATACGTCCAATTATGAGACCTTAACATACAAAATACAAATTAAAATTTATGGAGTGTATCAACATAATAGGCGCCGTTTCATATACTCTTACTCAAACTTTCACATCACAATAATATTATAACAATTATGGAGTAATAGGAGAAAATCATATATATCTAACTCATAGCTCATTACAACTATGTGGTCTAGGGTTTAAACTCATGGAGCTTACTTAACATGTTTCGTCTCTTCTCGTTATGTCACTCTTATGTTGATGGGATCCCTTCATCTAGCTACTATAAAAACAATTTACGTCATCATGTCAGTGCCATATATGTATATGTTGGCATGCACATTTTTATTATAGTGATTATCATCCATTTAATCGTGTAGCATTGTAGAATAGATATGAAAGAAATATGTTTTTGATAACGAGGTAGACCTTATTCATCCAATTGAAACCAGGGCACGCAATATATATGTAGATGCTAGATTCAAATATCAACTCCATCTATTCTTAAATAAATACTTTGACTTACATCGGGTTTTTTCCAAAATCTTTTTGGCTATATAGGATGATGGCATACTAATAAATAAATACTTATGTGACGAGGGCGAGATGATCAACAGACCCTATGTGCCTGTGATAAAAGATAGATAGATAGAGAGAACAAACTACCTACTAAATAAAGTATATTAACAATATTTTTGCAAGCATCACAAAGGAATTTAATAAGTCTTAGCACATAAAAAAAACAGAATATGTCACATCTAAGTAGGAAATAAATTGAAATATTACACTAGTAGAGAATCAATGATTTGCGTCGGACCTGGGACCACCATTTGTGTCGGACATCGGTCCTACAGCACAGGTCTCGACGCAAATGACGGAGACATAATCTGCGTCGGATTAGGATGCGACGTAGGTTTAGTGTTATTTGCGTCGCGTGTACTGTATAGTCCGACGCAAATGACCCTTTTAGCCCCAACAACACCATCTGCGTCGCATGATGGTTTGTGTGCGACGCAAATCATCCATTTTATATTAAAAAAAAGACAATATGCGTCTGGTGTAATGACTTGTGCAACGCAAATTTCACCTCACATGCTGCCCAGGCCTTTAGGCCTTATTTTGCCCTAAAACAATTATTTGCGTCGGACATAAGTCCACATCCGACGCAAATTGCTATTTTTTTTTTTAAAAAAAAATTAATTTCATGAATCATAAATTACAGAAAATCAATTGAAATTTTAACTCAAACAAATTAAACAGTAATTACAAAAAAAAAAAAAAAGTAGAAGTGGTGTATTGAGTAGAAGTGGTTTTTTACAAACACTAATTACAAAAAAATACATAAATTACATAAACCAAAAAGAGAAAATTACATAATATCAAAAAGAGAAAAATACAGAAAAATCATAAAACAGAAAATTATAGAATTAGGGATGAAAGCCTAATTTAAAAAAAAATGAATAAACTACTTAGAATCAACTTGTAACTGTGTATAGTTGAATTACAGAAAATCAAAAAGAAAAAATGAAGATAAATTGAAGATCAATTCACGAATCTTCGAATCGCCTCGCCGGCTCAGAACGTTATGTCTTCTTCTTCGACTCGCCGGCTCACATAAATTCGACGGAGAATTTCATCGGACAAACCGACCTCTGCAGTGCTGCCCCGCAACCGGTCGTAGTGGCGTGCGTCGCAAGTAGGCGAATTAGGGACTCGCTGCCTCACTGGTGCTTGTGTCCGTGTGGTGGCGTGGGAAATTGTGCTCCCTTTTCTAAAACAACTCCGAACGAGATAGGAGTTGGGAGATGATGGTTGATTTATCGGTGCGATAGGAAGATCTGAGGATTTGCGTGAAATCAAATGATTTGATATGTGCGAAGGGGGAGAAGGGGATGGAGAGATTGAAGATTGAAGATTTGAAGAAGGGGATGGAGAGATTGAAGATTTGAAGAAGGGGATGGAGAGATTGAAGATTTGAAGGGACTAAGTGTGAGAGGGTTTTAGGGTTAGAGAGAGAGAAAGTGTGAGGGGACTAAGGTGCAACTCGAAAATAAAAGGAATAGGAGATGTGCGTCGGATGGGCCTCCTGATCTGATGCAAATCTCCTAAGCCCAATAATTCGCATCACACATTAAAGATGTCCGACGCACATTGTTCCCCATTTATTTCAGTCATTTGCGTCGAACTAAGACTAGCATCCGACGCACATGATTCTCCTATTCATTTGCTTTAAGTATTTGCGTCGGATCGGATATACCTAAAATTCGACGCACATGAACCATGATTTGCGTCGCGTTCATGTTGTATCCGACGCAAATGATACTTCTGCCTCGGATTTCCAGTTGTACGACGCAAATAAGGAGACGCAAATCAACTTTTTTCTACTAGTGTTAGATTAATATATCGCTCTATATTTTCATCAACTCCTCAACATCTGAGACCTACTTATTCTTTGTTTAAAATGTCCATATTAAGAAATTTCATAACAATTGCTCATTATAGTCTTTTAAAGGAATGGTTAATTTGAAAATCGCTAGCTAGATTTTAATAAGATTGTCTGATGTTAAGAAAAAAAATCATAACTATTAGAATCTTATTATAAATTTATAACTACTAGTTAAGCGATACAACAAATTTGTTAAGCAAAAAATCATAACTATCGACCTATCATAACTATTGAACCGAAATCATAACTATTAACCAGAAAACTATAATTATCAACCCAAAATCATAATATCAACAAAAATACCATAACATTTAACCCAAAACCATAACTAGTAATTGTTAACCTAAAAACCATAGCGATATCCAAAAACCATAACTATTAACCAAAACTATTGATCAAAAACCATAACTATTAACCTAATATTATAACTTAATTTTACCGAATACCATAAGATTTGGTGGTCAAATTGGATTGCTAAAAAGCTCGTTGATGGTGGCGAATCAATCAAAGTTAAATTATGATTGTGTTTAAAATCTTGAGGAGCAATTATGATTTTGGATTAATAGTTATGATTTTTAGTTTAGTACTTATGGTATTAGATTAATAGTTATAAATTTTGGGTTATTAGTAATGGTTTCAAACTATTAGTTATGGTCATAGATTAATTGCATGGTATTTGGATTATGATTTTTAGGTTAATAATAGTTACTTTTTTGGTTAATATCTACGAACTTTGGTTATTAGCAATGATTTTGGGGTTAATAATTATGATTTTGGGTAACTAGTTCAAATTATTAGGTTAATAGTTATGTTTTAGTGAATAGTTTTGGTTAATATTTATGTTATTTGGATGAATAGTTATAATTTTTAGGTTGATAGTTATGGTTTTGGATATAATTATAATTTTACGATTATAAGTTATAGTTTTTGGGTCAATATTTATTGTTTTTTTATTGATAATTATGACTTGAAGTCAGTAATTATAGTTTTAGGGTTAACGGGTATGTTATTCTGGTAGTTATTACGGTCCTGAGTTGATAATTATGTCTTGTGGTTAATGGTTAAGTATTAATTATGGTTTTCGATTTTTGTGTTTGAAAATTACATGTATACTCCATGCGTTTCTTTTTTGTTCTTCCTGTTTGCTTTTCTCGTTTGCCAATGCATGATTTATATCATTAATATCTTTAATTACATGTTAGTAAAAATATAAAAGTTTGATATTTTTGAACGAACTCATTGAGATAAATCAAATAAGACCGCACATGACTATGTTTTCTCTTATATATTGATAATAATTTTTAGAAGATTCCTTTAACAGTTGAATAGTGCCAAAATTTCAAATAGGAAGAACAAAAGAAACAGAAGGAGTATTCACTTACTAAATTTGGGAAGATGTCCATTATTTTAGAAATTGTCTAAAATAACGTCCTAAAATGGTGGATGAAGTACTATTGCAGAACAAGATCCATATTCTATATTTACCCTTTATCATGTATCCTAGTTTATTGGATGATCTTCCCTTTCAAAGGAAAAAAAGTTTATTGGATGACCTTTGCTCGTACAATGTAGATTTCCTTCATCCAAATTAATCGTCTCATTTACTTCCTCCGATTTTTTTTTTACATGTTATACTTTGACATTTTACACTATTCACAAATTTCACTTTGACCATCGTTTGTGATTGATAAGTGAATAAAAATATAGTCATGTGGGATCTTGTTAGATTCGTCTTTATATGTATTTTTTTAATATGTACTTTTTATAATTTTTACAAATACAAAATTAGAGATATATGTCCTCAAAATTTTGCATTGGCATGCGTGAAAAGTGAAAGTGTAACATGTAAAAAAAATGGAGGAAGTATAATGTAAATTGGATTACGTACTAATATCACAGTTACATTTAAATAAATAACTTTTTTTTGTGGGACTTTCAGCAATAAATTTTCTTTCATTCATTTGGATATGGGGAAGCATAAATTAGATGTGAATGTGAAGTGTAAGGATAAGAGGAAAATGTCCCCATTGTAAAGGATCCTTAGCATTTGATATACTAACAACCGTACAAGATTGACAAAACTACATGAATATCCCCATCTTCTATATTCATCCTTTCTCTTTATGTAAGTTGGTTGATCATATACTAATATTTTCAAAGGTTCCTAGCTCCTACAATACATTTCTAATGTTCTAATTAACTTTCAGTAATTGTTATAACCAACGCAATAATCATTGAAGAATTAAAGAGAAAATCGACACACGAATTTAATGTAGTTTACTAACAATGTCTTAGCTATGTCTACAAGCAGATGATAAGTGATTTTATAATCTTTTAGGAGAGAGAGAGAGTACAAATCACATAATTATGGAGGCATAAGTTAATTAGAAGGTTTATATAGTACCCTTCTAATTAACCTAAATAGAATGGCCTAAAACTGAAACCAAAACAGAAACGGTTTACGAAAGCGCATACAACGAAATGTATTAGTTCACTGAAACAGACCCCCGTACTTGCTTAAACCCATTGGCGGATACGAGGGTACAATGGGTACATGAGCTACAGGTGTACCCCTATTGATTTGGAAAAATAGTATATAATTCATACATCCAAACTTTTCACAAAACTCGTGTTTGCTTCAGTGGTAAGGGAGGGGGGAATCATAGAAAAGTGTAAGGTTGCATGATCGATCCTTGTAAGGTGACTTGTGACTTCCATTTGCCTCTTTTTTCTTACCCTTTCTTTCTTTTTTTACTCTTTTCTTTTTTCAAAGGTTATGTAATTTTTAACAACACATTTTCTTTCTCTTACTCCTTCAGTCCCTTCTAAGTCTAAGGTTATAACTTACATGGAAGTTAAATATGCAATTCTTATTATACATACAACGATAGAAATTTCAGAAAATTGTCAATTTATATTAAAATTATCATGTTATTTTCCATTTATTTTATCTCACTTCTATATACTTATTAAATCATATTTTTATCTTCGAATAATCCTTTTTCCACCCTATTCCATTAACATGATGTGACTTATATTAACTACAAATTTTAAAAATCCTTCTACAATAGTTAATCTTTCAGATTTCCCAATTTTTTTTGGGTAGATTAAATATTAAAAAAATTATTAAATTTCGAGATTCAAATTCATTACCGTTGTCCACTTCTTGTATCAAAACATTAATCTTAATCTGATTTTTTTTTCCTTATTTGTTAATGGTATTATGCGGTCAAAGTTGGCGAAATTTCTACTTTTTGCATTACACCCCCAAGGAGTTGAATGTCCTGCTTCATATAGTCTAACAAACTTGTTTTCATACTAGACAGATTTGACAGTGCACCAAAAAAGTAAAATAGAGCCAAAGGTTAGGGAAGGAGCAGTGGCGGATCCAGGATTTCCGACCAGGGGTAGCGTAACATTGTGAATTTGTCATAGTATTGAATATGGAAAAAATTACAATTGTTCATGGGGAGCTCTTATAATTTCGTACCGATTTTGGGATGGAGTCATACGACTTGGTGGAGAAGAATTTTGTTGGCTTGGTGGTTTGGTAGAAAGAAAATTTTAATACTTCCTCCATTTTTAGTACTCGCATAAGAATTTAGAAGAACAGAGAGATAATGAAGAACCCCACAACTCACAATATCACAATTTATATATTTTTCACTAGTCACATATTATAATTCACTAACAATTTACAAGTTATAATTCACTAACAAATTCTCAAATGTGTAATTTTCAATTCAACAATCACAAATTTATATAAATTGACACAAATCATAATTAATTTATATATTCTCAATCTAAATTCTAAAAATTATCGGAAAATTCTCAATAATACCCTTTTTAAATTTGACTTTTCTTAATGCATGGTACACAAATTCTAATTAGCTTCTTTATAGAAAAGGGAAAACAAGTTTTGAAATGGCTCAGAGTTATGCAATGCTTTGTCTTTTCTTTGTTTTTTTTCTTTTTTCTTATTTAAAAAAACTTATTTTTTTTATAAAAAAAAAATAGGTGTAGCATCTGCTACCCCTTGCTACATAGTGCCTCCGCCAATGGGAAGGAGAGATGATATATTTTATAAAATCTAATTGTTCATTTTATCGTACCCCCATATCTAAATTTATAGATCCGACACTGGTTAAATCTAAACTAGATGATTCAATGCATATTTCATCAATAATATTATTGTCTTACTATTTCATGGTGGGCTATTTAATGTCTTACTTTGCATGTAGTCAGTTTTAAATTGATTATTCCACCTATATCCTTATTATTTTAATCTCTTTTTAAATTATTGCTATGTGTCTTATATGAGTAGTTTCGAGTAATACTGTGCAGATAAGGAAAAAAGTATGTTAAGTTGTGAATAATTATAGTAATGTAGTTAGGATTGGCAAAATTTAACCTAACACGACAACCCGATTCAAACCTAACTTGAAATGATCGGGTTGGGTCGGAATTTTTTACCCATATGATTAACCATTTAATTAAATGGGTTAGGTTTAGGATGACATTTTCGACCCAAAAAGTGAACTGCTTTGACCTTATTAAATTATACATTTAAAAAATCGTCGAAAAAATATATTGATAAATCTAAAATTTTGGTTAAAAAAAGTAAAATATCCCTAAAATAGGTCATAAACTCATAAATTATTCTAAGAACCTATAAACATGCAAAACTTTCAATAGTGAACTTATAACTTTTAGAAAAATTATTTTCAATATAATAATAATTACGGTTAAATGGGTTATCCGTGTAACTCGTTTATTAGATAGGTAGGGTCAGGGTTGAGTTTTTTTAACCTGTTTATTAAATGGGTTAGATTTGAGTTGAGGGATTTTTGACCCATTTATTAGTGATCCGAACATGAACCCGAGCAGAATGCCAGCCCTAAATGCATTATAGTACTTTAATTATTTTCTTCAAAATTAGCAGGGTTAGACTTTTGTCTTCTTTCTATAGTTCAAAGATTTACAGTTGTCCCTCTTTGAGTTAAGTGCAAAGTTGGGTACTAAACTTTACCCAAAGTTGCAGTTTTGGGTACTCAAGTTGCAAAAGTTGTAGTTTGGGTACTCAAACCAAATTTCCGTTACTTTTTCAGTTAAAAGGTACTTCTTGCATAGAACTTTCATTTTTCTTTCTAAAAAAATTATTAATTATCTCTTTCTCTCTCCACCCCTCTCAAAACCAGATCCACCACCCCCACCCACCGCTCCACCTCCTCCTACCATCCCCTCCATATACCTCCTAGTTTTTTCTCTCTCATTCGCTCCTGCTTCCGCCGCTCCACCGCCTTCCTCTCCTACTCTTATTATTACACCCCTAGGTTGACTTGATTCAGATTCAAGAAAAAAGTTTCCGACTGGACCGGACTAGACTCATCGGATTTTGACTCAGTTTATCAAGTTCAAAAAACTTTGGACTGTATTTGAATTTGTCAAAGTACGGCCCAATCCAACCAATTTACACCCCTACTAAATATGTATAATCAGAGTTATATTTAAGTGAAGAAATCTACAAATTTTCATATTCAAACTCAAGTTTGGTATAGGAATCAGAATTCTTGATGGTTGCTGTGTACCTTTTAATTTCTTGTAGTGGTCAAATTATTACAAATAACCATATTAGATGAGGGGTCATTCTGTTGTAGACCCAACTTTGGACAGATCATGCGATCCTTCGATTCTTTTATTAATGTCTTACAAGAAAGCACCAACTATGACCAAAGAAATGGAGAACAGTAATATAGTTATAATTTATAAAAACTAAATTTCCTAGACAAACCAATATATTAATCTAATTAGGCAAATTAATCTATTAAACCTATCTGGCTATCTATGACCAAAGAATGGAATCGATATAACATGATTGATCAATCAATAATTATGAAATCTATTTTTTTTTTCAAGAACTACTGTATCATATGGAGTATATAATAATATAAAATAGTTGGTCAAAATCATATGTATGTCATAATTTACAATTCGAAATACATAATTCCATCCCATATTTTGGCTACCCCGGCCCTAAAATTCACTACAACCATTGCTGAAGAACTTTATAAAGTTGTATACCATATGTACCCTAGTATGATATCAAAATTGCAACATAGGATACCTTGTTAAAAGATAAACCTGAATACAAGGTGAGTTATTCCAAACATAAGAGTGCATTCTTAGCATTTCTCGCACTTTATCCTTCAAATATTTTGCACAATCTGCCTGTAACACCATGCAAAGTTTTGAAACTGCACCCACCTTCAACATCTCATGCAACACCTCATTGGTGGCCGAGAACTTGGATATTAACCCGAATATATGAACCGCCCGATCATCCACCACGGGTGAGACCCTTAAGATCCTCTTGGACAAGACAGCAATCCCGCCACAGTGGCCTAGAAATTGGGCTCGTCCATCAGCACATGAGCACAATTGAGCTACGAGGCAGAATACGAGCTCACTCAATTTCTTATACTTCTCGGGTTGGGCCTGGCCTTGGACCAACTCTAACTCGATTTCGATGAGGTGGTAGATGGTGTTGGCTTCAATAATTCTATATCTATTCCTCCCATACTTGCACACCTCTAACAAAACTCGGATGGCCGTCTTGATGGGTCCCACATTTATATTCTTATTATCATTACCACGATCTAATAAAATACCAAGTACTCCTTTAAAGAACTCGGGCTTCAGCCTCTCAATGAGGCTGGAGCCCGCAACTTTGACCACCTCCTTCATTAGATTAATCGCGTGGGTCCTCCCTTCAACATTTAAATCTAGGAGGACCCACGTGATGGCATCTACAAGTTCATTGTTGTCCGCGACCATGGCCCTTACTTGAAGTGAGACATCAGCTGGAATCCAAATTGAAGTAAGAATCATCAAAGCCTCGTTTAAAAACATGGTCTTTTTTTCCTTATAACACTTAAGAATCAACGAAACCATGGCCTTAACGACCCCACACTCGGCCATGAGCTTCCTCTCCTCATCCTTAGCATGATCAGTAGAAGTAGAGATCAAAGAGAGGAGTTGATCCAGTGAGGTGGACTGCAGGTTAGGTACACTAAGCCCACGTAGGATCTTCATGATGTGGGCCCGACCAAGGACGGCTTTAGGAGTAGGGATCCGTTCAACACCACGGCTAGCATTGGCGACACACCAACCTTGGATGAGGCGTCGGAGGGTGTGGTTAGGGGTGAGATTGTGGCTAGGGAGAGGTTGTTTTGTTACGGGGCATAAGGGTTCTCCCGTGACGGCCGCCTTAAGCCACCGCTCGATATTCGAGCGGTCGTAGGTGATTCCCGTGGCGGCCGTCACGGGATCTTTCATGATTTGGAGGGAAATTGGACAAAGAAAATATTGAGGGACCTCAACTTCATCATGGTCATCCATGTTTTAGATGTTATTGGCCAAGTTAGAAAAACAGCAAATGGTAAGATTTATATATACAATATAGTATATATAATTGGTAAGAATAAGCGGAGGATTTGGAGGTTATGACAAACAAAAAAAAGGTAGAAAATTTGATTTGATTTGGTATCAATGATGAGGTTTGAACGTAACGTATTGAGACTAAAGGGGATTAGTACTACAATATATAGTTTTTAATTTAATAAAGGTGGATAATAAATTGGGGATATGGACTGAGTTGGGATGTCGCTGTCTTTTGGTGTTCATTTTTGTTGATCACGTTCATTATTCTTTTACTGGTCATACTTTCTCATTTTGTTGGTCAAATATTTAGAGAAGACCATAAGAATTAAATCACATTTTGTGTCACTTTCTTTTGTTTAATTTGGGATGTGTGAGGAGGTGGAGATTGAAAAAAAAAAAAAAGATTGACAATATGTCAATGTTAGATTGGTACAATTTGGTTGGACCCACGTTAAAAGAGTTGCTTTGATTGGCTTAAATCGAACTTATTAGAAGGATTCATTTCATGCAACTTTTTTATATATATATTTTCAAAAATGGAACCGTCAAAAAATAATAATAATTGAAAAAAGGGTGGGTAGAAAATTAGAATACTAGAAACTAGAATGGGGCAAAGGAGGGTGGGCTGGCTTTGGAAGACTTTGGCTAGCCCATGGGGACGGGTTTTGATTTCTACGAGGGGCAAAAGACAAAGCTTGAGGTTCGAGTAATTCACCTTTTTGGTTTTTTTTTTTTTGTTTTAAAAGAAGCCAAGTAATCAATCTCTTTCAAATTAAACTAAATCAAGAATTATTGAATATAACAAAATTTTGGACAACTCCAATTATAAAAAAAATTATATATAGTATGTTGAATTTGTATGTAATTTTGAGTGGTTAACGTGTTATGAATATTATATACATCAAGGCAAACTATTCAAATTATTTTGCTACCAAATTTACGTGGAAAGATGTTGTTTCTTTTAAGAATGTCAATGAGAATAGTATGTGCATAATTAAGTTGCTACCATTAAATTTGACGTTAATAAAGTCTCAATGTAGGGGCTAGAGTACGTTCTAAAATTTCAATTTTTTCCTCTTATTACATCGATAACTAGATAATAACTAGATTGGTTAGCAAAATATCATCATGAACAATGCGATCTGTTAGCTTTATTCAATATTATTTTCAAAATTAATTAAATCACGCTCTCATAAAACCAGTACTTGGAAGCACATGTATATAAGCATGGGCAAAGCCACAATGGGGGCTGGTAGAGGCTTAGCCCCTGCAACCCACCCCGAGGGATGATTCCTTTTAATTAGGTCCCTGTAAATATTTTGTTTATGTACTAACTGAGGCCTCTATAGATATGAAGTACACACTTGGTTTAGTGGTTACTGACCTGGTTAAAGTTTGAGTAGTTAGGAGGTTGAAAGCTTGACAACAACAATCAAATTTTGTTTTTTCAATTTTTAGCCCACTTAGCTTAGAGCTATTAACTCTCTCTTCCTTTTATTTTTCATTTTCTTTCTTTATTTATTGTTTTTGGATGAAACACTCTCTCTCTTATACTTCTCCACAACTTTCTTTTTCTTTTCATCTTCTTTTTTTTCTCCTTCTGTGTAGACTTTAAGGTTGATCAAATTTCAAGGTAATTAAAATGCAATTATTGATCAAATTTTAAGGTAATTAAAATGCAATTATTGATCAAATTTAAGCTTGATCAAAAAAATTTAAAACTTTTTAAACCATACTTCATTTCATGCATTTCATACGATGAAATTTCTATTAAAAAAGGCGCAAGATATACCAATTTCTACTAGAATTTATAAATTGTAAGTTATATTCTTGTTATATTATTTGAGCTTATCTGTTAGCTTTTGAGCTGAGATTGCCTTTGCTTGGGTTGGCTCATTTATATTTAGAGTTTAGCTTAACCTTTAGTCAAATTCGAGTTAGTTTTGATCGAATTTTGTCCTAGCCGAACTCAAATAAATCGCAAGTTGGATTGGCTAATTTACACCGCCCATCTTATTAGTCATTCTTCGATCCCCAAAGAAAAAGCAATGGTCATCCTGCCCCAAAACTATAAATACCTGTATATAAGCATGTTAGTACGATGATACATATTTTAAGTCCACATGTATACAAACTATACATCCAGGAATCAAGGTTGGCCTAGTTGGTTGGAGACCCTCCTTCCACCCTTGTGACAAGGGTTCGATTCTTGCCCCTTGCAAAGTGGGATCCCCAATTTCCTCCCCACTTATGTAAAGAATATTCATCTTATCTTTAAAAAAATTAAAGACTATAAACCCCCTCAAGAAAAGTCAGACATGTACTATGTACACAGCACACCATTATTTCCCGCATGCCTAGTTGTGTCAGTGAGTAACAACATTTTTTTATACTTCCAAATCCAAACACTATATAATTTGTGAAATAGCCCTTTCTATGTAATACTAATCTCCTATAGATTAATGTTGATTTTTTTCTATAATTTTTACAAAGTAAAGGGAATAATAATTAACTTAGGATGAAATAGAACACGTAATACACGTGAGAGACTAGAAATGAATCTGAGGATAAAGGTTTTTTTTTTTTTTGTTGCCTTAACAAGTTAGAAAAACTTTAGAAGAATGAGTGTTAATTAACTTATTTGTCCTCCCTTCTAACCAACAGGTTTGGCTTTGCATGACCTTCAAGATTTTATTTGTTTCCGGAAAGTCCATGATCTACGAGTTGCGCAAAGCAGCAAAGGGGTCCATAAGATAAGACCGGGCAGGTTGGAAGTATATATAAACAGCATAATATCTACTTGGTTGTAAATAAGTTGTAAACTTGCAATTTGCATTTGAAGTCTTAACTTATAGTTCAAGTTTTTACATTTCCAAATTTGCGGCTTTCTAGTATCTTAGTACTTTTTCTTTTATTGCCAATGAATTAGAACTTGTCTTGAATTAGAACTTGTCTTTTTAGTGCTACAGAGATTACAGACTTACAGTATGTAACTAGCTAGAATAGACTGACCCGACCTGGTAATGATAATTAATTGACTGTTTTGTTAGTCGTTAGACATACACGCTCTAGTATACTCTAGGACCATTGCTAATTCTGAGCAGCCAAATCAAGTTTAACAGCACTTTAACTGTTTAAGGACACGTAATTTTTCTTACCAATAATTCTCTAGACTCTTGTTATGTTTCGTTCACTTTATTTTCCTTATTTTAGATTAGATCATGTCATCAGATCAGATTAACTCAGAACAAATAAGCTTAGATGAGACCAGACTTACAATTTTTTTTTTTTTTTTTTTTTCAGGAAAGATAATTGGTCCTAAGACCAACCCCTACTGAGCTACTAAATTTCCTGAGTAAGACACCCGTTCGTTGGGTGGGTGGATTTATACCCACAAGCAAACATTTTTACACAAACTCCCCAAATTGAGGAGTGATGAGAGTCGAACACCCGACCTTGCGGTTGGGAGGTGGGAGCACCAACCATTGGGCTCCCACGAGGACCTCTGACCAGACTTACATTTAAAAAGCTTATTATCATTGTTATTGCTTGTTATTGTAGTTGTAATTGTTATTATTACTACTACTATGAGTTGGAAGTTATGCGATCTTTTTTTTTTTTTTGCTATGCAAATAATAGTAACTATGAGTTATGCGATCTTAATATTCATTTTTTTGCGGTTGGAAATTATTTAGCAACCTAGAGTCTACTAGATTTTAAATAATTTAAATTCGAGTCAAGTCAGACCTTAATGGGAGGTAAGTTATCCCAAGTGTTATTGCATTTTCAGGATTCGAGATTTAGAAAATTGATTAAACTAAATTATTATTGGTGGTTGTGGATAAATAAGAACGGAATGTAGTAGAAAGTTGTGGACATGAGTTTCATCAAGGTAAAATGATGGTATTTGTTTGTTGATGACAGCTAGAAAGATTTTGGAGGTTTGGTTGGTTTGAGCTTTGAAGTTTTGAACATTCAACTGAGCAAGTAGAGGGAGTTACATTGTCCAACTACAGTCTACAACTATACCTATATTCTCTACTTTTAGGCTCCTCTTTAAGAAATTTTTCTTAAAAAGTAGAAAAAAAAAAGAATTTAAGACTGACTGTCTGAAGTTTTTCAGTCTCAAGCAAATGGGCATTGGCCCACTTAAGAATTATGGGGACAAAACAAACAGCTCGCGAAATCGAGGGAGTGGTAATAACTCAGTGGAGTACCACCCTGAATTATAGGGGATTGCCTAGGGTTCGAATTCTCATCCCAACAATATGTTGGGGAATTCATTTGTAATGGCAATGGGTCTTTAGGCCTGTTGTTTTTTCAGTAGGAATTGCTCAGAATTTGGACCAATTATCTTTCCTAATAATAAAAAAACAGCTATAGCTAAATCTCATCATGTGGTACCTTAAATTAATATTACTTCTCAATTCCATCTTTAAAACCTACTATTTTTCAAAATAAGAAAAACAGCTATAGCTAAATCTCATCATGTGGTACCTTAAATTAATATTATATGCTTTTCATTTGTCTACCTTTCAGATTTTTCTTTCAAGTAACTCATATCGAATTCTGACATGCATGCATAATAGAAGTATCAAAGCCTTCATAGTGTTCCTCGAAGCACCTAAAATCAGGTATTCTTCTCGCATATTTTATATTTCTAATTTTCACATTTTGTTCTTGACAAGAGTATATGACAAATATGTAAAAAAAATTATACTTGGGAGAACGTAAAAATTTGCATAGAAGTAGACTTCTATATACTTTCCTTTTTTTAAATATATATATATATATATATATATATATATATATAATCAATATTAATTATCAAGTGATATATTGTTATTAGATTTGTATCAATGTATTTTTTAAATATCAATCTTTTATAATATTTATATTAATGGTTAAAGTTTGTATTAGAGTCCAAAAAATATATGTTTTAATTAAAAAAGAACAAAGGAAGTATAATATAGAAAATGAACTAAAAGTGAATCCATCTTTTCCCTCCTCTGAAGCTTAAATTGCAATTTGTTACAGACAACGAAAAAAAGAGTTGAGACATTTTAGCCAACAAAAAAGAGAAAAAGTTTGAAAGAAATAATAAAAAAGAAGACGGAGACCACATTTTTTTGGTCCTCCCTATGAAACAAAGTTTTAGTAGCATTTTTACATTTTGTAGTGTCCACCAAAAAAAAAAAAAAAAAAAATAAAGGAGCAACCAAAATGTTTCCAAGTTTCATTCCAAACTAGTTTCATTTTCCGGCATTGACTTGATTTTTCCAGGTAAAACTTGAATTTTTCGGTGAACTTTTTTTTTTACCCACTTCCCTCTGTTTTTCCCTCCAATTTCTCCCCCCAACCCCACCCCAACCTCCAGCCTCACCCCCCATTTTAGTCTTGCCTTGCCCCCACCTCCACCCCCACCGACAAAACCACCCTCACCTCCCCCCACCAGGAAACCACCCTCCTCGAAACCTCCCCCACCTGAACCACTCCTCCACCAAACTCGAAGAAGACCCTGCCACCCCTATCCCGAGTAGAACCCTGCCACCACCACACCGCCACCACGCCACCACGCCACCACCAAAACAGCACACCGGAACTCAGATTTGCGTCGCGTGTTTGGAGTGTGAGGAACTCAAGTATGGTAGTGCTTTTCTAGGAAATGGGAGGGCGGTTTTCGGGGGTTTCGGGAATATAGGAGTGCATGGGGCCGAGGGTTTTCGGTGGTGGAGGTTGGGGTGGGGTTGGGAAGAAGAAATTGGAGGGAAAAAGAGAGGGAAGGGGGTAAAAGTCAATGCCGAAAAATGGTCGAAGGGTCTGAACTGACAAGAAAATCGCATTTAAAGGTTGTTTCTGACAAAAAAAAATTTATAAGGTTGTTTCTCACAAAATGACACTTTTAAAGGTTGTTTCTAACAAAAAAAACTCAATATATTTTAATAAACTTATTATGTCTTCCTTTTCATTAATATTACCACATTTATATAATTAATACAAAGTCCTCACTATGCATATTAATTATTAAGAGAATTACAACGGTCCAAATGGTTTCTACATGTGTATGAAAGTGAACTCAAGTCCAATTGCCCCATTTGCATATAGATTAGATGACTTTAAATCTTGGCAAAATTTAAGGCACAAATTGAAGAGCCAAAGGCCCAAAATAACAGTCAAGGACTCAAGGCATCAAAATAGGCAAAAAGAATAAGAATTTCAAAGGAAAAAAAAATCACACACACACACAAAAAGATGATATTCCTGGCCTGTCGTTTAGTCCTCCCTTATCTAGATGAAAGTTCAACAAATATAGTCATATACGCAGTTTCAATCTTCGAGAAACAAGCAAATACTATAATACGTTGCGTCTAGAGACTAGAGTGATTTAATAACATTTGGCCATGCAAAGGACAATTAGCTCATTATAACTCTATTGGTTTGACTCTGTTATATTCTAGCGCAGCCCACTGTTAAATGAGTTGCTCAAGGTGAGGTTTGAAATTATTGAGAGAATTCTGGAAAAAGTTGATAAGGGACCACAATTTGGCACTAAGCTAAGGTAGCTAACTACTAGCTACAGAGAGACAGTTATAAAAGGAATTGATCTAATAATAGGTTATGAGCTCACCTTATTTTTACTTATTACAGAAAATTATGGTTTGAATACGCTAATTTTTTAAAGCTTTTTGGGCTCATAAAGATTGAGCTCAAGACTAATAAAATCTGATAAAGCTAAATTTAGAACTCATAAATGGTATCTAAGTTCAATCTACAAGTACAACTACACTAAGTTCTAATAATTTCATGCAAGTAACTAAATTCACGTGAAAAGACCTATATCCTAAATATGTTTTATGTTTTATTCCTTTGATTTGCTTATGTATTATTCTTTTCTTAAAAAGAGTTCATGGAATGCAGCTGTTATGGTACCTACATAAAACTTAAACATACATGTACCATAAGAGCTGCATTACCATTAGCATTATGTACACCAATAGTGCCTCCTAGTAGCCTGGAAAGTCAGACAGGTGACCTCCAAGTCACAAGCTCAACTCTTTTTTTTTTTTTGACAACGAGAAATCTTACATTAATTAAAAGAGGAAGTACAACCTAATGCTAATACAACCAAAGCTAAAACAAACAAAATAACCTAAATGAGCTTTAGGAGCTCGTACAAACCACAGAAAACAAAAACAAACAAAAACGATAAAGAGTCGCATGAGACGGAGGGCATCGCTGGTCAATGCTAGTGATGGTGGAGTCAAAACTCTGGTGGCTGATGATAGTGGTAAGAGAAGCGAGTGTCGTTCACGATTCAGACAACGGACAACCAACGACGAGCGTTGCATCTCGCCGCATGAGCAATCCCAACAAACTTCTATTGCATGGGATTCTAGGCTCATGATCTTGTGAAGAGTCACATTCCTTTGTGACTCAGTACTCTCACTCGAGAGTATGTCAGGTTTCTCCATTGGAAAGGAGAAACTCTTTTGACTTTTGAGTGGGCGTGCTGAAAACCACCAGATGAAACTGGTGTGCCGCCTTCAGATTTGAATTTGTCAAGGCAAAGATCATAAAGATCAATGCCAAGCTACAAAGAGAGCTAAATAAAGTGAGCTCTCGAAAACTTCGCCGGTTTGAGAAACCGGAAAACAGATATCCCAACCATGAAAAACGTGCATCGCCTCGACCACGCGCATAATCCGCTTGATTCACCGGTACCCACATCACATATTTCAAAAAAACCACAAATGCTACTATTATCAATCCTCATGCCTTATCCAACCAAGTGACTCCTAAAATTTTTAAAAACACCACACATAATAAAAAGCAGAGAAACATAATTAAAAAACAGATAAACGTACTTAAAACTTAACCCACTTAGGGGAAACTGACCACCAGGGGGAAGGGGAGGGGAGGCCCAAAGACTAGGGGGGAAGGGGAAAGGGAGGCCCGACTTAAACCGGGGGAAGGAGTAGGAAGGCCCAACGGAAAAAACAGGGGGGAGGGGGTAGGGAGGCCCAACACTAGGGGGGAGAGGGGCGAGGAGGCCCGACGCAGAACGGGGGGAAAAGGGATAGGGAGCCCCGACGGAAAACAGGGGAATAAGGGACAGGGAAGCCCAAGATTCGGCAGGTAGGACGGCGCAACGAACGACTAACACCAGGGAAGAGGGTGGGGGGAAAAACTGACGACCACTAGGGAGGGGGAACAACCAGCGACCAACTAACAAAACGACGACAAAACTACCGGAAAACCAAAGGAGAAGACGAAAACGAAACGGGAAAGGAAAGAAAAAGGGGGGGGAGGGGCTCGACTGCCACCGTGCCTAGGCGGTCGTCGAGCCCCTAAGGCTTCTTGTTTTCGCTGGTGTTTCGCTGTGGAGGAGAGAATTTTGTGAAATTGCGGCTAGGGTTTGTGTTTTTTCCTTAAGCTCAACTCCTTGGTGGAAGCGTATGAGTACCATAATTTTATAATCATGGATGGATATAATCATTCTTGACTATTATGTAGTATTATTATTAGAGTAAATAAAACGGTCATCAAGTATATCTTCACAATAATATAGTAACCAAGGATGTCTTCGCCTAGTGGTTAAGATTGAGGTGTTGTGAACAATAGGTCACATGTTCGAATCCCCTTTCCCCTTCCCCTTCTTTGTACTTTGTACTGCCTTCGTGGCTCATATGGATCAATATATATATATATATATATATATATATATATATATATATATATATATATATATATATATATATATATATATATATATATATATATATTATATATATATATATATATATATATATATATATATATATATATATATATATATATATATATAAACCAGGATACGCCAAGGATCTGGGGATTTTAACATATAAACTGAAAACTTAAAACAGAAAGCATAAAGTAAAGTAAGGCGGTTGAACCGGCCATAGTTTTACATAACATACTTACAGAGAGTCTTGGATGAAACTTAAAACTTAAAGAGTGTTACAATTTTATGTGAGAGCAAGAGGGGAGAGAGAGAGATTTTTAAGAGGAGCTTGTGTTGCTGTGTTATGCTCTGCCTAGAAATTAAAGGTTTTACAATGGGGGAAGGTGTTGTTGAAGCTAATGGGGAAGGCTTTGTGTTTTGACAGATCTTGATTCCAGTCTTGAGGACTAAGAACCTTTAGAATTTTAATGGTTGAATAAGAGGGCTCAGCTTGTTCATTTTTATAAAAGAAATGTTTGAATTCAGCGGAGCCGGTAACCTCAAGGATTGTCTGGTAATAATCTGCAGTTGTATATATATATATCACTTTTACACACAAAATTCTATTTATAAATTGGAAATGATAGATTTCTCTTACCAAACTTGTATTTTTTTTTTATTTGGTAAGATGAATAACCTCTGGGCTAGCTGCCCTTGCACAGGGCCCAACCCAGAGGTTCAGACACTTGGAAGGAAGGGGATTTGTAAGGGGAATTCTCCTCCAAGTGCCCCTCACTTGGTGGGATTCGAACCCCCGACCTTGAGGTCATGAGGTGGAATTCCTACCAAGTGAGCCAAGCTAAGCTTGATTTACCAAACTTGTATATACCACTATAGTGGAAAAACAAGGAAGGGCTGCGGTCAAAACAGCCCTAAGGGCTGCGTTTTTGGCCAGCAGCCCTTTCTATAGCAGCCCTTCAATAGATAAGAAGGGCTGCGGTTTTTAGCCGCACCCTTCCAACGAAGGCGGTTTAGCCAAAAACGCCCCTTATAAGCTGAAGGGCGGTTTTTTAAACCGCCGCCCTTCTCTATGTGAAAGGGTGCGGTTTAAGCCTAAAACGCAGCCCTTATTTAAGCTGAAGGGCTACGTTTTAGGCTTAAAACCGCAGACCCTTCACATTCAAATTTTTTTAATAAATAAAATAAATTGCACCCTCCACCCCCGCCCACACCCCGCCGCCCAAAGACACCCCCACCCCCTACCCACCCCAAAGACCCCCCACCCCCGCCCACCCCCCTCACCCCCTCCCCCACCCCCCGCCCACCCCAAGACCCCCCCCCGCCCACCCCCGCCCCCGCACACCCCACCCCCCCCCACCCCAAGACCCCCACCCCCCCACCCCGCCCCCCCCCCCCACCCCCGCCCACCCCCGCCCCTCACCCCCACCCCATGCCCACCCCCCGCACTCCCACCCCCCCACCCCCCCCACCACACCCGCCCACCCCCCCGCACTCCCCCGCCCCCGCCCCCGCCCCCCCCCCACCCTGCCCCACCCCCTTCACTCCCCCGCACCCCCACCCCACCCCACCCTCTCGCCACCTCCTCCACCCATTGCCGCCACCACCCCAAGACCCAACCAGCCCCATAGCCCCCCTAGCCAGCCCCACCATGGCAGCCTCCCCACCCCACCCCCCACCCAAAACCTCCTTTCGACACAAAAAAACCCGATCAAATTGCAATAATAATATATGACAAGTTTTTGAACGTAATATAATAATTAACTTTAAATATGTATATATTTAATAATGTGAAAAATGTACATAGAATTAATACAAACTAGTAGATGTATCATAAGCAATCATCGCAAATGTGGTACGCCAACTTATCCCGAACTTCATGTAATTCGTCTGTGGTGAAGGCCCTCAAACGTGGTGTGTTATTCATATAAACCTTGCAAAATAACCAAGGAATAAACACATAATATAAGAATTCAATCATTTACGTACCGTAGTTAGTAGTTCTAAAAATGACATATACCTTCCCGAAATTCAATAAAAAACAAATGCAAGCCTAAAACTCTACACACTAGTTATATTATACCTTATATTATCATATTGAAAAAGAAAATGGAGTTAAATGAAGCGATAAGTACGAATTAGACGCGAAAAGGCAAAATTAGGCCTAAAATGCCCTTTTCGTTCCCAAAATTCAACCTACAACAATTGCAAACCTAAAAATCTACACAATAGTTACATTATGCCTCATATTATCATGTTAAAAATGAATTTGGGGTTAAATGACTCGATAAATGTGGAGAGCATTCCATTGCCATGTGACCTCACTCTCCACATTTGTAACACAGTCCCACCACCACCGCCACTACTGCCCCCCACTGCACTCCCTCATTGCCATGTAGGCGTAAAATGACCTTTAATTTTCGTTTCCGAAGCCTAAAAATCTACATAGTTACATTATAAAACAAAAAAGAAAATGAAAGATAGTAGTGATACCAAACATGTGTTACAACTTACAACAATGCCTTCACAACAATGCCTCACCCACCCCTATCCACCCTCCCCCCCCCCCCCCCCCCGGCGTCCAAACATCCCCCCGCCCTCCCCCACCCCATGCCCGGCCTCCCCAGCCCTCCCTCACCCCCTTCCCAAAGATCCCCTCCCCCACCCCATGCCCCCCTCCCCCACCCCATGCCCACCCCTCCCCCACCCCATCCCCCCACCCCCCTCCCCGCCCTCCCCCACTCCATGCCCGGCCTCCCCGGCCATCCCCCACCCCCTTTCCAACATCCCCCCGCCCCCCCACCCCATGCCCGGCCCTCCCAACCCTCCCCACCCCCTTTCCAAGATCCCCGCCCTCCCCACCCCCACCCCATGCCCGGCCTCCCCAGCCATCCCCCATCCCCCGCCCAAGACCCCCCCCCCCTACCCACCCTCCACAAGCCCTCCCCCCCCCCTACAATCACATTTTACAACACAAAATAGAAGAGAAATTAAATAAAACAAAGAGGAGAGAGAGTGAGAGGGGAATTACCGACAATGCAGTAGTGGTGGTGGTGGTGGCGTCAAGGCGCGCTGAGAGAAGAGAAGAAGAAGGAGCTCAGGCAACGCTGAGAGAAGAGAAGAAGAAGTGTGCACCGGCGACGGAACGGCGCTCCGGCGATGTGTCGGTGCTCCGGTGATGGCCGTTAGGGCAGTGCGAGTTAGTGTGAGGGAGAGGAGTGAGTGTGCGAGTGAGTGTGAGGGAGAAGGGTGAGCTGAGTGTGCGAGGGAAATTTGCGAGTGAGTGCTACTGTGTGTTGCGCGCAAAACTCACAGGTTGAAATGGGATAGGAAGGGCTGCGCTTATCCTAGAAAACGCAGCCCTTCGTGTATGAAGGCTGCGGTTTCTAGGCTAACCGCAGCCCTTCACATAAAGGGCTGCGGTTAGCCTTAAAACCGCAGCCCTTCATACTGCATGAAGGGCTGCGGTTTCAAGTCTAACCGCAGCCCTTCAGAAAAAGGGCTGCGGTTTCCTTGGAAACCGCAGCCCTTCATACAAGAAGGGCCGCGTTTGTAATAAAACGCAGCCCTTCCTTTTTTTTCCCCTAGTGTACTCTATAAATAATAGTAGTTTTATTTTTACATCCTCACTAATTGAATTCATATACGACTGTCAACCATAGTTATTTATATAGACTCAATATCTCGACCACGACCACTTTTATAACCGATGGTTGTGGACAAAATGTTGGGATATTCTTTGGTATATATGTAAATATCATCTTTAGGGAAGTTTAGATTGTTTCCTATTATGTTCACTACTATCAATATGGTGTATATGTTTTTGATACGCTCAATGAGAAAGGCAGACAATTCATTCAAACCAAAACATTACATCCTAACATGGTATCAGTCTAGGAATACATCGATCCTTCCTTCAATCAATGGCCGGCGATGATGCTGCCGTCCCTCCATCACCACAAAAAATGGACTCATCATCCCCATATTATCTCGGGCCGCAAGACCGTCCTGGTGACTTCTTAACCCCGAATCGTCTTCGTGAAGATAACTATGACGATTGGGCTGCCGACATCCGCACCGCCTTAGAGGCTCGTCGGAAATTCTGCTTTCTAGATGGAACCATCACTACTCCATCCTCTCCTTGCACTGCTGCCGATTAGGCCGCTCTCCAAGCCATGCTTCTTTCTTGGCTTATGAACACCATTACGTCGTAGGTTAAGCTTTCTATTCCTAAGTTCAGGGATCCCCGTCAATTATGGGACACCCTCAAAGCCCGGTACGCCGTCGCCAATGGTCCCTGGATTCATCAATTACACGCTTCCATAGCAAAGTGCGAGCAGACCAAGACGATGTCGGTGGCTACTTACTACTCCCACCTGCACGTTTTATGGGCCGAGCTTCATCGTTACGAGCCTCTCCTTGATTGCTCGTGCTGCCCTCAGTGTGATACTGGTCTTCGTCATGCCAAGCGTCGCGAAGAGCGTAAGATTCATCAATTTCTTATGGGCTTATATTCCCCTTATTATGCAAACACTTGTACTGCGATTCTCGCACTTGATCCTCTTCCTTCGCTTGATCGTGTTTATCAAATGACTATCCAAGATGAATATGTGAGGCTTGCTACGCAGCCTTCTGAATTCCAGCCACCGGAAGCCGTCGACTTCAGTGTTAAAGCTGATTCTGGGCGTGGACGGAGTCGTGGCGATCGCCCAGATCGCACCTCCTTGGTCTGTATGCACTACAAAAAATCAGGCCATGATGTGGCTACTTGCTTCGAGCTGATCGGTTACCCACCTCACTGGCACGACAATAGTGGTCGTGGCCGCGACAGATCCTCCGGCAGAGGTCGTGGCACACCTGCCCGCGCCAACGCCACTACAGTGGGCATCAGCTCCACCGAGCCTTCTTCAAGTGGGACATCCTCCCCTTCCTCTCTATTTTCAGCCAAACAATGGAAGGTACTTGCGGGCATGTTTGGTAATGTTACAATTCCTGACAATCGATTAACCGGTAAGTTTGATCTTCATTCTTGGATTCATGATACCGGTGCTTCTCACCATGTTACTGGTGATCTTACTTGGTTATTTGACCTTCATGATATTTCTAACTGTCCGGTTGGGCTTCCTAATGGAAATACTGTTATTGCAAATCAAGAAGGCTCTGTTCGGCTACCTCCCACTATTATTCTTACTAACGTCCTTTATGTGCCTCAACTTCATTGCAACTTAATATCCATCTCTTAATTGTGTGATAATTTGCATTGTATAGTCCAATTTGATTCTCACATGTGCACTATACAGGACCCGTTGATGGAGCAGATTGGAACGAAGGTTAAGAGGGATGAACTTTATTACTTTGGCGGCACGGATTCTATTCAGCATATCTGAAGCTTGTGTCTTGGACTTATGGCATCGTCGTATGGGGCATCCGTCTACGAAAGTTGTGAAGTTGCTTCCTCGTGCTGCTCATTTTAAGGGTTGTTTTAATAAAGCCTGTGACATTTGTTTTTATGCCAAGCACCCTAGGGATCAGTTTCCTATTAGTGACACTAAAACTACTTGTATTTTTTAGAAAATCCATTGTGATTTGTGGGGTTCATATAGACATGTTTCTTCTTGTGGTGCGCGATATTTTTTAACCATAGTGGATGATTTTTCTCGTGTTGTGTGGACATATTTGTTGGTTGACAAAACTGAGGTGTTTAGCATGTTTATGTCCTTCATTGCTACGGTTGATCAACAATATTCTCAAACCATTAAAATAGTCCAAAGTGATAATGGTACCGGGTTTAACTTTTCTCGTTGCCCGCCGCCGCGCGGCGCGCGCAATCCTTTTTTAAAAATATAAATTAAAAAATAATGTAGTTTTAAGTTTCTAACTTTCTCTTTTTAATTTTTTTATATAAATTTTTTTTTATAATATTGAAATTCTTCGTGATTATTTTGTGGCTACGGGTGTCATTTTTCAAACTTCTTGTGTTCACACCTCTCAACAAAATGGCAAAGTTGAACGCAAACACCGACATATATTGAATGTAGCTCGTGCCTTGTGTTTTCAATCCCATCTCCCTATTTTTTTTGGGGTGAGTGTGTCCTTGCTGCAGCTCATTCAATTAATCGCACCCCTACTCCCTTGTTGCACAATAAAACTCCCTTTGAATAGATGGGCAAGCCTCCATCTTATGATGTTGTTAAGGTGTTTGGGTCCTTGTGTTTTGCTTATAATCATAACACTCATGGTGATAAGTTTGCAAAGAGAAGTCGAAAATGTATTTTTGTGGGATATCCTTTTGGTAAAAAGGGATGGCGTCTTTTTGATCTTGAGAAGAAGGATTTTTTCATCTCTCGGGAAGTAAATTTTTTTGAGGATGTGTATCCATTTGGTACTCCGAAAAGTGTGAGTATTATTCCGGAAGACATAGTTGACATGACTGTGGAAGTTGATGATGATTTTGCTCCCATTGATCCCAACTCTCTTCTCATACCCACTGAAACTCTTTCACCTCCTCAAAATTCTATGCCTTCTACCCAGCCTTCATCTCCTTCTCAAACTACCACTGATCCAGCCCATATTCCTTCTCCTACTTCGGTCCACTCTCCAAACTCGTCCCTTTCAACGGCCCAAACACAAACCCCCCCGATTTATCCGCCTCCTCTTCTATCCCTTATCCTCTCTTTAAACCGGCCCAAATCCCTTCCACTCATTCCCCCAGGCCCATTCCCGCTTCCGCCCAATTTAATCCGCTCGGCTCTTCCACTGCTGGGTCCGCCCCGTCTCCTCCTTCCTTCAAATCATCTTCTGGGCCTGATTCATTGGCCACGTCTGATGGGGCCGTTTCTCCTAGGCCCGTTTCTTCTACACAACCTGTTGGGACTGATTTGTTGGTCAATAATGATGCTTCTCCTGCTCTTGGTCGTGGTTTGCGCAACAAAGTGCCGTATGTTCTCTTGCGTGATTATGTTTCCCATACTGTCAAAGCTCAAAGTCCATCCCCTGCTTCCTCCAGTTCTCGTCACTCCTCAGGTACTCCTTATCCTATTGCACATTCTATCAATCGTGATAGTTTTTCTGCAAATTATCGTACCTTTCTTGCTGCTATTACTTCTACTCTTGAAACCAGGTCTTTTAAGGAGGCTATGAGAGATGAGCAGTGGCGGAAATCTATGCAGGAAGAAATTACTGCTCTTGAGAACAATGACACTTGGACCATGCAATATCTTCCTCCTGGCAAACGTGCTTTAGGTAGCCAGTGGGTCTACCGAAACAAATATGATTCCAATGGTCTTCTTGACAGACGCAAATCTCGCTTGGTGGTTCTTGGTAATCATCAACAGGAAGGTATAGACTACACTGAAACTTTTGCTCCTGTGGCTAAAATGGTCACTGTCCGGGCTTTTCTTGCTATTGTTGCATCTAAGCATTGGGAACTTCATCAAATGGATGTTCAAAATGCTTTCTTGCATGGTGATATGGAGGAGGAAGTTTACATGAAACTCCCTCTTGGTTTTGGTGCTTCTGACCCTAATCTTGTGTGTCGTTTGCGCAAGTCTTTATATGGTTTGAAACAAGCTCCTCGCTGTTGGTTTGCTAAGCTTGTTACTGCTCTTCGTCACTATGGTTTTCTCCAGTCTTATTCAGATTATTCACTCTTTACCTACACCAGGGGTACTACTCAGATCAATGTTCTCGTCTATGTTGATGATCTCATTATTGCAGGGAATGATTCTTCTGCTTTACATGCTTTCAAAGCCTATCTCAGTGATTGTTTTCGTATGAAGGACCTCGGTCCTTTGAGATATTTTCTTGGCATTGAGGTTGCTCGTAGTTCTTCAGGTCTCTTTCTTTGTCAGCGCAAGTACACTTTGGACATTGTTGCTGAAGCCGGCCTGTTAGGTGCAAAACCTTCTGATTCTCCTATTGAGCCGAATCATCGGCTTGGTCTTGCTTCAGGTGATCTTATTGTTGATCCTGAATGCTATCATCGCCTTGGTGGGCGTCTGATCTATCTTGCAGTCACTCGCCCTGATCTTGCTTATTCAGTGCACATTTTGTTCAGTTTATGCAGGCTCCTCGTAAGGAGCATATCGAGGCTGCCTTACGTGTTGTTCGTTATCTTAAGGGCACTCCTGGCCAAGGTATTCTTCTTCGTGCTGACAGTGATCTGACATTACAAGGATGGTGTGACGCTGATTGGGCTGCTTGCCCTATTAATCGGCGTTCTCTCACGGGTTGGCTTGTTTTTCTTGGTCACTCTCCTATTTCTTGGAAAACCAAGAAACAACCCACCGTCTCTCGTTCTTCTGCTGAGGCCGAGTATCGTTCCATGGCAGCTATTACTTGTGAGCTTAAATGGCTCAAAGGTGTCCTTCTTAGCGTGGGTGTTCATCATCCCAAAGCTATTCCTCTCTTTTGTGATAGTCAGTCCGCTTTACATCTCGCCAACAATCCCGTCTTTCATGAGCGCACGAAACATATTAAGGTTGATTGTCATTTTGTGCGTGACGCTAACACTGACGGTCTTATTGCTCCCTCCTATGTTCCTACCACAGCTCAGTTGGCCGATATCTTCACTAAAGCCCTTAGGAAGACTCAATTTGATCTACTTCTTCGCAAGTTGGGCATTATCGATCTGCATGCTCCAACTTGAGGGGGGGGTGTTGGGATATTATTTGGTATATATGTAAATATCATCTTTAGGGAAGTTTAGATTGTTTCCTATTATGTTCACTACTATCAATATGGTGTATATGTTTTTGATACGCTCAATGAGAAAGGCAGACAATTCATTCAAACCAAAACATTACTCCCTAACACAAAATCTTAACTATCATATGGTTGTGCACGCCACCTCTTGAGTTCTATCTCAAAAATGTGGAGGGCGACGAATCCTATTCGAGTCGTGGAAGATCCCAAAGGCCTTCGTCCATCCCACATCTATGTTCACCTTTTCTACCAGAGCAACCTCAACAAAAGGCATATCACAGAGTCAGAGCCATCTCAAATATTTTGGGACCCTTGTTCTAATATAAAAGTTAGGCCCCAACTTTATAAAAATTAACAATGGAAGGTTGAAAATTTAAAGATTCATAATTGAGAAACTTATTAAGGGTGGAAAAAAAGGGTGATTTCCTCAAATATGAAGTAAATTTTTTTTAAAATAATGTATTTTAGGGCCCTCATAATTTTGAGGCCTTGTACTATTGGGCTATTTGCACATCCTCGTCTACTCCCTACACCGAGGTCAACACGAGCACAAATTATACAATTATTACCCTAGTTAAGTCATCTTGGCTAACTTTCGATAGAACATATTACATAATATTTTAAAGTCTTAACTGTCAAATTACCGACCAAAAAAACTACAATGCATTCGCATAATGGCTCCAAAATTTAATATGTCATCGTACACCGTCAGGTTTATATAAGTTACGAGTTCAAAGGTAAATAAACGCTAGTTAATCCTCTATCTTTGACAACGTCTTCTAGAAGGCAATATTCTTCATGCATGGATCACACTTCCTCCCGTCGACTTAAAATTCAAAGTCAACCATGTGGTATTGGATTTCACCATCTTTTCGTGGACTCAAATGCATGCCAAGATGGTTTACCATCGTTGGTTTTAATTCCTAGGGTCTGTAAGAGCAAGTTATTTTATGCTCACTTCCACATTAGTTTATTTTATGTTCTTCGTTTGGATGTAATGTTCCTAGGTTGTATTTTAAGTTTTTGTTAATGCAAATTTCTGTGATGTTAAAAAAAAATGCATGCAAAGCAAATTCTATACTTGCGTGAAAATTAAAAACATGATAATAATATAGTTTGGTGTTTTCTTGGAGTAAGCGGAAAAAAAGGTATAGTTTGATTGTTTGACACAACTTCTTTTGTATTGTGTAACGACAATGAACAATTTCAGGATTTTTCATCAAACATGAAACATTAGTTATAAATAATATATTAGGACATGAATGAGATTACTTATTTAATTTACAAGCATAAATTAAAATGTTCTACAAATACGTAATTACATATTTAATTTGCAAGCATAAATTAAAACGTTCTACATATATGTCTCACTCACAATTTTTTACTTCAGAAACTTTTCCCGGGCTTATCATTATGCCATCAACATTCAAAAATGGCTCTTCCTATACATGATGTGTAGAACTTTGAACATTCAAAAATTCATCTCTACATGATCAGTAAAACTTTGAATAAGGAAAGTACTCTCCCTCGTGTTGCTTTTCATAGCACATGCAAAAGGCATGACCTTAATCACTCATGCTTTTGCAAATGACCTGTTTAATTAAATCTTCATTTTGCTGCTAAATTTTGATGATATTAGCCAAAACGTTCAGCAATTTTTGTGTATTTCTCTAGTTTTACCTTTCAGATGTGAATACTGACATTAAAACAAAACCACTAAGTCCCTACTTAGATAATTCATGATCACTATATCAAAATTAATTTTTGAAAAAGTAATAAAAGAACAATTTTTTATTACATGCACCTACTGAAATTAGTGGTGTCAATTTGGGTCACTGGCTGGGTTTGGGTTGACCCAACCTGGGTCGGAATGATTTGGGTCGGAATCATCTGGGTGAGAGTGTGCCATGGGTCGGAACTGGGTGGGTCGGGTGGACTTGGGTCGGGTTCAACTGGGTGAGAGGGCTCTTGGAACTGGGTCGGCTGGGACTGGGTCGGCCGGTATCTGGGTTGGGTGAATTTGGGTCGGAATGGAATAAGGTGAAGTCGGCCTAAATCGACTTTCGAAATAACATGGGTCGGAATATATCGGCTTTCAGAATAACTTGGGTCGGAAGAAATCGGCTTTCTGATGATTAGGGTCGGAGTAAATCGGCTTTCGGAATGACTTGGGTCGGAAGAAATCGGTATCGGAATGACTTGGGTCGGAATAAATCGGCTTTCAGAATTACTTGGGTCGGAAAAAATCGGCTTTCGGATGACTAGGGTCGGAAGAAATCGGCTTTCAGAATGACTTGGGTCGGAATAAATCGGCTCTCGATAGGACTTGGGTCGGCTGAAGCCTCAAACCGGTGGCGTATTGACTTGGGTCGGAATTATATAGTATATATTAAGTTACGAAGACGAAAGTTATAACAATTAACATGTGATCATATACTGATATTGTAAATTGTGATTGAGTCATTGTGAATTTTGTTATAATATACATTGAGACTTATATTACTAATTTAATTAAAAAGTTACTAAACTCAGACTTATAATTTATATAGTTATATTATTGGCTATTGGCCATCGGGTTATTCTTATTCATGATTGCATAAGTATTCAAGTAACAACCATAAGGGCTAAGGCATAAGTCAATACCGATTATTGATTAAAGTCAATAAACTATTAAACTTAAACATTTAGTTAGTTAGTGACTTAGTCACTCTCAAGTCTCACCGAGTCACCACATAGCAACAAAAAGAGTTCAAATTAAAGAATTAGGTTGACATTAATGAAAGCATCGTAATTATAAAATTGTCCGACTTTCATCGTTCATGGAACAACAAAACAAGTAACAATGATCAACGTTAATCGAATATGAAGATGATAATTGTGATCAAGATGATACATAATCATATCGGTAGAGGATGAAATATTGAAACTATGAAAGTAGATCATAGTTAATACCAATCATATCAGTGGAGGATCAAGATCGTTGATGTTTCGGTTGTTGATCTTAAAAGATAGTAACATAGGAGGCGATCTTATTAAACGGTCCATGTTAAACTGTTGTTGATCGACTTTCGTTAAGTTAAGGTTCACATAGATCAAATGATCATAATAAGATTGATTGTCTTTGACATTAATCAAAACCATCAAAAGATTAATGTCTTTCATCTTTCGTGTTACGGGGTTCTTTATAAAAGATAGGGCTCGATCATCGATGTTACTACACGGTTAACAATAATTGAAGCATCATTAGATTGATCTACTTTCATCGTTGATGTTTCAGTTGTGGATCTTAAAATATACTAAGATAGCAACATAGGACTTAGGAGTCTCGAGTCTATTTGATTATCCATATCTTTGAGTTGCTATACGTATCGACATCGTCGTATCGGTATTACGGCAATTCATAATAGTTTGACGTCATTCATAATCATCTTTACATGAATCAACTTGTTTAAAATTAAAATTAAAAATACTAATTAAACTTCTAAAGTTTATAATTTTTATTAATTTATAATATTAATAATAGTTTAGATTACTAAATTACTAATAACTAAACAAAACTAGAAGTCTAGATTAGTTGTCTAGAATTATTAATTTAGAAATTAGAAAATACAATACTTAACTTAACCTTAACCATTGATTTGAGAAAGATAAAATCCAACCATTGATATTTTGAAATCCATGTGCTTGGTAAGTCATCTCATTGGTCAAAAAAATAAAGCAAGGATCATGGTTTGAGACCATTGATTAGCAAATATAAAATCTAAGCCCTTCATTTATTTACTTACTCTCTAACATCTAAAATCTTCACTCTAAAATCTGAGCCATTCATTCTACAAAACAACGGTTTAGATTAAAAAAAAAAAACCCCTAAAATTCTCTACTATATAAACCCCGATTTTAATGCCCCCTTCATTTCACCTCTTGCAAAACCAAAACGGCAAACCCTTAAAAACCTAAAATTCTCTCAGTTTCTCTCGAAGTCTCTCCAGTCTCCTCTCATTCTCTCATTTTTCGATAAAAAAAAAACTCTAAAAAACCTAAAAATCAACCGCCCTTCTCTCATTTTCCGATCAAAAATTGACTAAAATCTCAGCCCTTCTCTCATTTTCCGATCAAAAGCCAAAAAAAACCCTTAAATTCTCAGCACTTCTCTCAATTTCCGATAAAACCCAAAAAAACCCTAAAATTATCGGTCCTTGTCTCAAAATTTCCGATCAAAAAATAAAATTATGAGCTTTTCACTTTCTCTATTAATTTTTCCGAAGAACGTAGAGGTTTGTGGTGAAGATTTGAAGAAAAAAGGCGTGGATTGGAAGAAAAAGGTAACAAATTGAAGATCGGGGGTAAACAAAAGCAAAAATTTAATTTTTAAAAGCGCTATGGTTTTGGGTCGGGTTGTATTGGGTCGGAATGGTGAGGCTGGTTAACAGATCAGATCGGGTCGTGTTCGAGTTCGAGTTAATAACATACGGGTTGAACATGTCCCAACTCAAACCTAACCCGTTTATTAAACGGGTTGAAAAACTCAACCTTAACCCGACCTGTTTATTAAAGTTCAACAAATATAGTCCTCCCTGTTTAGTTCAACAAAAAGATAGTTCAACAAAAAAACACACACACAAAAAGATGATATTCCTGGCCTGTCGTTTAGTCCTCCCTTATCTATATGAAAGTTCAACAAATATAGTCATATACGCAGTTTCAAACTTCGAGAAACAAGCAAATACTGTAATACGTTGCGTCTAGAGACTAGAGTGATTCAATAACATTTGGCCATGCAAAGGACAATTAGCTCATTATAACTCTATTGGTTTGACTGTTATATTCTAGCGCAGCCCACTGTTAAATGAGTTGCTCAAGGTGAGGTTTGAAATTATTGAGAGAATTCTGGAAAAAGTTGATAAGGGACCACAATTTGGCACTAAGCTAAGGTAGCTAACTACTAGCTACAGAGAGACAGTTATAAAAGGCATTGATCTAATAATAGATTATGAGCTCACCTTATTTTTACTTATTACAGAAAATTATGGTTTGAATACGCTAATTTTTTTAAAGCTTTTTAGGCTCATAAAGATTGAGCTCAAGACTAATAAAATCCGATAAAGCTAAATTTAGAACTAATAAATGGTATCTAAGTTCAATCTACAAGTACAACTACAATAAGTTCTAATAATTTCATGCAAGTAACTAAATTCACGTGAAAAAACCTATATCCTAAATATGTTTTATGTTTTATTCCTTTGATTTGCTTATGTATTATTCTTTTCTTAAAAAGAGTTCATGGAATGCAGCTGTTATGGTACCTACATGATTCTTAAACATACATGTACCATAAGAGCTGCATTTCATGTGACCATTAGCATTATGTACACCAATAGTGCCTCCTAGTAGCCTGGAAAGTCAGACAGGTGACCTCCAAGTCACAAGCTCAACTCCTTTTTTTTTTTTTTTTTTGACAACGAGAAATCTTACATTAATTAAAAGAGGAAGTACAACCTAACGCTAATACAACCAATGCTAAAACATACAAACGAACCTAAATGAGCTTTAGGAGCTCGTACAAACCATAGAAAACAAAAACAAACAAAAACGATAAAGAGTCTCATGAGACGGAGGGCATCGCTGGTCAATGCTGGTGATGGTGGAGTCAAAACTCTGGTGGCTGATGATAGTGGTAAGAGAAGCGAGTGTCGTTCACGATTCGGACAACGGACAACCAACGATGAGCGTTGCATCTCGCCGCATGAGCAATCCCAACAAACTTCTATTTCATGGGATTCTAGGCTCATGATCTTGTGAAGAGTCACATTCCTTTGTGACTCGGTACTCTCACTCGAGAGTATGTCAGGTTTCTCCATTGGAAAGGAGAAACTCTTTTGAGTGGGCGCGCTGAAAACCACCAGATGAAACTGGTGTGCCGCCTTCAGATTTGAATTTGAGAAGGCAAAGATCATAAAGATCAATGCCAAGCTACAAAGAGAGCTAAATAAAGTGAGCTCTCAAAAACTTCGCCATGAAAAACGTGCATCGCCTCGACCACGCGCACAATCCGCTTGATTCACCGGTACCCACATCACATATTTCAAAAAAAACCACAAATGCTACTATTATCAATCCCCATGCCTTATCCAACCAAGTGACTCCTAAACTTTTAAAAAACACCACACATAATAAAAAGCAGAGAAACATAATTAAAAAACAGATAAACGTACTTAAAACTTAACCCACTTAGGGAAAACTGACCACCAGGGGGAAGGGGAGGGGAGGCCCAAAGACTAGGGGGGGAAGGGGAAAGGGAGGCCCGACTTAAACCAGGGGGGAAGGAGTAGGAAGGCCCAACGGAAAAAACAGGGGGGAGGGGGTAGGGAGGCCCAACACTAGGGGGAAGAGGGGCGAGGAGGCCCGACGCAGAATGGGGGGAAAGGGGATAGGGAACCCCGACGGAAAGCAGGGGAATAAGGGACAAGGAAGCCCAAGATTCGGCAGGTAGGACGTCGCACGAACGACTAACACCAGGGAAGAGGGTGGGGGGAAAACTGACGACCACTAGGGAGGGGGAACAACCAGCGACCAACTAACAAAACGACGACAAAACTACCGGAAAACCAAAGGAGAAGACGAAAACGAAACGGGAAAGGAAAGAAAAAGGGGGGGGGGAGGGGCTCGACTGCCACCGTGCCTAGGCGGTCGTCGAGCCCCTAAGGCTTCTTGTTTTCGCTGTGGAGGAGAGAATTTTGTGAAATTGCGGCTAGGGTTTGCCTTTTTTCCTTAAGCTCAACTCCTTGGTGGAAGCGTATGAGTACCATAATTTTATAATCATGGATGGATATAATCATTCTTGACTATTATGTGGTATTATTATTAGAGTAAATAAAATGGTCATCAAGTATATCTTCACAATAATATAGTAACCAAGGATGTCTTGGCCTAGTGGTTAAGATTGAGGTGTTGTGAACAATTGGTCACAGGTTCGAATCCCCTTTCCCCTTCCCCTTTTTTGTACTTTGTACTGCCTTCATGGCTCATATATATATATATATATATATATATATATATATATATATATATATATATATATATATATATATATATATATATATATATATATATATATATATATTTCACTTTTACACACAATATTCTATATATAAATTGGAAATGATAGATTTCTCTTACCAAACTTGTATTTTTTTTTTATTTGGTAAGATGAATAACCTCTGGGCTGCCCTTGCACAAGGCCCAACCCAGAGGTCCAGACACTTGGAAGGAAGGGGATTTGTAAGGGGAATTCTCCTCCAAGTGCCCCTCACTTGGTGGGATTCAAACCCCTGACCTTGAGGTCATGACGTGGAATTCCTACCAAGTGAGCCAAGCTAAGCTTGATTTACCAAACTTGTATATACTCTATAAATAATAGTAGTTTTGTTTTTTACATCCTCACCAATTGAATTCATGTACGACTGTCAACCATAATTATTTATATAGACTCAATATCTCGACCACGACCACTTTTATAACCGATGGTTATGGACAAAATCTTAACTATCATATGGTTGTGCACGCCACCTCTTGAGTTCTATCTCAAAAATGTGGAGGGCGACGAATCCTATTCGAGTCGTGGAAGATCCCAAAGGCCTTCGTCCATCCCACATCTATGTTCACCTTTTCTACCAGAGCAACCTCAACAAAAGGCATATCACAGAGGCAGAACCGTCTTAAATATTTTGGGACCCCTGTTCTAATATAAAAGTTAGGCCCCAACTTTATAAAAATTAACGATGGAAGGTTAAAAATTTAAAGATTCATGATTGAGAACTTATTAAGGGTGGAAAAAAAGGGTGTTCCTCAAATATGAAGTAAATTTTTTTAAAATAATATATTTTAGCGCCCTTATAATTTTGAGGCCTTATACTATTGGGCTCTTTGCACATCCTCGTCTACTCCCTACACCGAGGTCAACACGAGCACAAATCATACAAATATTACCCTAGCTAAGTCATCTTGGCTAACTTTCGATAGATACATAATATTTTAAAGTCTTAACTGTCAAATTACCGACCAAAAAAACTACAATGCATTCGCATAATGGCTCCAAAATTTAATATGTCATCGTACACCGTCAGGTTTATATAAGTTACGAGTTCAAAGGTAAATAAACGCTAGTTAATCCTCTATCTTTGACAACGTCTTCTAGAAGGCAATATTCT
Source organism: Beta lomatogona (assembly GCA_947646795.1). Lineage (NCBI taxonomy): Eukaryota > Viridiplantae > Streptophyta > Magnoliopsida > Caryophyllales > Amaranthaceae > Beta > Beta lomatogona. Next base: position 434,080 of record CANSNZ010001286.1, read on the forward strand.
TCATGCATGGATCACACTTCTCCCGTCGACTTAAAATTCAAAGTCAACCATGTGGTATTGGATTTCACCATCTTTTCGTGTACTTAAATGCATGCCAAGATGGTTTACAATCGTTGGTTTTAATTCCTAGGGTCTGTAAGAGCAAGTTATTTTATGCTCACTTCAACATTAGTTTATTTTATGTTCTTCATTTGGATGTAATGTTCCTAGGTTGTATTTTAAGTTTTTGTTAATGCAAATTTCTGTAATGTTAAAAAAAAAATGCATGCAAAGCAAATTCTATACTTGCGTGAAAATAAAAAACATCATAATAATATAGTTTGGTGTTTTCTTGGAGTAAGCGGAAAAAAGGTATGGTTTGATTGTTTGACAACTTCTTTTGTATTGTGTAACGACAATAATTTTTGTGTAAGGAATTAAAAGGATAACTTAATTTTAATTACATTTTACTATCTACTGTTACATATCTTAAAGAAAAGGAAAACTTTCAACAATATTATACTTAGCGGAGTTTCTATTCTTGATTACATTGCAAAAAAAAAATAACTATATATCTATGATATGAAACATGAAAAAATTGAAATATTACCAACTAGCACAAATATGAAATCTAAAATGACTAATTAGCAACGAATCAACATAACAACACTAATAAGCTCTTTGCATTTTGGGGGATATTGAGCTCTGTCAATAATTTTGTACAAGTGATGTATAAATTTCTTCCATGTAAAAAATTAATATCATCCCAATTCCCATATAGTTTATAATATGCACATATAAATTATAAAAATATATAACATTAATCCTTTACACATTAACACACTTCTCATTGCATATCATATAAATATATGGGCAATGAATCAAGTGATCAATATAGTGCACGATTAATTTATTACTTAAGCAAGGGAAATGGGAAGAGAATGGAAAATAAACGAAATCCATTACCTTCTACTATTTTAGTAATTGGTGGGAGGGAGAGATTTATAGATAAAAAGGAGCTCTAAAAAATAAAAGGGAGAATAACGAAAAAGAAGATCGAGAAATAAAACATAAGATAAAGGGAGGAAAAAAAAGAAAAATAAGACAATGAAATAAAGAAGGATTTTTTAACTACAATAATATAAACTTTTGCCCGTTCTCTCGCAATAATACAAACTTTTGATTATTTTTTAATAATACAAACTTTACGTAAAATTCTAGGGGTCGAGTTGACTTGTAGGTAAAACAAGTCAAAAAAATTACAAAATGATCTTTCTTATTTGTCCTCCTCCCAACCCTCCACCCACCCGAACCACCTCGTGGTTACTCCTACAACAAGTTAACAAGGTATTGTCCTTTGGAGGAATTTTAGTCAAAAGTTTGAATTATTAAAAAATAATCAAAAGTTTGTATTATTGCGAGAGAACGGGCAAAAGTTTGTATTATTCTTGTTAAAAAATCCAATAAAGAAAAAGAAAACTGGGAAATAAAACATAACACAAAGGGAGGGAAAAGAAAAAAAAAAAAAGACAATGATACACGTCCTCTAAGGAATCGAACCTGCAACCTTGAAGATACATAACTCAAGTTGCACGCGGACTTTACCACTGAGCTGCAATGGTATGTATCTAACAATCTATGCTTTGCGTATTACTTATATTAACTTATAACCTTTTTTTTTTTTGTCTTTGCCACGACGACAATGAACAATTTCAAGATTTTTCATCAAACATGAAACATTAGTTATAAATAAAATATTAGGACATGAATGATTACTTATTTAATTTACAAGCATAAAGTAAAATGTTCTACAAATACGTAATTACATATTTAATTTGCAAGCATAAATTAAAACGTTCTACATATATGTCTCACTCACAAATTTTTACTTCAGAAACTTTTCCTGGGCTTATCATTTTGCCATCAACATTCAAAAATGCCTCTTCCTATACATGATGTGTAGAACTTTGAACATTCAAAAATTCCTCTCTACATGATCAGTAAAACTTTGAATAAGGAAAGTACTCTCCCTAGTGTTGCTTTTCATCGCACATGCAAAAGGCATGACCTTAATCAGTCATGCTTTTGCAAATGACCTGTTTAATTAAATCTTCATTTTGCTGCTAAATTTTGATGATATTAGCCAAAACGTTCAGCAATTTTTGTGTATTTCTCTAGTTTTACCTTTCAGATGTGAATACTGACATTAAAACAAAACCACTAAGTCCCTACTTAGATAATTCATGATCACTATGTCAAAATTAATTTTTGAAAAAGTAATAAAAGAACACTTTTTGATTACATGCATCTACTGATAAATACACCACAAAAAAAATCTCCTTATTTGTATACAAGAACAAAAAAATTGACCATCTAATAATCTCTCTCGCTTGTCAGAATACTTCTGATATTTGAGATGGTAGAATGATCAATGTATAGGCAGGAAGAGCACTAGCAAACCTATCCTAAATTGTACCTTATTAACAATACTAAATTCGATTTAAGTCTTTAAACTTAATATTACCCGTATATCTGAGGAGAAACTACAAATTTATATGCCATCCCCTCTTTCCTTTTCTCTTTAATCTCTCCTCTTTCTCGCCCTCCAAATTATAGTTTTCTTTCCACATATAGGAGTCATCACCCCTTCTGGGCAATGGTAACTAAGCTCCCTTTTTTTCCTAAGTAGTTTATGATAAATTTCCTTTCCCTCTCGAATAGAGAATTTTGTTACCTGTAAAATGGATTATATTCACCTACATGTTAGATTTTAATTTCTTGTAAGAGCTTTGGGACTTTGTATTCCGATTATTGTTTTCTACTAAAGATTGGATCCTTGATATGATAATATGTGCAATGTCCTGACAGCTTTTCATTATTCGTCTAGACTGAACTAATCAAGTTCCACTACGTAAAAAGCTACTTCGTATTATTAAGTTAAGGTAAAACGAACCTTATATAAACTTATTCAAACTTAATCGGATTTTATTCAACCTTAAATTTATTTTTAAGGTGAATATGACGCACTTTTAGTGCTCTGGTTGCCGCTAACCAATCAGAATGATGTGTACTCACAGTTGGCATAGAATATAGAACACGTACGATAGTTCCATTGTTCCCAATTTACTTGCGGCTTCCGTGATCAACTTCTTGAGCTCCTAGTAAACATTAAATGACACTACTCTAAAAACAACTCCAAATGTAGATTAATCTGAAACATGAGATAAGCCCAATGGACAATTTGATGGTTGAAACTTCGACTTTCATTACCTCGTAAAAACTTCAAAATCAATATCTCTACCTCACCATAGCTTAAAGCACAATGCCAGGGCCGGGGCAACCATTATTAAGGCCCTACTCAAATTCTTAAATTTGGGCCCTTGACTCATATTTTGAAAGAATACACAAACTTTTTAACCAAAAACTTCAATAAATTACATTAAAAAATTGTAAATTACATAATAAATCTAAAAGAAAAAAAAAAGATGAAATCACTTTAAAAGGGTTGCTCCCTTGTTTGTTTTGAAACAATATCATCAATCACATTTTCAATGTAATTAAATATAGAAATTTCTTTTGTGTCCCAAAAAAAAACTGAAATTTTGGGAAATAGAACTAAAGAAGTAAACAATATGAGTTTTGGAATTTGGAAGAAGGGAAGATGAATCTAGAGAACTTAGGGAAATGCCGAAATAAATAGTTGTAGAATTCAATTCATGAAGGAGAGTAGGAGACAATGCATTAAATGTCTTGTAAAGTGCCATTGAAGGAGATAAAAAAGTTAGAGATTAGTTGTGTGATTGTGTCGAGTTGTCAAAGATTAGAATATACAAAACCAACGCATCAAGATTCGAACATTGCACCTCCAATTTAAAGGGCCCATGATCTTACCAACCGCTCCACATTAGTTTTCTGCTAATATGTTTGTAGTACAAAGTTAAGTACAAGAACTCGGGGCCCCTTTAATACCGGGGCCCTATGCGATTGCCCTCCTCGCATGGGCCATAAACCGCTCATGCACAATGCTGGTTAATTCTCAATCTTTGACAATGTCGTCTAGAAGGCAATATTCTTGACGGCTCACACTTCTCCCATCCACCTAAAATTCAAAGTCAACCACGTGGTATTGGATTCTACCATCTTTACATGAACTCAAATGCATGAATCAAATTCAATTTCGCTAATTACATGCGTGAAAGTTCAAAATAGAAAATATCATAATTTTTTGGTATTTTATTTTGTATATTGGGGAAACGAGAAATATGTCATAGTTTTGTTAACACAACTACTTCTTATGTACAATACATTATACACTCCATTTCTTCACAAATCTACATTCTCTTAGAAAAAATCTGAGACTATATAGCACCATTATACAAGCCAAAATCATAATTCATAAGTCATAAACTCATAATAGTCACCATCTCCTTTCAGGAAGGCTCATCGGCTAGCCACGTTCTTTATAGTAACATCATGCAGGTCAAGCTCTAAGAGCAAGCACACATTGTTACCTTTTAACTTAAAGATGAATGTCATAACTACAACAACAATAACAGGGGAATAAAATTCATGAGATACATAACACAACGTACCGAAATACTTGTTCAATTGTGCAATTTTACTTATCATCAGGCCCCCAAGCTTCATCCCTCAAAATTTGCCTCGAAACAATGCGATTCCTTCTAGTATCTTCCTGCTTTCTTAGCTCCTTAGACCCAAAAGTTGATGGCAACTTCACTCCCAATTCCTGAGCGATGAGCCTTTGAGCAGTTCGAGCTGATGTCTTTGGTCTTTGCCGAGGTGGTTCCAAGTCTAACATTACAATGAATATCTTCAGTTCAACATACCAAATCATTCCCCCCCCCCCCCCCCCCCGGGCCCCCAGCACGCACTCTTTCTTCTCAATATAACACCAATACGAGGGAAAGCATGCACTGTGATTCCCAATCGTCTATCACCATGTTTTTATGTTACAAATATGATAGAATCAACAGCTAAAATTAAATAGTAAAATCTTGGTGAACTACAATGTAAAATTACACTAGCTCACTGCTTGATAATGGTATTGCTACATGCAAAATGTGAACACTTGTAAAACTAGACATCCAGAGGTAAAAGGAAAACATAGGATATATACCTTTTACTGAAATGAAGCTCATTACGGGATCAACTTCCTCCAGCACACGAACTTTAAAAGAACAATTAACAATATTACACGCCTCGAGAGCTGCATATTAAGGTCATTAAGAAAGTAAATTAGACGTGAATTCAAAGATATAAACAAAAATGACATCATCATAAGTCATAAAAATAATTTTAACAGGAGAAAAATGAACATATGATAAAATGGCATTACAAGTCTGAAACAATGACAGAATTGAGAAATTAATCAGTGCAACTCTGAGAAAAAGCGATATTATCAAATTGCCCTAAATCTTTTACATCATTTCCATGTGTGTCTGTGTGATGTCTTTCTTTTACATCATTTCCATGTGTCTGTGTGATGTCTGGTTTTTTAGTTTTAACTATAATTAGCTTATGAAGTATCTGTTGTAAAGCTGATCAATATTATCAAAAAAAAAAAAGTTGCAAGGGTTTGCGGGACCCAAAAAGCGAACATTATCTTGGGATATCGTGGGTATGGCTCGGAAAATTTGACCCGACCCGACAACCCGACTGAACCTTCCCATGCATGCCAAGAGATGCATCAATAGCTCTTACAAGTCAATATCATGCCAGACAAGCCACACATACCAATTGATGGGGTTCGAAATACAGCCAGTGCAAGTGTATCATCAACCCAACGAATAGCAAATCCATGGTCTCTGAAATCTTCAAAAAGTCTCTCCAAATCTGTTGTTGTGATACTCGAGTGAAATCCATCCAAGACGAGGACATGATTTGTACCATATACTGATGACACAAAGTAACAAACATTCAGCAATTATTTCTAAATTAACATCCAATGTGGTCGAGTACCCACATACACGACAAGAAAATTGCAATGATATAATTAGCTCTTCGTTCAACAGGAAAGAGTATATATGCCTCATATATATTGCTTGACAAGACAGATTGAATGTATGCATGTCTGAATATATTCTTTCAAGATAAGTCATTAAACACGGAACATTAGATCTATATAAAACATTAGGACATGAATGATATTTTATCTACAAGACTACAACAAGCATAAAAGTTCCACAAATATGTCTCACTCACAATTTCTTGCTTCAGATATTTTTTCAGATCTATCATGAACAATTTCATCTGATACATCACAGGCAATAGAGTCGGTTATTTTTTCATCACTGTACAATCCTTGTTTCTTGTACATAAACGTTCCCCTCCCACGCCTGTTTGGGACCTTCTTCTTCACTTCTGTGTCATGCAAAGAAAGCTTTGACACCTCTGGCAAGCATTGAGGAGAGAGCAACTCATCGGGTGCACGATCCGCTATAGCTTCCCAGTCTAAAAACCCATGACAACACCATTAGCAAAATTCTTTTTACCATATACAGAAACATGACTTTCCATCAAACTACTACAAATGCAAAGATATCCCCAAACCAAACACGAATAGTGTAATTATAATATATTATATTTATTTATTCGTCACAGTTAAGTAGTACTACATGAGAACCACGTATTAGATTAGTGTTGGAAAAAAGCTCATTAGACTACAAAATAATGTGTTTGACAAGGGAAGGGACAAAATGAAGAATTTAATCATTCGATGTTACTCATATCAAGCAAAATCTTTTGAGTCAACAAAAGCAAGAAAAATATTTATTTAAACAACAAATTGCATTAATCTAAATTTTAGATGGGTGAAAGAAAGTTAGAGAGAGAGACGCTCTGGATCTTTCAGCTCCTAGCTGTTGCCACTTGCCGTGGCAAGAAATTCAAAGCGATCTCCAACAACAACAAAAAAAACCCTAAAGCTAAGAGTTCCATACACGATCTGCAAAATCTACTACTTCAATCCAGCCTCAGCCTAAAAATGGGAAACATTTCAAGAATGTTGATGAAATTGGAGGTATGTGCAAATTGAGTTTGATGAATGAAGTGAAGCCTCATCGGAGGTCGAGCAGAGAAATAATGTGGGTGATCTGGAGGAATTGGAGCTAAGAGAAAGTGCAAGAAAGAAGCTTAAAGTCCAATGTATCAGGTTGTTGATAAAATAAGAAAGGCTTCAACCTGACCTTAAACTGTTGAGATGATTTCAGATTCTAAGCTTGAAAAGAATGTTAACTCTGCTTAGAATGCTCTGATTGACTCTCAACAACTATTACACGGTGATCCTGGAAATGAGTTACTAGCTCAAGAGGGAAAACAGTAGCTGCCAAATATAGAATTTCTTGCAAAGCCTAGAAATAGCGTTAGGCCAAAGTCATGATACTACATTCTTTCATGCTTCTGTGGCTTCAAAAAAGAAACCAAGCTTTCCTCATAAGTGATGCTAGTGGCACTGCAATTAAAAATCCTTGAAAAATCCTCCACATACTTTGTCAGGTCATAAAAAAGTGTTGGGTACAGATGCTGATCATAGATCCCTATGAATGTTGACTTGGTGAGGAAAGATCCCAATCACAATTATGAGCTTTCACTCTCTGCAGAAACCTAGCACATTACTCGTGCAGACCATTATTCTCCACTGGCTTCTAGGTCAGCTGATAACCACCTTTTTCGCTAAAATTTCTAAGCTTGACCAATCCCATACTGTCATGACATCATGAATTTCAACTAATTGCCTGCCATTCTGTGCCATATAAGGTTAGTTCTAAGTTCCTGCGTTCTAGGCTGCATGAAATTCTTGATGGCCTTATTTCTCCAAATCACAGTGCCTTGCATATCATGGATAACATCATTATAAGCCAAAAAATTTTAGACCATTAATGCACTATTATAGAAAGAAATTTCTCCTAGGTGTGCTTTTAAAGTTTATCTCCATAAGGCTTATGACTTATATAGTTAGGTCTTCTTACAAGAAATATTACGTGCTTTGAGCTTTCCTAGTTGCTATACTTCCAACATTTCGACTTGAGTGTCTTCTACAAAGTCCTCCACTTTCCTTAATGGTGAGCTTCTTGGTTGCTTTCCACAGCAAAAGGTGTTAAGACCAGGAGATCCTCTCTCTCCCTATACCAGATGAGTAGATGTTTGAATAAGATATGTACTCACCCCAGTTTTCCTTTTTGTCCTACTTGCAAAAGCATTGGCTTAGTCACTTATGCTTTGCAGACGACCTGATTATGTTCTGTAAAGAAGACATTCATTCTATCATTTTTCTGTTGAAAAGGTCTGCTAAATTTTCTGAAGCTTCCCGGTAAGCATGGTAACAGTACTAAAACAGCCATGTATTTTGATAATATTAGCCACAATGTGCAGCAAAAGTTCTTTCTCTAGTTTGATATTGGTCGCTACTTTTCAGATATTTAGGCATTCCTTTGTCTTCTAAAAGGCTTGTTGTTAGTGATTGTAACTTGTTAGGGACAAAATGTTTAAGCGAATTAAGATCTGGAAGACAAGACATCTCCCTTATAGTCAATGGCTGCAATTAGTGGACCGTGTTATCATGAGCCTTCAGTCCTATTAGCCTTAGGCAAGCATTTTAATTTTTCCACATACTGCTCTGAAAAAACTATCTTTTAAGGAACTTCTGAAAAAAACTAAATTACTTATGCAGGGCTTTCTTATGGGGGGGTAAGGCTGTGCTCTGCAAGAGTCCTCTAGTTGCTTGGTAAAATGTTTGTAAGCATAAAACAATCGACGATTGGGGTTGAGAATCTCTTATTACTGGAATTATACTTTTCTTGGCAAATACACTTAAAATATTGCTGTGTAGGCTGACAATCTATGGGTGAAATGGTTCCATCATTTATACATTCATGACTAAAGCTGGGGATCCTGCCAGCTACGCACTGTAGTTGGGTGCACAGGAAAAATTGTGAATTAATATGATCAGATATCAGAACTGGCTTTGTTAATGAGAAATGGCAGCACCATCCTACTAGCAAGTACGCTGTCTCCTCTGCTTATTCCTGGCCAAGGAGTCATGTTGAGAAAGTCAAGTGGTCAAGATGGTTTTAGAATAAAGAAATTTGCCAAAACATAATTATTTGCTGGTTGGTTATGCTTAGCAAGTGGAGAACCTAGGACAAGCTGATAAGTTACGGGGTCAGAGATGAGGATATTTGCCTCCTCTGCGGCCAGCATCCTGAGACCCATCTCATCTGTTATTTCACTGTGAGTATAGCTGGAAATGTGTTTCCATCATTCTGATTGTCCGTTGCTTGGATATGGAAGACGCGGTTTACAAGTTACAACAATAGGAATTAGTTCCACCGCAAGGTCAAACTCTGGGTGAGCTGCTCTAACAACATTTGGCAAGCTAGAAATACTTCTCTGGGGAGCAAAAGTGCCCACATCTCAGACTCTTGTGAAGAATGTCTAAGTTTGTTTTGAAAGTCACAATTTGCAATGTAATTAGTAGCTAGATTAGGAATGACAACAAAATACAATGATTACTAAATCTAACCAAATTATTAAGATGTGTTAAGATTTTGCTATAACAACTAACAATTCAGATCAAGGGTGTATTATTCCATACTATGGTCTCCCCAATAACAACTAAAATTCAAGTCGGAGTAAATTTTCTGCACTCTGCAGATCATGAAAGCACCTATATTACTGCATTATGATAATTGCATAATGAGAAGAAATCATACCATCATCTGAAGAACCCTGAGGATCTACATTCTCAGTGGACAATTTTGTTAAGTCAGACTCCCCTGCGATTAGAGCAAACAAGTTTCAACAAATCAGTCAACTTTGCAGGAGGTATGGTGACATTAACATTCATCGACAAAAAAAGTAATGTACCATCATTTGTGGACTCATTTCTGGCTGAACTACACCCAGGCAAATTATTATTAGTAGAAACCCTGGATTGTTCTTCTTCCGTGGAAGTTTCACTGAATCAAGACTAAAATGGAATTAATTTCAATTCGACTTCTAAAGATTAAACCTGAAAAGAAAAGGAATGATGAACAGATACAACATGAAGGGAAGAACTGACCCAAAGGAATAGGGAGGAGAAGAAAGAGAGCGAAGGTTAATGGCGGAAGCGCGAGATCGAGCATCATCAGATTTAAGAGAAAGGCCTTTGGAAGAGTAAAGCTTGGCCAATTCAAGGAGTGCAGAGGCTAATTGCGGTTGTGAATCTGATGAATTTAAGGTCTCGAACTTTAAAATTAGGGATTCAAGAAGAGATATTGCAGCGTCTATGTCTCCAGATTCTACTAGGTCTTCCAATTCCTCGCTCCAATTCCTCTCTGCTACGCTCTCCATGTTTCTATGACAAAAATGAGATTATAACCAAAATTATTTATAAATATATAAAATAAAAACTCTACAGAATGATCACAGCTTCACAAGATCAATAAATCAACATGATTTTATCTAAATATTCTTTGATGATTGTTGTATGATCAGATAAAGATACTTTTGAAAGTCCAATCTTAAACTATTACTACAATAGGAATTAAAGTATTTTATTTCCTGAAAATTTCAAGAAAACCTAGTTATAATCAGGAAAAAAAAATCAAATTGGACGAGTAGAAATCAGTTTCGATCAGTAAGAATCAAATCAATTAACAAAAATTCAATTGAAGCTTAGAAAGTCTAATACATTAGTCAGTAGATTATTAGGTTTCTTTTCACAGCAATTACAATTTGCAAATAGAATTGAATGAGAGATATGATTTGTTTGCGCAAACTTACGAAAAGATATATGAACTATTGAAATTCGCGGAGGAGCAACGCAATTTCCAAACGTCTCCGTCGTCGGTCGTCGGTCACCGGGGAGTTTGTCGTCGGAAGAGAGAGAAAGAAGGTTTGTAGTCAGAGAGGGCTTTGGAACTGGATTGGGCTTTTGCTTTCGCGAACTGGATATGGTTACTGAATTTGCTGATTTACACTTTGTTTGGTATTTTTTTAGTAAAGGAAGGGAAAAGAAAGGAAGAGAAAGGAAAAGAAGAGAAAAGAAGGTAGTTGTAGTTTCCAATGTTTGGTATAATTGGTAGATTTGAGAGGAATCACATGTTTGATTGTCATTAGTAAAGGAAGGAAAGGAAAGGAAGGAAATAAAAAAACATAGGTAAAAACTTGTTAGTTTTCTTTCATGTCAAATTCCTCTGATTTTGGGAGGAAAGGAAAGCAAGGATTTAAGAGTATTTTTTTCCTTCCACTTCCTCTCCTTTCTAATCAAACCCCTCTTATTTTCTTTTACCAAACATGAGAAAGTTTGTTTTCACCTTTCTTTTCCTTTCCTTTCTTTTCCATCCAAATCCTTCCTACCAAACAAAGCCTTAAGGTTTAAACCCAACACAAATGACAAAACATCATGATATAGCACGAACTCGAATAGCTACCCTTCACCATTTGCTTTTTCAGTACTCCAACACGCTTTTTTAAACATTAACTATTATTTTGGTCTGGGTGATACCGTGATGCTTCGAGTAAGTTATAATTATCAAATATATTATTATTTATAAATTTCATAATTGATTTCATTAGCTTTTCGTAATTTTCTGGCTAGTGCGAAACATGATGACTTGTTTAAAAACCTTCTAAGGAATTGGGGGATAAAAATAACTATTTTAATGGAAATTGGGTAAGATAATGTTATTACCTTAATAAAAGTGTTAGAGATCAAAAACATTGTCTATGTGTTTATAGTTACATATAATTATAAGGTTTTATTATGTTTTACTTTTTTTTTATTGGTGAAATATTATTATGTTTTACTTTGAAACATTGAATATTGAAATTGTAGTAGATTGGTTGTTAACCTCTCATATTTCATTTCAAAGGTCACGTGTTCGTAATCTAGTAGCTACACATTATTAATATTTTTAAATGAGATCATAAACATGTGTATTAGAAGCTTGTGGAGAGTGCCACGTGACACATACATTAGAGAGTACCATGTGACACCGTTAATTTGATATTAAAACCCTTTTAAAAGATTGGTGAGCAACTTGGTTTCCAATATCATCCTAGGTGTGCAGCTATGAAGCTCACACACCTTTGTTTTGCAGATGATATTCTGCTTTGCTGTAAAGGTGATTTCTCCTCTGTTCATCTTATGCCTAGAGGTTTCAAGCTTTTTTCAGAAACTTCTGGGTTACAAGCTAATACTCAGAAATCAGCCATCTATTGTAGTGGCATGAATGATGCTGAAGTTGACAGGATCTTAGCTAGCTCTAGTTTTGTTGATGACTTTCTTCCCTTCAAATATCTGGGTGTTCCCATATGCTCAAGAAGGATTTCAATTAGTGATTGTGAGAAATTGATTGAAAAGATGATGCTCAGAATTAGAATCTGGAACTCCATGCATGTATCTTTTGCTGGTAGGGTGCAACTCATCAATTCAGTTTTGCTCAGCCTTCATCTCTACTGGGCACAAGTCTTCATTCTCCCTAAGCATGTTTTACATGAAATTGAAAAAATCTGTAGGGCTTTTCTCTGTTCAGGGGAGTATTATAGTAGCAAACCTGGGTATGTGAATTGGAAAAGGGTGTGCACTCAAAAGAGTGCTAGTGGACTAGGTATCAAGAACATCCAAGTTTGGAATATAGTTGTCCTAGGTAAATATGTTTGGGTTGTGGAGAAAAATTAAAGTTGGACAATCTCTGGGTGAAATGGGTAAATACTGTATACATCAAACATGATACCTGGTGGGAGTATGTGCCTAAACACAATTGTAGTTGGTATTGGAAAAAGCTTTGCTTTGTCAAGGAGGAAATCAAGAGATTCTTTACAGCACAACAGTTGCAACAAATGGATTCCTATTCCATTACAGAGGTATATTGTAAGCTTACTGGTGAGCATGAGAAGCTTCCTTGGAGTATTGTCATGGGAAAGAATGGCCATTCCCAAACATAAGTTTTGTAGCTGGTTGGTTGTTCAGGAGAAGCTCCAAACTAAGTCTAAACTTCATCACTTTGGTGTGAGCAATGATAATTTATGTATGTTGTGTGGTGATCATGCTGAGACTCATTCACATATGTTCTTTTCTTGCCATTTTAGTAAGGCATGCCTTGCTCAGTTGAAGCCATGGTGTGGTATGCACACACCACTTGTTGATATGCAACAATTGATTCAGTGGTTCAGTCGTAGAAGAAGAGGCAGCAAGTTTAGAAGAGCAGTATAGATTACAGTTGTTAGGGTTTTATTTTAATGCCGCAAGTGAACGGTGTGGTAGCACATACGGGTCGATCTCAAGGAGGTGCAAGATTAAACACTAGTTGATTCTAGACTATGAAATAGCTACACCATCCAAATATCAAGGAGAATCTATAAACTAATAGCTAAACTAATAACAAAATATGACAAACTCGATGAATATGATAATTAAAAAACACTAAGATTAAGCATGCATCACCACTAATATGAATTGATCAAAATATAACTAACATCCCAGTTATTCAATTATAGCTTAGACGAGATTGACATTCCCTTATGACTCAGTAATAAAGCACAGTTGCGAACTAAAACTAAATCCTCGGTCATTCCTCAATACCTAGAGCTCACTTTCGTGATAGCAAAAGGCCTAACTAAGATGTATGTCTCCTATTTTCATGGCTACACACATAATTAGAAGCATTAAGAACCAATGTTAAATAATTCCTAATTTTAGTTCTCACCTATTTTCATGGGAGAATTCAAATCAATGACAAGATTATATAAATTAAGACCCAACGTTCGTTGATGAACTCAATTAATAAAATAACAATTTAGCATCAAATAAATAACTCTTAATCCCAACTCCAACTTTCATTGATAATAATATAAAACTAGGGCTAAATCAAGATGCAAAATTAACAATAAGAACAATCTCATCAAACCTTAAACATATAACTCAATAACAAGGGAATTAGAGAAGAATTTACATGACCAATCCATACTATGGCTCAACTCAATCCTAGATAAAAGACTACTAACTAATCATGGTAATAAATTCAACAAACTTAATTAAAAACATAATTAAAATATAATAAAGAGAAGAGAAGAGAAAAAAACTTGATACGCAATACCTGAATTGAAGATGAATCCAAAATCTTGATCAAAGTTACAATCTTGAATCTTCAAAGTAGCTAGAGAATAAACTAGGGCAAAAACTAGAGTGAAATCCTAATAAGGGAATAACGTGCAAAGTGAATAATGAATAGATAATAGATAATCTAACCTAATTAGAAATCCTCTAATATAAAGTTAGATCTCCTAATACTAGTAGGAAACAAAGTTACAAGATAAGAAAGGCCAAATAAATCATTAAAAGGCCGGAATTTTGCAATCCTCGCACGCGTAGGAAGCCTCAAGCAAACTGGGTCAATTTGTGAAGCCCATATCTCCTAAAATATAACTCTCCTTGGACCGTGCAACCTATCGTTGGAATCTCTTCAACCCTACTTTCCAATGCCGCTGGAATTATCCAATTATCACTAACGAGACAAAAGTTATGGATAAAAGAGTGAACATGACTCGATTTCCACAATTCTTTCAATGACTTCCAACTCGAATTTAGCTCCAAATTGCACTCAAATATATGTGTAACGATCTTTATCAACGTAGCTTGCTTCCAATTGCTTCTAGATACTCAAGCTTGTCCAACAATACTCCAATTATGTCCTCAATACCTGAAATTCATCAAAGAATACCAAAAATACACAAAAGGAGTAATATTTTGCAAATTAAATAATAGTATGCAGTTATGAACTATAATGAACCTAAATGTTCCTAAAATGCAACCTAAATGCACCTAAAACCTATCTAAAAATACGACACATCAAACTCCTCCAAGCTAAACCATTGCTTGTCCTCAAGCAATTAGACATAGACATTGGAAAAGAAGATAACCTACAATATGGGACTACGATAAGGCCAAGCACACAACTGAGGACACAGAAATATAATTACTACACGAAACAAGCATCGCACAATCTCGAACAAAGCCGCATAGCACGTCATGTAACGCAATCAACTCTCCTAGCACACCACAAACCATCTACCCCAAGCTGGACTTAACCAAACCTGAGAGACCTCACTTTAGTCATGTGCACTCATACTCTCATGTGTTTATGACATAATCAATATCACTCAACCTAAACCATGTCGACTCAAATGAAACGTTTACTCTTTAACTTTGACTATTAACTCACTTTCCACTCGAAATTATAACGCAAAAAGATCATGAGGACTTTCAAGGGTTGTAATGTGGCTGAGGTTATGGGTAGGAAAAGTATTTAGAAATATGGTGCTAAAAGTCAACTAGTGGAGAAAACAACATTTTAACATCTACGGCCATTAGATGCAAATGCCACAAAAACTTCTACTAGAAGTTCAACAACACATTACCATTAAATCAATATAGTACCCATCTTTATCAATTCCAACAAATTTCATTCACCTTTTATTCGATTTTTTTCACTTCTTTTTTTCTATTTCAGAATTATTTTTCACAACTTCTTCATCATTCTTTTCATTTTGTAGTTCCACACTATTTCAAGCAACTTTCTTTCAACATATTTCCTACCAATAATTACCACAAACATAAGCTCAAAACATACACTTTGATGTTATTCCACTTAGCAAGGTTTAGGTAGAGAAATCTTAAAAGGCTAGAGGCTTGTAATATAAATATTAATTTATAACAAAGTAATGACAGGCTCAACGGAGTTAGAGAAAGGATAATATGGAAACAAAAATCACTCTGGAGCTGAAATCATGAAATAGAACGCCTCAATCATATCCAAATGCTTATAAAGTCAAGTGTCAAAGAGTACCAAGTCAAAGTCAAGATCCATGCAACAAATGAGGAACTAATCACACATGAAATAACATAACTGACACGGATACGTCAGTTTATAGGCGCAAAAGCTCACATGGGTTAAAATGTCTAAACGGTAAAGTTAAATCAAGCCAGGGAGAGATTAACCAATCTTACCACAAGCAATCAATCGCGATACAATCATGATATGAAGAATCATGAATGAGATGAATTATGCTTAAGACTAGAGCTGATCAACTCTAGCCCGGCCCGACCCGGTTTTTGGGCGGGCTTTGGGCAAGCCAAAATAGACTTTTAGTCTAATTTTTGGGCATGCTCGTTTTGGCCCGAAAAGCCCGCTCGGCCAGGCCCAAAATAACGGGCTTTGGGCACAAATTTTTGGCCCGGATTTGGGCCCGGCCCGACCAACGGGCATTTTTTTTTTGTTGCGGTTCGGCCCGAACCCGGCCCGGCCCATGATCACCTCTACTTAAGACCGTAGTAAAGATATCAACAAGGTTTTCAAATAGTGCTAGAAATAGTCCCATAGATGCAACTAAAATGAGATGAAATCTAATATGATAATGCAACTAAGAAAGCAGTGCAATTTTTTTGGTTACACGTAAACTCCCACTAGAAACCTTGCAACATCCTACGAAAGTAGTAAAATCCTACAAAAGTAGTAAAATCTACACTAGAAAGCAATGAAAGGACATAATATTCCTCCCCCAAGCTAGAATTTGCAGTGTCCTCACTGCAAGAAACGAGATCAGAGAAGGAACCTAAATCCCAGATGCACCCCCAACAATCACCAAAACACCGAGCATTCCCACAAACACACCAAGTCACCACTATTGCCGCACACAAATGTCAACAATGAAAGAATGAAATCAATGCTGTCATACACACGCAACAAGTATAGCAACACAAACAAAATCCAAGCAAATATTGAACGGAAGATGAAGAATATCAACGAGATAGAATAAAGTGGCTTACTACCCAATTTAATGGGAAAAAGGGTCAAATAAGCTCAAAATCTATATCGTAATGCTTCTTGAAAACCAACTTGAACCAATTTGTTGCACTTGCACGAATTCTGTAACAACCATCAATTAGAAAAAGGAAAAAAGAAAAAGAAATTAGGTGTTGAAGAGAAAAAGTAATAATAAAAAGAAAGAAAAGAAGAAAAGAAAAGAGAAATAGAGAATCATAGTATAAAAAAAAAAAGAAAAATAAAAAATAAGAATGAAAAAGGAGAAACAGAAAATAACGAGAAGATAGAAGAGGAACACGAAGAGGAGGTGCGGTGGGGTGCGGTGGTGGTTATAGGTAGGAGGTGGGGTGTGCACGCTAAGGGAGAGAGGAGATGGGAATTGGCACTACAAGAAAATGCTGAAACAACGACTGCTTCACAGCGACGGTTGGTGAAACGGTCGTTATTTTTTATTTCAGCGACAGCTTTCAGCCATCGGTAATCACCGACAGTTTTTAAAGTATTTAACGACGGTTAAACGGTCGCTAACTATCAACGACGGTTTAAAGCCGTCGTTGTTTTTATTATTTTAATTTTTTTATTTTTTGTAACTTTAGGCGACGGTGTTTAACGGTCGCTGAGTAGTTAAAATAAACTCGAGCATCTTTGTTGTTTTGCAGTCGTTCATTTTCAAAACTCTTTTCTCAAAACACAAAAGGGAGAGGAGGGCGCGCGAATCGAAGGCCACTCACTGACCTCCTGCCTTGCCGTTCCGACTACCGGCGACAGCCCATTTTCGCTCTCCTTGCCGCCGGTAATTTGTGAAGGTTCGTATTTTTTTTTTTTTTTTTTTTGGTTACTCATCAAACCCTAAAAATGGGGTTTTTGGGATATAGGTTATAAACACCAAGTTCGCCAGTCGTCCTCGCCGCCGGTAATACCTCAATTCGAAAACTCACTTGGAATCTGTAAGTTGGACTACTATTCCAGGTACTTAATTGAATTTGTTGTTTGAATTTTCAGTTTTTATATTTGAGTTAGAACTTTGTTTGATTTTGGTTTTATCGTTTTTCATTGGTGAATTTGAAGAAATTCAGATTTTGGGGGTTCAGTTGAAGTTACTCAAACCCTAGATGTGCCAATGATTGTAGTATGTTATTGAATTTTGCACTGCCGATGTGTATATACATATATTTTTCCTTTGATGTTTCTAGTGCGAAATTGAGGTTTTATGTGAAGTATGAAGGATTCATTTTGTAATTGTGAGTGTTTTGGATGCAAAGTCTGTTTATCGGGGATGCGAACTTGAGCTTGATTTGTTGCTCATATTGTTGAAAGGTTTGATCAATTAAGGTCCTAAAAAGAATGTGTTCTGTTTGTGGGTGATCTTGGAGATTGAGTCTTGAAGTCACATGCTTTAGATTATGGTTTAATCAAACTTTTCATCACTGAAAATTACCTTTTCCTCTTTCTGTCTTTCTATTATTTTTCTTAGTCAGAATAATTGAAGTATGAAGGATTCACATAATGATTTCGTTACTGTGAGTATTTTGGATGTGAATTTTGCGAGTTTAGAATTCAATTTGAGATCGATTTGCTTAGCAAGAATATGAAATTGTTTAGTTGTTTGAACTTTGCGATGGCTATCTGTGGTAGTTTTGATAAATTGAGTTGTATTTGAAGTATGATCCTTCTTTTTAATTGCAAGTTTCTCTACAAAATGTAATTCACTCTTAAATGCAAGCTAAGTGAAATTCAAAACACCCATATATAAACTGGGAACAAGGGCATGAGGGGGAGGAGTGCGGGGAGGTCGGTGAGGGGGGGGGCGGGGGGCTGTGCGGGGGTGTCGGTGAGGGGGGAGGGCTGCAGGGGGTCGGGGAGGGGGGCGTGCGGGGAGGTCGGGGAGGGGGGCGTGCAAGGGGGTCGGTGAGGGGGGAGGAGTGCGGGAGGTCGGTGAGTGGGGGGGAGGGCGGGGGGTCGGTGAGGGGGGGGGCTGCAGGGGGTCGGGGAGGGGGAAGAGTGCGGGAGGTCGGTGAGTGGGGGGAGAGAAATTGGTCGGTGAGGGGGAGGGGCTGCGGGGTGTCGGGGGGGGAGGAGTGCAGGGAGGTCGGTGAGTGGGGGGGGAGAGAAATTGGTCGGTGAGGGGGGAGGGGATGCAGGGGGTCGGGGGCGTGCAGAGAGGTCGGGGAGGAGGGGCGTGCAGGGGGAGGTCGAGGGGGGGGCCGTGCGGGGGGGTCGGTGAGGGGGAGGAGTGCATGAGGTCGGTGAGGGGGGGAGGGCAAGGGGTCGGTGAGGGGGGCGTGCAGGGGGTCGGTGAGAGGGGGAGGGGCTGCGGGGGTCGGGAGGGGGGAGGGCAGGGGGTCGGTGAGGGGTGGTGGGGCTGCGGGGGGTCGGTGAGGGGGGGTGCATGGGGTCCTTTTTTTTAGCAAACTACTACAAGGTCTTGTTTTGTTAATATAAGCCATATGTTTTGCCCATTATTATACTTTCGTTTTCTTTTCTTCCCAATATATGTGATTTGTTTTTTGGTGCAAATAAAGTTGTAATTTGTTAATATTGAAGAAATCGGTTTTTATTCTTGGATTATTCATACTTTAATGTAATTTGTTTAATCTTGCGCATTTTTAATTTCTTGCATTTTAGGTAATCATGTCTAATCCTAAGGGCCGCGGAGGTCGAGGTGCCTTAGGTGGAAGCCAAGGTCGTGGGACTTTGATTCCGATGCGGCTTTTTCAGTCACCGAAGTAGAAGGGAGCCGAACCCCGTAGCGAGAGACACGGGGAGATGATTCACGAGGCACGTGACATTGGTAGCCACGCACCGGAGACTCCGAACACTCATACGGAGGAAGGTGAAGGTTCGAACCGTGCACCAAGAAAGGTTTTAAGCCCTCTTGGATTATGGTAAGTTCGTAAGCTACTATATGCTTCATGATATTTTTATGCAATGGTATTCACAATTCACGTGTTTGTTTGGTTTTCAATTCAGGTTCGATGATAACAAGGTTAGTGGGTCCATCATCGACATTTTCCAGGGCCATTTTCGACAACCTTGGTTCAATTACGGTGAGGTCGACAATGCAACAAAGACGCATTGGTGGAACATTTTCATAGTATGTATGAATCGAATTATGAATAATTTCATTGATTATATTACTTTATTAATATCTTTGTTTAATGTTTGACTAAAGGGTATTTACGAATGGGCTCCCGAGTTAGAAGGCCTAGTGAGGAAGGATTACAAGAAAAAAGCTTCATCTCGTCGAGAGACTTGCGGTCTTGGGTGGTTAAGAAAGCCAAAGAAAGGCCGAAATGGTTGGGGGAGACGATCTACGAAGACATGAAGAAGAGAAGTGAAGAGCCAACGTTTCGGAAAAAATCGAAAAGGCGAAGAAGAACCGAAGAGGTGGCTCCCTGTCTAATCCAATTGAGCCGTCACACTTTCGGGGTTCTATTTCGGCGGCACAAAGATGCTAGGAAGATGGTAAATATGTTTCATATCTACTACTTAGTGTAATTTACATTTCATTTTCGGTATGAATAAAAAATAAAGCCTTTGTTCAACAATGTCTACAGGCAAAGAGTAGAGGAAGAGTACTCCCTACTGCTCCCGAGT
The DNA here is from genome assembly GCA_947646795.1 of Beta lomatogona. Taxonomy (NCBI): domain Eukaryota; kingdom Viridiplantae; phylum Streptophyta; class Magnoliopsida; order Caryophyllales; family Amaranthaceae; genus Beta; species Beta lomatogona. The sequence goes on from CANSNZ010001286.1 coordinate 454,485, forward strand.
TGTTCTTGAAGACTCATTTTAAGACTGTTCCTGGAAAAGGAGAAATCCCAGCAAACAAGAAAGCAAAGCAAATCTCGGTACATATATCTAAACATATATTTATAGGCAAATATGATTGAAAAGTTTGATGCAAGTTTAGTTAGAATCAAATATAGGCCATTTTTGGCCATTTCACTTGAAATTGAATGAATACGCTTAGTTTAATGCTAGTTTAAGTTATAAACACCTCAAACATCATATATATAGTTAGTTTAATGTGATTATAAGTTGTTTTGATTGAAAATACACAAAATAGGAAAGTTAGAACCAAATATAGGCCATTTTGGCCATTTTAGGCCATTTCACTTGAAATTGAATGAATACGAGTAGTTTGATGCTAGTTTAAGTTATAAACACCTCAAACATCATATATATAGTTAGTTTAATGTGATTATAAGTTGTTTTGATTGAAAATACACAAAATAGGAAAGTTAGAACCAAATATAGGCTAATATAGGCCATTTTAGGTCATTTCACTTGAAATTGAATGAATACGAGTAGTTTGATGCTAGTTTAAGTTATAAACACCTCAAACATCATATATATAGTTAGTTTAATGTGATTATAAGTTGTTTTGATTGAAAATACACAAAATAGGAAAGTTAGAACCAAATATAGGCCATTTTGGCCATTTTAGGCCATTTCACTTGAAATTGAATGAATACGAGTAGTTTGATGCTAGTTTAAGTTATAAACACCTCAAACATCATATATATAGTTAGTTTAATGTGATTATAAGTTGTTTTGATTGAAAATACACAAAATAGGAAAGATAGAACCAAATATACGCCAATATAGGCCATTTTAGGCCATTTCACTTGAAAATGAATGAATACGACTAGTTTGATGCTAGTTTAAGTTATAAACACCTCAAACATCATATATATAGTTAGTTTAATGTGATTATAAGTTGTTTTGATTGAAAATACATAAAATAGGAAAGATAGAACCAAATATACGCCATTTTGGCACTTTTTATTATTTGAATATGAGTATATTTAACCAAATGCAGGAGACATACAATAAGAAGCTGGATCATTGTACCACTCAGGGGTCACAGCCGAACCCTGATCTGTTGTATTGGGAGACAGTTGGGGGGAGGAACAGAGGAAATGTTCAGGGGTTGGGTCAGGGAGATCATTTGTACTACAACTCTGCATCAGGGCGAGGAGATGGCGGCTCTTCACAACCATATGAGCCGTCCATTTTTTCTCAGATTGAGGCGCAAGTGGAGGCAAAGGTTGCTGCACGGATGGGAGAGGTGGAGGCAATGGTCGCAGCACGGGTGGAAGAGTCACGTCGGGCCCTCATAGAGGAAATGATGAGGAACATGTCTAGTTTCGGCCACATGTTCTCAGGTTGCAACCCAGGCCCCACTCCACAATGCAGACCAGAAGATGACCCAGGGTTTGGTGGTGGCGGTAGTGCTACAGAGCCACCCTTGACAGTGTAGTTTTTTTGGCCGTGGACAACTAGGTAACTAACTTATAGTTGGATATAGTTAGTCTAACTATTTTCTTGTAGTGTAAATACTTATCGGCATCTCTCTTCGTTTCTTGATGTGTCGGGTTATTTTTTTTTCAACCCGACTTCTACTTTATTTCCCCACACCGGGATCTATTTTGCGTACATATATTTAATCTAGGTAGTTTGTCTAACTATAGACATTTAGTGTCTATATTTATCGGCATCTAGCGTATTAGTTTCTAGCTTTGTCGATATATATTTTTTGTAAACACCGACATCTACTTTATTTCCCAACATCGGGATCTATTTTGTGTACATAAATGTAATCTATTTCATGTAATTATACATGTATCTATGTAAATTTTAATATATATCAAAATTGCATATTTTTGTAATTGAAAAAATTGAATGCGATGGAGAAACTGACTTTAGCGTGGTATATTTAGGTGCAGTTTGTGCAGTGTACAGGTTTAATTATTATTAAGAACAATAGAATTTTAAATAATATTATTTTGTAACAACAACGACGGTTAAACATTAAATCAACGACGGCTAGGCGTCGGCTGTAAGGTTCTCTATGTACCCATGGACACGAAATCAACGACTGCTTAAATACCTTAGCGACGGTTTTAAACAGACGTTGATTTATCGAAATCAACGACCGTTCACAAGCAGACGGTGAATCAGCGACGGTTTAAAACCGTCGCTGCTTCACCGTCTGCTTTAAACGGTCGTTGACTGGGGATCAACGTCGGCTTTTACAAACCGTCGCTGACTGTCATGAAACCGTCGTTAAAAATATCACCGACGGCTTGACGGTCGTTGATTCTAGTATCAGCGACCATCTGTATACCGACTGTCAGTTAACGACGATTGGCCGTCGTTGATTAGTTAGCGACGGCTTTTGGAGCTATCACCGACGGCTTTTAGCCGTCGTTAATTTCCTCTTTTCTTGTAGTGTGGGGGATGAAGGTGATGGTGAAGGGTGGACAGTGGAAGACCGCGGTCTAAGCGTCGCTAGCTGATGAAGTCCACGGCCTGGACGTGGCATTTAATGCTTGCATTCTTCGTCCTTTTTTTTTGTTATATTGGATGTACAGTAACAACCATGATCAGCTCGTGGCATGGGGTGAAGTCCATGGTGAAGGCGTGAAGTCGTGGTGTTTACTGCCAGGGGCAGTTCTTTAGTGCTGCGTTGGTTGCAGTTAGTGCCCTGCCACCGCTTTATCTAGTTCTTTTGTTTCTTTTTTTGTGTTTGTTTTTCACCTACAATCACAAAAACCAAAAAGAAAAGACACCAATTAAATTAAAATTACACCTAAAGAAAATGAAGATTAAGAGAAAAAATAGAAAATAAGTCATGATTCGGGTTTCCTCCCGAGTAGCGCAAATTTATAAAGGTCCCGCACGACCATGTAAAATAAGTGGACTAATGTAGAACAGTTCATGGCTCTTAGAAGCTTATCATATGTTCCTACAAACATCTCAGAATATGTTATATAAGAGTGAAAAGGAAAGAGGAAATAGACTAGTCCTAAAAATATATTAAACCTAGAAAGAGGAAAATCAAAAGAAAAGTTATATTTACAGGAGTAGGAAAAAGAAAAATCGTTAGTCTTTTTACATGACTCGAAAGGAATAAAAACTAAATGTGCATCAGTTACATGATCACAAGAGTCATCCAAATTGGGAGAAATAGGGAACGATGGGGGATATAATATAGGGGAAGAAGGAATGCGGTCAAGTTTTCGAGAGAAAGGACCATGAGACTCAAAAACAGTTGGTGGAACCGACAAAGACTCATGAATAACTTCACTCTCATTTTTAAACTTCTCCAAGGAAGGATTTTCAACCAAGGGTTATTCCTTATTCAACACGTCCTTCATATCGATCTTTGTTGGAACACAAGGTGACACTCTAGAAGGGGGGTTGAATTGAGTGACTAAAACTAATCGATTTTCGCAAAAACACCCTTATGGCACAGTGCTGTGCACTGTGTTATTCACTTGTAAATTGTATCAAACAAGAAAACAATGAAATCAAATAATAAGACATAGGAATTTAACGTGGTTCAATCTTACCTCTGATATCTACGTCCACACGAACTACTCTTTTATTATTTGAATCGTAAAATACCAAACTCTTGATACAATTCGATTCCCCCACTACTAACTCTAGTAGTGCTCCCCAGCACTTACCCCTAAGTGTTGCTACTCTCTATAATATAAAAATTACAGACAGAATAATTCCTCAAAAGCGTGCTTCTTATTCAAGCAAATAGAGGATCGTTACAAACTTTGTTTAGAGACCTTAACTTACTAGAACTCTGTGCCGGCGTACACTGTGCTCTCGGAGATCGTTTTCAGCTCTCAAAATCTTAATCTCACAAATCTGAAAACGTACTTTGTTATGATAATTTCTATCCCTTATATAATTCAATCAGCTGAATAAAAATTATTCTCCAAGAAGTAATTATATTTTTGAACAAATTTTATTCCTAAAATAAAGGATAGAATTATTTTCCTTTTCAAAATCCAATTTTATCTTTTATAAAAAACTGATTTCCTTTACTCCTTGTAAGATAAGGATTACTCCATATCTTATCCCAATTTTATTCATATCAGTTTTTTATCCAAAATCTTTATCAAAATCTTTTCTTTAACATTCAGATTTTTCTTTCCATAAACACTTTCCTTTTTCCGAAAATCTTCAACTTAGGTTTTCTTGATTTTTTTTCCGAAAACAAAAAACCGTTTATCTTATTAAAACTGATTTCCGAAAATTAAAAACCTTTTCTTTTTAAAACTAATTTTCGAAAATAAAAATTGTTTTCTTATTACAACCGTTTTTCGAAAACCTTGTTTTATCAAAACTCTCCCTTTCTAATTTTAGCACAAAGTTCTAATATGTTAATTATATTGCATACACATGAATTTATAAAACTAGACCTAAGCTTCTTTGTCTTCACATCATTCGATCTTGATAGCTCGATCACTGTTACAAATATTCATGTTATAGCATAGGGTGTTTATCATCATCAAAATATTCAAAGTTCAAACACAACAAATCCCCCTTTTTAATGATGACAAACACATAATACTTTCCCCTCAAATAATGCATCATTAATCATTGTAGAGAGACAAAACATAACACCATTCACAAAATCAATCACCATAATCCAATAGCCAACATACCAAGTTTCATTCATTATCATTTATTAGCTTAAGTATTATACCCATCTTCCCCCTTTTGACATTATAAAAAAGAGAGCAACAACCTGTCCAGCTACACAAAGATATAAGTCATCAAAATAATGCAAGTAGCTCAAGCAAAAGATACTAAGGATGCTGGTGCTATGTCATAATCCAACTCACAATCCGAAGTCATTAAGCAAAAAATATAATTCAACTCACAATCCGAAATTATGAAGTAAGAAATAATCATGAAGGATCATGGCTCATAGCTAAGAAAGTAAGAAAAAGATAGGTAATACAAGCTTGAAGATTTGAAATGGCAATTGGCTCAACAAGTGCTTAAACCTTTCTTTTCAGATTTTCAACTTCCGCAAATAAACATCATAGGAATCTATTCCCTTCCAAATATAAATGATCTTCACTGGAATTCAAAATGATGATCTTCAAAACTTTGATAATGTTTTTCATCTGTGAATTGAACTCTAAGATTTATCGAACACAAGTATCTTACTCTCCTTGTCTTCTTCTTTTCTTTCTTTTTTTTTTTAAAAGGAGAGTCAGACCATACAATAATACTAGAGTCAATCAATAAGAGCTCAAAGATAATAAGTTAATTCGGACCCCATTTTTTTTATACATCTCCTGGCACTGTGCCTTGCACAGTGTGAATCAGTACTTTTCATTCTTTCACGTATTTGAGTTTCATTCCAACCTTTTCATGTTCCCCCTTAACTGATGCGTCTTTTTCTTCCATCAAATTATCAAGATATTCTTTCCCCATAGATTATCATGAATCAAGATTAAAAACACTTGTTGAACTTTGGAGCAATGGGTGGGAAAAAGAAGGATAATAATAGGGAAATGACGATAAGGTGAGACATATGAAAGAAAGAAATAATGAGGCACAAATGTTAAACTCATAAATAGAAAATCAGAATATCGGGCTAAAGATCAAGCTTGCCATAGGAGAAAGAATTAACATTTCATAGCTCAATAATTCGACAACTAAGGATCATAAAGCATATTTATTCGGCAACTTAGGATCATGACATTAGGACAACATCATTAGACCATTACGAGTCCTTTTTATATCAAGTAGACTTGTTCTCACAATGTTTCACAAAGACATGCACTCCTACTCCAATTAACATATTTAAAGGAGGACAACAGGCATAATACTCAACTAATTTCCAGATATTAATCCCAAAGCCACGAATTATCTTATAAAACACTCATGCATGAAATTCAACAAAGTTACCTCGTTCACACAATTGTTGTGTTTCAAACCACTTACCAACATCACATTCTCTATGGAGTGTGTTAGGGATTTGCCGACGTTTCCAATACCAATTATTTCTCCCTTTTTGTTGTCACCAAATGTAACACACCCTCCATGGTAGGCTACTAGTGAGAGGAATTGAGATTTATCACCAATCATATGTTTAGAGCAGCCACGGTCGAGATACCATAGGCTGCTTCCTCTCACGTTTGCTTGCAAAAAGATCACTTGTTATTTCTAGGAACCCAAATCTGTTTGGGTCCCTTTTTCTTTCGTTGAGCTTCTAACAAGTCTTTTCTCCCATATTTGAGTTACATACTTTACATTTTTCGCAACACTCTTTTTCTTGACATTACAGTGATCCATAAGGTGTCCATTCTTTCCACAGAAGTTGCAAATCAAATATATAGGTAGATCGACATATTTTCTTTTACGAAATTCTCTTTCAAAATTTTTGGCACAGTGTCTTACACTGTGTCTCTGGTCTGTATATCTCGATTGCTAGTTGTACTGGACATATAGTCTAGGGCTTTTTGACCAGCTGACCATTTTTCATACATTTTTCGAGCAATAGCCAATTGTGATTCCAAGAATTCAACAGAAGTGTTTAGATCGCTATTTCTTTTTCTCGAAATTTTCAAATCTCTTTTAACTTTATCAAGTTCATCATTTAACTTAGCATCATGAGGTCGCATAAGTGGCACAATTCTGGATCTTTGTCTTGATTCTTTCAACTCAGTTAACTCATGTTTTAACGATTCAATTTGATTTTCAAGATCCGAATTTTTAGCCTCTAGCACAATGTATGTCACAGTGTTATTAATAACTTCTTTTGCGAGAGACTTTTCGTACCTTAAAGCATTTAACTCAACAATTTTCTCTTCAACAATTTTTTCAAGTTCATCATTCTTTTTCATCAGTTCTTTTCAATCCTTTAATAAATCCTTATATTCCAATTCCAACCCAATCTTTTGCTTAGTTAAATTTTTCACTTCTTTTCTCATGTTTGAAAAATCATCATTCATTTCTTGACAATCATTGATGATATTTCCAAGCAAAGTAACAAGTTGTTTTTTGAAAGAAGATGTATTGAAGGTCTTAGAGAAAGAAGACTTACCTCACTGTCTTCAGTTTCATCTTGGGAGTTCGAACTTTTCGCCATTAGACACAAGTGAGAGTCGTCCTGGGACTATGCCCTTCTCTGTGATGTATGTACAGCATTCAGACATAAATTTTCTTCATGGCACTGTGCCTCTGACTGTTCTTCATCAGAATCCGAATCTCCCCAAACGGCAGCTATCATAGCCTTTTTGAATTATTTCTTGGATTGCTCCTTTCTTTCTTTGGACTTCTCATCATCCAATAAGGGGCATTCCTTTATCCTGTGATTGTACTCAGCACACTTGAAACAACCAGAATTAGTAGCACTTTTCTTAAAGTTAGAGGTAGTGCTCTTACCTTTGAAATTTCCAACTTTTTTATGATTGTTGTTTTTGTTCTTTTTGAGAAAAATTTTAAATCTCCTAGTAAGAAGATCAATATCATCATCACTATCACTACCTTCACTTTCCAATTCAGTTCTTAAGGCTATACCCTAAATTTTTGGTTCATTAGTCTTAGAATCTAAAAGAAGTTCATGAGTCATTAATGATCCAATAAGTTGTTCTAGTGAGAGTTTTTTCAAATCTTTAGCTTCTTGAATAGCCGTTATTTTAGGGAGCCAACGACTTATTAAACTTCTTAACACCTTTCTAACTAAATCTTCAAAAGTATAGGTTTTGCCTAGAGAACGCAATTCATTAGTGATTAGTGTGAATCGGGTAAACATTTCTTTAATAGATTCTTCCTTATTCATAGTAAACAGTTCATATTATTGCATAAGTAAATCAATTCGAGATTGTTTTACCTCATTCGTACCTTCGTGGGCCAATTCTAAAGTATCCCATATCTCCTTTGCTGTAGAGCATGCCGAGATCCTTGAGTATTCATCAGGTCCAATTCCATATTGGAGAATACTCATAGCTTTGTAGTTCTTTTCGTCTTTTGTATAGTCAACTGAATTGTAGTCGTCTTCATCCTTGTCGACCATATTTCCTTCAACATTTTTTCTTTAGATAAGGATTGGTCCTTTTCTTATGACTTTCCAGCATTCATAATCTGATCCTTGGATGTAGATCCTCATCCTAGCCTTCCACCATCCGTAATCTTTTCCGTTGAAAATCGGACAATTTGAGTGTCTTTCTTGAGAGTCATCTTGCATATTCATGACTTCTATTCTCTAGGGATGAGCCTTTCGAGAATATCCTGCTCTGATACCATTTGTTGGAACACAAAGTGACACTCAAGAAGGGGGGTTGAATTGAGTGACTAAAACTAATCGATTTTCGCAAAAACACCCTTATGGCACAGTGTCGTGCACTGTGTTATTCACTCGTAAATTCTCCGATTAATGTTTTTGCTCGAACGAAATTGTATCAAACAAGAAAACAATGAAATCAAATAATAAGACACAGGAATTTAACGTGGTTTAATCTAACCTCTGAGATCTACGTCCACACGAACTACTCTTTTATTATTTGAATCGTAAAATACCAAACTCTTGATACAATTCGATTCCCCCACTACTAACTCTAGTAGTGCTCCCCAACACTTACCCCTAAGTGTTGCTACTCTCTATAATATAAAAATTACAGACATAATAATTCCTCAAAAGCCTGCTTCTTATTCAAGCAAATAGAGGATCGTTACAAACTTTGTTTAGAGACCTTAACTTACTAGAACTCTGTGCCGGCGTACACTGTGCTCTCGGAGATCGTTTTCAGCTCTCAAAATCTTAATCTCACAAATCTAAAAACGTATTTTGTTATGATAATTTCTATCCCTTATATAATTCAATCAGCTGAATAAAAATTATTCTCCAAGAAGTAATTATATTTTTGAACAAATTTTATTCCTAAAATAAAGGATAGAATTATTTTCCTTTTCAAAATCCAATTTTATCTTTTATAAAAAACTGATTTCCTTTACTCCTTGTCAGATAAGGATTACTCCATATCTTATCCCAATTTTATTCATATCAGTTTATTATCCAAAATCTATATCAAAATCTTTTCTTTAAAATCAGAATTTTCTTTTCATAAACACTTTCCTATTTTCGAAAATCTTCAACTTACGTTTTCTTGATTTTTTTTTTCCCAAAACAAAAAAACGTTTATCTTATTAAAACTGATTTTCGAAAATTAAAAACCTTTTCTTTTTAAAACTGATTTTCGAAAATAAAAATTATTTTCTTATTACAACCATTTTTCGAAAACCTTGTTTTATCAAAACTCTCCCTTTCTATTTTTTTATTTCACTAGGAACAATACAAGAAAGAAACAAACTAAAGGAACACAATTGATTTTTACGAGGAAAAACTTCTTGGGCCCAACAAGAAGAAACAACCTCGACCACTAGGGATATTAAACTCAACTCTTTCACTAATTAGGCCAAACAACTTTGTTACAACCTAATTCTACTCACGGGCCACACCTTGAGTTCCTAAACTCAAGTTCCCGAACAATTGTTCCCTTAACAGCTGTTCCTCTCAACTTCACTTGAAGTTTTCTCACTTTAACTCGCTTCACTCAAAGCTTCGGTCTTACAGAACTTCACTCAAAGTCCCCTTACCCCCAAAAAGCAAAATACAATCGATCAAATAAACTTAGTAGAATTAGAGTAAGAAGGCAAAGAACAAATGGCTTTTATGAGAGAATGAAGGCAATGGCACTTTACTTAGTTAAACTCACTAAATCACTTGGTCAGATACAAATTGGAACTTAAATACACATTAGTATTTATAGTGGTAATAACTTAGAACGTGGGATTAAAACATGTGTTAGTGGTAAAACCATTATCCCATGATGTTCCTTACCCGGAGGAACACATTCCTCATTCAACCCATGATCTACATGATCACTGTTAAACGTGGGAGATAATTGTGTTACTGCTTCCTTAATTTTAGCAACCACTCAAAGCATTAATTCGAAAATCTGATTTAAATTAAAAAGCATTTTAAGTTTTAAAACCAAAATAAAATCCTTTTATCAAAAGTATTATCATTAAAATATTTTCCATAAAAACCGAAAAGGATACTTATTATCTTTATAAAAATAAAATCTTTTCCTTAAAAAGATTTTCCTTAAAATCAGATTTTTCCTTAAATAAAACGGTTACCTAGAATCTAGGCATAAATTACTCAACAGACATAATTAAGCTGTTGTACTGCTTCATCCTAGGTCTAGTTCCTTTTAATAGTTAGTTCCTTTAACATATTAGTTAAGCGCCAGTTCGTCTGTTCCTTACAAAGGAACAAACGCTGATTCTCATTCTAAATTGCCATATATAGTTCCTTACCATTCTTACTCGTTCATTTACAATGGAACTAGAAACAAAAAGCCTCGCTTTAGTCTTCTTGCTCCAATGCTGCTCGAGTACCTAATCTTGAAACATCTATACTTAGTCTTCAAAATCCCAACTTGATTTCTACCTTGACTTAGTATTCTCTTTGTTCCTTTCATTAATACCTTGAAATTCATTCACTTAAACAACTTGTTAGTCCAATACTTAGTTTGCATCTTTGTTCGTTTGTCATCATCAAAACTAGGGTTCAACAATTTCCCCCTTTTTGATGATGACAACAAAGTTACAAACAAAGGGAAAAAACAAATAACATAAGAGAATGAAAAAGATAAAATAATAATTTATATAATTTAATTAAGGCTGATTAAGGATTTAAATTTTTCATGTTTTCATTTTTTTCAATTTTCAGCTTAGTTCAACTTAGTTTGTTCCTTATTTTTGCCCCTTTGTCATCGTCAAAAAGATCAAAAGCTTGGTGATTTTGGTAAGATCGATATTTACAAGACCTTGAGACCATTAACAAGCACCAAAAAAATGGTAATCTAGGAATGTCAAAGGTTAAGCTTGCTCAAACATCAATCATATAATACTAGCCATTCCAAGTAAGAAATTATGCACTTAAATCACAAATGAAGACAAATATAGCAAAAGTCATTTATAATTATAGCACTAGTTCCATTAAAGTACAAAAGAGAAAAAGGAGAAAAGAAAAGAAACAAAAGCTAAGAGTTCTTGTTCCTTTAAGAGAAACAAGAACTAGCCATTAGGAAGGGAAGGGGTGTGATGTTCCTCTACGACTTCTTCCTCAACCACTTCTTCCAACTTCTTCATCACCTCTCCATGATGCCTATCAAGTTGCTGCTTCAAACTGTTAATGGCTTGGACCATCATCTCCATGTTCTTTTGTTGTTCTATCACAGTATCACTAAGGACTTTCATCAAACCCATCATCTTATCTGTTTTAGCATCTAAAGTCCAGTGAAGGTGATTGTAAAATTTAATCATATGTTGAGCAGGGAGACATACTTCATTGACCCAACCAAATTCATCCGAAGAAACTTGTTCCTTTCCCTTAAAACCAGAGGCAGTGGATGGTTTTGGTGGAGGAACTGGGGTGTTTTCTTGGGATGGACCTGTTGTTCCTTTGAGAGAAACAGAAGGTGAGGTGGTGGTGTAAATGGAAGGAAGGAAAAGTGGTTGTGGTGGAAGGTCAGTAGAAGTAGAGGAGAAAGGATTTGGTTATTTCATCTCAACCTTCAACTGTCCAAAACTGGAAGGAACAGAGAAGGATGAGGGAGAGATGGAAGGGATGGTTGTGAGGGTTACTGGTATTTTTGGTGAGGATGGAGGAGTAGGTTCCTTAGGTGAATTGTCATCCTATTCCTCTACATCAGATAGGACTAATGGAGAGTCCTTATTTGAAGGAACATGTGCAGTTTTAGCAGTTTTCAACCTAGTGTTATGTCTAACTCTTTTAGGAACAAGAGGGGAAGACTTTCTTGCAACAGTTTTATGCCTCTTTGGTTTTTGTTCCTTTGGTTTTGTAGGGGCAAGAACTTGTTCCTTTAGTATTACTTCCACTGGTTCCTCTTCCACTGCCTTTGGTAGTTTTCTTTTGTGAGAGGAACTAGTAGCAATCTTCCCTTGAGTCAGTACTCTATCTTGGACAGAAAGGTCCAATCCGTACAAAGTCTTTTCATCTAAAATATTACCTTGTTTTATACCCAAGGTAGGCCAACCACTAGTCTTGACCTTAAAGCAAGAAAGAAGAGAGGTGATCAATGCACCATAGCTTAAAACACAATGATTCTCAATGCAATGAGTTAAATGTTGGATAAAGAGAGAAGGGAAGTTAATTTTAATGTGGTGGTCAAGGCAAAACATATAACAAATATCCAAGAGACCCACCTCATTTCTCTTTTCAGTTTTAGGAATGAGTGCTCTCCAAACAAGATTAAACAAAATTTTGTGGACAGGAGAGAGAAGATTGTGATTTATTTTGTTTTGGCCAGTAGTTTCCCCAAAGGATTCAGCAATATCATCTTGGGAGAAATTGAGAAAGGCGACATTTCCTTTCCTCTTAAAATATAGATCAGTTCCTTTGCAAGGAACTTCCCATATTTTTGCTAAAGTTTCTTAGGAAAATTTAATTTTCTTCCCCCTAACTTCTGTAGTACATACTCCATCAGTGTTGATGAAGTTTGCACAAAATTCATCCATAGCTAAAGGAACTAAGGCATCATTATATGCGGTGTCAAACAGGTATTCCATACCCTGTTCCTTTAGTATATCAGTTAATTCATTGAATCTAACTTTCTTAGCCCACTCCAAATCGACACAAAATCCTAAAACATACCTTGAAACACTTCGCTCCACTCTTTTCTTGGAGGAAGAAGTAACAGTTCCTTTGGAAGGGACAGGTGTAGCTTCTTCTTCCCCCTCAACTAGTTCCGGGGTTTCTTCCTCATCATCTTCCCCAATCAGTTTTCTTCTTCTCACACTTCTCCTATGTGACTCCAATTTTTACTCTTCTTCCGCCATTGTTGTTTCTTGAGAATTTTCGGCTTCTAGGGTTTTGGATGGAGAAGAGGGATTTTCCATTTGAGAGGTTTTGGGAGTTTTTGCTTTTGCAAAAGGTGAATTGAGAGAGGTTTTTGGCATTTGGTGAAAAGAAATTGTGGTTTTATGTGGTGCAAAGAGGTGTGAAGGAGATGAACAATGGTGAAGTTGAAGCGTTTAAGGAACATGATTTTGGAAGGGAAGAAGGAAGAAGATGCATGTGACAGTAAATGAAGAGTTACATGCGTAAAAATTAAAAGGATAAAAACAAAAATAAAAGATAAAAGTAAAAGCAAAGATAAAAAGGAAATCATGACTTGATTAAATCTTATTCCTATATTTTTGGGATTTTTGGGATTTTGATTTTTTATGGACTTTCTAATTTATGGAAAGAAGATAAATTCTAAGGAACTTGTGCTATAGGAACAACTTATGCTAAATGTCAACATTCTTCATATCATGCATGTTTCTTTAACTTAGGAACAATAAGGGGAGTATTATGTGACATTTGTGAGTAGCTTTATTCCTTTGGATCCATGTATATGTTTTCAACATCTTAATTTGAAATGGTCTTAGGCAATTAATCACAGTCACTTAATATCACATAGAGTAAGATAAATCAATTCAGTCATGGGGAATTGGAATAGGAACAATTACTTAAGTTTTATTAAACCTAACTCAAGCCTTAATTTTTCATATCTATCTCTTTGTAGAGGCTTGGTTAGTATATCAGCAATCTGATTTTCAGTTTGATAAAACTCAAGTTAATCAAACCTTTTTCCACATTTTCTTTTAGAAAGTGATGTCTGAAATGTATATGCTTAACTCTTGAATGATGCACTAGATCTTTTGAAATACTAATGGCACTAGTATTATCACAATAAATAGGAACACAATTAAAGATTATTCCATAGTCACAAAGTTGTTGTTTTATCCAAAGCATTTGAGAGCAACATGCAGCGACGCCTACATATTCTCGCTTCGAAAGTGGATAAAGCAAGCGTGTTTTGTTTCTTGGTGCTCCAAGAAACTAAACTATGACTAAGAAATTGAACCATACCCGAGGTACTTTTCCTATTTACAAGATCTCCAGCATAGTCAGCATCAACATATCCTCTTAACTCAAATGTATCACTTCTAGGATAGAATAGTCCAAGATCATTTGTTCCTTTAAGATATCTAAGAATTCTCTTCACAACAGTTAGATGAGACTCCTTGGGATTTACTTGAAATCTAGCACACAAACCAACACTAAAAGCTATGTCTGGACGACTAGCAGTTAGATACAAAAGTGAACCAATCATGCCTCGATATTTTGTTTGATCAACACTTGTTCCTATGGAATCTTCATCTAATCTAGTTGAAGTTCCCATAGGATTGTGATTTATCTTTGAGTTTTTGAGGCCATATTTCTTAATCAGTTCCTTTATGTATTTTTGTTGGTGAATAATGATTCCTTGTTCAGTTTGCTTAATTTGTAACCCAAGAATGAAATTTAACTCACTCATCATGCTCATCTCACATTCATTACTCATAAGGTTTGAGAATTCTTTGCATAATGATTCATTAGTTGCTCCGAAAATAATATCATCAACATATATTTGAACAAGTAGTATATCAGTTCCTTTCAATTTTAGAAACAAAGTTTTATCCACTTTTCCTCTTTTAAAGTTGTTTTCTAAAAGGAACTTAGATAATCTCTCATACCATGACCTAGGCGCTTGCTTTAACCCATAAAAAGCCTTGTCAAGCTTGTAGACATGATTTGGGAGATCATTGCTTTCAAATCGAGGGGATTGTTCAACATATACATCTTCATTTAAATAGCCATTTAGAAATGCACACTTGACATCCATTTGATACAGTTTAAATCCCATATAAGCAGCAAATGCAATTTGTATTCCAATGGCTTCAAGTCTAGCAACAGGAGCAAAGGTTTCTTCATAGTTAATTCCTCTTGTTGATTATAACCTTTTACTACAAGTCTAGCTTTATTCCTTACAATTGTTCCATACTCATCTAGTTTATTTCTAAACACCCATTTTAGACCAATTACTTTTTGTTGTTTAGAAGAGGGAACTAGATGCCATACCTTGTTTCTTTCGAACTCATTTAATTCAGCTTGCATAGCAGTGATCCAATCAGAATCAGTTAGGGCTTCTTCATAATTTCTTGGTTCTATCATTGATAAGAACGCATGAAATGCACAAAAATTCCTTAATTGAGATATAGTTTGCGTACCTTTAGATATGTCACTTATTATGAGTTCCACTGGATGTGATTTTTTATGTCTCCAAGGTTTTGGTTGAAACTACCTTATAGGAACAGGTTGTTCCTCTTGAGTTTCATGAGAGGATGAGGAGCTTTGTTCATCTGTTCCTCTTTCAGCAATTGTTGTATCAGTTCCTTCAACATTTTCGTTCTTGGTAGGAACATGAACAACTCCATCATCTTGATGAACAGAAACATCATTGTTATGAATGTTTTTATCTACTTCGTTCCTTTCCTCTTTTATTTCTTCTTCCTCAATTGAATCTGCATCTTTCTCATTTGGTCGTACCAAGCCAATCTCAAAGTCATCAACCTGTTTGCTTGGATTAAAATTATCAGATTCATCAAAGATTATGTGGATACTTTCTTCAACACACATAGTTCTTTTATTGTAAACTCTATACGCCTTACTGCATGATGAATATCCTAAGAATATTGCTTCATCACTCCTTGCATCAAATTTTCCAAGATTATCTTTCCCATTATTATGACCAAAATATTTGCAACTAAATGTTCTGAAATGAGAAATATTGGGTTTCTTTCCAAAATAAAGCTCATAATGAGTTTTATTAATGATAGGTCTCATCATGGCACGATTTATTATGTGACAAGCAGTATTAACAGCCTTAGCACAAAAGTTCCTTGGAAGTTCACTAGCAATTAGCATGGTCCTAGCCATTTCTTCCAAAGTTCTATTTTTCATGCTTTCTACAACCCCATTTTGTTGTGGTGTCCTAGGGGCAGAAAAATTATGATCTAGGCCATGGTTTCTGCTTAAGTCATCAAATTTATAATTTTTAAATTTTTTACCATGATCGGATCTAATATGCATCAATTTGTGACCACTCAAATTTTGAACTCTTTTAGTAAAGACAAGGAACTCATCATAAGTCTCATCCTTACTAGAGAGAAAAATAACCCAAGTGTACCTAGAGTAGTCATCAACAATAACTAACACATACCTCTTTCCACTTCTACTTTGAATTCTCATAGGGCCACACAAATCCATATGAATTAATTCTAAAGGTTTTGTGGTGCTCACAACAGTTTTAGATTTGAAAGAGGATTTAATATGCTTTCCTTTGGCACATGCATCACAAACTTGATCAATATGAAATTTTATAAATGGTAATCCCAAAACAAGATCATTTGATCGAAGTTTGTCAAGTAATGATAAGCTAGCATGTCCTAGACGCTTATGCCATAAGAGTGGATCATCTTCAATAACACTAATGCATGTCAAATTGTTTTTAGGAACAAGATCAAAATCCACAATATATGTGTTCCTTTTCCTTGTTCCTTCCAAGATGACATTCTTAGAGTTAATGTTAACGATCAAGCATTTTTCACTATTAAATTTAACAACATTTCCCTTGTCACATGATTGGGAAATACTATAAAGATTGTGCTTTAAACCTTCAACTAGAAATACATTATCAATGGAGTGTGATGGTGACTTACCAACCTTACCCATGGCAACTATGTTACCTTTCTTATTGTCACCAAAATTCACACTTCCACCTTCATAGGTTGAGAGTGAAAGAAACTTAGATTTGTCTCCTGTCATATGCTTAGAACAACCACTATCAAGATACCAAGTGTTGTTCCCCCTCACTCCAACCTGCAAAAATCAACTAGTTGTTAGTTGTAGGAACCCCTTGTTTCGTGGGTTCCTGTTCTTGACTAGCATTTCATTTGGCAACCCATATCATGTTGCTCAACTTCACATTTTTGTCAATCATCCCAGTTCTTAGTTGACAGTAATTTATGTAATGACTTATCTTTCCACAGCACATGTAAATTTTATCACTAGGTAGGTCAACATATTTCTTGTGTTTGTTCCTCTTCTTGTAGTTTTCAAAACCTAGACCTTCTCTTCTTTTAGTCTGTGGTCTCTCAATCCATTTAGGAACAACCATCACTTTGCCTCTGTTCCTTGCAACAACCAGTTCCTTCTTGAGATTACAGATCCGTTCCTTTAAAACATTTTTCTCTTTATTCAAATTTTCGATCTCAGATCTATAACCTTTCAAAGGAGTTGATCTTATATCAAAGGAACTTAGAACAAGGACAAATTCCTGTAAGTGTGAAATTTTTAAATTGATTAGATAATTTTCATTCTTCACACTCTCATATAATTCCTTGATTTTTAAGTTCTTATCAAATAAATCAAAGAACCTAGTTTCAACATCCGTTCTCAATTTCTTAAGCCATTCTAAATGTTCTTTACAAACTTTAACAGCTTATTCAGTTTGCCCACGTTTTTCACGTTCATCTCTACATTCAAGAATTGCATCATAAAGAAGATCATAAATTTCAGGCCTAGTTTTTCCATCTAAGTCTGATTCAAGTCCATGTTGGCTTACCTCAATATTTTCTTCATCTTCTTTTTCATCAGTGTTTGCCATGAGGCAAAGGTTTGCAGTTTCTTCAGTTTGTTGTTCTTCTTCCTCTTCAGTCTCTGAATCTCCCCAAGCTGCTATCATAGCCTTTCGAACGTTCGCTTTAGAGAAAGGTGCTTTAGATTCCTTGTTCCTTTCAGCGAAGCGTTCCTTGTTCCTTTATTTGGTCTTATCATTTTCCCAAAGTGGACATTCCTTGATGAAGTGATCTGTACTACCACATTTATGACAAGCAACTTTGTTAGAAAACATTTTAGTTTTACCTTTGAAGTTCCCATTCTTCATGTTCCTATACATCTTTCGAAATTTTTGGACCATGAGTGCTGCTTCCTCTTCTTCTGAGTCAGAGTCATCTTCATCATCTGCTTTGAGGGCAATGGATTTTGACTTAGAACTTTCACCATACTCAGTATCAAGGTGGAGCTCATGAGTCATAAGTGATCCAGCAAGCTGTTCCAAGTTGAACTTAGTGAAGTCTTTTGTTTCTTGTAAAGCAGTGACCTTAGCCATCCATCTATCCTTAGGAAGACTCCTAAGAACTTTTCGAACCTGTTCCTCTGATGAAATAAACTTACCAAGAGAAACTAACTCATTAATAATGTTAGTAAAACGAGTAAACATCTCTTATATGCTTTCCTTAGTTTTCATGGAGAACAGTTCATATTGATTCATTAGTAAATCACTTTTAGATCTCTTGACTTCATTAGTTCCTTCATGGGTTACTTATAGTAAATCCCATATTTGCTTTGCGGATTTGCATCCCATCATCCTATTGTATTCATGGGGTCCAAGTCCACAATGCAACAGTTTAACAGCCATTGCATTTACTTCCATTTTTTCGAAATCAGCTTTGTCATATTGAGAGAAGGGTTTAGGAATTACCTCATTTTTGTCATTAGTAGTTGTGACCTCAAAATCACCAACTTCAATGACTCTCCATACCTGGTAGTTTTCGGCCTTGATGAATATCTCCATTCTGTTCTTCCAGTAGGAATAGAACTTCCCACTGAACATAGGAGGCCTTTGCGTAGAGTAACCTTCCTCAAGTTTCTCGGTAGTATTCATTGTTCCTTGGATCTTTTTCTCACTAGGGTTTCCTATCTTTCGTGAGTTCTAGCTCTGATTCCAATTATTATTTCACTAGCAACAATACAAGAGGGGGGTGAATTATATGTGTAGAAATAAAAGTAACTTTTTGCGGAATTTTAAACTTGAACAAAGAAACAAGCTAAAGGAACACAATGGATTTTTAGGAGGAAAAACTTCTTGGGCCTAACAAGAAGAAACAACCTCGACCACTAGGGATATTAAACTCAACTCTTTCACTAATTAGGCCAAACAACTTTGTTACAACCTAATTCTACTCACGGGCCACACCTTAAGTTCCTAAACTCAAGTTCCTGAACAATTGTTCCCTTAGCATTTGTTCCTCTTAACTTCACTTGAAGTTTACTCACTTTAACTCGCTTCACTCAAAGCTTCTCTCTTACAGAACTTCACTGAAAGTCCCCTTACCCCAAAAAACAAAATACAATCGATCAAATAAACTTAGTGGAATTAGAGTAAGGAGGCAAAGAAGAAATGACTTTTATGAGAGAATGAAGGCACTGACACTTTACTTAGTTAAACTCACTAAATCACTTGGTCAGACACAAATTGGAAATTAATTAGACATTAGTATTTATAGTGGTAATAACTTAGAACGTGGGATTAAAACATGTGTTAGTGGTAAAACCATTATCCCATGATGTTCCTTACTCGGAGGAACACGTTCCTCGTTCAACCCATGATCTCCATGATCACTGTCAAACGTGGGAGATAATTGTGTTACTGCTCCCTTAATTTTAGCAACCACTCAAAGCATTAATTCGAAAATCTAAATTTATATTAAAAAGCATTTTAGTTATTAAAACCAAAATAAAATCCTTTTATCAAAAATATTATCTTCAAAATATTTTCCATAAAAACCGAAAAGGATATTTATTATCTTTATAAAAATAAAATCTTTTCCTTAAAAAGATTTTCCTTAAAATCAGATTTTTCCTTAAATAAAACGATTACTTAGAATCTAGGCATAAATTACTCAACAGACATAATTAAACCGTTGTACTGCTTCATCCTAGGTCTAGTTCCTTTTAATAGTTAGTTCCTTTAACATATTAGTTAAGCGTCAGTTCGTCTGTTCCTTACAAAGGAATAAACGCTCATTCTCATTTTAAATTGCCATAGTTCATTACCATTCTTACTTGTTCCTTTACAATGGAACTAGAAACAAAAAGCCTTGCTTTAGTCTTCTTGCTCCAATGCTGCTCCAGTACCAAATCTTGAACCATCTATACTTAGTCTTCAAAATCCCAACTTGATTTCTTCCTTGACTTAGTATTCTCTTTGTTCCTTTCATTGATACCTTGAAATTCATTCACTTAAACAACTTGTTAGTCCAATACTTAGTTCGCATCTTTGTTCCTTTGTCATCATCAAAACTAGGGTACACCATAATTTTAGCACAAAGTTCTAATATGTTAATTACATTGCATTCACATGAATTTATAAAACTAGACCTAAGCTTGTTTGTCTTCACATCATTCAATCTTGATAGCTCGATCACTATTATAAATATTCACGTTATAGCATAGGGTGTTTATCATCACCAAAATATTCAAAGTTCAAACACAACAAAGATCTTCCCCGTAATTTGATTATCATCCCCATAATTTTCAAGTTCTTTCCAACCCTCATCATCATCATCATCATAAATATATGGTTGGAAACTAGACTTTTGAGCAGATTGACAGTCATATTGGTGAGAGGGGGTCAAAATCATTTATCTAATGTCACATCACATAAAGAAATATCATGAGAAGTAGAGTGACAATTAGAACTGTAGGGAGGTGTTGTAGGGCAACTTTGAGGTGAAGCAGTGGAGATTTTTTCCGGGATTGTCTAGCAAATGAAAACATCTCGCACTCATAAGAATCTCTAGCCAACCACTCAATTAAATCCCAACAATAATCAAGAGATTGGGACAGAAATCTTCCATTAGACAATAATTGTACTGTTGTCCTAGTTTCTTTGTTTAACCCCTCATAAACCACTAAGCACATATCCCATTGTCCAATTCCATGAGTAGGACCAAAAAAAATCACCAAGCCTATGATAGTATTTTCAAAACGCTTCATTCTCATATTGTGGAAAATAAAAAATTGCTCTGGAATTACTAGCATGTGTATAGGGATCGCAACACATATCAGGTATTGATTATAGCTCATGCAAAAATTGAAAGTAAATTGACACGATGTATTAAAATTAGAAACATGAGAATCCAAAGAATTATAAATGTTGTCCCTATCAATAGAATTGTCCCCATTATAGTGATAATATGACTCCATGAATAGTGAAAGAGAAGAAATTTACAAAAGCAAAAAAAAAAAAAAGTTATTTACAAAAGAAAATGAAAATATATATAATGTACACTACAAGAAAAGTCGATATCAACGACTGCTTACAACCGTCGTTGATAGATAAAAAACCGTCGCTGAGAAATCACCGACTGCCAACGGTCGTTAACAAGCCGTCGTTGTATCGATGGTCGCTGAGATGGGCATCAACGACCGTCTGACCGTCGATGAAAATATCAACGACCGTTTCTGGACACATTAGCGACCGTCAGTCAAGACCGACGTTGACTTTATGTCAACGACTGTTTTAAACAGACGTTGATACAACGACGGTCTTTAACCGTCGTTGTTTCACCGACTGTTAATAACCGTCGTTGTTTCACCGACTGTTAATAACCGTCATTGTTTCACCGACTGTTGATAACCGTCGTTGTTTCAGCGACTGTTGATAGTTGTCGCTATTATTCTCTAGCAGTAGTTGAAATTCAAGTTCATGGCAGCATACATTACCTTACAGCGACTGCCTAGCCGTCGTTGATTCAATGTTTAGCCGTCGTTATTTTTAAAAATTACGTTAAATTAAATATTATTGTTCGAAATTATAATTAAACCTGTACCTGCACAGCTGCACCTAATATACTACACTAAAGTTGTTCCTCCATCGCATTCAATTTTTTCAATTACAAAAATATGCAATTTTGATATATATTACAATTTGCATAGATACTTATATAATTACATGAAATAGATTAAAATTATGTACACAAAATAGATCCCGGTGTCGGGAAATAAAGTAGAAGTCAGGTTCTACAAAAATATAGTATATCGACAAATCTAGAAACTAATAAGTTAGATGCCGATAAATATAGACACTAAATGTCTATAGTTAGACAAACTACCTAGATTAAATATATATAGGCAAAATAGATCCCGATGTCGGGAAATAAAGTAGAAGTCGGGTTCCAAAAAAAATAACCCGACACATCTAGAAACAAAGCGATATGCCGATAAATATTGACACTAAATGCATATAGTTAGACTAACTATATAGAAACTATAAGTTAGTTACCTAGTTGCCAAAACCAAAAAAAACTACACTGTCAAGGGTGTCTCTGCAGCACTACCGCCACCACCAAACCCTGGGTCATCTTCTGGTCTGCGTTGTGGAGGGGGGCCTGGGTTACAACCTGAGAACAAATGTGGCCGAAACTAGACATGTTCCTCATCATTTCCTCTACGAGGGCCCGACTTGACTCTTCTACCCGTGCTGCGACCCTTGCCTCCACCTCTTCCATCCGTGCAGCGACCTTTGCCTCCACCTGCGCCTCAAGCTGAGAAAAAATGGACGGCTCATATGGTTGTGAAGAGCCGCCATCTCCTCACCTTGCTAAAGAGTTGTAGTACAAATGATCTCCCTGAGCCAACCCTTGCACTTTTCCTCTGTTCCTCCCACTAACTGTCTCCCAATACAACAGATTAGGGTTCGGTTGTGACCCCTAAGTGGTACAATAATCCAGCTTCTTATTGTATGTTTCCTGCATTTGGTTAAATGTACTCATATTCAAGTAATATAAAATGGCCTAAAATGCCCTAAAATGGCGTATATTTAGTTCTAACATGGCTATATTTTGTATTTTAAATGAAAAGTACTAATAAATACATGAAACTAACTATATATATGATGTTTGAGGTGTTTATAACTTAAATTAACTTCAAACTACTCATATTCATTCATTTTCAAGTAAAATGGCCTCAAATGCCCTTTATTTGCCTATATTTGGTTCTAACTTGCCTATATTGTGTATTTTCAATAAAAACTACTTATATATACATTAAACTAACTATATATATGATGTTTGAGGTGTTTATAACTTAAACTAACTTCAAACTACTCATATTCATTCATTTTCAAGTAAAATGGCCTAAAATGCCCTCAAAAGGCCTATATTTGGTTCTAACTTGCCTATATTTTGTATTTTCAATCAAAATTACTTATAAATACATTAAACTAACTATATATATATATATGATGTTTGAAGTGTTTATAACTTAAACTAACTTTAAACTACTCATATTCATTCATTTTCAAGTAAAATGGCCTACAATGCCCTCAAAAGGCCTATATTTGGTTCTAACTTGCCTATATTTTGTATTTTCAACCAAAACTACTTATAAATACATTAAAATAACTACATATATGATGTTTGAAGTGTTTATAAATTAAACTAACTTCAAACTACTCATATTCATTCATTTTCAAGTAAAATGGCCTAAAATGCCCTCAAAAGGCCTATATTTGGTTCTAACTTGCCTATATTGTGTATTTTCAATCAAAACTACTTATAAATACATTAAAATAACTACATATATGATGTTTGAAGTGTTTATAAATTAAACTAACTTCAAACTACTCATATTCATTCATTTTCAAGTAAAATGGTCTAAAATGGCCTCAAAAGGCCTATATTTGGTTCTAACTTGCCTATATTTTGTATTTTCAATCAAAACTACTTATAAATACATTAAACTAACTATATATATGATGTTTGAAGTGTTTATAACTTAACCTAACTTCAAACTACTCATAATCATTCATTTTCAAGTAAAATGGCCTAAAATGCCCTTTATTTGCCTATATTTGGTTCTAAGTTATAAACAGTCGGTAACCACCGACGGCTTCAAGCCATCGATGTATGCCTGTTTGTTATATTACCGACCATTTTCCTCACCGTCGCTATGAAGCGGTCGTTATTTTAGCTTTTTCTTGTAGTGGTTGACTATTAAATCTATAACCAAACTAATTCTAATCCGTAGCCTCTCCGGCAACGGCGCCAAAAACTTGTTAGGGTTACATTTTAATATCACAAGTGAACGGTGTCATAGCACATACGGGTCGAACTCAAGGAGGTGCAAGATTAAACACTAGTTGATTCTAGACTATGAAATAACTACACAATCCAAACATCAAGGAGAATATATAAACAAATAGCTAAACTAATAACAAAACATGACAAACTCGATGAATATGATTATTAAAAAACACTAAGATTAAGCATCATCACTAATATGAATTGATCAAAATATAACTCACATCCCAGTTATTCAATTATAGCTTAGACGAGATTGACATTCCCTTATGACTCGGTAATAAAGCACAGCTGCGAACCGAAACTAAATCATCGGTCATTCCTCAATACCTAGAGCTCACTTTCGTGATAGCAAAAGGCCTAACTAACATGTATGTCTCCTATTTTCATGGCTTACACACATAATTAGAAGCATTAAGAACCAATGTCAAATAATTCCCAATTTTAGTTCTCACCTATTGTCATGGGAGAATTCAAATCAATGACAAGATTATCTAAATTAAGACGCAACTTTCATTGATGAACTCAATTAATAAAATAACAATTTAGCATCAAATAAATAACTCTTAATCCCAACTCCAACTTTCGTTGATAATATAAAACTAGGGCTAAATCAAGATGCAAAATTGACAATAAGAACAATCTCATCAAACCCTAAACATATAACTCAATAACAAGGGAATTAGAGAAGAATTTACATGATCAATCCATACTATGGCTCAACTCAATCCTAGATAAAAAGACTACTCACTAATCATGGCAATAAATTCAATAAACTTAATTGAAAACATAATTAAAATATAATAAAGAGATTAGAAGAGAATAAAACTTACGCAATACTTGAATTGAAGATGAATCTAAAATCTTGATCAAAGTTACAATCTTGAATCTCCAAAGTAGCAATAGAGAATAAACTAGGGCAAAAACAAGAGAGAAAACCTAATAAGAGAATAACGTGCAAAGTGAATAATGAATAGATAATAGATAATCTAACCTAATTAGAAGTCGTCTAATATAAAGTTATATCTCCTAATACTAGTAGGAAACAAAGTTTCAAGATAAGGAAGGCCAAATAAATCATTAAAGGGCCGGAATTTTGCAATCCGCGCGCGCGTAGTAAGCCTCGAGCAAACTGGGTCAACTTGCGAAGCCCATATCTCCTAGAATATAACTCTCCTTGGACCGTGCAACCTATCGTTGGAAATCTCTTCAACCCTACTTTCCAATGCCGCTAGAATTATCCAATTATCACTAACGAGTCAAAAGTTATGGATAAAAGAGTGAACATGACTCGATTTCCACAATTCCTTCAATGACTTCCAGCTCGAATTTAGCTCCAAATAGCACTCAAATATATGTGTAATGATCTTTATCAATGTAGCTTGCTTCCAATTGCTCCGAGATACTTAAGCTTGTCCAACAATACTCCAATTATGTCCTCAATACCTGAAATTCATCAAGGAATACCAAAAACACACAAAAGGAGTAATATTTCGCAAATTAAGTAATAGTATGCAATTATGAACTATAATGAACCTAAATGTTCCTAAAATGCAACCTCAATGCACCTAAAACCTATATAAAAATACGACACATCAACAGTCATTGAAGTTGTGGTCTATTTCATTTGGCAGACAAGAAATGAAGCCTATTGGCTTGAGAAAGTACATAGTATAGATTATACTGTAAAGAACATACAAAAGATAGTGAAGTATAGGGTTGCAAGCTGTATACCTAAGGTAGTTAGTACTAGTGATAGAAATTGGTTTGGTTCCTTGTAATAGGTGGTTGTGTTTGTAGCCAAGTTTTTAAGCTTGGGTGTTGGGTTGTAATTGTTGATGGTTTGAAATATACATAGCTCACTTACTTATCAAATATATATATATATATATATATATATATATATATACATGGATCAGTTACAATTATCAGATATATTATCATTCATAAATTTCATAAGTGATTTTATTATATTTTCATAATATTTCGTCTAGTGCAAAATTGAAAAATAGATTTTATGGCATGATAAATTGTGTTTTAAAAAACTTCTAAGGAATTGGGCGAGTTCATTCATCATACACCCCCGGATGTATCATATGCATGGTACACCCACATTTGCTTATTTAGAATTTCCTTCTTTTTGTACATTTTGCTCATTTAGATGATTTCAAATGAGCAATGAGCATAAAAGTCTTTGGTATACCATGTTCATCGTACACCCGGGTGTATGATAAATTTTGGGAATTAGGGATAAAAATAACAATTTCAATGGAATTTAGGTAAGAGAATATTATTACCTTAATAAAAGTGCTAGAGATTAAAAAGCTTGTCTATATCTTTATAGCTACATATAATTATAAGACTTTATTATGTTTTACTTTGAAACATTAAACATTGAAATTGTATAGAATTGGTGGTTAAACTATCACATTCATATCAAAGGTCAAGTGTTAGTGCTACACATTGGCATCATTCCTTTAATAGGAATCTATTTAGCTTGTTTTTAGTCCTTATAAAAAAAAAAAAAAACACAAGTTTAGATAAGGACTAATAAGTTCAAATAAGTTCAGTTAAGCAAAAGTAAGCAAAAACAAGGTATGATACTCTAATGATTAATAAGATTGTTTATTGCACTCGTCATTTATCCTCTAGACATATGAAAAGCCAAGAGGAGTGTGATTTCGGGCGATTGCAGTGTCGTCTATATCTGCTATATGCATGAGGATGTTTTAGAACTAGATGGGTTCAATCGCAAATGAAAAATCCTCTCAAAGCGATAAAAAAATAGAAAAATTATTGTTATGTGGACAACAATAGTTTAATGAATAATATATGTAGATATACAAGAACATCGATTTTGGTCAATTATTTCATTGAGCCTTCGAATACTAATCTTCTACTTCCTCATTTTCAATGACAATCACATTTTGATTTAAAAATAATAGGATAATTTTTTTTATCCTGGTTTCATATCGTTGACATGCATTGTAATTAATTTTATCATCACCAGTATACCTTTCAGCCCCGTTCCTGACATTTTATAGGCCCTAGGCGAAGTGTGAAAAATGGGTCCCCTTACCGTTTTTATGATTTGAATAAAATTCAATAATGAACCAAACAAAAAATTTATTCAACATAACAAGTCTTAATACATAACCAGATAGATGTTTTTTCGATAACATTATACGAATAGGGAGCAGAGAATATAGAACAATGTCACCTGGTTTATGATTTAGAAAAATGAAAGAGCTCGAATTTAATTTTCAGCATCAACGGTAGAGATGAAAATCTGGATAAAAAATTACATAAACAAGTTTCATTCATTTTAGAGTAAATTCATCGAAAAAAAATGAAAATTAGCAAGAACACAAAAAACATACCCTGAATATAAAGAACCCAGAATTCCAGATTTTCCCCCCTTTGATTCTTTGTCTACCAAAAGTAGAACTTCACCAGGGGACAGAGGAGTGAAATTCGAATAGAGAAATACCCAAATTTTGCCACAATTATCAAAATTTCGAACCCAATAATTGTGAGAAAAACCAGAAGAAATAATGGAAATTGGTGAGATGTAGAGTTCATGGAAGGAGCTTTATTTATATGCAATATTAAATCCGTTAGAAATTTCAATACAAAATAGCCGTTTATGGGGGAAATTATCTTCAATTGTGAAGATCAATTAGAGATTGAGTGATTGATTGAGGATGGAAATTGGGAACGAAAATATTAATGAGTTTGAGATTTTCAGAATATGGAAAACTGAAAAAAAGGGGATTAAGTTCAAGAATTTATTTTAATCTTGGAAATATTCCAAAATTTAATTTAGAAATTGGAGAAGATGGAAACTTTTGAGGAGTATTAAGGAAGGTTGAAGAAGATAATGAGTCACAGTAAGTCGCACGCGTCTTTCCTTTCAACAGCAAGTTTTGACTTTTTTTTTTTTTTTTTGAAATTATAGCTCTTAATCAATTTGGACTCCCTTTCCTTGGGCCCTGGGCAAGCGCCCCTCCTGCCCAGCCCCAAGGACGGGCCTGATACCTTTATAAATAGGATTTTGCCAGAATTTTATCAAGTTTTGATATTTTTCTAGTTTTTGTTATAGATAAACGATATACTTCACATGCGCAATGAATATTGCACAACGCACACGTTATTGATCTCTTTAAATAACATTTTTGGGTATTTAAAATATTTGGATGCTCAAATCATCGATGGCTAGAAATCAAACTCTTAGTTTCTTTTAAAGAAATAACTGTTTTAATTTAGGAGTAATTCATTTCGTGCGTGACCCAGGCCGAAAAGTAGGAAATTAAGTAATCGGTACTACCCTAATATGGGGAAAAAGACAGTACATCACACCATACCAAAACTAGTACTCCCTCCGTTTCTTTTTAATGGTTACACTTACACTTTTCACGCATGCCAATGCAAAACTTTGAGGATATATATCTCTAGTTTTATATTTGTAAAAATTATAAAAAGTACATATTAATAAAATACATACTAAGACGAATCTAACAAGATCCCACATGACTATGTTTTTATTCATGTATAAATCACAAATGAGGGTCAAAGTGCAACTTGTGAATAGTGTAAAATGTCAAAGTGTAACAATTAAAATGAAACGGAGTGAGTATATACCTTTTCATTCCCGCTTTTCTATCCAACCCTCTAGCATTTAGTATCCAGAGGAAAACCTACATATGAGTCCTACATTAAAGAAAGCAAAAGAAAATGACTAACATTACTCATCCAATTACCAATTGATTTCAGGATGAAATCCTATTGGGCTTGTATGTGATCAGAATCTCTTTCAATGTGGGCTCGTGATTGGCCCGGTAAAGTTTATGATGATATAAGAGTGGACAATCTTGACCCATTATTAGCACCAAAGCGGGGAAACCCAATTATTTGAAGAGTGCAAAATTGAGACTATCTGAAAATTTGTTTGGAGCAATTAGCCCGGCATAATGAAATGTGATGATTTCGTGAAGTAAGGTTTATTCGAGCTCATGTTAGAAGTCTAGAGAAAGCCTAACAAGGATGTTGTTATCTTTCCAAATTTTAAGAAGAAGATAGGCTCAGAGGTGAGTCGGACTATTAAAGGAAAAATCCACATATGAGTCTCAAATCAAAGGACGAAAGATATATAGACTAGTGGAATACTCCTGCTATCACCAATTGATTTTAGGATGAAACTCTATTTGGCTTGTATATGACTAGACTCTCCTCTAGTATGGACTTATTGTGTTTGGCCCAATGAAATTTATCACTTATCATCTTCCTTTCCATGCATTAATTAATTAGCATGCACAACCTGTTACAACTTACAATACAACTCTCTCATAACTCTAAAATAGGGGGATTTTCGGAGCTTCACAAAAAAGAGAAATACTTTTAAATTAATTTAATTTGATTGATTGGAAATTATTTTGGTTTTACCCCATAGAATTAACAACCATGAGAAGTGATATTTTCTGCATTAGCAGTTATACATTCATATATATAATATATATACGTAGATTCAAAAGATTAATTTAACTTCACGAAAACTATATACTATTACAATCCATATATACAAATTCAAGTTCATGACTGTCTATACCTTACAACATATATAATCAACAATATCCAACTACTTCAAGTTTTCAATTGCATATACTATATGCATTAACATCTCAACAATCCCTACTTCCCCTACATTTATAGCTACGTACGCAGCAAAATATATTTAAATTCCTAAGTATAAGCCTATACCAAATCCCCTTAGTTAACCTTTTTTCTTTTCAATGATTTTAATTCTTCTCCATTAAGAAAAACTAAAGATTTATCATGAAGGCCAACGTAATCAATAATCATGCTTGAATCTTCCTTTTTATTAAAAATAAAAAAGTAATATTGTCAAGCAAAATCATGTACGAGCTGAGCAGCAAACCTCTTTCGATTTTGAATGTCGATAGTTTCAAACCCATTGTTAGGGTGAGAAGGTTGAGCCATGCTAATTCCACAAAAGTCAGGCTGATCACCCGGTCCGAGTTCGAGGCGCCTCCCTAACTGAATGTTTGGCTGATTTTGAAGGAAATTTTGCTGATGATTCCCAAGTGAAAGGTTTTCACCGTGAGGAAGACCTAGGGTAAGAGAGACCGCGTTCCCATGATATGGGTGCGCGGTCATTTGATCCGGGTTAAACCTCCCTGCTAGGTCATGATTATTCACAATGTAAGGGTTGAATCCAGTGTTTGCATCCCCATGGTTATTCATCAAGAAAGAGTGTCTTTGATGTTGATGTTGTTGATGATGATCAACTGGTTTCATTTCCATGTCCATGGAGAGGATGCTACTAGGGGAGTTTTGCATATCAGAGTTGCTTCTTTGTTTCTTAGGGCTTCTTGCCATTAGGGACTCCATGTCCGAGGAGGTGCCGATCAGAGTGAAACCTTGGGAGGAGGTGGTCGACATGGCCGATATATTCGATATCATGTCATTGGTCGTTTGGTCCGCTACATGATGTTGGTGGGGGTGGATTATTGTGCCACCGTGCTCTGCTTGTTGTTCAGCTTGTTGCCCAACTACTATAGTCTCTTTTTTTGTGGAGGCGTCATTTTTGGATGAGTTGCTATTCTTGTTTGCGGTGATTGTGTTGGCGGTGTTGTCCTCAGAATTGCCACTGTTTTGTTGTTCTTGAGTCTTTATCTCTTCCAAGTACATTTCTTCCACCATTGGCTTCCATAGGCGGACACGGGCATTGATAAACCAATTCGATACCTACAATATATTCCACAATGTTTTCCTTAGTATTTTTAGAAAATGACATATATATAGAATAAACAAATATAATGAAGTAATTTATTGTTGTAATCTAATAATCGATATAAGATACATGACAGACTTAATCAAACCAATATAAAAAACCAAAAATATTACTTCCTCCATTTCTTTTTACTTGCAACGGTTTGACTTTTAAACTATTCATCAACTCTACTTAGTTTATCTTTGGTGATTTATAGTTAAGGAAAAACATATCCATGTGGGATCTTGTTAGATTCGTTTGAATGTATATTTTCCAAATATCTACTTTTTATAATTTTTATTTATCAGTAATTAAAGATATTGATAGTTGAAAATATGCGTTAGCAAGTGTGAAAGTCAAACTGTTATAAGTAAAAAGAAACAGAGGAAGTATATACTTAATATATAGGTTAGTAGTCGTACTTTATAATACTCCTATCTGGAGTATATATACTTCAAGATGTTAGCCTAGCTTGACAAAATGGAAAAAGGTTTACACTTTACACCATCATGGCATCATGGTATATAATTGGTAAGACTCAAGACACTTCCCAACCTATTGCTACTTGGTTAGAAAGATATTTATTTTGCCTATAAAAGTATTTATATGCTTTATAAACTTCATAAAAGTGCCATGCAGATGGACAAATATGCATGCAGATGGACTATTATCCCTCGACAAGTTGAACTTTGGAATGTCTCTGCCTTTGGTTAATTTAAAGATCAATTGCTAGTTTGATGATAATAATATAGATTTAGCGTGAGTCTTGTTATAAGCTTATGAGCGTAGATATATCATATGGGCACAGCACACGCATATCCTTAACCAATCGTGAGCTTCATACTCCATATCAAAACATCAAGTACGTACACTCGTACAGTAGTAGCAAATTGAAAGAATTGTAGAGAAGGCATAAAGTAACACAAATTAAGTTCAAAATAAACTTCCAAAAATCATATCTCCCAACCGAAAATCAATGTAACACGCATGCTAGATTAGTAACTAAAATTAGTTAATCATGCATTCTACTACTACATGATAATTATGTACCTGGCTTCTTGTAAGCCCTGTCTGTTTAGCAAGCATGTGTTTGTCTGAATCCTTAGGGTACCTATTTATACAAAAAAAAGACAATTAAATCAAACACATATTCAAATATATACTTTAATGTTTACATTTACATTATCATCTGCTGATAAAAATAGTTATGGTAATTAATTTCTATTTAATCTTGTAAGAAAGTCTCGTATTATCCTCCAAACCATTTTTTTATGAAAGAAAAGCTTTGAGGTAAAATAGGCAGAAGTATGTGTTTTTCTTCATAAATTTTTATTACCACTCAATTGCACTTCTAAAGTGATAATAGTAATTGAAATTGAGGAGAAAAAAATAAGTGACATGTAAAGTTTCTTCATATAATTACCTATAAATTCATTACGATTACCACTATTTATCAAAGTGATGTACTAAACAGACGGCAATAATAACAAGTCGATACGTACGGGTGAAGGAAGTGCTCGAAGAGCCAAGCACGGAGAACGGAGACAGCACGCTCCGGCAAGCCGCGCTGCGGCCGCCAAGCATTGTGCTGCATCATCCCTAGCTGCTGTAAGGCTCTCTGCTGCCGTAACTGGTGATCTACATACCTCAATCTCGAACCGGCTCCTCCTTCCAGTTTTACCCCCGTACCATTACTAGTGGTGTCCTCTTCTCCCAAGCTCTTATATGTTGCTTTGATTTGAGACATAATCGCGTCTTTTAAGCATCTGAATTGCTTTGAGATAGTCTTTAAGGCCAGGGAAGTGTACAGTTTTGCTGACCCAACTCCTGCTGCTTGTTCAAAGGATGATACTACTACTTGCATCTGAGTGTTGTATTGTCTGTATCTTTGTTCCACCTATACCCAAAAACAAGAAAACAAAATGAGAGGCTATAAATTTTTCAGTCCCATTTATTAAAAGTATTGATCATTTTGTGAATTTAATTTAGTACTTCTCTTTTGTTGCCAAATTATAATTTGTATGATGTATTGGATGTAATAATTGGAGGTAAACTAGTGACTAGTCACAAGGAACCATTACTAGTTTCAACAGAAAATACACTATGCAAGTGTTTTAGATTCCGACGCAACCAAGTACCAATCAACTATTAAAGATATTAGCGGAGAAAATATATGTTTAACATTTATATTGTTAACCAATCAGATAATTTTCAAATATTTTGTTTTATTGAATTTCGAAAATCTCCCATATTTTTTCAGAGTTATGAAAAGATTGCTTTACTATAGTAACTTTCACTTTCACTAGTTAGAATAGGAGTCCCCGGCCATTTTTATTTTATTTTATTAAAAAAAGGAGAAAAGAACAGAGGTGTCCTTTGCATGGTGGGAAACAAGTCAAATGCGTAAGGTAAAAAGAAGAAAAAACTAAACATCCCCCTCCTAGTCCATTTGAATCTATGTTAAGTTCATTAATCCATTTCTAAATTTCATAAAATTTGCCAATTATATAGTTTGATAAGTACAAACATTAATTCATCAATTGATCCAGTATATTAAATCAAAAGTTATTAAACCTTAAATTTCCCCTTTTAATCGTACTAGTTTTTACATGGTTTGGAAGTAGAGTGAGAGTATTAAATGAATAATAATACTAATAGCAATAGTACCTCTTCAAGCATGTTGAGCAACTTGGCCTTCTTCATTTGAAGTTCCTGTCTCTGTGCAGTAGATAATTCAACTGTCTTCTTACTAACCCCACAACTACTCTCAGCACCACCACCACCACTACCACCGTAGCTCATTCCCTCACCGACACCTGAATGATCTTTGACAGTAGCTGCAGCCGCTTTCGCCTTCTCCTTGCTGACCCCACTAGGCTCTCCACTACGGTGTTCGCCATTATTATTATTATTATTATTATTTCCAACATTCACTACTTCCTCCAGCAACTCTTGGGTAGCTTTCAAGTACTTGGACCCAATTAGGACCCCGTTAGAAGCCGCAACTGATGTGGCGGACCCTCCGGCTACTGTGACCTGACTCTGATGATGCTGCTGTTGTTGCTGCTGCTGCTGCTGACCTGGGGAAAGGCTCAAGGACAGGCCTTGAGCCGTCATGGGCCTGCGAAAGCCCATGTGATCTGTCATGCTGTCTGACTCAGATGCAGTAGCTGGGATTGGGCCCTGGTTCCAGAGGTTGGGATGAACTCTAGACACTGATAAGCCATGCAAAGCTGTAGGGATCTGGTGGTGGTGATGGTGTTGTAGTGAACTTGAGGAAGAGGGTGATGGACGGCCATGATCTTCCGAAGGATGGGACCCACCTAGAGGGATCCCAATAAACTGCTGCTGCTGAGGTTGCGGCGGAGGAGGCGCGTGAGGGAGGTTACCCTGAGAAAGCGCGTTCGCCGGGTTGAGGAATAACATGTTAGGGGGTGTTTGGCCTTCAGAATAGGCAGCTATGAAATTAGGGTTCATGAGATAAAGTGTTTGGAGGTTATGATCTCCTGCTGCTTGGATTTCTGAACCCCCATGAAAGTATGTTGCCATCATTGAAACCTTGATTACTAAATTTTTATATTCTTCTTCTTCAACACAAAAACAAAAGCTTCTTCTTTGAATTTTATTTTTTATTTTATTAAATCAAAGTGTAACAGGAAAAAAGCTTGTAACAACTTATTCCCATTTCATTTAGTTGGAAATTAATGCTGAAACCCAAAAATCAGGCCCCTTTTTCTTTGTTATATACCCTGTAAAATGAAAGAAAGAGCAAAAGTTATTACTATGACTCCATGTAACAATAATCCAAGTATATATGATCACCACAAGAAATGAAACTGGTATATATTTAAACACATAATATTAACATAGACTATGTTCCAAGAAAATTGAAAGCATAATATAAGCTTTTTATTATTCAATAAAGATAAAAAATTCTAGGAGTATGATATAGTGTTACCTATTGCACTCAATAATCCTGTGAATCACGATCCAAAAAAAACATATTTGTACATGTAAATTATATACTTTTTGAAGCTAATATCATAAACCTAGGTAGCGAATTGCGTTTCCGTTCTTATTTCTTATGATCGATAAGTTAACAGACTTAACACCACTATGACACTATACATGATGATCTAGGTGTAAGACAGTGCAAAGAAAAGGAAGAACATAAAATATAAGTTGGGTAAACAAACTGACATACCTTTTTATGTAACTTGGGATCTGTTGATTCTGTCAGAAATTGATATCTGCAACTTCTCCAACTGATTTGGGGAAAAATACTAAATTAGTAGCTGAGAGAGAGAAAGAGAGAGAGAAAGACAGAAAGAGAGATGGAGTTTCTGACAAGGAGGTGGCTTATATGTATGAAAGATCTAATTTTGTTGAAATCACTGACAAAAAAGAAGTAATTGATTGAGAAAGCAGGCTTTTCTTGTAAATAATTTATGTTTTTTGGGTTTTAAAAAAATGATCTTTGCTTGGACATACCTTCTCTTACATGGGATAGATATTGAAAGTTATGTCTAACAAGTGTACCTGAGATGGATAATTTATTTTAATAGAAATATAATAAAAAAATTATTACCTCTTCTTTTCAAATCATTTGATGAAGGCACGTTTGCAGAAGCATTGAAAAACAAAAGAGCAAAAAGAAAAGTAATAAATTTTTTATTTGAAATGTATAGTGTGAAAGAAAGAGAGAGCAATTGGAAAACAATGGAAAGGTGGGGCATAAGAGAAGCCAACAGCTGAAAAACGAGGAAACGTCTACTTCCAACAAAGCCCCTGGCTTCTTGATGATTTAATATGAAGGGTAAGGAAAGAAAAAGAAATTACAATAAATTAAAATTAATTTAATTATAAATTTTATCAGTATAATGGTAATGATAATAAGGTTATAAATTTCGGGTGAGTAAATATATTTAAAAAAAAAAAAAAAAAAATAGTACAATCATTTGGCATGTATAAAATTGTCTTTATTATTGCTAAGTATTCCCTCTGTTCTTCAAATAGTTATTCTTCAAATAGTTAATCATATTCTTTTTCAGATTGTCTTATTATCATCAATTCCAATCATGTTTTTTCACATTCTAGTAGTGTCTATGAAATTATGTTGATCGGACACTGCTAGAATGTGAATTTTCGAAATATTATTTTTTTATTTTTTTATTTTTTTATTAGCACTGTATAAAAGTTAAATATGTATATGTTACAGATCATGAAAAAAAAAGGAGCAAATTCACAATCATGAGGGAATGGAGAAATAAACACTTATACAAATTGACCTACTTAAAGATAGAAGAGAAATAAAGGAGAGATAGAAAGCTAAGAAAAGTTGGGCAAAGGAGGGTCCCTTCTATATTAAATTCTAAATATCTTCTTGTCTTTTATCTTAATTTTTTTTTTCAAAGTACCTTTTTTTTATGTGGTGTTGATAGGAGGATGGTAGTAATGAGATAAAGTGAATAATTGAAAGGCTAAGAAAGGAAGGAGGGGAGTTGTAATAGTCCAATGGAGAAAGCACCAACCACGATCAGACAAATTTACTCCTAATGTAATCACACTATGTCATACATGATGCTACAGAACAACAACACAAACAATCGTACTGATTGTGGAATGTTATTCAAATTTGTGTAAATGCTTCTTACAAAACTCTGTTTAATTCTAAGAATAATATCTATCTTATACTACCTCTATTTTTTTTAATTGCAACATTTGCTTTTTGGCACTATTCATCAACCAATTTTGTTAAGTAATCTCGCACTCCGTCCCAGAATACTCTTGACACTTATCAGGGCACGTAGTTTTAGATGATAAGTTGTTGTTTGGTTATCAATTGTTATTTTATTGAAAAAGTAGATGTGATAGGAGTTAGTAGGTAGTAAAAGTAGTATTATTTTATTTGGTGGAGAGAGAGTGTGTGCCAATGGTTAGAGTTGTTAGGTAGTAGGAGTGGTATTTTTTATTTGGAGGAGAGAGAGTGTGGGCCCATGGTTAAAAGGTATAAGGATTAAAATAATAGTGGGTCATTTCCCAAAATAGAACTGTAAAGAGTATTATGGGACAGATGAAAAAGGAAAGTGTAAATAGTATTCTGGGACAGAGGGAGTAATTTTTACTTACACCCAATACGAAATATTAACGTTCAAATAAGTGTCTCGGTAAATGTGAAAAAGCAAATGTTGCAACTAAAAAAACACAGAAGAAGTATATGCCACAATAAGTTCTTCTATGTTCAGCTTACTCGAAATCAATTTATTTATTTAATTATGCATACTTTTATATAATCCTACCCGATGCTCAACTCAATCTTCTTGGGATTTGTTAAAACCAAGATTAAAGATTAGATATATCTATATCAGTAGGTAAGTATATTACCTAAATCTTCTTTTCCAGTTTTGTTTACTTTGTAGAAGTCACTTTAACCATAAAAAAGGCATAAAGTCATAAACATGTGGTGAAAGGTGTAATTTTCAAATTAAATTTTTATATTTTTTAACTAATATGTCCTACTTTTTCTTACTTAAAACGTTTCTCATTTTCGAAAATTGTATATTACTTGAAACATTGACATTCTTGGCAATATGTTTTCTTTTTTTCTCTTTCTATCTCTCTCCTAATATGATTCAATGTTGCAAGTAAAATAAAGGAGGATGTATATTTTAATTTCGTGATTGATACAAGGTGTACATTAAAAACCATGCACATTCCAAATTGGATTAAAAAAATTGGATGTTGGTTTGAGTTCTTGTAAGTAATTGTACTGTTGAGTGATTGGCTTGGTTGTTTTCGCCAACACGTTAGCCGGTCTGCTCTTGTTCACCTTGGGTTTAATGGAGTGGCCCTTTAATGATTTGTTCATCCAATATGGTTGTAATTATAGGCTAAATTCATTTATCAGTGTTTTTTATGAGGAATGATAAGATGAACTTGAGTCTCTCCTTACTCCCCGTAATACGATGCTCATATATGTGGTTTGTCCCTTCATAGTTCATTAGTTTTTTTTATAGGTCTTCAAATGTAGTTTGATCTATATAATACGCGAATTTTATCTTATCAAAACTAGACACATACATAATAATATATCATCTGATTTGATCTGAGTATGGGCTTTAGAATTATCCATTGTCAGATTAGACATCAAACTTGTCAAATCTGCCTTATTACTAACTACTAATAAAGTATTCTTTTTTACCATGCATGGCACTTTTTATAATTACTATACTAAAGTTTGATGGTTGTGGAATTGTCATCATCACTTTGAGTTATCTATGTAAGTACTTGTCAATGTTCATCTGTGACTGTTAGTTCACAGCAGTAAGGTCCAACTAGTACCACATATGTATGGTATGCTCACATATGAATGACACATTTAAGGTCATTAGGTCCTCCCACAAATTGCAACCTTGCAGGCCACCAATCATTTGAGAAACCTAACTCCTGAACCTAACTTTTTTTAATGTTTATGAAGAAATTGGAAAATTTCGTGGAAAAAAAAATTAGTTGAAGTTCTACAGTGATTAATATTGCGCTTTGTTTTCCATGCTAGAACTATGATAACCCTATCTCGATTCTCAAAAATTGAAAAATTATCTAATAAACCATTCGTTCTTTTTTAATTGCAATATTTGCATTTTTACACTTATCGAGGCAGAACTATAACCTAATAATTTTGGTTATGTATTTGTAAAAATTATGCAAATGAGATACTAATAAACTACACATTGAGATGATCAAATAAGATCTCATATGGCTATATTTATTCTTGTTACTAGATATACACAGTTAAAGTATAAACCGTGAATACTACAAAAGTGAAAATGTTGCAATTATCAAACACTTTTTTGTCTAACAAAAAAAATACAAAATGCTCATATATACATTCGGCATATGACGAGATAATTTTTCTAGGGCTTATCATCCCAACCCAAGGAATGGGGTCCTTTAGATTGAGTCTAAAATAGATTTATCATCCCGAGGGACGGGCTCCTTTGAGTTGTCTCTTGAGTCTTGCCTTTAACAGGAAAATGTTATCATTCACTTCCACTAACTAGCATATTTATGAGAGGCTTGGTGAATCTATATATAAGTTGAAGCTTTAGAAGAAAAAAAAAAAGGGGAGAGAAACAGTAAGTGTAAGTGTGATCTATGATAAAAAGGAATGTAGTGCAACAAGAACAACAACAACACAATAGGGATTGAGTAACTAAATACTGTCCTACCTCCCTTTCCATAAAGGGGGAGTTTAAATCATGTGAATGTTTTCACTGTTTATTTCACATAACATATGACATTTTCCCTATTTTAACATCTTTCTTTTCCAACAGTTTGAGTTTGATACTTATAACCATCCTCCCTTACCTAATTTACTTTCTTTCCTTTCTGGTATAATTGACAGACTCAAAAGCATGTTAAATTCCATGATCTGCATATTGTGTTGAATATGTAATATAGTCGTGTGAGATCTTGTAGTTGGTCCAAACGATAAAGTTGAGTATTGGCAACATGTCCAAAGAAGAGTATGTCTTAATAT
Source organism: Beta lomatogona (assembly GCA_947646795.1). Lineage (NCBI taxonomy): Eukaryota > Viridiplantae > Streptophyta > Magnoliopsida > Caryophyllales > Amaranthaceae > Beta > Beta lomatogona. The sequence goes on from CANSNZ010001286.1 coordinate 493,691, forward strand.
ATAATTTTAAAATAATAACTTTGTAAACGTTCTATTTCTAGGGAATTATACATAGTAATCGTTAAAGTTGAGTATTGGCAAACATGCCCAAAGAAGAGTATCAAAGTATATAAAAAGAGGGGAAATACATTGTAGAATTCTAAAATCTTGGAAATAAAAATTGGGAACTAGGTTTGTTCACTATCGTTTTTTGTTTCCAGTTTTCAGTTTTTTTTTTAAAACCAAAAATAAACATATGGAAACTAGAAAAAGTAGTTTCCAGTTTTCTGTTGTCAATTCTGTTAGTATAAGTATGACTAATTTTATGTTTATTACACTCCTTACTCCCTCAGTTTCTTTTCAATTTACTCATTTCACTTTGGGAAGAATCAAGAAGGAAGTACAAAAGTATGAGAGATAAACTGAAAAGGTGGACAGAAAAACTGAAAAGTAGAGTCATAGTTGTTCTTCCCAGCAAAATTTCAAGTAGAGATAAAGAGTGGATACAGGAGTTAGTGTAAGCTGTTTGTTTTGTTGCTTGTATAGTTAGCTCTTTCTGGCCTCTTGAAGGCTAGTTTGGTTGTAAATTAAAGTTGGTTTTGGTTATAATACATCTCAATATCTCATCTTACTTAGCAAAAAAAAAATTAAAAAAGTGAGAAAAATTAAAAAGTGGGTTAAAATATTAAAAGTAGATGACATGGGTGGAAAAAAAAAGGAGAAAATAGATGTGATGACGACATGTTACCAAGAATAAAAGAAGCAACAATGTGTAGATTATAAAGAAACAGATTAAAAAAGGAAAGTGTGTAGATTAAAAAACGCAGGGAGTATATCATAGGACTTCTATATTCATAAAACCCGAAACTGAAAACTAACAATACTGTTGAACGAGCCCTAAGATAATGAACAACTCTTGATTTGTGATTATGATTAGGATACAAAGATCCAAAATACCACTGCATTATATATTTACATATGTTTCTAAACTGGAACTAATAGAATCTGATCCCTGAATATCATTCGTTTTTGTTGGTCATTTTTATTTTAACACAATGTTTAAAGTCCAAAAAGGGACTCTTGAGTGTTATTTGACCGCATAAACGAGCATGTTGACAAGATTATAAACAAGATAGATCGTTAAAATATGAGGTTTCCTTTTATATTATAGTCATGGCTCATGCATATAATATATTGTCGTATGAGTTTTTTTAATTGCTTTTATGTGTACGTGACTGGAAGATGTTTGAACTTTTAGGTAGTGTTGAATGTGAAAGGAGCAAAAGAGAAGTTAGGACAAAGGTAGGGGTAGTAAGATGAGTGGAGAACTATAGTTGTAGATTTGCTGTTGATAATGCGTAATATTTAGTCTAAAAAGAATGATTACAAACACCTTAATTATCTGACCTAATGTACCGCAACATCTTTGAGTTGCTGAAATCTAGTTGTTGGTCCAAACGATACTCCCGAATCATTGCATGTAAATCGATATTAAGATTTTAATGAGATCAATATTGTTTATATATAGTTTAATTGAGATTGGAATTAGGTGCTTGAAGGTTGGGATATATGAAAAATTATCTTTAGTATCATAAGAAAAAAAAAATTTGAAGATTCGTACACAAATTGCTTAACCAATCAAATAAATTATTATTACACATTTAATGGAACTTCCTTAATTAGTCTAAAGCAATTTTATGAAAGCGTCTTGGCTAAGATGTTTCATTTTAAGACATGTGAATTGTAATGGAATTATTAGAAGTTACGATATTAATTTGTTGATAAAATGTTGTGAAAATTAAAATGATTGGTAAACTAAACAAAAAAGGTTTCATGTCACTTTGATGTCTTGGCCTAGTGGTTAAGATTGAGGTGCTGTGAACGATTGGTCACAGGTTCGAATCCTCCCTCCCCCTCTTTGTAATTTGTACTGCCTTCGTGGCTCATATGGATAAAAAAAAACTCTCATAATCAAGAGAACAAATACTATGGTATAGGGATGAAAGTTTCGACCCCGTCTCTCAAAAAAGGAATTATACATATAATAACTATATTGATGTTATAACTTCTAAAAGAGTACAAACAAAATTAAAATAGAATTATTGTGTCAAGATCTGTTACAAATTGGTGCTTGAATTAGGCGGGTGAAAGTTATTCGGATAAAAATCGAAATCCAATCGAATTCAAACAAAAATAGTAATTCGGATCGGGCTCAAACTATGCTCAGATTGGATTTGGATTGATTTTTAAAAAAATTGGATTTTTGATCGGATCGGATTGAGGGTGTTTGGATCCTAAAATCCAAAATATCCGAATAGTAGATAGGCCTTGAATTTTATAATTAGAATAAGGCTTTAACAGATTCTTTTAAAAAAAAAAAAAATGGTCGGGCGGCCTTTCCCTTTCCTAAAACTCTAACTAGCTAACATCCTAATCACTATTGAAAACTTTATTTTGATTCTCGTGCCTAATTATGGGCTAGTATAAATTAGTTCTACTAACGAAAACTTTATTTTGATGCTCGTGCCTAATTTATTTCAGATTATGGACGGACTTTTAAAAAAATGGATATTTCAGATCGGATCCAATCTATCTTCTGCAAATTTGAATTGTATTAGTTTAGATTCAAACTCTAATTGGATTGGATTTGGATTGAAAAATTGAAATCCAAATTTTGTTCGAATCAGATTGGACTAGGCCTAAGTCCGAACCGTACACTAATTTTTCACCCCTACCTTGAATATATTTTAGTTGAGTTCACGAGTCGCAAGTGGAGATGTCAGTGGGTAATGGACCCTACCCGGATCCGTGGATCGAGATCCGTTTTTAGCGGATCTGGATCCTCAAATTTTGGACCAAATGGATCCTAATATTTAAAAACAGATATGGATCGGGTCCTAAATTATTACCCATATCCGGATCCATTACCCGTTTTTGAAAGTTATTCTAAAATATAAAATTAATGTTAAACTCTTAATGTTATCTATGATTGGATTTGTTATACTAAATGGCGTTGTTTTGTTCTTTAAAATCTTTAATTATTGTGAAAATTAGGGTCGTTTGAAGAAAATAGGTTAGGATCCGTTTAGGACCCGGATCCGTAGGATCCATTGGATATGGATCCTCAATTTTATTACCCAGCGGATCCGGGTCGGATCTGGAGCCATGCCTGAAACGGATCTGGATCCTAGAGGATCCGTTTCAGATTCTACCCGTTGACATCCATAATCGCAAGGTAATGTGTAATTGTAACCTGTTTTAAATGCTAAAGTTCATCATACATATTTCATAATTAACTAGATTTTGAATCCCGTGCAAAGCACGGGGTTTTTTTTAATGTGATAGAATTATATTGATGTCATAGCTGTGTGATAATAAATAAGATAAATTATATATTTATTGAGAGACATATTTTATAGTAATATAATTATATTCTTAATTAATTATTATTATTTTAATGCAAATATCAAGCTCTATTCAATCATAATGAGATTGTGTATTTGTTTGTAGTATGTAGCAAAAGTTATAATACTCAATTGTATTATTGATTTTTTGATAATTTATTGAAAATCAAACTCTAGTTTCTCTTAATAAGTCTAATACTCCTATGATCTTATCATAACTCATGGAGTACTTCTTATTATATTAAAAATAAAACATTCATCTATTTTTTTTTATTGTTGTAAGCATGTTCAAATGGTGTAAAAGTTGTATTTTTTCGAACAATGTAGTAAAAATTATACTTATTTTATATTGTATAATCTTTTTAGGTTGTCTAGTCAAAATTAAACTTTACCTTTTTCAATATCAAAATTATACTCCTTTTGTCTTTTTACTTGCTACATTTACCATTAACGGATGTCTTTTTTTACTTGCTACATTTTTTTTATTTAGTAGCCATGACCCACAAATAAGCACCAATATCCCTTTTAATTGTCATCTTCCTACCTATAAATTATATATATTTGACATTTTCCATAACGTTATGGTCCTTGCTACCCTTTCTCTCATCTCCTACATGCGTGTTCCTACACTAGTTTTGCAAGTAAAAAAAGACGGAGGGAGTAGATATGTACTTATATCTATTTAGAACTCTATTTTTTTCTCTTTATATAACTCAATTTTAAAAATTGTGATTTTTGAAAGACATATTTGGTTTAATCTAGAAGTACACAAAAGTTATAATCACATATAGTACAGTATTCTTATAGTTATTTCTATATGTATCTAAAATAAAGAACAAATAATACGTGATTATTCATCTAAATAAATATATATTCATAAATTGTAAAGCTATATTGTGAATGGATCTTATTTTGAAGCATATATCGAGCGCTCTCCAATGGTATAAAAATTATAATATTCTAGCAAAAATTATATACAATTTACATTGTATAATAATTTAGGTTGTTTATTCAAAACCAAAGTCTAATCTTCACTTATCTAAAGATCCTTGCATGTAGTTATATCTATTCAGAACTCTATTTTTTTTTAAACCAATTTTAAAATAATGATATAGCATGCTTAGGTGGTGCTCTCTATAATATTCTAAGATTTTTTTAAAAAAAAATCAAACTCTATTTTTTTATTATCCAAAACTCTAATACATATATAATTTTATCACTATAGAACTTTATTTTCCTTGTAACAACAAAGTTTCTCAATGAATTTTATTTAGTACTAATTTTGGTTCAGTTGAGAAAAACTAAGATTTTGAAAGATAATATATTTTCATAAGTGGTAAAACTATACTGTAAATGGATCTTATTTTGAAACATATTTTTAGTGCTCTCCAATAGTACAAAAATTACAATATTCTCAATTACTTAGTAAAAGTTATATACAATTTATGTAATACAATAAAATAGGTTGTTTATTCAAAAGCAAACTCTAATTTGCCCTTATCCAAAACTCCTTATACGTATTTGAATCTATATAGGACTTTTTTCTTAAAAGATAAAAATAAAAATTAATGACATGACAATTCTATTACGTGGCGCACTCTATGACCTCGAAATCGTGAGTAGTTCCTTATGCTCTCGGAAAGTTCCTCCTTTATATATTTACTAGTATATGGGACCCCGGAAAATGCACATTCTCTTTGTGGATAAGATGTAGACTTTTGAAATTTTCACATACCCTATTTGAACATCTTTTTGTCCTACATACAATATCAAAAATTATAATGTAAAAACTTTGAATATTCTAAATCTAACCTGAATAGGTTTTGTAGAAAAGCCCTAATTCTAATTGAATTTCTAATTCTAATAGCAGTTTGTAACTTTACTACTTTAGCATAGTCAATATTTCTTTTTATACGTTACTTTAATACAAAATTTTAAATATAGTATAAACTGAATCTTATTTTAAAGTAGTTTTTAAATACTTTCTAATGGTACAAAAATTATAATTTTCCGAACTATATTTTAAAAGTTATAATCGATTTACTATACCTAAGTTTTTCATTGTAAACCCAACTTGATTTTTTCTTATCCTAAACTCTATACATGTGTATTTATTACTTTGTAACTCTATTTATTTTTTTTAAAAATGACATGACAGTTAATAATCGCGATTGGACGCCAAATATCGCGAACTCGTGAATTGGCTTTTGGACTCTATTTTATATATTAGTTATTATATGATATGATATATTTAAATTATATCTGAATATTCCTAAAACAAATAAGTGGGCGACAACGTTACATCTGATAGTGAAAATAACCAATCCACTCAGTTAATAAACTAGTACTACTAGATAAAGGAGGGGGGTAGGGGATGAAAATGATTAGTAAAAACCAAAGTAGCTTTGATCCCACAAGGTCCGATATGAAGGGTGCAAAGAGGTACACTACAAAGTCTACAATGGACCACAAAAAAGAAGAGAAGATTATCACTTTACCCAAATGGTTTAGTTAGACACACAAATATAAATATAAGTTGTCGTTATTCTAACATGAAAAGTCCCATTGGAGCACGCAATAATTAATTAGCTTCATTGTGGTATTTTCTCCCTTAGCTAAGCAGTAAGTAAGTGTAGGCTACAGGCACCCCATAGGCCATACCCCATCAGATTAGGGCCACGGCCCACGGGATGAGACATTTCAAAGGCATTAATTAAGTTTAACTAGTCTATTTCCCGCCAAAAAAAGAATACATAAATAAAATAACTAGGCTATAACTCATTTTGCCCAATTTTGTTTTCTTTCAAAGAAGTATAAAGAAATTTGGTAAAAACTCTAAACTCGATCCATTCTTATTAGTTGTAAAGATAATTATGTCTTTTTGTTAGTGATAAACCTTAATGATTTTTTGAGGTGTGATAAACCCTAATAACTTTTTATCCAACTTTTCATTGGATGTAGACTTTTTAGTATATGTGAGTTTTTTTTTATCATCAATTGATAGGTGATTGAACATCTTACCATTAACGAGTTGTCAGTATTATTTTCGGATTTTATGATACGTACAGCATGGCTTTAATGTATGGGCACATAATTATAATTTAACAATCTATTTTTCTTTGATATATACTCTCTTTGGGTTTTCATCTTATAATAGTTCGAACACTTACTTTTTTTTGTCCCATATTAGTACGTATGAACACTTTTATTTTTGGCATGATCCCTCAATTAATATATTAGTTTTCTTATACCCTATTGGGCCACATTTTATCTTTGTCAATAAATAATATCCGACTTTATCTCTCTTTTAATATAAAAAAATATTCCACCAACTCATATCATATCTACTCTTTAATTAAATAATATTGTATAACTACACTATAACTTATCGCCTTAAATTAAACTAAAGCCCTGTTCTTTTGAGCTGAACTGATCGAACTCAACTGAGTAGGACTAATCAGAACTAAATTGAGGTAAAATTGTGAGAGAAAAGTGGTTGAACTAAACTAAACTGAACTGAAACTGTCCCCAAAAGAATAGGGCCTACATGTCGTAACAAGTCTTCATATCTTTATGGGACGGAGGAAATAATATTATTATTTAGTTGTATTTGGCATGAATTTGTTTGAACTTGAACCCTATTGTAAAGGTTAAATACAATTATCAATCTGAAAACATTGGAAAAAGCAACCATATTTCCTATGTTGTCACTTTTTCCCGTTGAAAATTATCTAATCTTAACTAGTTTTTAGGTCTGGGCTATGTGTAACACCCCGACAATTCTCTATTTTCCAAAATACCTTTTTAATATAAAACTTAGAGAATCATCAAAGCATTATCGCCCGTGTCATAACGTACTGGCTTACTCAATTTTGCATTGGAAAATAAATAAACAACTTTGAAAATACTAAACTTAGTAAACCAAAAGTCAAACTCCAAAAACCAAAGTCAATAGTCAACCAAACCAAAGTCAACCAAATTTAAACAACTATAAAGTATACAATCTAAACACAAGCTCTCCACGAATCCCGAACCCATGATGCATCATCTTCAAACCTGAAATGGACAATGCACTATTGATCCCGGGAGATCTGCTCACTAAATGGGTCATCACATGATCAATAAGGCATGGCCATGATCACCATACACACTAAAGCATGTAATCAGTAAAGCTGAGTACTACATAGTAATTAAATATAAAACCTAACATGATACTAATAAGCATTAAGGCAAAGATAAATAATGATATAATAATATAGCAGACTACTTTACTGAACTTGACTCTATAACTCAAATTAATTATAACTTAGATTGAATAGGCAACGGAAAGAGTTGTCCAAACCAAACCAGACTTCAATTTAGAAGACGAAATACGGGCGCGACTCTGTACTCCCCTGACCAACGATATCGATGAACCTTTTAAATAAATTAGGACATAGTGATCAATCCGATTCCAGGAAAAGCCATGGGCTACCATCATATACTCCAACTCATACTAGTCCAACATTTCAGACGTGCACAAGTCTAAACCTTATTGCTGTTCACTTTCCACTTTAAGTGATTAATAATTTATTTTTCTTGTTATGACTCACAAAGGTAAGACAAACAATATAATTATCAAAGGTACATAAACTTCCATTTTTATCTTAGGTGATCATCAACTTAACAATCCAAGAATAATTCCAATATTAATTCCATAACCATTATTTTTTTGTTGATCCAAGTCAACAATCAACCAACCTTTCATATAGATGAATAACCATTAACCAACTTACCAAATAAGGCCATCGGTCCTCATAAAGTAATTAAATAATCCAAAAAGAACAACATGATCCCATTCATGATCCAATAACAACATAATTATTAATCCCTCATGTGAATTAATAAAATAAAGTTCCCAATCCCATATGCTAGCATCAAACATCCATACAAACATAATATAATCATCATAATCAACATGCTTCACACAACGGCATAAAACATGCAATTTCACTTGGATATAAATCACATAAGAGCTATAAATAGTCCCCTATACATGATACTACATAAATCCCATCCTTCGGACATGATACTAATCCAACCCACACATAGGTATGTACGTAACTTGTGTAAACAAAATGCGAGGCCACTTTAACAAGCTTAAAAGTCGCCTAAAGAGAATTCTTGTCCTACCAAATATCAACATAACCACAAATCAATACTCTAATAAATTTTCAACAAATTTAAAATACTTTAAACCCTCTTTAAAAGTGTTCAAAATCTTTTGTAACCATTAAAACTTCACTACTAGTATATCATAGTATAGTACCACTATACTAGTCATTAAAAATCCTCAAAAATCCATCATAACTATGCTAATAAAAATTCCAGCAACTTATAATGTTGTCAAAATCCTTTAAAACATGTTTAATCAAAATCATAATCATAAAAGTACCCAATTTCATAAACTATAATATCATACTATGATTTTCCAACTCATAAAACCCTAAAAATCCATCCTTTGATACTTAAAACCCTAGTTTAAACATAACTAATAAATCTAAAATTTTACTTAGTTCACTATATAATTTACATAATCTGAAATTATATTTAAATTATCAAACTATAACTTTAAACATGAAAACACTAAATCAATCCTTAAAAATACAAACTATAACATTAAATAAAAATAGAGGAGGAAGAGATAACCAAAGAGAGGAAGGAGGGAGAAACATTGCTGCTACCGTCGGCGGTGGTGGCCGGTGCTGCTGCCGGTCGACGGAGAGGAAGAGCCGAGAGAAACGAGAGAGAGAAAGAAGGAGGAGGGAGGCCGAAAGAAAAGAGGAGAAGGAAGAGAGAGAAAATAAGTGTGGGGAGAATTTGGGGTTTATATAGTTAACCCTTTTTAGGCTTAAGAAATTGTACTTGGGCCTTAATTATATTTAATGATTGAGTACTTGGGCATAGTTGGGTTCCTCTAACCCAATTTAAAATCGTTTTTACTAAACCCAAAGGTGTTTAAACTTTTTAAATAATTTTTAAAGTATGACTAAATAAAATATTTGATTACTTAAAATCATTAAATAATTCTTTTGACTTTCAAATAGTCAACCTTTTAAGAAATAATCATTTGAACATTAAAATATATATAATATACATTAAAATGCATTTATAAAATTCATAAAATTATGGGGGATTACACTATGCCTTGGATAATTGTAGTTTTCATTTATTAATATTTGACAACTTTAAAATTATAACACCAAACATTACTTGGTTTAGTGGTTAAGACTTTAGTATATAAGTTTGAAGTTATGGAATCAAATCTTATACCATGCATTTTCTAATTTTTTATTGTATGTGTAGTACATAAATTAAACACTTTAAGGGATAGCGCCACGTGGCACAATTTTTATTTAGGAACGACTTTTAATATATTAGTATAGTTTATACATATATACATAATTTGGCATTGATTATCGCTCGTACTTATAAACTTCCTATTTTAAGATGAGCAACACTGATTATCTTATCTTGAAATAGACACACCCATCAGGTGAGATTTCATCATAGATCCAATCAATAGTAAGAAGACTTCTTATGCTATATATAAAGTATTACTCCCTTTGTATTAGATAGATGACTACTTTGATTTTTGTGCTATTCACTCCGCCTTGACAATGATTTTATACATATGTCTAAAAATCAATGTTAGCACTTAGTATACAAGATGTCGTTGGATTTCTCTCAACATGTATTTTCAAAATATCAATTTTTTTAATATTTTTTTTAGTAATATATAATTAGAAATATCAATGATCACAATTGTGTATTGGCAAATTGCAAAACAAGAGTTTTCTCTCAGTGTGTAAACTATTGAGTGACTTATTCAAAATTAGTTCTTATAGTTTAGTAACATGTGGTAGTTGTTAATATTTAAGATGCTTTGATTAGTGGAGGTATGCATGACTTAATAATAGGAGCCGATTGTTTTAGGTAGTGGAATAGTTAGTGGAGGTCGGTTAGTGGGTCAGTTAGGGTCTCCTACTTCCTAGTTTTAGTTGGTTAATGTTAGCTTATATATAGCCTCTTTGTTGTACTCGAAAAGTATCAAAAAATTAATCAATGATGTTTTAGTTGTGTTTGCATTGTTCCTTTATTTACAAATTATATCTTTGTTTTTATATTCAACATGGTATCAGAGCTTCAGGTTAGATTCTAGGGAGGGAAACAAAAAAAAGAGGGAGAAGGAGGAGAGGTTTTTTTCCAAATAAAACAAATTGTGAGAAAGTGTTTGTCATGGCCACTAATGGTATTCATTCAAATACGCCCCAAATTCCAATTTTTAAGGGTGAGAAGTATCATTTATGGGGTATCAAGTTGCAAACTCTGTTTCAATCCCATGAGTTATGGGATATTGTTGAGAGCGGGTATGAGGAACCGGATGAGCCACCGGAGGTACCCGATAAAAAGTTACGTGACAATCGCAAATTAAATGCGAAAGCTTTATGCATCATCCAATCTGCAGTGTATATTTCCTCGAATTTCAACAGCTAAGACGGCAAAGGAAGCTTGGAAAATTTTGAAAATGGAGTATAGAGGTGATAGTAAGGTAATTTCTGTCAAGTTGCAAAACCTTCATGGTAATTTTGAATCACTTAAAACGAAAGAAAAAGAGTCTGTGCAAGATTATTTGTCTAAAGTGTCAAGTATAGTTAATCAAATGAGGTCGTTTGGTGAAAATATTAGTGACTAAACGGTGGTCGAAAAGTTTTAAGGAGTCTTACAAAAAATTACAATCATGTTGTTGCTGCTATAGAGGAGTCCAAAGATATGTCCTCTTATGGGTTTGATGAGTTGATGGGTTCCCTTTTAGCCCATGAAGATAGAATTTTAAGGTCGGATGAAAATGTCGAGGAGAAAGCCTTTCAAGTTAAGGGGGAAATGTCAAATGAATGACATTATGAAGAAGGTCGTGGTCGTGGTCGGCAGGGGTGGATCCAGGATTCCAGACCAGGGGTAGCGTAACTTTACATTACTAAAAACAAAACAAAAAAAAAGTTCGTAATTACTACATTTTAGGATTTCGGACCAGGCTAGACATGTACTCATATGAAGGAACCTCTTGGATTTATAATATCGGTGTTCCTTTTCTCTATTTCTTCAAATTAAATTAGGGCGTTCCCATACATCATTGGTTGTTACTCAGCCTTATGCAATGCACTGAAACTGATACAAAAACATTAACCATAAATGTCTTAATCTCACAGTCTAGTTGTGAATCTTTCCACCACCGCGCCTTATGTAGTTATGTATGCATCATATGCAACATTTTAACAACATCACTAGATTTCATCATTAGTAATTAAGCATTTAAACAACACAGTGATTAGGTCCCCTCAATCCGCAAAAGAAAATTAAATAAGAGAGTAGCATACCAGTAGGATTCCTTCCACACTTATTCTCATGCCCTCTCGATTATAACTACAAAGAAAAAGAAAACCAACAAAATTTCAGGCTCACCAATAAATAAAATCAAGAAACATTTTTAATCTGAAATATAAAGCTTTTACCAGTACAATTTCATCAACAATTTCAAGCCCTAATAACCCAGTTGCACAATGTGTCTCAGTTCATCAACTTATTGAATTCTTCGAAAGAAATGGCAACAAAATTGGAGCAAAAAAACCGAGACTGAACTCAAAGCAAGAAATTCCTTACAATGTATCTCAAACTCATTAACTCTTTGCAGTTGCCTCCTCAACAATCTTGTCTGCCTGATTCGGCCCTTGGAATAGTTCCTTCATTTTGTCACCCATAGAACTCACACTAGCACTCATTTTCTTACTAACTTCACTCCCACCGATCCTTAGACGCTCACCCAAAGAGTTCACTTTATCCATCAAGTTATCACTCATATTTAAAACCTCCAAATACAACACCAACTACAAGATATAACCAGCACTACTTCTCGGAGCGGCGGGCAAAGAACGACAACTCTCCCCTAATTAATGTAAAACAAACCAGCAAAATTTCAAGACGTAATTCAGTTGAACACAAAACTAAACAATTACGAAATCAGCAGAAAATTCCAAGTCAACTAATAACTCGTCAAACACGTTATAATCTGGAAAAGTGATATAAATCAGGAAATATGCAACAATAATTAAAACAGTATTAACAACAGGAACTATATATTATATACAAAGATTATTCAATACATACAGAAAAAAGGTATAGAACGAATTTCCAAGATTAAAAAACGCATCAAAGTATTGAATTATTACCAAAAACTAACTGCTGGAAAGAGAAAGAAAGTTAAGAGGGGACTAAGAAAATTCAGGAATCACGAAAATTTAGGGCTAGATTTATCTTCTAACAATCAAAGTTAAGAGGAGAGTCAAATTTAGGTCTAGATCTATCTCAGATTACAATTGAGGAAACAAAAACTCACCATTTTCTCCGAGACTTCGACGACCGACGCACCACTAGTTGAACGGACCGCGGACCGACGGCGACGAGGCGACGACTAGTCGACTAAGAGGAGACGAAGTGCGAATGTGCGATCTCCGAGAGAGTGAGAGAGTGACTGAGTTTGAGAGAGTGAGTTTGTGAAATGAAACGGCGCTGAGGAAGTTTTAGGTTTCGTTATTTTTTGCGATTTTTTTGAATTTTTTTTTTTTTGGAAAACAGGGGTAGCACGTGCTACCCCTTGTTACCACGTGGCTCCGCCACTGGTGGTCGGGGTCGTGGTATGTGTAGTCGAGGTCGAAGTCGCAAAGAAAGTGGAGGGTGTAGTCAATATGCAGGACAACGTCAATCTATGAGTAGCATCCAATGTTACTACTGCAAAAGGTATGAGCACAAAGAAGACCGGTGTTGTGATAAGCAAAGGGACGAGCAAGGTAATCAAAGCAATTTTAATTTGCTGAAAAGGTTGAAGAAGAAGAAGATAGCATGCTCTTCTAAAAAATGTGAGTGGTGGCAGTGTTTGGAATCTTGATGTTTTTGGTCAAGATTAGAAGTTGAAGATTTGTTAAGTCGAAGTCAAGTGTGTGTGTGTGTCATGTGTTAAGTCCAAGTTGAAAAAGTGTTGTGAAGCAGCAGCAGTGAAGTGTGTCTATGGCAATCTAGATGGCATGTTCGAAGTCAATAATATACAGTAGTTGAGTATGTGAGTTTTTTGAATAAGAGGGAGTGTTGAGTGACATTCAAAATTAGTTCCTATAGTTTAGGAACATGTGGTAGTTGTTAATATTTAAGATGCTTTGATTAGTGGAGGTATGCATGACTTAATAATAGGAGCCGATTGTTTTAGTTAGTGGAATAGTTAGTGGAGGTCAGTTAGTGGGTCAGTTAGGGTCTCCTACTTCCTAGTTTTAGTTGGTTAATGTTAGCTTATATATAGCCTCTTTGTTGTACTCGAAAAGTATCAAAAAATTAATCAATGATGTTTTAGTTGTGTTTGCATTGTTCCTTTATTTACAAATTATATCTTTGTTTTTATATTCAACATAAACATTGTCACCATGGCAAGAAGCACTAAAGTACGGAAGAAAACAAGATCGATGGATGAAATTCTAGGAGTTTCAGCAATGGAGTTTGAATCTGCAAATTGGAATGAGGAGTTTGAACTGATGGAATTGCAACAGGGTCTTATGGTGGATAATGGTCAAGATGTACATGATGTTTTTCTCAATTATTATAAAAGGTTATTAGACACTGAAAGAGTGGAAATTCAGACAGCAATTACTGAAGCAAGGCATGTGCTGAATGAAGATCAAAGGAGAGGTTCATTGCAACCTTTCACTGTAGCTGAGGTCAAAGGGGCGTTGTTTTCTATCCTAGGTGATAAATCACCTAGACCAAATGGTTTTGGGTTCTTCTATAAGGAGCCTTGGGAGATAATTGGAGATGATATCACTGATGCTACTCTTGACTTTTTTCAGTCTAGAAGGCTATTGAGAGAGGTAAACACTATAATTTAGCTTTTATTTCAAAAGTTAAATTCCCTGGCAGTGTAACTGCATTGTGATCTATAAATGTATTACAAATTGCTTTGTGATAGAGTTAAGGAAGTTCTTCCTGCTATTATTGCTGATAATCAGGGGACATTTATTCAAGGAAGGTTTATAGCTCATAGTAAGATGATTTGTCAAGATATTGTGAGGAAAATTATGATAGGAAGCAGTCTAGGCTTGGGAGTATAATAAAGATGGATATGAAAAAGGCTTATGACTCCATTGATTGTAAGTTTTTAGAAGATATGTTGGTGGCTTTACAGTTTCCTGAGAGGTTTGTAAAGTTGATTATGGAGTGTGTGAGTTCTCCTATATATTCTTTGATGATTAATGGTAGCCTCATTTGATACTTTGAAGGTAGGAGAGGGTTAAGGCAATGTGATCCAGTGCCACCTTTGTTTTATGTGATTTGTATGGAGTATTTGACTAGGACTCTTAAGCCAGTGGGAGATAAACCTCAGTTTAAGTATCATCCTAGGTGTGATGAAGTGAGAGTAAATCATTTATGCATTGCAGATGATGTAATTCTATGTCGTAGTAGGGGTGATTATTTATCAGTTTATGCTTTGCTTATATACTTCTCAATAGTGTCAGGGTTGGAAGTTAATAAGCAAAAGTCAGAGTTATATACTACATGCATGAGCACATAAGAGGTACAAAGAATTCTGGATGTTTCAGGATTCAAGAAGGGTATCTTCCTTTTTAAGTATACCTTGGAGTCCCAATTTGCTATAAGAGAATCACTTCAAAGGAGTGCAATGGGTTGATTGAGAAAATGACTACTAGAATTAGAACTTGGAGCAGCAGGCTTCTTGCTTATTAGGGTAGATTAATGTTATTTAATTCTATACTAATGAGTATTTATGTGTACTGGGCCCAAATTTTTATCATTCCAAAGAGTGTGCTCAAGGAGGTTGAAAGCATATGCAGAGATTTCTTTGGAGTGGTGAATATTTCAGTCACAAATCTCCTTCTCCCCTATGGGAGTTGTGAGTATGGTTTTTTTGTTTTTAGGTATGAGAAATTGTTCTCATTGGTTGAAGTTCGAGACTCAACATGAAGGTATTAAAATCTCGGATGCGGTCAACATGACTCGGTCAAGAATGTTCTTTCCAAACTACATCAAAATGATAGACTTCCTCATCAATAGCTGCTTGATTCAGCAAATACAAGGGGGTTGCGTTGTATTGCTCGATCTGGTTCATTGTAGTTCCTTCGAAGACGAATTTGATTTAGCCTTGTTTGATTGTATCTTGTTTTTCTTTAATACATATTGTAGATGCCGTTTGGCATTCAATTAATGAATTTTCTCTTTCAAAAAAAAAAAAGTTGAGTCTGTAATTAAAATTAAAATAGAGTAAAGAAAATAGTGAGTGTTAGATAGAGTTTATAGTATAATTCTCTCTAAAATTTCAAGAAAAGATAAAGAACGGATAAGATGTATAGCCATTGATATGTAAGTGTTGATGCATTGTTGATTTGTTGTAACTTGTAAACTGCAAAGTGCTTAGGCTGGCTGTTGATGACTAGTGCACTTGGTCTCTATTGTCCTCTTGAATGGGTAAATAGGTTGTAAATGGCTTTTGGTGTAATACATTCTCTTACTTTTTTTTTTTTTGGAAAGAGATACATTCTCTTACATTCTCTTACTGAGCCAAAAAAAGTGCAAATTAAAATAAAGTATCTATTTAAAAATGGAGGGAATACTTGTTTTAATTTGTGTTTGACATGACATAACATACATGTACGGATGTGCCTAATAACTTCTTTTCGGAAGTGCTACTATGCACTCATTTACATAAAATAATTTGTTTAATTTGACAGTTGGAATAGAAAATTTAAAGCAAACGACAGATTGATATATTTTCAATCTAATGAAGTACGAGTAGAAGACTAGCTCTCAAATGAAAGAGCTACGTACAAGACAGTTACAAGTACCAGCCTACCAGGTAGCGTATTATACACTAATTTAGAAAGATACTATAACACATACATTGCTAATCAATCACATGACTATCAAATATTTAATTCACCTAATAAAAAAATAATATTTAATTCATCATTATCATTACTTTTTAAGTCATTTTCTAGATGATATAGGTCTACTGTATACTATAGAGACTAGAGTAGGATTAGCTTCTTGATAAGTTAGGATAACGTTTAATCCAGTGTCATCACTAGTGGAATTCCCTCCAACTTGATAGTATTATTTCACCAAAGACTTTAGACTAGCTAGATAGAGTATGCATAAAATTTTAAAAAAGTGCACGAAAGCGTTAAGACTTCAAGGATGAATGAACCTTTTTTTACTGACTCTAAGCTTTTTATGTCTCCTCTCTCATTCTTTGTTTGTTTGTTTTTTTTTTTTTTTTTTTTTTTTTTTTTTGGCATGGTTATAAGGATTGCTAGATGTTGGCCTTAATTTTTTTTCCTTTTGCATGAGACCATGTTTTCCTTTAATTTAATTAAAAGAATTCCAATGTCTTAAAAAGGATGAAATCTTTCTATTTTCTTAAGAAGTTACAAAGTGATTCCTTTCTGGTGCATGATTTTCAGGCGATGCGAGCAATTTATTGCATGCATGCAGAAAGATTGGTGCACCCTTACCGCAGGAAAGCATATGTCTTTCGTGCACTCAGCACTGTGCATTCAGCACTGTGCATCTTTGTGTGAGGTGGAGCTTAGTTAACCCTACTTGAATTTGAAACATTTTAAAAGCTACCTTTAAAATAAGGATGTTTCTAACATGATCTGATTTCATTTCAGATCATGGGGACAAAACAATGTGAGCCACACATTTGTGTTTGTAGGACCCCCATTTCTTTTGTTTTCCCTTTTCTTTTTATTGCCAAAACTATTTTCTTTTGATTTTGTTTATTTACCAAAATTTATGAAATTAATTTCTCAAAACCGAAAAAATAATTAAAATTTTTTTTTTTTGAAAAAATCCGAATTTTTTTTTCCAGCTTCCAAACAATAATTCATGTTTGGAAATAAAAATTTGAGCAATTTTTTTTTTTACCCATTTTCTCTCTCCTCCTTGTTCTTGGTGTTCTTCACCAAAAATTCAGGAACACTTCCTCTTCCACCATTCTCAACCGAATTCCTCCCAAATTCGACCCATTCTTCCACCTTCTCCCTTAATTTCGACCCAATCTTCCATCTTCTTCCTCCATTTCGACCCATTTTTCACCTCCATTTCGCCCCAAACCCTCACCTCCATTGTTGAACTTCACTTTCATGGATTTCGATCTAAACTCTTCACCCGTAGATGAAATGGATGTAATTTGACTTGAATATTTCGCATATTGTAACGAATTAATGATTTTCTATCTTCATTTGTGTGTTTGAGTAAGATTAAACTTGCAATTTATGAAAAATTTCCTCAAAAAAATCTAGGGTTTTAGGGAAAACAAAATACCGGTATTAGTGATTAAATTGCTCTAAAACAATGCACATCACACTTTTATACCACAATTTGTGGTTACATTTGAGTAGTTCATGCTTTAGTTTAGCTATGATGCAAAAAAAAAATCAGATTTTTCGCGACCTCCATGTGAGGTTGAGCTGGTTTTCTGTCTAAGTTACTACAGTAATCTGGTAATTACTAAAGATATTTTCGACATGACCAAACATAAAGAAATATTGGTAGTTACTAAACATATTTTGGACATGACCAAAAATAAAATTAAGGTCTGTGAGATAATTGCAATAAATCAATGCACTTCACACTTTTATTGGGTTATATTTGATGCAAAGATCATACTTTAGTTTAGCAATTAGATGAAACAAATTTGCAGCATTTTCGGGACCTCCATTGCAGTGGAATGTCACTGGTTTTTTGTGCAAGTTAGTGCAGGGTTTAGGTAATTACTAGATATATTTTGGTCATTACCTAACATAACCACTATATATGTTAGGTAGTCACCTAATTAGATTAGGATATTACCAAACCTGTTAGGTCATTACCAAAAAACTTTTAGGGCATTACCTAAAATAATAATTGTCTTGGGCAATGACCTCAAATCATGTAACTATAACTTATATATGATGAGGGAATTGTATGGTTAAGATGTGGGTTATTGATAGCCTAATCTATGAGATTTTAAGTGGTTAATATGAAAACATTGCATCGGGCTAAAACGTTGCATTTTTTCCTTTTTCTTTTGCTTTCAATGATAGAATTGAATGACTTTGGTGATATAAAAGGTTCATCGATAGAATGTTTATGTGAACAGCGGATTGAACTGGTCGAACAATCTCTAAAAAAAAATCCTCTCCAATCTAGTGGAATGTCACTTGTTTTTTGTGCAAGTGAATGCAGAGTTTAGGTAATCACTATAGATATTTTGGTCACGACCTAATACAACCACTACATATGTTAGGTAATCACCTAATTAGATTAGGATATTACCAAACATTTTAGGTCATTACGTAAACCATTTTAGGGCATTACCTAAAATAATAGTTGTCTTGGGCAATGGCCTCAAATCATGTGACTATAACATATATGATGGGGGAATTATATGGTTAAGATGTGGGTTATTGATAACATAATCCATCAGGTTTAAATTGGTTTATATAATAAGATTGCATCGGGCTAAAACGTTGAAAAAAAAAAGTCAATAGTATCCCCAATCATATGCTTTAAGGTAACTCCCAAACATGTTTACGGATTACCAAACCCACTAAGTGGATGATGTTCTCCCAATCTCAATCCTTTATCATTACACAACAAAACTATCATATGGGAATTGAACAAGCATGCCACTGGATCCATTAGTTCCAATACCTCACCAAAGCCCATGGACTTGAGTTTTGGGCCCCCATTATCCGCCCTTGTACTAAAAAGTCTAAATTAACCCCAGATAATAAGCTTTTAGGTAATTACCAAACATGGTTTTGGTATTAGCAAATGTATCCAATAACAATCCATTTCCATTGCTCATCAAATCCATCCTATGGGAATTGGACAATCATTCCCCTGGGTTCATTAGGTCCAATACTTCACCAAAGCCCATGTACATAACTTTTGGGCCCCCATTGTCCCTCCTTGTACTAAAAATCCATATTAACCCCAGATCATATGCTTTAAGGTAACTACCAAACATGTGTCAGGTGATTACCAAACCCACTTAGTGGAGGATGTTCTCCCAATCTCAATCCTTTATCATTACTCATCAAAGATATCCTATGGAAATTGGACAATCATTCCCCTGGGTCCATTAAGTCCAATACCTTACTAAACCCTTGTACTTGACTTTTGGGCCTCCATTGTCCCTCCTTGTACTAAAAAGCCAATATTAACTCCAATCATATGCTTTAAGGTAACTCCCAAACATGTTTAAGGGATTACCAAACCCACTAAGTGGAGGATGTTCTCCCAATCTCAATCCTTTATCATTACACAACAAAGTTATCCTATGGGGATTGGACAAGCATGCCACTGGGTCCATTAGGCCCAATACCTCACCAAAGCCCATGGACTTGAGTTTTGGGCCTCCATTATCCCTCCTTGTACTAAAAAGCCCAAATTAACCCCATATCATATGCTTTTAAGTAATTACCGAACATGGTTTGGGCATTACCAAATGTATCCAATAACAATCCTTTATCATTACTCATCAAAGCTATCATAAGGGAATTGGACAATCATGCCCCTGGGTCCATTAGGCCCAATACCTCACCAAAGCCCAAATACATGACTTTTGCGCCCCCATTGTCCCTTCTTGTACTAAAAAGCCCAAATTAACCCCAATCATATGATTTAAGGTAACTCCCAAACATGTTTATTCTCCCAATCTCAATCCTTTATCATTATTCATCAAAGTTATCCTATGGGGATTGGACAAGCATGCCACTGGGTCCATTAGGCCCAATACCTTACACAACCCTATTGACTTGAGTTTTGGGCTCCTATTGTCCCTCCTTGTACTAAAAAACCCAAATTAACCCCAATCATATGCTTTAAGGTAACTACCAAACATGTTCAGGTGATTACCAAACCCACTAAGTTTAGGATGTTCTCCCAATCTCAAATATTATCATTAATCATCAAAGCTATCCTATGGGGATTGGATAAGCATGCCACTGGGTCTATTAGGCTCAATTCCTCACACAACCCTATTGACTTGAGTTTTGGCCCCCTTGTCCCTCCTTGTACTAAAAAGCCCAAATTAACCCCAGCTCATATGCTTTTGTGTAATTACCAAACATTGTTTGGCCATTACCAAACTTATCCAATCACAATCCATTCCCAACACACATCAAACCCATACTATAGGGATTAGACAATCATAACCATAGGTCCATTAGGCCCAATAACTCACCAAAGCCCATGGACTTCAGTTTTGGACCCCATTGTCCCTCATTGTATTAAAAAGCCCAAATTAGCCCTTGATCATATACTTTTAGATAATTACCAAACATGGTTTGGGCATTACCAAACTTATCCAATCACAATCCATTCCCATTACACATCAAACCCATCCTTTGGGGATTGGACAATCATAACCCTAGGTCCATTAGACCAAATACCTCACCAAAGCCCATGGACTTGAGTTTTGGGCCCCTATTATCCCTCCTTGTACTAAAAAGCCCAATTAACCCCAAATCATATGCTTTTAGGTAATTACCAAACATGGTTTGAGCATTACCAAATGTATCCAATAACAATCCATTTCCATTGTTCATCAAATCCAACCTATGCGAATTGGACAATCATACCCCTGGATCCATTAGGCTCAATGCCTCACCAAAGCCCATGTACATGAGTTTTGGGCCCCCATTGTCCCTCATTGTTTTAAAAAGCCCAAATTAAATCCAGATCATATGCTTTTAGGTAATTACCGAACATAGTTTGGGCATTACCAAATGTATTCAATCACAATCCTTCATCATTACACATCAAACCCATCCTATGGGGGTTGGACAATCATGAGCTTGGTTACATTATGCCCAATACCTCACCAAAACCCACGAACTTGAGTTTTGGGCCCCCATTTTCACTCCGTGTACTAAAATGCCCAAATTAACCCTAGATAATATGATTTTAGGTAACTACCAAACATGTTCAGGTGATTACCAAACCCACTAAGTGGAGGATGTTCTCCCAATCTCTATCCTTTATCATTACACAATAAAGCTATCCTATGGGGATTGGACAAGCATGCCACTGAGTCCATTAGGCCCAATACCTCACTAAAGCCCATGGACTTGAGTTTTGGGCCCCTATTATCCCTCCTTGTACTAAAAAGCCCAAATTAACCCCAGATCATATGCTTTTAGGTAATTACTAAACATGGTTTGGGCATTACCAAATGTATCCAATAACAATCCATTTCCATTGCTCAGCAAATCCAACCTAAAGGAATTGGACAATCATGCCTCTGGGTCCATTAGGCCCAATACCTCACCAAAGCCCATGTACATGACTTTTGGGCCCCCATTGTCCCTCCTTGTACTAAAATACCCAAATTAACCCCAATCATATGCTTTAAGGTAACTACCAAATATGTTCAGGTGATTACCACACCCACTAAGTGGAGGACGTTCTCCCAATCTCAATCATTTATCATTACTCATCAAAGTTATCCTATGGGGATTGGACAAGCATGCCACTGGGTCCATTAGGCCCAATACCTCACATAACCCTATTGATTTGAGTTTAGGACCCCCATTGTCCCTCCTTATACTAAAAAGCCCAAATTAACCCCCGATCATATGCTTTTAGGTAATTACCAAACATGGTTTGGGCATTACCAAATGTATCCAATAACAATCCTTTATCATTACTCATCAAAGCTATCCTAAGGGAATTGGACAATCATGCCCCTGGGTCCATTAGGCCCAATACCTCACCAAAGCCCATGTACATGACATTTGGGCCCCCATTGTCCCTCCTTGTACTAAAAATCCCAAATTAACCCCAATCATATGCTTTAAGGTAACTACCAAATATGTTCAGGTGATTACCACACCCACTAAGTGGAGGACGTTCTCCCAATCTCAATCCTTTATCATTACTCATCAGAGCTATCCTATGGGGATTGGACAAGCATGCCACTGGGTCCATTAGGCCCAATACCTTACACAACCCTATTGACTTGAGTTTTTGGCCCCCATTGTCCCTCCTTATACTAAAAAGCCCAAATTAACCCCAGATTATATGGTTTTAGGTAATTATCAAACATGGTTTGAGAATTACCAAATGTTGCCAATCACAATCCTTTATCATTACAAATCAAACCCATCCTATGGGGATTGGACAATCATGACCCTGGGTCCATTAGGCCCAATACCTCACCACAACCCTATTGACTTTAGTTTTGGGCCCCCATTGTTTCTCTTTCTACTAAAAGCTCAAATTAACTCTAGATCATATGCTTTTAGGTAATTACCAAACATGGTTTGGGCATTGTCAAATGTATCCAATCACAATCTATTTCCATTGCTCATCAAAGCCATCCTATGGGAATTTCACAATCATGCCCCTTGGTCCATTAGGCCCAATACCTCACCAAAGCCCATGTACATGAGTTTTGGGCCCCCATTGTCCCTCCTTGTTCTAAAAAGCCCAAATTAACTCCAGATCATATGCTTTTAGGTAATTACCAAACATAGTTTGGGCATTACCAAATGTATCCAATCACCATCCTTTATCATTACATTTCAAACCCATCATATGGAAATTGGACAATCATGACCCTGGTTCCATTATGCCCAATACCTCACCAAAGCCCATGGACTTGAGTTTTAGGCCCCCATTTTCACTCCTTGTACTAAAATACCCAAATTAACCCTAGATAATAGGCTTTTAGGTAATTACCAAACATAGTTTGGGCATTACCAACAGTATCGAATCACAATCCATTTCCATTACACATCAAACCCATCCTATGGGGATTGGAGAATCGTGACCTTGGGTCCATTAGGCCTAATACTTCACTAAAGCCCATGGACTTGAGTTTTTGGCCCCCATTGTCCCTCGTACTAAAAAGCCCAAATTAACCCCAATCATATGCTTTAAGGTAACTACCAAATATGTTAAGGGGATTACCAAACCCAGTTATTAAGTGGAGGATGTTCTCCCAATCTCAATCCGTTATCATTACTCATTAAAGCTATCCTATGTGGATTGGACAAGCATGCCACTGGGTCCATTAGGCCCAATACCTCACACAACCCTATAGACTTGAGTTTTGGGCCCCCATTGTCCCTCCTTGTACTAAAAAGCCCAAATTAACCCCATATCATATATGCTTTTAGGTAATTATCAAACATTGTTTGGGCATTTCCAAACCTATCGAATCATAATCCATACCCATTACTCATCAAAGCCATTCTATGGGGATTGGACAATCATGTCACTGGGTCCATTAGGCCCAATCCTCACCAAACCCCATAGGCCCCATTGTCCCTCCTTGTACTAAAAATCCCAAATTAACCCAGATCATATGATTTTAGGTAATTACAAACGTGATTTGGTTATTACCAAAATTATTTTGGCTATTCCAAACCTATTAAGACATTGTTATCTCTTACATGTTAAGGCTTTATATTTTAATTTGGCTTTTTTGGATTAACACATTTATATAATATTGATTAAATTGTACTTAGTATTATATGAATTAGTTCAATTGTTTAATTTTAAATACACTTTGAAATTGGTGGTTTTGAGACTTCTCTTAGTTTCTGTCACGTTTTTGGTAATTACCAGAACTCTATTTAGTAATTACCTAAAGTGTCTGTTCAGTCATCTTCTCCCAACTTCATCTGCAACCTTTCGATTTTTTCTCTCTCCTTTGAAATTCTTCATCTAGTTTTGACAATGGTAATCAATACTCAAAAAACGCACAAATCGGTCCCAAATCGGCGGTTTCCTAACATCTTACAACAATCCAAACCATGTTTTTATTAAATTCATAATGAGCTAGAATTTTGATTTTGAGTTTCTGCATTTTGAAACTCAAACCTTAATTTCCATGGATATTCGGGCATTTATGGTCTATATACGATCATCAACTTTATGTTTCTTCATCTATTTAATGGATTTCCAAATATGAAAGAGAGGAAAGTGAAAAAAAATTCCCCAAACTTTTTCCCCAAAATTTTCCCCGAAAATCGAAAATTAAAACTTCGATTTCACAACTTCTCCATCAGAAATTCATGATTTCTTCATGAATTCTTATCATTTCATGGAACGAGAAGGTCCAAGTAACAAATCTACTGCAAATTCGAGAAGAATCGAAGATCCATGGAATATTTGAGGGAGGAAGGGATAGAGGAGATGAGACCCAATTTTTTTTACCGAAAATAATTTTTTAGATTTTTCAGAATTTTTTCATATTTTTTTTTCGAAATATTTAAAAATATTTTCATAAATTAGAATAAATGATTTTGGTATTTTCTAAAATCATTTCAAAACAAAAAAGAAAAGGCAAACGAAAGCATATGTGGGTGGCTCACATTCTCTGTGGCCCCACATTCTCCATGGTTTGAAAATTTTCAAACCATCTTAGAATTTGCATTAAAATAATGGACTTAGTTAACCTTACTTTAAAATAATGGACTTAGTTAACCCTAAACATGTTGATAATAATTAAGATTTTGGAAAATTGAAAACTTACACCCAATAAAAACTTACTCCCTTTGATATTTATCTATTTACCTGGTCATTTGGCACAAATTTTCAGTATAAGATATTCGATGGGTCTTATGGGGAAAGAAATGTTATTTTATTCAAAATTTTAGAAATGAAGTGGACAATTTGATGCAGGTGGATAGCCTAATGTCCTATAGGTGAATAGTCATTTTAGTCTTTTAGAAATTCCACTTCACCATTCAAAAGTGACTTGTCATTTTGCACGAAAAACTCTTAAGATTTATATACTTCCTCTGTTTTTTTAGTTGTAACAATTTTCATTTCTAGGTGTTTTTATTTAGATGCAACATTTTTTTCTTGGTAAAGGTTTTGAGACAATTTGACAATTTTATCCTCACTTTAACTACCCCAGTCCCCACATGCAAAAAAATATGGGGCAATTGGGTCAAATTTACTCTCTCTCCTATCTCCTTAATATTTGTGCAAAAAGGCAATCGTTGCAACTAATAAAAAACAGAGGTAGTACTTATTTAATACCCCTCTGTTTTCTATAGTTACACTTTGACATTTTACACTATTCAAAAATTTCTCTTTAACCATCAATTGCGATTTCTACGTGAATATAAACATAGTCATGTGGGATATTCGTTTTAATATGTATTTTTATTAATCCTTAAAGTTTTGCATTGGCATGTCTGAAAACGGTAAGTGTAACAATTATTTGTAAACGGAGGGAGTATCTAATAAGCATGCTACAGGATCATTTTACCATTTATCATGCTATGCGTCCCGATCAATGGCCAATTGTTATAAAGATTTAATCAAATAAGCTAAATAGAATATCGATATATGGTATGACTATCTAATTAGAATATCATCATTTTTACCACCAAGCTACATCACCTTCTTTGTAAACAAATTCCAAATCTAAATAGTAAGTGCTTCCGTCTCATTAAAAGTTTATAAAACATAAAATAAAAGTAGAATCAATTGCACATTTCCTTATCCATCACAAATGTTTACATTATTACAAAATAAAAGAAAAAAAACAATAGTTGAACAATAAAATTAAACATAGACTTCCTCTATTTATTTTTTCAGATGCAACATTTGCCTTTTTGTTGAGTGTATTGAAATAATCAAATTTTGTGTCTAAAAATACAGAAGTAGCATAGTATACTGACTTATTCCTTGTTGTTAATACAATAAGAAAAAAAAACCAAGGCATATCCATGTGTCACTGTGTCACCCATGTTCCTCCCAAAATATTTGCAAGAGGTCTCAAACTCTTCATTCCTTAATTTGCAAGTCATTATCCAACCATCAAACTCTACAAAAGATATATAGGGTCGTATCATTTGCGACGGATGTGGCATGAACACGATGCAAATCATGGTTCATGTACGTCGGATTTTAGGTGCATCCGGCGCAAATACTTAAAGCAAATGGATAGGAGAATCATGTGCATCAGATGTTGTTCCTTGTTTGACGCAAAGAACTAAAACAAATGGGGAACAATGAATAAACGATTTGTGTCGAACGTCTTTAACGTGCGACGCAAATTATTGGGCTTAGGTGATTTCATTCGGATCAGGAGCCCATTCGACGCACATCACATATTCCCCTTTTATTTTCGAGTTACCCTTTAGTCCCTGACACTTTCTCTCTCTCTCTTTAACCCTAAAACTCTCTTTCACTCTCAAACCGCCACTCAACTACTCCCCTTCTTCAAATCTTCAATCTCCCCATCCCCTTCTTCTCCTTTGCACATATCGAATCCTTCGATACGCTTAAATCCTGCAACATCTCCGATGAAATCCTTCAATTTCACGCTCAACATCTCCGACGAAGTTCGTCGGTGTTCCAGCAAACACTCGAAGAAGTCATCGCCGAATTCCTGCAACATCTCCGATGAAATCCTTCGATTTCACGCTCAATTCTCCTCTGACGAATCCTCTAATTCTCGCCTTCACAAGCGCTACAACGTATTCAAAGTTCACTTTTTGTTTATTTTTCTAGTGATAATCTGGGTTGATTTATTTGTTGTAGCTTAAATCTTGAAATGTTTGTTGTGGGTTAGATCTTGAAATGCTTGTTGTTTTTTCTGAAGTTTATTAAATTATGAATTAATAATTTGATTGTAGATCTTAGTATATTTGCTGTGAATCATGAGTTAAAATGTTTATGATTTCAACATCTTCTCCCACTTTATTTTTAAAATTTTGCAGATCAAGATATTGAGATTTGCGCGACCATTCCCCACGGTTTCCGGCGTGCTATTGGTGGTTTGGGCAACATTTTCTGATTGTGCAGTAATTTTTTTTTGCAGAAATACGGATTTGTATTTTTTAGTGTGGTGAAATACGAATTTCTATTTTCTAGTTCTGATAATTTTTTTAAGATTATTTGGTTGGACTTAATATGGCAGATTGTTGTTAAATTGTTGAATTGGCAGATCTAATTGTCTTTCTTGAATTGTTGTTGAATTTTTTTTAATAACAATCAAGCAATTTGTGTTGGATGGAAAGATGGGATCCGATGCAAATCACTATTTTTTAAATAATATTCAAGCAATTTGCGTCGTATGGGGGGTGGAATCGGACACAAATAACTGTTTTTTTATAATATTCAAGCAATTTGTGTCGGATAGGGCTATGTAATCCAATGAAAATCACTCTTTTCAATGTTGTGATGGACCTGGCAGCAAGTACGATGTGCGTCGGATACGAGCCCCCATCCGAAGCAAATGGTTGTTCAATTGCGTCGAAGTTCCATCCGATGCAGATTGTGTGCGGACAATTTACGTCGAGGCCTGTAGCGTAGCAGCGCACCCATATCCGACGCAAATGAGGTTCTGGCATCCGACGCAAATCGAGCAAATCAAGTATGATAGTGGGAGTGAATAAGAGCTGGAAAAATAAATTATGGTTTTTAAAAGTTCCGTCGTCATAAATTCAGAATTAAAGTGGATAGTTTTTACTCCTTAAGTAAAAATGACAAAGCTAAACAAATTTATAAAAGGACTATCAAATTATGAACAAGATCCACAAGCAGAAAGAACATACATCTAGGTTAATTAAGAACTAAGAGAACGAGGGTGAATATCTATATTAATCTATACTAATATATTAAAAGGCGTGCTTGACAACGTATACACGCCATGTGACACCTCTTTTACTCCACTAGAATTGTCCAATGTGTACATATGCCATGTTAATTAACAGGAATTTTTTTGTGCTGAAATACGGATTTGTATTTTTTTTAGTGTGGTGAAATACGGATTTGTATTTTTTAGTTCTGATTATTTTTTTAAGATTATTTGGTTGGACTTAATATGGCAGATTGTTGTTAAATTGTTGAATTGGCAGATCAGATTGTCTTTCTTGAATTGTTGTTGAATTTTTTTTTTAATAACAATCAAGCAATTTGCGTCTTAAATAATATTCAAGCAATTTGCGTCGGATGGGGGGTGGAATCGGACACAAATAACTATTTTTTTATAATATTAAAGCAATTTGCGTCGGATAGGGCTATGTAATCCAACGAAAATCACTCTTTTCAATGTTGTGATGGACCTGACAGCAGGTACGATGTGCGTCGGATACAAGCCCCCATCTGACGCAAATGATTGTTCAATTGCGTCGAAGTTCCATCTAACGCAGATTGTGTCCGGACAATTTACGTCGAGGCCTGTAGCGTAGCAGCGCACCCATATCCGACGCAAATGAGGTTCTGGCATCCGACGCAAATCGAGCAAATCGAGTATGATAGTAGGAGTGATTAAGAGCTTGAAAACTAAATTACGGTTTTTAAAAGTTCCGTTGTCATAAAGTCAGAATTAAAGTGGACAGTTTTTACTCTTTAAGCAAAAGTGACAAAGCTAAACGAATTCATAAAAGTATTATCAAATATGAACAAGATCCACAAGCAGAAAGAACATACATCTAGGTTAATTAAGAACTAAGAGAACGAGGGTGAATATCTATATTAATCTATACTAATATATTAAAAGGCGTGCTTGACAACGTATACACGCCACGTGGCACCTCTTTTACTCCATTGTCCAATGTGTACATATGCCATGTTAATTACTCAACAAAAATAAATTGACTTACAACAAGAATTGAACCCGTCACATCTTGAGATTATACATTGCACAATTACCATGTCAACCAACTCTTAATCATGCTTTGAATGTCCATATTATTATATTTGTACCTTTTAAATGTTGAGTTTTTTTAATTATATTTTAATGCGAATGGAAAAAAATTGTATGCGCCACGTGGCACCCTGCTTCTCCCACTAGAATTTTGCCATGTGTACAATTAATCAGCAATAAGTTAGATTATCATTATTTAAAAATATAGATGCTCAAGCCCAAGCTCAAACCCTTGACCTTATGTAAGAATTTCTAAAGACTCACCATCTGAGCTAACACCTTTTAATGATTCATATTTCCACAAAATAATGAATATGTTTGTAAAGAATTTAGTAATGTGGCAGTCAACGCCTACTTGCAACCAAGTTTATTTTTCTTATTTGTTTTTTTTTTTTCCTTGCAGTCATCCCCTTGCTCCATCTCCCCTTATTGACCATGAATGTTACACTCCTCTACTTCGTAATTAATTGGCAAGCCCTACAAATTATACTTGCTACTAATCGAACTTCAAAATTGTTGTTTGAGAATACGGATTAAGAGATGGAGTTCAAAGGT
Source organism: Beta lomatogona (assembly GCA_947646795.1). Classification (NCBI taxonomy): domain Eukaryota; kingdom Viridiplantae; phylum Streptophyta; class Magnoliopsida; order Caryophyllales; family Amaranthaceae; genus Beta; species Beta lomatogona. The sequence continues at coordinate 523,391 of CANSNZ010001286.1, forward strand.
CAGACAACAATGCCCATAAAGAAGGTCTAAGAAACTGTTAATCTTAGCACAAATTCGTTGATTGCATATATAATTTAATTCGCTAATCACTCCGAAATCCTGTTAATATTCTCATTGCACATTGAAGTTCAATTGTCAATTCAGTAATTGCATAAGTTCGTAACTGAAATCTACCACTCTCTCTATATGTATATATAACTAATAGTTGTGGTAATTGTATGATCCCCAAACTTTTGTTGTTCCTCATCAAGAAGGTATTAGCTAATCTAGCATAATTTTTTTTAAAATTTTTGGATAGATGAAACTTTATTTTTCGATTCTCTTTTGTTTATTTAACCGATTCTTTTTCTCTTGGTTTCTTTTTGTCTGAGGATTTTTCTAATCAATCAATTTTGCAAGGTAATATGTTCATCTTCTTCTCTCTTTCCTTTGGTATAAATTTAATAAGAACACATGTTGTATCTTTTGTTTGTTTTCTAGATATATTACACCATCAACACACTTTTATGTTTATTGTACTGATGCTGATGTGTGAAGTAGTTATTCATGGAACTAACTGGATATGGAACGTAATTCAATTTGGTCATGTAGTGTTGGGTTAAATGTTGGGTAGGTGGGTAGAGCAAGTCATGCAATTAAAAAAGTTAAATAGATTATGGCAAATTAAAAGTTATGATTATGTTAAGCAATAATAGTTTGGTTGGAATTTGTCTTTAGTTAACCAATGTCAAAGTAATGATTATTGTTTTGGCACGCACTTGACATATTTGTGTTGTCCTAAAAGTAAGAATGACACTTAATTTCGGTCAAGATTATCCATTGCATAACGCAACTTACAAAATTACATGGTATTACAAATGACAGAAAGGAAATCATGTGATAAACAATAGTTAAACCATACGGAAAATTAAACAATAGCCCTCCGGGGTAACACCCAGGTCACCCACTAGTTAATATATTAAAAGGCGTTCCTAAACAAGGAACGGTGCCACGTGGCGCTCTACCTTATGGTGTTTCACTCCATGTAATCTACATACTATAAAAAAATCATAAATGCATTGTGCAAGATTTGATCTCATGACTTCAAGCTTATATACTAATGTCTTAACCAGTAAGCCAAGTGAAATTCAGTGTTATCATTCTAATGTAAAAATATTTTTAAATGAAATATATAACTACTCGAGACGTAGCCCGGGCCTAAAAACTAGTTAATAATGGCAAATTGGCAATACATCTCCAAGAAAACTGCACTCACAACTTATAATTATTCCCATTAATAATTCTCTTCAATTGTTGTACAATAAATTCTTAATGACATTATACAAATAAAAATATTTCTTACTATTCAGAAGGATTGATTATTATGAATTTTTCGAAAAATATATGAAATAATGGATGGGTATTATTAAAAGATTTAAACGATACACCCTATCATACGTCAGTACGTGAGTCATGACGTCCTCCTTTTTGGAGCATGCCCACTCATGGTTTATTTGAGCATAAAATCGAGTCATGAACCTTGTTAAAAAAACATAGGGTTGCATTCATGGTTTTTTGATGTTTTTCTTTAGGTCTTACTATGACTAGGAATGGGCATGGGTCCATCAGGACCCTTTCGACGTTGCACAAAAGCCATTACTTTATGTTCAGCTAGCACTAAAAAGGCTACTCCTAGTAGAAGTGGTAGAATTATTTCAAGTATTTCAGCTGGAACAGCTATGTACGTTTTCGATTTTCTATTCACTCATGATCTGGACCCTACCCGGAGCCTGCTGGACCCGACACTAATTTAAGGGTATGGGTCCAACTTTTTCAGACCATAAAGGTCTGGGTCCAACTGCATTTTTTAGGGTCCGGGTCTTGATATTCTGAACCCAGACCCGACCCTTAGACCCTAAAAATATTTAATATATAAGTTTTACCTTTTTATTTTTAACAAAACTGATTTAGGTTAAAAAAATTCAGATTTTACAAAGTGAACTCCGGTTTGTGGCGTTCTGGAAGTTCATTCGTGGACAACATCCACATCTGAAGGGCTTCTGCAGTGAGTGCTTTCCGCCAACACTCTTTGTCTCTTTAATAGAACTTTTTCCTATTTGTTTCGAATATGATGAAAGTAATGGATTTTGATAATGGCGATTTTTATCAAACGTTTCCCGCTGGTTGCTGCTCTAATTAAAGCTTCATTTTTTTATTACTTTACTGAGATTGAGAATGGGTGGTAGATAAATCTTATTGGTGTTTGTTAATTTGGCAAAAGTAAAGAAATAAGGCAGGTCTGGGTCTAGTGTCCAGCTGGACCCGACCTAGACCCGACCCTTGCTCATCCCTAAATATGACACAATCCATGTTTGGGAATCCTATGACCCAAACCATGGAATAAGTCATGAAAAAGGAGAGAGTGGGTCCCATGAAAAAGTGTGACAATTTTGGCTTGGAAAAGGATCAATATGGTGAGTTTGATGACAAAAAAATCCAGCCAATGACAGCGTGCCACGCGTGAGTTCTGAAATGGAAATAAACTACTCTGGAAGGCAGTCTAGCACGCACACATCAGCTTGTGGCAGGGGGCCAACCAACCGTTTCTCGATATGTGTAACATGTTATTTTGGGGTTATTCATATTTTGTAATCTGAATAACTTTAAAAATACAAATAAAAAAAATGACCAATGGTCATATTTTTTTGAGATTTATAAATAAACATCTATTTTGCTATATTTTGACACTTCTGAAATAATTATTTTTTTGGAATGTTTTTTTTTGGGTCATGAGTGGGGCGCATTTTCAAAATGGATCATAAGGCATGATCGACTTTAATTTATAAGATGAGAGAGAAAGTTGATGAGAGAGAAAATTGATGAGAGAGAGGGATGACATGTTTTTTTGTGGCATGAGTGACCATGCTCTTATGAAGGGGGATATTTTGAAAACTGACACTTATATATGTACAGGGCAACCTCATATGATTTCAAAAAAAAAAAAACTAGTTGTTGGTCTGGGCAATACTCCGAATCATTTTATTTACTAATGTGTGGGATTAGATTTTATAACATTAATTATAAAATAATCACGAGACGTCACATTTTGTGATAGTTGCAGTAGTTTAATAGATGAATTTGAACCAATTAGCAATCTTCCAAAACTAATAAAAATCGGGATCCTAATTTTACGGGACAATCACGAAAACTAAAACCTTTATTTATTTATTTTTGGTTAAATCCAAACTAAAACCTTTCAACAACAAAGAAATGACAATGAGTCAATTTGATATACACTTGTAGTCTTGTAGAACTGTAGTGAAAAAACACATGTAGCTTGGACTGTATCCATTTTTGTTACTGACATAGCAAATATTGTCTAAATTTTAATTAAATATGACGATGAAAGCTAGACATACAATTGATAGGTCATTTGAAGAGGGCAATTTTTATGCATAAGATTAAAGGAGTTATCATACTTTTAAAAAAACAAAAAGATTTATTCACCAAATACCCATGACAAATAAATTTATTCACCAAATACCCCCACTTTTTTAAAAATTCACCAAATACTCCCGACCTTAAAATTTCACAAAAAAATACCAAAAATGCCCTTTTTGGCTAACGGACGTTAGTGCTCCGTTAATTAATTAACTAATTAACCTAAAAACCCTAATTAAACCCTAAAAACCCTAAAACTCTAACTAACCCTAAAACCCTAACTAACCCTAAACCACCCCTAACCTAACCCTCAAACCCACCCCCTAAGCCCACCACCCTCCCACCCCCCGCAGGCTCCCCATCCCTCGACCATCCCCGCGCCGCCTCCCCCCCACCCCCCGTCGCATCCCTCGACATCCCGCGGCTCCCCACCCTTTGTCTCCCCCACCCTCGCGAATTTTCGCATCCATCCCCACCCCTCTAGCAATCGTAGGCAAATCCGAGGCTCGGAATCCGTTTTTGGTGTCCGAGCGCAGGGAAATTTGTGGTGCTTTTCACCCCTATTGCGATTTCGGATGCACCGGCTTTTTTCGCGGAAATCGAAGGGGTTGGGGTGTTTTTCGTGGAAGTGGAACAACCTAGAAGGGGTTGGTCGAAAAATCGTAGGGGTGTTTTTCGTGGAAGTGGAACGGCCCGGAAGCGGGGTGGGGCGGAATGGGGAGTGGGTCGCGGCGGGGATGGGGAGGGGGGGCCGTTGTGGTGGGGGAGGGGGATGTGGGAGTGGGGTGGGGGTTTTGGGGGGGGCTGGGGGGGGGGTGGGGGTGGTGGTGGTGGTGGAGGTTAAGGTTAGGGTTAGTCGGGGTTTTAGGGTTAGTTAGTGATTTAGGGTTTAATTAGAGTTTTTTAGGTTGATTAGTTAATTAATTAACGGAGCACTAACGTCCGTTAGCCAAAAAGGGCATTTTTGGTATTGTTTGAAACGTCAGGGGTATCTGGTAAATTTTTTTAAAGGTCAGGTATTTGGTGAATTTTGAAAAAAGTGGGGGGTATTTGGTGAATAAATTTATTTGTCAGGGGCATTTGGTAAAAAAACCGTATATTTTTTTTATTCAAATTATCTGGTTTGTGTTTTAAGATATGAATTTGTCATTTTGGGATAATGGGATATAATTGTGAGTTTTATATTTGTTTACCAATTACCGAATTCACTAATTGTGGGGCGTATGTTTTTTTTGGAGAATTGTGGGGTGTATGTTATCTTGTCTTTAGATACTTTTTTCCCACAAAGACCAATACACTAGTAGAATAATTGCTTATTGTTCCTGTGGTGTATTTACGGTTTTACCCATACGCAGCAATAAACCACGTGAAAAAAAATGTAAGATATAAAATAGACCTATTGCTGCGGTTTCACCGGAAACCGCAGCAATAGATTTCAACAGGATAATTTTCAAACTTAAGTTGACTTTTTTACCAGCTCTATTGCTGCGGTTCCTAGGCAGAACCGCAACAATATATTAAAGTATTAAATTTTTATTAATAGTTGAACCTATCACTGGGGTTCCTACAAAAACACAGTAGCAATAGGCTGTTTTAAATAAATAAAAAAATGCGCGGGCCCCATTAGGGTTTTTTTCCCTCTTTCCTTTTAACAACTCAGCCGTTGTGTTCCTCTCTATCCTCTCTCTCTCTCTCTCTCTCCTCACTCTCCTCTCTATCCTCTTTCTCTCCTTCGACCAACGCCTGCTGTGCACTCCTTTGCACAACGACGACCACCAACAACGTCTGCTGTGTTCCTCCTTCGCCTGATGTATTCCTCCTTCGCACCTCATCTTCAACTGCTCGACGTTGGCTCGTCTGGAGATCTCGGCGTTGGCTCAATCTCGCATGTCTCCATCGCCCAGCAAACCTCTCTCTTCTCCTAAAAAAATTCGAACATGACATCCATGGCGAACTTCGCTGACATCCATGGCGGTGGATTTTGATTTCAATTTCTTACATCAGTTTAGTAGATCTGTTTTTTTTCCCTATTTAGCGTTTTTCTTTTCGTTTTTCTGTAGATCTGTTTGTAGATTTTTTTTTCGTTTTTCTTTTCGTTTTCTAGTAGATCTGTTTTTTCCCCCTTCTTTTAGTTTTTTTTAGATCTGTTTAGTAGATGTTTGTAGATCTCGTTTTTTTTTTCTTTTTTTTGGGGTGAAGGTAGATCTGATTTTTTCTCTCTCTCTTTTTTTTGTATTTTTTGATTTCTGCATTTTTTTTTTGTTAGTTTTATGTCTACATTTTTTGATCAAGGGTTGATTTTGTATGTTCTTCTGTCAGTTTGTGTATACTGATTTGCTTTTCGTGAGAGATATCTTTAGTTGGATTGTTAAGAATGCAATTAGATAAACTAATTTCAATAGAAATAGATCTGATGCTGAAATGCGATATTGAGTGTAAAAATATGGTTCTATATAATATATGAGTGTAATGATGTAAGTTTGTGTTTTAGCTAAGTGTTTTTTTGTTTTTTTTTTTTGACACACTCTCTCATTGTATATTAATATCGATTTTCTTTTGAGTTGTAGTACCTATTGCTGCGGTTTTGGCTAGGAACCGCAGTAATATCTTGGCCTATTGATGCGGTCAAAAGCCATAACAATAGGTTAATTACCTATTGCTGCGCCTTTAATTGCTGCGCGGCCAAAACCGCCGCAATAGACCACTTAATGACCGTAGCAATAAGCAATTATTCTACTAGTGATATGAGATTGTAGATTAGTAGGTTAGTGTCTTTGTATTTCAAGTGAGAGGTTATGTGCTCCAGTCTTTCAACACACATTTGTATTGTTTACTTTCTGTCATTGGTTCGGGAGGGGGAGTACATGTGGCAGCATGACAATCTTTTGCCTTGGGTTGTTGGTTGACATAATTTTTTTGAGAAGTAGACCTTCCTAGGAAGCAAGATAACGTGAAGTTGTTTGGTTGATAAAAATGTAGGAAGTTCTACTTCCCACAAATTAAAATGGATGAACTTACTTACCTAGGTCACCTTAGGTAAGTAAACTTCCCATGGGAAGTTTTTCTTTCCTATGATCAACCGAACATTTCCTAAGAAATGAAACTTCAAGGAAATTAGGAAATACTAATTACTACATGCAACCAAACAAGCCCTAGATATAGATTACATTGTCCAAATGAAAACCAAGGGTGAAAGTTATTCAGATAAAAATCGAAGTCCAATTCAAACCAAATTGGTAATTCGGATTGGAGTTAAACTATTTTCGAATTAGATTCGGGTTGCGTTTTTTTTTTTTAATTTTGGATTTTTGGATCGGATTAGATTGAGCATGATTGGATCCAAAAATCCAAAATAACTTAATAATATATAGGCCTTGAATTGTATAATTAGAATTAGGCTTAAAAGATTCTTTCTAAAAAATAATCAAATGGTCGACGGCCTTTCCGTTCCTCTAAAATTTTAACTGGCAAAGTTCCTAATCACTATCGAAAACTTTATTTTGATGCTCGTGCCTAAATATGGGTTTGTACAAATTAGTTCTACTATCGAAAACTTTTTTTTGATGCTCGTGCCTAATACTTCATCGAAAAAAATGAAAATTTAAAAAAATTGGATATTTCGGATAGGATCCAATCTATCGTTTGAAAATTTGGATTGGATTGGTTTGGACTCAAACTCTAATTGGATTGGATACAGATTGGAAAATTGAAATCTAAATTATGTTTAGATCAGATTGGGCTAGGCTTAAGTCCAAACCGAACACCGAACTTTCACCCCTAATGAAAACTCAGAGTGTGACCTCAATTATATGATATGAATGTAATGACTTATTACCTTCTTTTTAAAAAGCATCAAATTAAAAACATATATTAATGAACCGCATTAACTACTCATCACTTTTCAAATATACGACGGGTAACAATTCAGTGAATCTCTTGAGTCGCTCACAAATTAAAATTAAAACTAGCGTGTAGCTGGAACGATGCCCCAGATTTTTACTTTGAATAATACTTTTATGTTTTGAGCTTATATTTATTTCAGATTTGTTTGTATATACATTACTGAACCAAGTTATATATATATTTATGTGGAGTAAATTAAAGAAGAAATCTAATAATTGATTGAAGACTTATACTTTACAACTTATTGGTCGTGTGTACGAATTTTACTATACAATATTTATAATTCCTTTGTTTCTTTTTACTTGGAACGGTTTGACCTTCACTCTTGCCAATGCATAACTTCAACCATTGATGTCTTTAATGACCGATAATTAAAAATTATGAAAAGTAAGTATTCAGAAAGTATACATTGAGACGATTTTAACAAGATTCCACATGAATATGTTTTCCCATAAATATGAACCATCAAAGATAAACTAAGTAGAGTTGGTGAATAATGTAAAAGTCAAACCGTTGCAAGTAATAAGAAACGGAAGAAGCAGATGAAGTACTCAATAAGATATCATGTTAATTTCGACGGTAGTAGGTTACTAGGTTCATAACTAGCCACGTATATGAAGTCACTAAATTCCCAGTTAGGCAAGGAAATGAAGTCACTAAACATCTTAGATTAATTATTTTTGATCTAAAGAAAAAACAAAAGAAGAGAAAAGGAAGAAGCCACCATTCCCACAGTTCGCATATGCCAAAACTTTTAGGCTGGAAGAGAGAGAATGGTTGGACTTGGGTCAACATCATGTGGGCCCAATAGGGCCATTATAGACGCGGACATGAACACGCGTCGTCTTCTAGGCTTTACGTTCCTTGCTATAAATAAGGGCCCACAATGAGATTCGTTCTAGTCGTGCCGCTAAGGTGGGCCATAGAGCCCAATCAAATGGGCCTTTTTGGCTTTTATGTGCGAGTGAATCCATGGTCCAGACAGGCCCTACTTTTCTTCTGCCCTTTATGTCAATATCCTGACCAATCGGAAAATAGGTAAGAAGAAAAAATTACTAAAACCAAGAAAATTGCACCTTTGTGGATATGTCTAGAGTGTAGCTTTGTCGTACATTGATTGGGACACGTAGCAAGGAATATAAGCTATTCGTATCTCAATAGAAAGGACCCTAAAGTCCTTAAGCAACCCCTTGGAGTTTTAGGTTACCTCGTATACTTGAAAACTCACCATCATCTTTGAGTTAGAGAGATTATCTTTTTCAGAATATGACACTTTTAGCCCTTTGAGCCAACCTTTTATTTTTTCCCCCAAGGAATAATTAACATTTTGATATTTTTACCGTCAATATAAATACATCTTGTTAATAGTACATGAGAATGTGATCGAGTAAGTTGTTTAATGGAGTGTTTTAGTCAAATCGATTTGACTAACCAGAGTTTACCTTAACTTATTGCAGTATTATCTAGTTTATTTACTTTTACACAGTTTTCAATGCATGTTTTTTATTGTTAGTAAAAATTATGAAAAATACACAATAAGACGAATCTAACATGATCCAACATAAATATATTTTTCTATATATAATAATCACTACATATGGTCAAAATTAGGTCAAAATTTTCTAATTTTGACTAGAATATTCCAACTGTGAATCATAAAATAATATACAAAGAGTAGATTATTAGTTTGACATTTAACTTATTATAGGTTTTATGGTTCTTTGTTTTTTCAAAAATAAATTGAACAAAATCATCAGGATTATATACAATTATATACATACGATTTTAATGAACCTTTTCTAATAATATAGTGAATTGAGTTACAAATTCTAAAGAGGATTAAATAGAAGTACATGACAAAACACCGAATAGTTTTGTTGCCAAACAAAAAAGATGAAGGAGAGTACGATCACTCGATCAGAAGTGCAATTACCAAAATAACGGTCTTCGTTCCTATCCCTTGTTTGGTAACACACTAGCTTGGTTTCATGGTCAGCATTTTACAATGATCTCGTTCGCCATTCTATTAAATACACGATGGTGTTGACAAGTTTTCTGTACTCCCTTTAGTATTGTCCTCAAAGTTTTTTATAGTCATGACAATTTGGCAAGACTTAAACTTAAGTGTCCTAACCAACCAAGGAGCATAAAGAATCAGTCACCTTTGAGTCCGCGAATCGTGATGAACAGTTGAACACTCGAACCATAAAAGACACCACGCAATAACGCGAAGCATGTTATGGTAATAATATTTCAAAACTACCAAGTACCCATGTCCAACACATAAAATTGTGAGTTTTAAGATGGTGCTTCCACCCTCCCGCATGATTCTACGTACACCAAAACTAACATTTTGGCTATGTTTAATATTGTTTATCATCCTCTTATTTCGTCCTATGTTTTTTAGAGGATTAATTCATACCATTCTATATTCTTTTTCTTCGACATACTCAAATACCAAAAAGATGTTGATGGTAAAATTTGGGTACAAAGGAGAAAGTGAATAACAAATACATATAGTGGTGGTCAGGTAGAGCTTATTTATTAATCATAATAATTAAAAAAGGGAAGTGCACAACACCTTGCTAGAGAATTTGGATGAAATCCCGTCATTTCTTTCCATCACAAGAGGCTCAAGCTACCCGACCATGTCCGCATAATTGGGATCAAAAAGACCACTTTGTTGCCAAAATGCTGTTGAAAAAGAGTCTGACATAAACATGGCAATTCATAAACTAAATATCTTTTTCTTTTCCAATCAAAGGAGTGTCATCATCAAGACACTATTGTTATTTCTTTAAAATAGCAGTTCTCCAAAGAAAATGAGAATGTTTCGTCGGAAGAGAAAAAGGGAATGTTTAGTTGAGGCCTTTAGCAAAGGTCCATAGTCCATACAGTTTAATGTCAGGGGAATTAATTCCTTTTTAGATTTTTTGGCCACTCAGCCTTCAAATTAGGCTATATTTTTTAGGGCCATCTTCTGATTTCTTTCGAGTCCGTCAATGTATCTTATTAAGGACTTTTTCGAGGGTCTCGAAATGTTTCAAAATGATTCTCAGTTGGTCAAGGACCCTTTCATTGCTTGATTGGCATGCATAAAAGGCTTTCTACGGTTTATTAATTTCCATCTTTTTTGTTCCATCCTAAAGTAGCTCTAAAGGCTACAAATGTCTATTCTAAGGCATGAACATGCGTTCAAATGGTCTCCTATCACCCTGGGATGCATCCTACGGGTCCTTTGATAGGTCCTAAAAATGTTCAAAAATGTTTATTATAGGCTTTGAATTTGGTTGTTTTGGGGCTAACTCTAAAATTCTTTGAGCTTGAATTGATCATGTTATTTTTATGGAACCTTCTTGAGGGCTTCAAGATGCTTTAGGATGACTTCCAAGTGGCTATGATCCTCTACGTTACCTCAATATATTTCTTTCAGTATCTTCAAGCGCAACTATATGCCCGTCCTAAGGCATGGATCGAATATGCTTCAAAATGGTCTTCCATGATCCTAAGATACATCCAAGGGGTTTGTTGCCTATGCTAGGGGAATGTTCAAAAGCATTTATTATAGCCTTGAAATTCAATTACATTTGAGTAATTTTTGGACTTTTTTAGGCCTTTTTTATCCGAATTAATTTCTCCCCGAGGGACTTAAAATAACTTCCAGGTGGTGGAAACTCTTTACATTGCCCGAAAGTTCCTTCCATGACTTGTTTTGTGTCTTTATAGTTCTACCCTGGAGTAATTTCAAAAGCCATTATATGTCTGTTCTAAGGCGTGGACATGCTTTCACATAGCCTCTAATAATGATCGTAGGATGCATCTCATGGGGTTAGTTGGCCGGGTACAAAGAAAGTATGAAAGCGTCTTTATATTTATAAGCCTCAAATTTGGTTGTTTTGGGGCTAATTTTGGGACGAGCTTAGTGATGTTCTATATATAGATTCTTCTACAAGGACTTGGGATGCTTTGAGTTGACTCAGGGGTGGTTGTGAGCCTTTATATTACCTCAAGTCGTCTTGTATTTTTTTGGTTTTACTTGGCTTGAAGGTGAGAAACGAGTCATTTGGGTCAAGTATGGATTAGGCCACTTCTGTTTCGCTAATGCTTATTTTGGGGTCTCGTTAGGATCGAATTAGCTACTTTCGGGTGGTTTTGTTTTGAGTATATGCAATCGATTCGGGTAAATGTTCGGTCTACAAAGTAACTTCATTTTGTATAAAGTGTGACATTGAGAATTTTCTTATACTCGGAGATCATATGTTATTTCCGAAATTAAAAAGGATGTTTCCAGGTTGTATGCCACAAGTGACAAGTCTTCATCATTTTCGCGTTGATGTACTTTCAAGTGTTATTGATCAATAATCGATCGCATGCACTTGAAAGTTTGTTAGTTGACAAAAACAAGGAAATACTTATTAAATTAATTTGTATGTTTTGCTTTAGTACCGCTAATGATCAATTTTCATTATCATATGACTTATGTATCATATCTATCTATATATACTAATATATTAAAAGGTGTTCATTAACAAGGAACTGTGCCACGTGCCGCTATCCCTTATAGTGTTGACTTCATGTACTACACATACAATAAAAAAAATTAGAAAATGTAAGGTATAAGATTTGATCCCATGACCTCAAGCTTGTATACTAAAGTCTTAACCACTAAACCAAGTAATGTTTGGTGTTATAATTTCAATGTAAAATACTAATAAATGAAAATTATGATTACCTGGGGTATAGCCCGGGTCTAAATACTAGTATATATATAGTTTTAGGTATATGTTAGTTTCATAGTTGCATTTCATTACTTAAATAATTATTGTGTTTTAGTACTTTTGGTGTTTTTAGGAATAATTTTAGGTATGAGAAAGTACTTGGAGTATGCAACAAAGTATTATAATTATAAATGACAAATATGAGATAATATTAATGTAAATTACAGAGTGTTATAATAATATGGTATAGTTCATGTTGATTCAGGTCAAGTTATTTTGGGTACGTCTGATATGGATTGGGTTATTTCATGTTTCGAGTTAACTTCGGGACACCATCTTTTGGTCTGGTTTGATCGAGTCTCGGATCTTGGATCAAGTAGTTGAGGTCGCGTTAGTTTTGCAGGTCTAATTTTATTATTATCTTTATAGGTATATGATATAAATTGCATAAGTAATAATTAAACTTAGAATTATTACACTTTTACTAGTCATGTTTATTTCTAAAAGTGACAAAAAAGAAATTGAAAACTACGCTTTAAGTTACCACTTCGTTCTAGGTTCCAAGAAAATTGAAAATTTTAAAATTAATTAAAAAAAAAAGAAGTTTCTTAAATCTAATCTTAGTAATTTAGGGTTGGTAAGTTTAATATTTCATGAGACACGTTTTATATTTCTTAAATAGGAAACTGAAACTTGCAAGTTCAAACAGAACTTTTCTAAGCCTTTGATTTAGAGCTTAATTCCTAAAGGTAATTTTACCTCTAAGATTCCATTCAAATACAATGAAGAGCTCAAATAGAGAATTAATTATGTCAAGCTCAACATATGTATGGCTGTAGCCTGTAATAAATAAAATGGAGTTAAAAAGTTTGAATGATGGGAATGAAAAAAGAGAAAAGGTGAAAGATGATAGTTCTCGCATAATTTATGACATGGCCTGACTAAACTGCCTGCCTTTATTTACACTTTTCGCAGTCAACATGCTCAACATGGTCAATCTGAATAATTTATCACATTTAACTTAAGAAATCATAAGATCATCAACCTTTCAAAAACAAAAGAAAATAAACAAATTAAAACTTAATGAAAGGTTATTCATGCCCATTAATAACTACCATCAATATTTTTAGAAACTATAAAGATTAATTTTTAGATCTACATATTGAAATGAATCCAAAGTAAACACACATGAAATGTGTATTCTTATATATTAATGAAAAAATATGGTCAGAGTTAAAAGAAAAATGGAAAGGAAAAAGGATATACTAATTAAAGACAGAGCGAGGAAAGGGCTACTAATAAATGGCTTGGTCTTATTATTGAAATAGGCTATGTGGAAGTGCATGAATATAAATCCATTGATGGATGATGCGTGTAAGTGTTGGAGATTTAGAGTATTAGATGTATTGGTTTCATGTCACGTGGTTTTAAGTCGCAATGGTTATGGTGGCGTGACTCGAATCAACATAAATTATAGAGTTTATTAATGTATTTATTACATTGATGAAGGAGCGTTCGCTCGGTTAGAGCGAGCGATCAGAATTGGCAAGGATTTTAAAGAACGCGAAAACTGACAAGAGTACGCGAGAAGCGCACGCTTCTGCTTGGAGCGCCCGCTCCTCCTCTGCGCTGTCTTATTTTCGCGTCTCTTCGGTTAGTTTGTAACGGTTACTTGTCATATAATATCAGATGTCCCTGTGTTTCATATCACTCAAATTCATTATCCTATACATGTTTATGAAAGCAACAAGAGAAAACTCACTCTCTTGAAAAGCACAAGTTCATTGTTGATCACATCAAATTCTTTCACACACTTATTCTCATTTAACTATTATGATAGTGAGCGTGATCATCGTTGTTTCTTATTTGTATCTCGAGAGTGAATTCCGTGTAACCCGTACTCAAAGTAAGGGTCGAAATATTGCTTTTGGGAAAGCGTATCGCGCCTAGAAGGTTGTTCATTGTTGTTTCTAATAGTCAAATTTGTGATCCTTCTAACTTATTTGTAGCATTCCTAACAATCCAAAAGCAATAGCTATCGAAGATGACAACGAATTTTCACAAACTAGACAAGTTTGAAGGCGTGGGTTTTCATAGATGGCAAAAGAAGATGCATTTCCTCCTCACCTCTCTAAGTGTGGCATATGTCCTAAGCACTCCCAAACCTGATGAAGTGGAAAATGAAACTGTTGAAGCAACTAGGAAGAGAAACAAAGAACGACGATTACATATGTCGTGGTCACATCCTTAACAATATGTCGGACACTTTGTTTGATGTTTATCAATTTGTTGAATCCGCTAAGATTCTTTGGAATGATTTAGACAGTAAGTATATGGTCGAGGATGCTTCTAGCACTACAAGAAAAGTGGTAATCAACGACGGCTACAAGCCGTCGTTGATGGCTTAAAAAGCCGTCGCTAAATAATCAACGACGGCCAACCGTCGTTGACAGGCAGTCGATAAAAAGATGGTCGCTGATACTAGAATCAACGACCGTCAAGCCGTCGGTGATATTTTCAATGACGGTTTCATGACTATCAGCGACGGTTTATCAAAGCCGACGTTGATCCCCAGTCAACGACTGTTTAAAGCAGACGGTGAGTCAGCGACGGTTTACAACAGTCGCTGGGACACCGACCGTTTTAAACCGTCGGTGATTCACCGACCGTTTCTAACCGTCGGTGTATCACCGACCGTTTTAAACCGTCGGTGATTCACCGTATGTTTTAAACCGTCGTTGATTTCGTTTAATCAACATCTGTTTATAACCGTCGCTCAGATGTTATAGCGGTCGTTGATTTCGTGTCCATGGGTGCATAGAGAACCTTACAGCGACCGCCTAGCTGTCGTTGATTTAATGTTTAACCGTCGCTGTTGTTTCAAAATAATATTATTTAAAATTCTATTGTTCTTAATAATAATTAAACCTGTACCTGCACAGCTGCACCTAAATATACCACGCTAAAGCTGTTTCTCCATCGCATTCAATTTTTTCAATTACAAAAATATGCAATTTTGATATATATTACAATTTACATAGATACTTGTATAATTGCATGAAATAGATTACATTTATGTACACAAAATAGATCCCGATGTCGGGAAATAAAGTAGATGTCGGTGTTTACAAAAAATATATATCGACAAAGCTAGAAACTAATAAGCTAGATGCCGATAAATATAGACACTAAATGTCTATAGTTAGACAAACTACCTAGATTAAATATATGTACGCAAAATAGATCCCGGTGTCGGGAAATAAAGTAGAAGTCGGGTTGAAAAAAAAAATAACCCGACACATCTAGAAACGAAGCGAGATGCCGATAAATATTTACACTACAAGAAAATAGTTAGACTAACTATATCCAACTATAAGTTAGTTACCTAGTTGCCAAAACCAAAAAAACTACACTGTCAAGGGTGGCTCTGTAGCACTACCGCCACCACCAAACCCTGGGTCATCTTCTGGTCTGCGTTGTGGAGGGGGGCCTGCGTTGCAACCTGAGAACATGTGGCCGAAACTAGACATGTTCCTCATCATTTCCTCTACAAGGGCCCGACGCGACTCTTCCACCCGTGCTGTGACCATTGCCTCCACCTCTCCCATCCGTGCAGCGACCTTTGCCTCCACTTGCGCCTCAATCTGAGAAAAAATGGACGGCTCATATGGTTGTGAAGAGCCGCCATCTCCTCGCCCTGATGAAGAGTTGTAGTACAAATGATCTCCCTGACCCAACCCCTGAACTTTTCCTCTGTTCCTCCCCCCAACTGTCTCCCAATACAACAGATCAGGGTTCGGCTGTGACCCCTGAGTGGTACAATGATCCAGCTTCTTATTGTATGTCTTTTGCATTTGGTTAAATATACTCATATTCAAATAATATAAAGTGCCAAAATGGCGTATATTTGGTTCTAACTTTCCTATTTTGTGTATTTTCAATCAAAACAACTTATAATCACATTAAACTAACTATATATATGATGTTTGAGGTGTTTATAACTTAAACTAGCATCAAACTACTCGTATTCATTCATTTTCAAGTGAAATGGCCTAAAATGGCCTATATTAGCCTATGTTTGGTTCTAACTTTCCTATTTTGTGTATTTTCAATCAAAACAACTTATAAATACATTAAACTAACTATATATATGATGTTTGAGGTGTTTATAACTTAAACTAGCATCAAACTACTCGCATTCATTCATTTTCAAGTGAAATGGCCTAAAATGGCCTATATTAGCCTATATTTGGTTCTAACTTTCCTATTTTGTGTATTTTCAATCAAAACAACTTATAATCACATTAAACTAACTATATATATGATGTTTGAGGTGTTTATAACTTAAACTAGCATCAAACTACTTGTATTCATTCATATTCAAGTGAAATGGCCTAAAATGGCCTATATTAGGCTATATTTGGTTCTAACTTTCCTATTTTGTGTATTTTCAATCAAAACAACTTATAATCACATTAAACTAACTATATATATGATTTTTGAGGTGTTTATAACTTAAACTAGCATCAAACTACTCGTATTCATTCATTTTCAAGTGAAATGGCCTAAAATGGCCTATATTAGCCTATATTTGGTTCTAACTTTCCTATTTTGTGTATTTTCAATCAAAACAACTTATAATCACATTAAACTAACTATATATATGATGTTTGAGGTGTTTATAACTTAAACTAGCAACAAACTACTCGTATTCATTCATATTCAAGTGAAATGGCCTAAAATGGCCTATATTAGCCTATATTTGGTTCTAACTTTCCTATTTTGTGTATTTTAAATCAAAACAACTTATAATCACATTAAACTAACCTATTGAAATTCATTCATATTGTTAATCCATTAACATTTCTTGAATAACCTATTGAATAACCTATAGTCACACAAACTCACTTTCGATCTAAACCAATCAAGGTATTCTGCTTCATGTTGCACCCACACATCTTCCCTACGTAGAGTAGGTCGAATTTGAAGAATGTGGTCCTCGAAATCCCTTACAAACATAACAATTGTTCATGTCTAAATTAAAATGAAAGTTAAATTTATAAATAATATGATTAATAACAAGTGTTTTACTTCTCAAATTTTTGTAAGATGCCTGTATTTGCTAACACATATAGGTGTGCACGTTATAGTTCCACTTCAGTTAAAAATCATGTTCCACCTGCCACCTGCATTAGACGGCCGACCACAATTAACCCTGAATAGCTCTGGGACAGTTTCGTCGAGCATCCTATCAACTTCATCATTTACATTACGACCTGAATCTCTTGTCTTAGTATCCACTCCTTGCTGAAAGTAGTTTGAACAGAAGTTTGCAATCTCTTCACACAAGTACGAATTACAAATAAAACCCTTCACACGAGCCTTGTTACCAATTTTGCGTTTCAAATGATTGAGGAACCTAATAAGGTGGTTATAAAAAAGAGTTACACAATTGCGAACAACAATAAAAAAGGATATATGAAAATGAAGGATAAGGTACCTTTCAAAGGGATACATCCAATGGTATTGCACGGGACCACATAGCCTAGCTTTGCGTGGAAGGTGAACTGGTAAGTGTTCCATGGAATTGAAGAATGATGGTGGGAAAATCTTTTCGAGTTTACAAAGGATCTCGGCTATGTCCTTTTCCAATCTTTCCATGTCACTTACTGTGATGGTGGAGCAACACAAATCAAGGAAAAAAAGGCTAATCTCAGTGACAACTTTCCACACATGAACCGGAAGCAACTCCTTTAATGCAATCGGCAATAATCTTTCCATGAAGACATGACAATCATGGCTTTTCATACTGTGCAGCTTACCGGACTGCATGTCCACACATCTTGTTAAGTCGGAAGCATAGCCATCGGGAAATTTCAAATCTCTGACCCAGTTGCATAATACTTTCCTTTGGGACTTGTCCAGTGCGAAATGTGCTTTTGGTGGAGTTTCTTTTCCGTTTGCATCCTTGGTGACATGAAGTTGAGGCCTTTTGCACAATTTAGCAATGTCTTTTCTAGATGCAACGGTGTCCGCTGTCCTGTTTTTTCACATCCATAATCGTGTGAATGAGTTGGTCGAAGAAGTTTTTCTCAATGTGCATGACGTCAAGGTTGTGACGAAGATGCAGATCTTTCCAGTATGGGAGCTCCCAAAGACAGCTTTGTTTGAACCACCCATTTTTCAACTTCTTCAAAGCGTTAAGTGCATCTCGGTCCATCTGTAGCCTTTGGCAAGTCTTTAACACATGACCACAACTCCTCCCCAGACATGATGTGTGGTGGAGACCCTTTTTCAACCTTATTTCGCAAAAAGCTACTTTGTTTTTACGAAAAGGATGATCTTGAGGAAGGAATTGACGGTGACAATCAAACCAAGAAACTTTACCCCCATGCTCGAGCCAAAAAGCTTTGGATTTATCCATACAATAAGGACAAGCCTTTTTCCCAGCGGTGGACCAGCCAGATAACATACCGTAAGAAGGAAAATCATTTATTGTCCAAAGAATGGCGGCACGCATATTGAAATTTTGTTTCCTAGAAATGTCATAAGTAGTTGCTCCAACATCCCATAATTGCTTCAATTCCTTGATTAAGGGTTGCATGTACACATCCAAGTTTCCCTTCAGATTTTTAGGACCAGGAACGAGCAACGAAAGGAACATGAAGGGTTTTTTCATGCACATCGATGGCGGCAAGTTGTACGGGGTTAAGATGACCAGCCAACATTAATATTGACCCTCAAACTTTCCATGTGGACCAAACCCATCTGTACACAAACCGAGCCGAACATTCCTAGGCTCAGATGCAAATTCGCCAAAGGATCTATCCAAATGCTTCCAAGCTTCACTGTCGCTAGGGTGAGCCATTTTGTCTCCGGCTCTTGGATTTTTGGCATGCCATGTCATTTCTTCAGCAACGTTCTTTGTTGCATACAACCTCTGCAATCTCGGTGTGATTGGGAAATAAATCAGAACTTTCATTGGAACTAAAGACCCCTTAGAAGTCCTCTTGTATCTGTCGCAATCGCACACTCTACATCTGTCCAAGTGTGCATCAGTTCTCCAAAATAACATACAACCTTTGGGCCAAGCATGAATCTTTTTGTGGGGAAGCTCTAATCCCTCCAAGATCTTCTTCGTATCGTAAAATGTGTCACTCATGTTGTTGTTGTTAGGTATTGCTTCTTTCATTAATGAAGCAAAAGCATCAACACACCTATGTGGCAAATTGTACTCACACTTCAAAGATACTATTCTAGATGTCATTTCCAACACAGACATGGAGCTCCCGTCGTACAACGGTTCCTCAGAAGCCTTTAATAGGTCAAGAAACACCTTTGCTTGAGGATTAGGCTCCTCCTCCATTCCACTAGGCTCTTCAACAGTGGACGGTTCCGGGTTATTCCCAAGAGCATCGAAAACCATTTCACGGTATGGATTAGATAGCTCTTCTGCGGGTTGAGGTAACTCTTCACCATGAGAATACCAACCGTAGTAATCAGGTATAAATCCCTTGCTATATAAATGCACTTTAACCGTGTCTGCGGCATGCATACATCTGTTCTTGCATTTCGAACACGGACATCTAACTTCATCCTTACCTGGGCTTTCGGGATTTACTTTGCAAAAGTCAATGAATTCATCAACCCTCCTCAAGAACTCGGGCCTCAAGTTACGCACATTGTCATATCTATCATACATCCACCAACGCTCCTTCCGTTTCATGGTGACCAATTCTACAATTCTAAACCATTTCAATCACAATACTCATTAACAACCATCATACGTACAATTAAAACATTTGTGTGAAATGCATATAGATTTAAAATGATGTCCAAAGGTCCTTATCACTCCAACCTAACCCATTCTTGGACGTCTAACCCCACTAGTGAATGTATGCCAACTATTCGCTCCTACGTAAAATCCGGCAGCATTTCCCATGAGTTCTCCAAGTACACAATGTGAGCTTCGTAAAAGCTTACATATGTACCCAGAGAACAACATAGAGAAACAACATCACCGGATATTACATAGAATTGAAAAAAAGGCATACATTCACCACCTAAGTGAGGTCAAACGTCCAAGAACAGTCCCAATCAGGGACATTCAAGATATACTCCTAATGAATATACCTTGAACGGGCATCTAGGCACATGATGATGCAAACGAGATGTAGCAAGTGAAAAAAGACCGAAAGCGGTGACTTTCGAAAGCAAAGCTAAGCACATCATTAGCCAGATACAACAAGTAAGCATCACTCGCAATCAAAAACCATTGAATTCACCATCATCTTAGAAATCATCAATCACCAAAAAATTAACATAAAAAACACAATAGAATAACAAGTAATTACCCATTTAGCACAAAATTAGTTGGAGAAGTGAAACTCAAATCAATAAATAAATAAAAGGCAGATCCAAAAACATATATGAAGAGAGAGAAAAGTAAGGAATGTACCTAGAGGCGGCAGGGCTCCGGCACAGGCGGATGGCAGTCGGGTGTTTGGCCACCTACATTGACAAAGCCGAATGACGTTTTGGTGAGTGCCAAAAATTAAAAAAAATAATAATTAACAAAGCCGAATGACGGTTTGGGTATTACCGGTGGCGAGGAGAAAGATTTGGAGAGAGACTCGATTATCCGGCGGCCTACAGAACACAGCTAAGATGTTGATTAGAAACCAAAAATTGCAGAAATAGTGCGTAAAAAATTTGATGTAATAAATCAACAGCGCAAATTCAATTCCATTAACACAACAACATCCAAACACATCCATTTCAATTTACCATTCGCTCCAATCGAGAAAACTCAATGCAACTACATAAGAACAACATTGAATTAAATGACATAATTATCCTTGAGAGCATAAACACAATGCCACTACACAAGAACAAGGTAATGAACACACTAACATGCTTAATTGTAAGCTCTAACTGATTACTATTATAAGAACATCCAAAACAAACAAAAATACACAAGAAGAAATACCGCTGACATGTAAGAAGAAATACAGCTGCCATGTGTCAAATGGAGATTCACATCATTTTTTATCATGTTTTATGGAAGTTGTATACAGCACAATCATGATATTTGAGAAACAAGAATGATCATATACTAATTCTTTCAGATACGCAAAAATCACCAACTTGTAAAAATGACACTAAAATCAGGGAACACATAAAAAAACTGATAAAGTAGGTAAACTAATTTTGTTTTCTTGCATCTTACATAAACATAAACCTGAATTTCAGTAAAAACTAATCGATCAAATCCATCTATTGATTCAAAATCTATGATTTCTTAATTCACGAATAGAAAAGAATTTGGTTGTTCTTATGTCCCCCATCAATCAGAAAATATACTAATTAAGCTTTGAAAAATCAGATCAAAACTCAAAGATTGAAACTTTAAGCTCCGAAAAGTTGGTGTTGTTTCCACCCACCAATTCCAATGATTGTAAGAAAAGAGAGGCAAGGTTGATACAACTTCTTACTACATAACCATCGACAATTTAGTCCCGAATCTAGAAATCAAAGAGAGGTCGCTATTATACTTAATAGAAAAAGAGATGAATATTGGAAAATTGCAACAACAAATCAAAGCATGACCACCATAATTAAATGAAATTAGAGTTTATCCAATGTTTTGGCCACCTATATCCCAAAAACCCAAATTTTAGGGTTTGGTTTCATTAACAAAAATTAAAAAAAAAGAAAGAAAATGAAGCAGATCTAACCAGCGGCAAAGAGACGGTCCGGCAGGTGGGGAGAGAAAATGAGGGTGTCGCCGTTCCGTATTTCCGTGTTTCCTCAGCGATTACTCTTCAACTATCTCTCTCCTCCGTCTTTCCGGCGCCGATGAACGGAGATAATTTTCCAAGTTATTGGGGTGAATGAAGGCGGGGGTTTTGGCGGGAGTGAGGAGAGAGAAAGTGGTGGACTGAGAAAAAAAAAAGGAGAGAGAAAGGGAGAGCAGCGACGGGAAACTGGAAAGAGGAGTGAAAGGGGCAACTTTCCTCTTTTAAGTTGTCGTTGAAACACCGACAGTTAAAGACCGTCGCTTAAAGGGAAAAAATATTAGTCTGCTTTTCAAGAATACAACGACGGCTAAAAACCGTCGTTGTATAACCGTCGTTATTTTCTTAAAAAGCGGTAGGTGTTCACCGACGGCTTAAAGCCGTCGTTATTTGTCTTATAACGACCGTTATCTAAACCGTCGCTGGTAAGCGGTCGTTGTTTTAGCATTTTCTTGTAGTGTAGTAAGAAATTTTTTGTTAGTAATTTCAATAACTTTAAAATGATTGATTCAAGGCCTATCATGGAACAATTTCATGAAATTCAAAGAATCTTAGGGAGTTTTAAGCAACACAACATTGTAATGGATGAGACCTTTTTTTTGTTTCTTCTATAATTGATAAATTGCCACCTAGTTGGAAGGATGTTAGAGATTCTTTAAAGCATAGGAAAGATGATATGAATGTTGAACAATTGGGTGCCCATCTTCGGATTGAAGAGGGCATTCGGGTCCAAGATGGACATAAGGATGTCAATCCTAATTCTTCCACCGTTAACATGGTGGAGGAGGGTAAATCAAAGGAGTCTTCTAATCCTAAGAAGAGGGCTAACAATTTCACCAAAGGCAACAATGGGAAGAAGCCTAAGTTTAGTGGAGGTGCTCAACGAGGTTGTTGGAATGTGGAAAGCCCGGTCACTTCAAGAAGGATTGCACCATTTGGAAGAAGAAATTGAACAAAAAGAATGGTCGGAATGACGAGTCTAGCCAAACCCATGCCAAACAAGGTATGAGTAAACAAGTTTCACTTAATTCAAATCTGAATTTTGTGTGTATAATTTCTGAAATCTTTTGTATACAGGATCGATTCGGGAGCATCAAGACATGTATGCAAGGAGCGGTCTCTATTCAAGACCTTCAAGGAGGTTGACAATGGAGAAGTTCTTTACATGGGAAATGATTCTACGGCTAAGATTCTAGGCATAGGACAAGTAGAATTAGTTTTTAGTTCCGGAAAGCCTCTTATTTTAAGAGATGTGTTGTATGCTCCGGAACTTAGGAAAAATTTAGTCTCTGGTGCTACCTTGAATCGATTAGGTTTTAAAATGGTGTTTGAAGCTGATAAATTTATATTGTCTAAGGGTGGTACATTTGTAGGACTTGGTTATCTTTGTAATAGATAGTTTAAACTTAGTACTTCTAATGCTTTGAAAGATACTTTGTTTGTTGCTAATGACAATTCTTCTCTATGGCATAATAGACTTGGTCATGTTAACTATAAAAAGTTGTATTCCATGTCTAAGCATGATTTGATTCCCTCTTTTGATCCAAGTATAGAGAAGTATAGAACATGCAAGTTAACAAAGATAACTAGAAAATATTTTCCAAACAATGTGGAAAAGGATACTTCTTTGCTTGATTTGGTGCATAGTGATTTACGTGATTTGCATAGCATTCCTTCCTTAGAGAACAAGAAATACATGATAAATTTTATTGATGATTATTCTCGGTTTTGTTATGTATACTTGTTGTTAACTAAGGATGAAGCCCTTGATAAATTTAAGATCTATAAAAATGAAGTTGAATTGGAACTAAATGACAAAGTTAAATGGTTTAGAACCGATAAAGGTGGTGAATTCTATGACCCAAGTTATTTTCAATCTACGGGCATTATACATGAAACAACCGCAACTTATACACCACAACAGAATGGTATAGCGGAAAGAAAGAATAGAACTTTGCAAGAAATGGTAAGCGATGGTTTTTGGGGAGAAGCTATTTTAACAGCTTGTCATATTTAAACTGAGTTCCAATGAAAAAGAACGAGGTTACCCCATATGAACTTTGGTATTAAAGTAAACCAAACTTGAGTTATCTCAAAGTTTGGGGATATAGGGTAATTGTAAAAGTGCCGAAACCCAAACGTAAAAAGTTGGGTGAAAGGGGAGTTGGGTGCATCTTTATAGAGTATGCTCTTCATAGCAAATCCTATAGGTTCTATGTTATAGAACAAAATGACGTTTGGTCAATTCACACTATTATGGAGTCAAGAGATGCAATTTTTGATGAAAACAGATATTCATCAATTCCTAGACCAAAGGATATTACTCCTAAAACCAATATTCAAGCAATTGATCAAACTAACATTGATCAAGGAGTTGAAATTGATCAAACCAACATTGATCAAGAAGTCGATGAACAAACTCTTGATGAGAATGTTGCATCAACATCATCACAACCTAGGAGAAGTAAAAGGGTGAGAAAAGAGAAATCTTTCGGCCCGAATTTTCATGTATATTTGGTTGAAGGATCAAGGAGTTCCATAGTGACTAAGTTTCCATATATATTTAATGTGCAAGAGGATCCTTTAGCGTTTAATGAGGCTATGAGGTCTCAAGATGCCGCTTTTTGGAAAGAGGCAATCGATGATGAGATGGATTCCATCATGATAAATAACACTTGGGTTCTAGCTGATTTACCTCCTAAGTGTAAACCAATAGGGTGTAAATAGATTTTCAAAAAGAAAATGAAACTGGATGGGACTATTGATAAGTTCAAAGCCCGTCTTGTGGCTCAAGGTTTTTCACAAAAACCGGGTATTGATATTTTCAATACATATGCACCCGTTGCTAGAATCTCTACCATTAATAGCTCTTGTGGCTATTCATAAGCTTGTGATCCATCAAATGGATGTCAAGACGACGTTCTTGAATGGAGAACTAGAGGAAGAGGTTTACATGCGACAACCGGAAGGGTTTGTTGTGAAAGGTCAAGAGCATAAAGTATGCAAGTTAATTAAATCTTTGTATGGGCTAAAACAAGCACCAAAGCAATGGCATCAAAAGTTTGATGAGGTTACGTTGTCTAATGGTTTCAAATCGAACAATTCGAACAAATGTGTATATAGCAAATTTAATGACAACGGTAATGGTGGCATGATTTGTCTATATGTAGATGACATGTTGATTTTTGGAACGGATTTGTCACAAGTTGAATGGACAAAATCTTTTCTATCTTCAAAATTCTCCATGAAAGATTTGGGGGAGGCGGATGTCATCTTAGGTATAAGAATTATGAGAGACAATGGAAAATTGATCTTGTCACAATCTCATTAGATTGAGAAAGCGCTCAAGAAGTTTAATGTTAGTAATTGTTCTCTTGTTTCAACTCCTATGGACCCAAGTGAAAAATTGTTGCCAAATGATGGTAATGCCGTGTCTCAACTTGAGTATGTGAGGGTTATAGGTTGTTTGATGTATGCTATGACGAGTACTACGCCGCATATCGCGTTTGCGGTGGAGAAATTAAGTAGATATACTAGTAATCCTAGTATGGAACATTGGCAAGCTATTCGTCGAGTATTAAAGTATTTGAGGAAAACCATGGATTATGGTTTGTCCTATAGTGGATATCCTTTGGTTTTAGAGGGGTATTCGGATGCAAGTTGGATCTCTAATAGAGAAGATCATTCCTCCACAAGTGGATGGGTATTCCTCCTTGGGGGGAGGTGCTATATCTTGGGCTTCCAAGAAACAAACTTGCATTGCGGATTCTTCAATGACATCAGAGTTTATCGCTTTGTCATCGGCAAGCAAAGAAGCCGAGTGGTTAAGGAATCTCATGTTTGAGATACCTTTGTTGCCAAAATCGATTTCACCTATTGATATACATTGTGATAGTGATGCAGCATTGGCAAGGGCTTATAGTCAAGTTTACAATGGTAAATCAAGGCACATCGGTGTGAGACATAGCTATGTCCAAGGATTGATCAAAGATAGTGCTATTACAGTTGACTATGTAAGAACTACGTATAATCTAGCGGATTGCTTCACTAAGGCTTTAGCTAGAGATACGGTAAAGAGGATGGCAATCGGTTTAGGATTGGCGCCCATTGATAATCACGAGTAGGGAAATCTTAACTTAACGCCCAATAAGACGTTGGTTCTTGAGTTAGATAAGATTAATTTCCTTATTTGATGATTAAAAGAACTAACGTAATCATCCAAGGTAAAGTTCTTTAAATATGTGATGATTTAAGAGGTTGTATAATCTTAATAGGTCTCTTAACATTATGCTTTATCACAGGAGCATGTTCTTCTAAGAGATCTACCTATGTAAGTGCAATGTTTGGCCGCTTTAAGGAGCTAGGCATAGCTTTGATGTACTTATGAATGATACGGACACATGTCTATTTTAGTGTCAATATATAATGAGAACAAGTATTTAATCTTGTGTGTATAATATCTTCAAGTGTTCATTATGTATTGCTAATGGTTCAAACGTTTAACGACACCATTTGGATACTAATTCTTGGAATGTGTATTGTACTAAGTGGAAGTTCAAGTCTTTGTACACTTTCATATGAGGTTGTTTTTGTAGTGATGATGTGTGTGCTAGTAATACAATTGGATACTCTAAATGGGGGAGGATTGTTGGAGATTTAGAGTATTAGATGTATTGGTTTCATGTCACGTGGTTTTGAGTCGCAATGGTTATGGTGGCGTGACTCGAATCAACATGAATTATAGAGTTTATTAATGTATTTATTAGATTGATGAAGGAGCGTTCGCTCGGTTAGAGCGAGCGATCAAAATTGGCAGGGATTTTAAAGAATGCGAAAACTGACAAGAGTGCGCGGGGAGCGCCCGCTCCTCCTCTGCGCTGTCTTATTTTCGCGTTTCTTCGGTTAGTTTGTGACAGTTACTTGTCATATAATACCGGATGTTCCTGTGTTTCATATCACTCTAATTCATTGTCCTATACATGTTTATGAAAGCAACAAGAGAAAACTCTCTCTCTTGAAAAGCATAACTTCATTGTTCATCACATCAAATTCTTTCACACACTTATTCTCATTTAACGATTATCATAGTGAGCGTGATCATCGTTGTTTCTTCTTTGTATCTCGAGAGTGAATTCCGTGTAACCCGTGCTCAAAGTAAGG
This sequence comes from Beta lomatogona, assembly GCA_947646795.1. Lineage (NCBI taxonomy): Eukaryota > Viridiplantae > Streptophyta > Magnoliopsida > Caryophyllales > Amaranthaceae > Beta > Beta lomatogona. The sequence goes on from CANSNZ010001286.1 coordinate 550,389, forward strand.
GTCGGAATATTGCTTTTGGGAAAGCGTATCGCGCCTAGAAGATTGTTCATTGTTGTTTCTAGTAGTCAAACTCGTGATCCTTGTAACTTATTTGTAGCATTCCTAACAGTAAGCACAAAGGTAGAAACAAATTTTATTGGATAAACAACTTTAGAGGTTCTATCTTTTAAACAAATTAAAACCCAGTGTGAAGCATGACGTAGTTTAGACAACTTTTTGTATCATGAGCCAATGTTAGTATATGACAAGTTCATAGATTATTGTGGCTGGTGCGTACCATGGAGTAAAGGTATAGTTATTCTTTGTGTTGGAGGCTTGGAGGCGAACCAAGAAGTGGTATATGCAGGTTTCATCACGAAAAAAGATTGGATTGTAGTATTGTACGTGGACTTTTGGCAATACTGAAGCTTATAAAGTTTGAGCAATGATGGTGATTATGGGGAGTAACAGACATATGGAAGCTTGGGAGGTGATGGAGTGGGTGAGCGTGTGAAGAACAGATGATCTTCAAAATGGTTTTTGTTTTTCTTTTTGCCTATCTTTTTTGACAAAAAGGAAATTTCTTATTCATATATATATATATATATATATATATATATATATATATATCGCATCTACAATAATAAATTCAACCGTGAAACTATATAACAAATCTACTTTAAATTTTGAAATCAAGAAAATTAAATTTATGCATACTCGAGTGGGCGTCTCCAAATTCATGGTTTTAGAATGATTTCTATGAATAATTTTCGATGATTTGACATATTTCATAAAGACGGTGACCTTCACAATTCGTGTTGTAATAGTTTTCACTAAAAACTTGTAATATATCTAAGATCATGTCAATTCCTGATCTTGTTCCCTACAATCTTCAACCTGAAGATAAAAAATTAATTAAAGCAACACAACTCGTACTATAGACGAGAATAAATACTCCCAAAAAGAGAGAAAGAAACTCCCATAAACGGAAAAAAACTCATCATTATAAAAACTAAAAGCACATAAATAATATAAAAAATCCATTAGGGGGCTTACGGATGGGTTTTAAAATATATACCGCAAGTGCACGGTGTCTGTTTAGCAGAAACTGACAAATACAGGTCGATCCACAGGGAGATGAGTTCTATAGATTTGTGCTCAATTATTTAACTACTTCAAGAGAGAAGTTTGATTGAATAAATAACAAGTAAACTAGAATAAGCTAGAACATAAAAAGATGGAAGTTTATCAAATAATTAAAAACCTAGGGCAATCGATCGGTCCAACATGCTTATACCAATTTAATCACTACAATATAATTCAACAATACTTGGATTGAGGTTCGAATAATTAGAGTATTTCGTTAATCCTACGGTCGGGCCTTAACAACTCTTAGATCAACATATGCCAGCACGGTCGCTCAACATAATCAGACCTACCTATTGTAACAAGCCTCCAATGAGTATGATATTTCGATTCTAACTCCTATTAGCTAAACATAACCCATGATATTGCACAATTACATGAATTAAACAAGCATAACAAATCAATAGGAAATTACTCTAATTCAATCCAAATATCGAAGAACTTTAAACCACAATCAAATAGGTATAGACATAGCTTCCCTCTCTAAACCCTAGAAAAAGGCTACTCACTCATGATTATAATAAACTCAATAAACATAATGCAAATATAAGAATTCACTAAAATAAGCAAAGTAAAGAAGAATATCGAATGATTGAAGAACTATGAAAACAAAATTGATGAACTTTATAATCTTCAAGGGCAAGAGTTAATACAAAGCTAGAGAGAAAAAAACTAAGTGTTTATCCTCAAAACGCAGATTATAAGATAGTCTCATCGAAAATACTAAAAGCCTATTTATAGTTTTTACAAATCCGGCTAAAAAAGGCAAAAATTAGGTCTCCCGAAAAACCACCAGGTTGACCGAGCCAAACCCCCCAGTCGGGTGACGATGTTCTGAAACTACGATAAAAGGGAAGATTCCACCCGGTCAACCGGGCAAGGCCGCCTGGTCGGGCGCGTAAACAGTGTTGGCGCCTCTTTCGCCCGGTTGGCCGGGAGAACAAGTCTTGTGTATGCTTGAGTTTTGTGGCTCGCCCGGTCGGGCCAAACCGTCCGGTCGACTGGGCAAGCGTGATTTCTCACTCTTTTTCGTGCAATCTTGTCCGAATCACATGTGTAATCTCTCGGATCTTCTATGGGCTATATGTGATCCGTTGGACTTCCTTTCCGCAACTCAAATGAGGGCGCTAAAAGCCTAATCTGCACAAAAACATCTAACACACGGAAACAAGTCCAAACATATCAAATCACACAAAAATCAAGCTCCAAAGAGCTCAAATCAACTATCAAAGGTAAGGGAATTGGGCTAAATAATCTATATAAAATAGATACATCAAAATCCCCCAAGCTAACCTTTTGCTTGTCTCTAAGCAAAACTACACAAATGAGTTACAAGGTATAATTGTTTCACCCCATAGAAAATGCAGTTCGAAAGTATTAGTAGACTCAAAATCAATCAAGATGGCATGCATCACATCAATCAATTATATCAAGCCAACGACCAATCACCGAGAAAGAAAATTAAGCAAGGTCACTGCGCATATTATGCAGATGCTAAGATGGTGCTCACAAGGGAGGGACACTCTTCTCTCATTTTAGTCGCAGGCAAAAGATGTGCCCGATCACTCTCCATTCCCACCATATGTCCCTTCCCAACTCACTACTCTCGTGTGTTTAGAAGGTAACATAATGACACTCAACCTAGTTCAGTCGACTCAGAAATGATACCTACTCTTTAACTTTGATCCATTGACTCACTTTCAATTCAATAATGCAACACATAAAGATCAAGAGGACTTTTAAAGGTTGTAATGGGGCTGAGGTTAAGGGTATGGATCGGAAAAATTTGGGAACGTGGTGGATAAACCAAGCATGGAGGAGCATAGACTAGCAAAACTAGGCCAATGAGACCTTAAAAACTTCACTCATTTATCTCCAAAATCTCACAACATTCACTTCCTCAACTCAATCACCATTTTCACTTTCTTTGAACTTGTTTTGCTTTTCAAACAACACTTTATTCAATAGTTTCAAACTTTTTGTTCTTTTTCTTTCCTCTTTTCTTTATTTTTTTTCTTCTTTCTTTTGGATTTGTTGTTGTTGAACTTCCTTTCTTTCTTTTTTCCAAACACGAAGTAATAAGTCGGTCACATACTAATAATGAACTAACTCCAATTAGCACATGCCACAACATACATAATTATCAAGACAACCCAATCACTCAACTAATGCTTCCCCAAGCTAGGCTTGGGACAAGAATTAAATAAGGCTAAGGAGCTTGTAATGAAGGTTAGTAATCAAAACAGTCAGAAAGGCTTCAGCGGGGCTAGAGATGAAATAATGTAATCAATTACAACTTTGGAGCTAGAAATTATGAAAAGAACTCCTCAATCATGTCAATCATGTACGCACAACAAATTTTCAAAGAGTACAAGATCAAAATTAACCGAGGAACTAATCACACAACAAAGAGGAAGACTGGATGAAAGATAGGCATCCATGGCTCAAGAAAACTCACAGTTTAACCAACTTAGCTCCACAATTAATGCAAGTACCACATGTATCATGCAATCAAGGGTCATGGAAGATTGAAAATCAACTCGAGACTAACAAATACTCATGCCAACTATCATAGATTAAGAGTCCAAAAAATCATTTAAAAATTTTGGGGCACAGGGAAACAATCATGCAACTCATAACTCATGTCAAGCTCGTATTTTTGGTATTTTCTTCAGCAATATTTGATTTTTTTTTGAAAGTAGTGAAACTAAACTAAGGAAAACAATGAACTAAACTAACTACACTACAAAGTAGTAAAAATAATTTTTGTGAGTGAGTGAATTGAAGTGGGATGAAGAAAAGATGGAGGATTTGTGAATGTGGTGTGAGAAAGATGAAGAAAAGTGATGGGAGATGAAGAAAATTGGAGAAGATGGAATTTGTGAATGGAGAAAGGTAGAAAAGGAATTTGGCAATGGAGGTTTTGTGGAGAGAGAGAGGGTTTGAGAGGAATATGAGTGAAAGAGAATGAAAGAAGTGAAATAAGAAAAGAAAAGGAGTCGGCGGAATTAACTAGAGACGCTGAATCGGCTTTCCGCCCGGTCGACCGGGCGAAATTTTTTTCGATTTTTTTTTGGCAGCGCTGGCCCAGGTATCATGGGAGTTATGTCCAGCCGCCTGGTCGGGCTAGTCCGCCCGATCAACCGGGCGAAGTTTTCGTTTACTCTTTGAAACTAGCTAGGCGCCCTGTCAGGAAAACTCGTCCGGTAGGGCAAGTTAAGAGGCCCGGTCGGGCTAACTCACCTGGTCGACCGAGCGACTTTGTTTCAAGCAATTTTTCCCCATGTTGTGATATTGACCCCTTACACACACTAAGCTCGTCCAAATATCAGTACACTCTCTCTCACCTCTATAAAAAAACAAAAAAAATAAAAAAAATAAGAAAAGTAATCTAAACTAGTAAAGAAAAAGAAAGTAAAGACGGGTTGTATCCCGCAAAGTGCTGGTTTAGAAAGGTCCCGCACGACCGTAGTGCCTTAGATTTCAAAGTCGGGGTGCATTGAAGTAGATAACATCTACTTGGCCTATGAAAGCGCCCTCATCGTATAGTTTCAGACGCTGACCATTCACTTTAAACTTCGTCCCCTCTGCATTAGCCACTTCAATGGCTCCATGTGCCTTCACATCAGTGACAATAAAAGGTCCATACCACTTTGACTTAAGCTTTCCAGGAAAAAGCCTTAGTCTAATAGAATTGTATAATAGAATCTTGTCACCAACATGAAACTCGCGCTTCTCGATCATCTTGTCATGAAACTTCTTTGTCTGCTCCTTGTAAAGCTTTTGGTTCTCATAGGCTTCCAGTCGAAGCTCATCTAACTCATTCAACTGAAGAAGTCCTGCCTCACTTGCAACCTCTAAATCCAGGTTAATTTCTTTGACTGCCCAAGCTGAGAGATACTTCATTTCAACTGGTTAATGATAATCTTTGCCATAGACCAACTGATATGGGGTACGGTGGTGCCTAGAGGTGTCTTAAAAGCAGTTCGCAGTGCCCACAAAGTATCATCCAACTTTTGTGACCAATCTTTCCTTGACCTGTTGACTACCTTCTCTAGGATGCGCTTGATCTGACGATTGGAGACTTCAACTTGGCCAGTAGTCTGAGGATGATAAGCCAACCCAACCTTATGAGTGACTCCATATTTCTTCAGTATAGCTTTGAAGGTTCTCTGATGAAAATGAGACCCCCCATCACTGATCAAGACTCTCGGGACTCCAAAGCGAGGAAAAATAATCTTCTTGTAGAGCTTCATGACCACCTTAGAATCATTAGTAGGTGAAGCCACAACTTCAACCCACTTAGTCACATAATCCACATCTACCAATGTATACCTGTTCCCACAAGAAGAAGGGAAAGGTCTCATGAAATCAATGCCCCACACATCAAAGGGCTCAATCTCCAAAATTCCCATCTGTGGCATCTCCTGTCTCTTTGAAATATTTCCCGTTCTTTGACACTCATTGCAAGAAAGGCAAAAGGCACGTGCATCTTTGAAAATAGTAGACCAGTAGAAACCACTCTGGAAGACTCTATAAGCTGTGGCCTGTGAGCCAAGATGTCCACTACAAGGCATACTATGACAGTGTTGTAGGATCCCAGCTATCTCCCAATCATCAACACATCTTCTGAATAAGCCATCTGAGCACTTCTTGTATAGAAGTAGGTGTTCCTAATAGTAATGCTTAGCATCATGATAAAACTTCTTGCCCTGTTGGTAAGTCAAATCAGGAGGATGAGAACCACCAAAACAATAGTTAGCAAAATCAGCATACTATGGGGACTGAATAGACACAACAAAAAGATGATCATCAGGAAAAGAATCATTTATGGGACTATCAGCACTTGACTCAAATCTCAATATGGAGAGATGATCTGCAACGACATTCTCAGCACCCTTCTTGTCACGGATCTCCAAATCAAACTCTTGTAATAAGAGTATCCAACGAATAAGTCGTGGCTTGGCTTCCTTCTTAGCCAATAGATACTTTAGTGCAACATGGTCAATGTGAACAATCACTTTCGAACCTATGAGGTAGGTCCGAAACTTGTCAAGAGCATAGACAATGGCCAATAGCTCCTTCTCAGTAGTAGCATAGCTGACCTGAGCTTTATCCAATGACTTGCTGGCATAGTAAATAGCATGGAGGATCTTGTTCTTTCGTTGGCTAAGCACAATACCAACTGCATAATCACTAGCATCACACATGATCTCGAAAGGAAGACTCCAATCTGGAGGTTGTATGATAGGGGCAGTGATCAATGCTTCCTTAATCATGTCAAAAGACTCCACACAAGCATCAGTAAAATCAAAAGTGGCATCCTTAAGCAACAATTGAGTAAGGGGTTTCACGATTTTAGAAAAATCTTTTATGAATCTGCGATAGAACCCCGCATGACCCAGAAAACTCCTCACTCTCTTGATATTCACAGGAGGAGGAAGTTTCTCAATCACCTCAATTTCTGCTCGGTCAACTTGGAAGCCACGTTCATAAACAAGATGACCAAGTACCACTCCTTCATTGACCATGAAGTGGCACTTTTCCCAATTTAAGACCAAATTAACATCAATACAACGCCTAAGTACTCTAGAAAGATTATGCAAAAACACATCAAAGTTAGACGTATAGACACTGAAATCATCCATAAATACCTCCATGATATTCTCAATGAAATCAGAAAAGATGGCCATCATACATCTTTGAAAGGTGGCAGGGGCGTTACACAAACCAAATGGCATTCGGCGGTAAGCAAAAGTGCCATAAGGACATGTGAACGTCGTCTTCTCCTGATCTTCTGGGTGAATGGGAATCTGAAAGAAACCTGAATATCCATCCAAATAACAGAAAAAACTATGTTTTGCTATTCTTTCTAGCATCTGATCAATAAAAGGGAGGGGGAGTGATCTTTCAAGGTGGCTATGTTTAATCTGCGATAGTCAATACACATTCGCCAACTTGTAACAGTACGAGTAGGAATTAGTTCATCCCTATCATTCTTAACAACAGTAGTCCCCTCTTTTTAGGAGCAACTTGAACCGGGCTCACCCACTTAGAATTTGAGATGGGGTAGACGATGCCCGCGTCAAGTAGTTTCATTATTTCCATCCTCACAACCTCTTGCATATTAGGATTCAAACGTCTTTGAGGTTGTATGCAAGGGCGGTGATTCTCTTCCAAGTTTATTCTATGCATACAAAAATCAGGTTTTAATACCCTTTAGATCATCAATACTATACCCAATAGCCTTTTTGTGCATGTGAAACACTGTAAGAAGTTGTGAAAGCTGGCTAACTGTGAGTTTAGTACTGGCAATCACAGGGCATTCCTCATTATCACAAGAAATGCATATTTGAGGTGAGAAAGTAAAGGTTTAAGTTCTACCTTCTTTACCTGTGGCTCGGAAGTAGAGAAAATAGTCTCCATTACCTCACATTTGACTGCCTCATCAGTATCTAGGCCATCTAGATCAAGAATTTTCTCCAATGGATCATCGGGCAGAAATTGGTGATAATCACCTCCGAAAATCTCTTATAGTACATCAATTCTGCAGCATGTGTACTCATGCATAGGAGACTTAATAGCATTGGTTAGTTTAAAAGTAATAGTATCATCACCAACACTTAAAGTCAGAGAGCCAGATTTAACATCAATAACAGCACCGCAGTACACAAGAAAGGCCTACCCAAAATAATGGGGATCTGACTATCCTCCTCCATATCTAGCACTACAAAATCTACAGTATTATAGAATTTCCCAACCCTGACAGAAACATCCTCTAAAATACCCAAAGGATATTCACAGAACGATCTGCCATTTGCAAAGTAATCTGGGTGCACTTTAAACTCCCAAGTTCAGTTTGTTACAGATAGATAAAGGCATAACAGATACACTAGCTCCTAGATCACATAAAGCCTCATCTATAAACAACGCACCTACATGACAGGGGATGGAAAAACGACCAGGATCCTTTAATTTTGGAGGGATTTTATTTTACATAACAGCACTACACTCTTCAGTTAGAGCAAATCTATCTATACCACCAAAATCCTTTTTCTTAGTAATCATTTCTTTCAAAATTTGGCATAAACAGGCACTTGAGAAATTAAATCAGTAAAAGGAACTGTTACCTTAAGGTTTTTGACCATAGACATGAACTTACCAAGTTGTTGATCAACCTTGAATTGTTGCATCCTGTGGGGGAAAGGTAGTGGTGGAGTAGGAGAATCAGTAACCTTCTCATTTTGCTTCTTTGCTTCATCTACTTTCCCTTGCTCAATTTCAGCTTTTGAGCTATCTTCACCTTCATTTTCATCGACTACATCATTCTTGTCTGGAGGTGGCGAATCATCAGTAGGCATGGGAGAAGCATCATACTGTGTACCGCTTCGAAGACTGACAACATTAGCAGTCTCTTTGGGAATGGGTTGCCCCAACAAATGACCTGGTTGCCTCTGTGCATTATTTTCGGCCACCTGAGCAAGTTGAGTCTGCAAATTTTTGGTAGTGTTCTTCAACTCTTTGATGCTCTCTTCATGACTTTTCTGCATAGAAACCATCATCTTCATCAAATCAGACATAGTGGGTTCTTGAGAGTTGGCATTCTGAGAAGCTTGCTGCTGATAGCCTTGGTGTGAAGGCATATTGAAACTAGGAGGGGGATTCTGATGAGCCCCTTGGGTAATATTGTTGACTGGCAGCATGCTGTGGTGGGTTTTGATGAGGTGGTTGGTATGATGTTTGTGGCATAGGTTGAAGGTTCTGAACATTATTGTTTTTGTAGGAAAAGTTAGGATGATCCCTCCAACCTGGGTTGAATGTGTTGGAGTATGGGTTGTGTGGAGGTCTCTGCTGAAAAGCATTTGCATGCTCCATCTGATTCGGGTCCGGTTGATTATAGGAACAATCATAACCAAAGTGGCCTTGAACACCACACACCTCACAGTAAGAAGAGGTAATAGGAGCCATGGAAGACATCGCATTAATACTCATAGGGGGAGTATTAGACTGTGAAGATTTAAGTGAATCCATCTTCATGCTCAACTGGGCAACTTGTGTAGACAACAGGGCATATGCATCAACATCTAACTTTTTATTTGTAATAGTCCTGGAAGAACTATGATAATTTGCTGCTAAGTTGGCCAGAAAACTGTACCCTTCATCCACCTCCTTGTCTAGGAAAACACCCCCTGCAGATGAATCAATTGTACTCTTGATATGGGGTTGTAGACCATTGTAGAATGCTTGGGTGATGAACCACTTGTCAAGATTGTGGTGTGGGCATTCTCTCTGCAGGTTCTTGAACCTATTCCATGCTTCCTTCAATGTCTCATCAGGTTCTTGTTGGAAAGTAGCAAGCTTGTGTCTGATTTCTGCAGTCTTGGTAGGAGGGTAGTATTCTCTCAAGAATGCTTCAGAAATAGCACTCCACTCAGTTTCTTTAACATCATTCAACCATTTTTGAGCTTTGTCTTTCAAAGAAAACAAAATACCATGACCTTCAACTGATCAGGAGTGACCCTTTGATGCTTAACGGTACGACATAATTGTTGAAACTGTTGTAAACCGTTGGATCATATTAATGAGGGCAGGCTTGATCTCAAAGTTGGCCGCTTGAATGTCAGGCATAGTAGGACCTGTGGAAATGCCACCAAGAGAAGGTACCTCATAAGATTTCAATGACTTAGGAGGCATGATTGACTCTGAAGGACCTTCCGTGGATTTTCCCTGATTAGTAGACTGCTTCTTCTTCTTTTGCTACTTTTTGAGTTGCTGGATGGTTTACTCAAGATCAAGATCAGTTGGAACTGGAGTACCTGTTCTTTTAGACCTGGGCATAAAATAAACGAAGAGAAATGTGCAGTGAGATTGCCTCAATTGGAACTTGCAATTCCAATGAGGTAGCAGAAATAGTTAGAATAATCAATCAAAAAGCTATAAAAACTAGCCGTCTCCCCGGCAACGGCGCCAAAAACTTGATAGGTTTTAAAATATATATCGCAAGTGCACGGTGTCTCTTTAGCAGAAACTGGCAAATACAGGTAGATCCACAGGGAGATGAGTTCTATAGATTTGTGCTCAATTATTTAACTACTTCAAGAGAAAAGTTTGATTGAATAATTAACAACTAAACTAGAATAAGCTATAACATAAAAAGATGGAAGTTTATCAAATAATTAAAAACCTAGGGCAATCGATCGGTCCACCATGCTTATACCAATATAATTCAACAATACTTGGATTGAGGTTCGAATAATTAGAGTATTACGTTAATCCTACGGTCGGGCCTTAACAACTCTTAGATCAACATATGCCAGTACAGTCGCTCAACATAATCAGACCTACCTATTGTAACAAGCCTCTAATGAGTATGATCTTTCGATTCTAACTCCTATTAGCTAAACATAACCCATGATATTGCGCAATTACATGAATTAAACAAGCATAACAAATCAATAGGAAATTACTCTAATTCAATCCAAATATCGAAGAACTTTAAACCACAATCAAATAGGTTTAAACATGGCTTCCCTCTCTAAACCCTAGAAAAAGTCTACTCACTCATGATAATAATAAACTCAATAAACATAATGCAAATATACGAATTCACTAAAATAAGCAAAGTAAAGAAGAATACCGAATGATTGAAAAACTATGAAAACGAAATTGATGATCTTTATAATCTGCAAGGGCAAGAGTTAATACAAAGCTAGAGAGAAAAAGACTAAGTTTTTATCCTCAAAACGCAAAAAATAAGATAGTCTCATCGAAAATCTAATCCCCCGTAAATTTATTGGATTTTATAAATATATTTTCATGTATAATTATTTATATTTAAATATATTTTAGTATTTTAACGATTTATTTCTTTAAGGATGACTATTTGAAAGTCAAAGAAGTTATTTTAATGATTTATGCAAGTCAAATATTTTATTAAAGTCATGCTTTGAAAAGTATTTGGAATATTTGAAACACTTATTGGATTTAGAAAAGGATTTGTAAATGGGTGTGAGAAGCCCAAACCTTGTAGCTTAACCTATGGTCATTCTCATTTAACTAACCCATCAAAGCCCAACTCTTTATTGGACCCCTAATGGGGGAAACTATAAATACCCTTATTTACACAGATCCCCACACATTAAACACATTTATTTTCTCTCTTTTGCTCCCCTTATTTTCGGCCTTCTCTCTCTCTCTCTCCTCTCTTTTTCTTTTTCTCTCGATTCTTCCTCCTCCCGTCGGTTTTCCGGCCAGCCGCCGGCAACCGCCACCACCGGCGCCACCCGACTGGCAGCAGCAGCGCCGACCGCCGCCGCCCCTCCGCTTTTCGGCGTCCTTCCTCCCTCCTCTTTGTTTGGTTGTTATTTCTTCCTCCTCAAGTTTTTATTTAATGCAAAGTTTGTATTTTTAGGGTTTGTTTTAATAAGTTTATGTTTAAAAAGTTATGATTTGATGATTTGATGATGAATCTAAGATTATATAAATTATGTATTGAAGAAATAAAATTTCAGATTTACTTGTTATGTTAAAATAGGGTTTAAAAATATAAAAGCATGTTTTATAGGTTGGAAAATCATAGTATCATGTTATAGTTTATGGTTTTGGGTTTTCTTATGATTATAAGCATGTTTAAATATGTTTAAAAAGAGTTTTAGTGTATATTATGTTGCTGGAAATTTGGAAAGAGTATTGTTCATGGAGTTTTTATGATTTAAATATGAGTTTTAAGGGTTTTTAATCATCTAGTATACTAGGAGGTTGTACTAAGTAAGTTTTAATGATTGGAAAAGTTTTGTTAAACACTTTTAAGAAGGGTTTAAAGTATTTTATTATTGCTGTAAATTCATGAAGGATTAGTTATGAATTTATATTGGTTATTTTAGGCGGAGAATTCTCTCTAGGCGATTTTTAAGTCTGTTATAGTGGCATCTCAGTTTGTCTACACAAGGTACGTACATACCTATGTGTTGATTGATGTAGTATCATGATTTTAAGAAGGAAAGTTATGTAGTATCATGTATAGGATTATGTTGAGTTCATATATGATATTTATTATGTTGGATTTTTGCATGTTTTATGCTATTGTGTGAACATGTTGAATATGAGATTTATATTAGGAGATTTATATCATGTTTGTATGGAAGATTGATGCAAGCATGTTGGTTGGGAACTTTATTTTTATTAATTCACATGGGGGAATTTATATGTTTATTAGTATTGGATCATGATTGATTATTGTTTCCTTTTTAGTATTTCACTGCTTTATAAGGACCGAGGGCCTTATTTGATAAGTTGATATTTTTATACCTATGAAAGGTAAGTTGGTTGTTGGGTAGGTTCAACAAATAAGAAAGATTGGATTAAAGTTGAAATTAATCTTGGATTGTTAAGTTGTGTGATCACTTATCTAATCCTAAGATAAAAAGAGAAAGTTGTGATTGTTTGTTGATTTTATGATTTGTATTGGTTGTGAGTCATAACAAGTAATAACTGGTAAATCATGTAAAGTGAAACTGGATAGCAATAGCTTTATACTGGTGCACGTCTGAAGTGTTGGACAATTAGGAGTTGGGGTACATGGTGAGCGTGCCATGGCTTTTCCTGGGGCCGGATTGATCTCCATGTCTTGTTTAATTTAAAAAGGTTCCTTGATATGCGGAGTCATGGGAATGTAGGTCATGGAAATGCGGAGTCGCGCCCGTATTTCGTCTTCCAAAGGGAAGGCTAGTTTTAGTTAGACAACTCGGTCCATTGACTATTCCATTTAAAGTAATAAGGATGTTGTTAAAGTTTAGTTCAGTAAAAGTTGTCTTCAAGTTATTATATTATTATTTAGTTCTGTTTACTATTTATTAGTATCATGTTAGGATTGTTTACTTGTTTAGTATGTAGTACTCAGCTTTGCTGATTACGTGCTTTTGTTGTGTATGTTGATCATGGTTTTGCCTTATTGATCTTGTGATGACTCATTTCGATGAGCAGTCTCTAGGGATGAATAGTGCATTGCCTATTTACAGGTTTGAAGATGATGCATCATTGGGATCGGGATTTTGGAGAGCTTGTGTAGTTTATTTACAATACTTTTGAGTTATATTTTCATAGTTGGTTTGGTTTGGTTTTAAGTTGACTTTGGTTTTGTTGGTTGGTTTTGGAGTTGACTTTGTCGTTGACTAAGTTTTAGTTATAAAGTTATTTTATGTTTTCCACTGTAAAATTCTGAATAAGCCGATACGTTTTCACACGGGCGATAATACTTTGATAATTCTCTATGTTTTATATTAAAAATGTATTTTAGAAAAGAGAGAATTGTTGGGGTGTTACAAAGTGGTATCTTGGAGCTTTAGGTTTTATTGGCCTTTCGTGTCAACTTTGACTTTTTTTAGGCGCCTAACTAGCTAGTTATTTAAAATGAATTTCTTAGAATTGAGCTCCTACTTATTCGTGGTATTCAAATTAACTACAAAAAGTTTTTTTTTTCAAGAATCTAATATTGTTTTCGATTCGAATTTTTTTAATGAGGTCCGATTTTTTTTTATTATAGTGTTCGAATTTTTTTTATTGTAGTGTCCGAATTCTACAGCCAAAATAGTACAAATTACAATATGAAATACGTCTCCATTAAAAATCACTGTATACTTTAAATTTCAACCAAAGTTAGAACATTTAACCTGCTTCGAGGGATGAACACAACATTTACGATTCACCATTTCAGAGCTTGAAAACGAAGGAGAAAGCCTAGATCCTTCTGGTTTCTGTTTTTCCCCAACCATAGCTACCAAAATGCAGAATTTCACAAAGAAGAGGAAGTTTTACAGAAGAGGGGAATCTTGGAAGAGAAGAATCTCTAGAGATGAGAAAAAAATTAATGTAATTAATCAATATTAATTTCATTAACGTAACAATTAACGTTCACTTAACGGCAATGGCATTTTGAATTAAAAAAGGAGAGTTGAGGGGCACAGTGTAGAAATCCCATAAACATGGGGTACTATGTAGAAAATGAAAAAACACGAGGGCATAATGCAGAAATCCCATAAACATGGGGTACAACGTAGAAAATGAAAAAATACGAGGGCATAATGCAGAAAAACCCTTTTTTTATGTTGTTCATTTCTAAGTATTTATTTGATTAATTTTCAATACTATAGTTTATTTTATGAGAGATGGGTAGTATAGGAAGGGCATATAGGATAGAAATATTATATGTCTACATTAAATAGTTAGTTCAGCGTGATTATATTTTTCTACCCTGCTAACTGTTTATGTTATTCCTATGCTTTATGTTGTTGGTTATTCTTGCTTATTGTTATTGTTGGGATTATATGTTAAGTGAGAGTACCAGTTGATTATAGAAGTTATAGTTATTGTTATAGATTCCTAGCCATGTCTGAAAGAGAAGATACTAGAGTTGGGAGCTATTACAACCCTATCGTGTTGAGTGATGATGAGAGTGATGGAGGTTATGAGTCTGATGATGATAACTACACCGAACTAGAGTTCATTATGCGTAATGTATTAAGAGCAGGCATGCCTGAAAGTGATGATGAGATTCTTCATGAGATTGACCATGCTAGAGGACAGACCAGGAGTGATATCTACCATGATGCTTTTAGATATAAGACTGATTCTGAGCCAGAGGAGGACGAGCCTCAACCTAAACGGAGATCTACGAGATTTAGAAGATATTGTTATTATAATACTGAGGACATTGATGAATTTGTAGATGAGCTTTTCACTCCAGAGAACTACAGGGAATCAAAGGATAGGACTAATGATGTTTCACCTTAGATTATTTACCTATTTATTTATGCTTTAAAGAATAATGTTGGATGATTCGTCCAGCAGTGGTTTAAATTTATTTCATAGTACCTTTAATTTATTTTTAGGAAAAGTACAGTATTATGGTTGAGAAAATTGTTATTAGCATCTTTTGAGGAATAAAAGTTAAATATTTAGTTAACCAAGTGAGCAAGAATTTATTTTGGGCACACGAATGGGGATACTTTATTTATTTGTTATGACTAAATTTTTATTCCTAAACTGTGTGTTCTTGATGTGAATATTCTTCATGGATGATTGATGATAATTATTATGTAATATTGTTGTAACTTCATGAGAGATTGTTTATTGATGCGATCTTTATGGTCAAATCAAATGTTGCCTTTGTAGAGAATGGCATATAAGTTATGTTTTGAACCTAAAGTAGAGTACGTTAATTTCAGGTCGCGCACTAGAATGGCAAACAATAGTAACGACTTAGCTGCTGCTATTCGCCTTTTGGTGGAGAAATTGACTCAAGAGAGATCTGAGCGTCCCGACTCTACTAGGGACATGTTTGAGAGACTAGCCAAGGTTAAACCACCATACTTTAAGGGGCAAGCTGATCCTACACTTTTAGAGAACAAGATAGAGAGTTTGAGAAAATCTTTGGGGCTGTGAGCTGTCCTGAGAATATGAGAGTAGGTCAGGCTGTGCTGTACCTAAAGGATGAAGCTGATTTGTGGTGGAGAGAAATGGGGCTAGACTGAGTGCTGTTGAGGGATTCAATTGGGATTCTTTTGTTACTGCCTTGAGAGGGAAGTTTTACCCTACTTTTATGAGGAAACAAAAAGCCCAAGAATTTATCAACCTTAGGATAGGGAGTATGATCATTTCTGAGTACTATAGCAAATTCATCGCACTATCGAGGTTTGCACCTGAGGTAGTAGCCATTGAGGAATTAAAGGCTCAAAGGTTTGAGCAAGGTTTGACTGAGGAAATTCAGCTGGGGTTAGGTGGTGAAACTTTTTCATCCCTCGACATTGTTTATAAGGGAAGACTAACCAGGACTACAATAATAAGGGTCAATCTGAGAGAGTGTACCACTGCAAGAAATGCAGTAATAACCATCCTGGTAGAGATTGTAAGGGAGAACCAGTGACATGTAACTACTGCCAGAAGAAGGGCCATTGGGAGTATGAATGCTTTGCTAAGCAAAAGAAAGAGCAAAATGGCAATGGGAATGGTAACCAAGTGAGGTCTGGATTTAACCAGTCGGGAAATCAGAGTTCGAAGCCTGTAAGGGCACAAAACAACCAAGGGAGCTACAATAAGCCTGCTAGTGAGAGCAACAACCAGAGCAAGGCTCCGGGTAAACTGTTCATGATGAGTCGCAATGAAGCTGAACGATCTGCCGACGTAGTTTCCGATACTTTTTCTATTAACTCCATGCTAGTTTAAGCGTTCTTTGATTCGGGGCGACTTATTCTTTTGTTTCGTCATCTGTTATTAAAATTCTGGGATTAGTAGATTTTGAGGTGATTGATTTGCCTGTTAGTATACCTACTGGTGATACCATAAGGTGTACCAAGTTGTTTAAAAATTTGCCTCTGAAGATAGGAGACTGTGTTTTCCCTTCTGATTTGATAGAGTTTAATCTGGGAGACCTAATTCTGGGGATGGATTGGCTAAGTTTATACAAGGCCAAGATAGACTGTGAAGTTCAAAGAGTAGTTTTAATAAACCCTTTGGGAAAGTTGACCTCATATAGACGTTTTGGGAAGTCCAAGAACTTGAAGGTTATTTCTGCGATGCAAGTGAAGAAGTTAATGAAGAAGGGGTGTGAGCTACTTTTCTGTAGTGTGCAAGAAGTGAGTAAAGAAGCGGGAGTGAAGATCAAGGATGTTCCAATCGTGAATGAGTTCATGGATGTGTTTCCAAGTGAGATTTCGGGTATGCTGCATGCTAGAGCCGTCGAGTTCACCATAGACTTAATTCCTGGAACTGCACCTATATCTAAAGCACCCTATAGAATGGCACCTCCTGAGATGAGTGAGTTGAAGACGCAGTTGCAAGAGCTGTTCGATAAGGGTTATATTAGACCTAATGCATCCCTTGGGGAGCTCCTGTGATGTTTGTTAAGAAGAAAGATGGGAGTATGGGGTTGTGTATCGATTATAGGGAACTGAATAATGTAACCATCAAGAACAAGTATCCTTTGCCTAGGATAGATGACATATTCGATCAGTTGAATGGAGCGAGCGTGTTCTCGAAGATTGATTTGCGTTCGGGGTATCACCAGTTGAGGGTAGCTGATAAGGGTATACCTAAGACTGCGCTTAGGACTCGTTATGGTCACTATGAGTTCACTGTAATGCCTTTTGGGTTAACTAATGCACCTGCCATATTTATGGACTTAATGAATAGTGTTTTCCATGAGTTCTTAGATAAGTTCGTGGTGGTATTCATTGATGATATCCTGATCTATTCGAAGAATGAAAAAGAACATGATGAACACTTGAGGATTATATTGGAGACGCTTAGGAAGAATCAATTGTATGCCAAGTTCTCTAAGTGTGAGTTTCGTTTGGAGAAAGTAGCATTTTTGGGTCATTACGTATCTAAGGAAGGAGTCTCTATAGATCCTGCTAAGATTCAAGCTGTGAGTGAGTGGCCAACTCCAAAGAATGTCTCTGATATTCGAAGTTTCCTAGGTCTAGCTGGCTATTATAGGAGTTTTGTGAGAGATTTCTCGAAGATAGCGAGGCCAATGACCAATTTGATGAAAAAGGAGTCAAAATTCGAGTGGAGTGAAAAGTGTGAGGAAGTTTTTCTGATTTTACAAGAACATTTGACCTCCGCACCTGTTTTGACCCTGCCTGATAAGAACGAGGGATTTGAGGTGTATAGTGATGCTTCAAAGAATGGTTTGGGATGTGTGTTGCAGTACAATGGGAAGGTGATCGCGTATGCGTCGCGTCCGTTGAAACCTTATGAGGCTAATTACCCTACCCATGATCTAGAGTTAGCTGCTATTGTGTTCGCCTTGAAGATTTGGAGACATTACCTTTATGGGGCAACCTGTAAGATCTTTACTGATCATAAAAGTTTGAAGTATATTTTCACCCAGAAAGACCTCAATATGAGGCAGAGAAGATGGTTGGGTTGATAAAGGATTATGATCTAGACATCCAATATCATGAGGGGAAAGCAAATGTCGTTGCTGATGCGTTGAGTAGGAAGTCGAGTCATAGCATGAATGCCTTGGTAGTTCCTGAAGAGTTGTGTCGAGATATGCAAAGACTTAGCCTGGAAATCTTAAACCCTGGGGAAATCGAGGCAAGATTGAGTGCTTTATCATTGGGGTTGTCAATTTTCGACGAGATCAAATAGGGTCAAGTTGGGGATGAGCACCCAGAGAAGATTAAGGAAAAGATGAGGCAAGGTAAGGAAGTTGATTTTAAGATCCATGAGGATGGTAGTCTGAGATTCAAGGGAAGGTGGTGTGTACCACAAAAATGTGATGAGCTTAAGAATCGTCTTATGGATGAGGGGCATAACACGTCGTATTCTGTGCACCCTGGGGGTGACAAGCTGTATAAGGACCTTAAGCAGATCTATTGGTGGCCAAACATGAAGCGTGAGGTTGCCGAGTTCGTGTCCAAATGTCTAACCTGTCAGAAAATCAAGATAGATCATAAAAGACCCATGGGGAAGGTTCAATCCTTAGTGGTGCCTGGATGGGAGTGGGATTCCATATCGATGATTTTTTTTGCCTAAGACGAGGAATGACAATGATACTATTTGGGTTATTGTGGACCGTCTGACTAAGTCGGCCGTGTTCATTCCGATCAAAGAGACATGGATGAAGAAGCAACTTGCGAAGACATATATTAAGCATGTAGTGAGATTGCATGGGGTTCCAACCGATATTATTTCAGATCGTGATTCGAGATTCCTCTAGAAGTTTTGGCAAAAGGTCCAGTTAAATCTTGGGACAATATTGAAGATGAGTACTGCCTTTCACCCTGTGACCGATGGTCAGACTGAGAGGACTAACCAAACGATGGAAGATATGTTGAGAGCCTATGCTATCGACTTTCAGGGTAGTTGGGAAGACCAATTAGATTTGATTGAGTTTTCATACAACAATAGTTATCATGCGAGTATTAAGATGACACCTTTTGAGGCGTTATATGGAAGAAAGTGTAGAAGTCCTGTTTGCTAGAATGAATTTAGTGAGAATATAGTATTGGGGACCGAATTCATTGAGGAGACCGTCAAGAATGTAAAGTTGATTCAGGCTAGAATTCAAGCTGCTCAAGATAGACAAAAGAGTTATGCCGATTTGAAACGAAGAGAAGACGAGTTCGAAGTAGGTGATAAAGTGTTTATGAAAGTATCACCAACTAAGGGTGTGATGAGATTTGGGAAAAAGGGCAAATTAAGTGCCAAATATGTAGGTCCATATGAGATCCTGCAACGAATTGGGAAGGTAGCTTATAAGTTTGCTTTGCCAATGGAGTTCGAAAATATGCACGTTGTGTTTCATATTTCCCAACTCAAGCGTTATATCCCTGATGAGTGTCATGTCTTGGAGCCTGAGAGGATCCAAATTGATATATAGTAGCCTCACATATGAGGACAGGCCTGTGAAAATTCTTGATAAGAAGGTGCGTAGTACGCGCAATAAGGATGTCAATATCGTGAAAGTGCTTTGGTCGAACCATGAGTCCGAAGAGGCAACGTGGGAAGCTAAAGCTGAAATGAAGAAGAAGTATCCGAAATTATTCCTTGAGGTGAGTTACGAGGGCGTAACTCGTTTTCTTTAAGAGGGTAGAATGCGATAGTATTTCGCGCTTTTCACCTATATTTTATGGTAGTTTTTATGCATTTTTATGCTTATTTTGGCGATTTGCACATATTGGTGCAAAATAAATAGATTCTCCGCACAAGAAAAAGGGGTTCATGAGTAACACAAGTGATTTTCAGTTGTCAAAAAGAGTGCACATGAGTGGCACAAGTATTTCTCCAATGGGAGTTGAGTTAAAAACTTTTGAAAATGTGTGAGTTTTGTCCCGAAACTTCTTTTAAGAGGGGTAGACTGTAATCCCCCATAAATTTATTGGATTGTATAAATATATTTTAATGTATAGTTCTTTATATTTAAATATATTTTAGTATTTTAACGATTTATTTCTTTAAGGTTGACTATTTGAAAGTCAAAGAAGTTATTTGAATGATTTATGCAAGTCAAATATTTTATTAAAGTCATGAGTATTTGAAATATTTGAAACACTTATTGGATTTAGAAAAGGATTTGTAAATGGGTGTGAGGAGCCCAAACCTTATAGCTTAACCTATGGTCATTCTCATTTAACTAACCCATCAAAGCCCAACTCATTATTGGACCCCCTAATGGGGGAAACTATAAATACCCTTATTTACACAAATCCCCACACATTAAACACATTTATTTTCTCTCTCTTCCTCCCCTTATTTTCGGCCTTCTCTCTCTCTCCTCTCTTCATCTTTTTCTCTCGATTCTTCCTCCTCCCGTCGGTTTTCCGGCCAGCCGCCGGCAACCGCCACCACCGGCGCCACCCGACTGGCAGCAGCAGCGCCGACCGCCGCCGCCCCTCCGCTTTCCGGCGTCCTTCCTCCCTCCTCTTTGTTTGGTTGTTATTTCTTCCTCCTCAAGTTTTTATTTAATGCAAAGTGTGTATTTTTAGGGTTTGTTTTAATAAGTTTATGTTTAAAAAGTTATGATTTGATGATGAATCTAAGGTGATATAAATTATGTATTGAAGAAATAAAATTTCAGATTTACTTGTTATGTTAAAATAGGGTTTAAAAATATCAAAGCATGGATTTTTAGGGTTTTATAGGTTGGAAAGTCATAGTATAATGTTATAGTTTATGGTTTTGGTTTTCTTATGATTATAAGCATGTTTAAATATATTTAAAAAGAGTTTTAGTGTATATTATGTTGCTGGAAATTTGGAAAGAGTATTGTTGATGGAGTTTTTATGATTTAAACATGAGTTTTAAGGGTTTTTAATCATCTAGTATAGTAGTATTATACTATGAGGTTGTACTAAGTAAGTTTTAATGATGGGCAAAGTTTTTTAAACACTTTTAAGAAGGGATTAAAGTATTTTATTATTGTTGTAAATTCATGAAGGATTAATTATGAATTTATATTAGTTATTTTAGGTGGAGAATTCTCTCTAGGCGATTTTTAAGTCTGTTATTGTGGCATCTCAGTTTGTCTACACAAGGTATGTACATACCTATGTGTTGATTGATGTAGTATCATGATTTTAAGAAGGAAAGTTATGTAGTATCATGTATAGGATTATGTTGAGTTCATATATGATATCTATTATGTTGGATTTTTGCATGTTTTATGCTATTGTGTGAACATGTTGAATATGAGATTTATATTAGGAGATTTATATCATGTTTGTATGGAAGATTGATGCAAGCATGTTGGTTGGGAACTTTATTTTTATTAATTCACATGGGGGAATTAATATATATGTTTATTAGTATTGGATCATGATTGATCATTGTTCCCTTTTTAGTATTTCACTGCTTTATAAGGACCGAGGGCCTTATTTGATAAGTTGATATTTTTATACCTATGAAAGGTAAGTTGGTTGTTGGCTAGGTTCAACAAAAAAGAAAGATTGGATTAAAGTTGAAATTAATCTTGGATTGTTAAGTTGTGTGATCACTTATCTAATCCTAAGATAAAAAGAGAAAGTTGTGATTGTTTGTTGATTTTATTATTTTTGTTGCTTGTGAGTCATAACAAGTAATAACTAATAAATCATGTAAAGTGAAACTGGATAGCTTTAGAATTTAGACTGGTGCACGTCTGAAGTGTTGGACAATTAGGAGTTGGGGTACATGGTGAGCGTGCCATGGCTTTTCCTGGGGCCGGATTGATCACCATGTCTAGTTTTATTTAAAAAGGTTCCTCGATCGTAGGTCATGGTAAAACGGAGTCGCGCCCGTATTTCGTCTTCCAAAGGGAAGGCTAGTTTTAGTTAGACAACTCGGTCCATTGACTATTCCATTTAAAGTAATAAGGATGTTGTTAAAGTTTAGTAATAAGGATGTTGTTAAAAGTTGTCTGCAAGTTCTTATATTATTATTTATTTCTATTTACTATTTATTAGTATGATGTTAGGATTGTTTACTTGTTTAGTATGTAGTACTCAGCTTTGTTGATTACGTGCTTTTGTTGTGTATGTTGATCACGGCTTTGCCTTATTGATCCTGTGATGACCCATTTCGGTGAGCAGTCTCTAGGGATCAATAGTGCATTGTCTATTTACAGGTTTGAAGATGATGCATCATTGGGGTCGGGATTTTGGAGAGCTTGTGTAGTTTATTTACAATAATTTTAAGTTATATTTTCATAGTTGGTTTGGTTTGGTTTTAAGTTAACTTTGGTTTTGTTGGTTGGTTACGGAGTTGACTTTGTTGTTTACTAAGTTTTAGTTATAAAGTTATTTTATATTTTCCGCTGTAAAGTTCTGAATAAGCCGATACGTTTCACATGTGCGATAATACTTTTATAATTCTCTATGTTTTATATTAAAAAGGTATTTTAGAAATGAGAGAATTGTCGGGGTGTTATAGAAAATACTAAAAGCCTATTTATAGTTTTTACACATTCGGCTAAATAAGGCAAAAATTAGGTCTCCCAAAAAACAGCCTGGTCGGGCGACGGTGTTCTGAAACTACTACAAAATGGAAGATTCCGCCCGGTCAACCGGACTAGGCCGCCCGGTCGGGCGCGTAAAAAGTTTTGGCGCCTCTTTCGCCCGGTTGGCCGGGCGAACAAGTCTTGTGTCTACTTGAGTTTGTGGCTCGCCCGGTAGGGCCAAACCGCCCGGTCGACCGGGCAAGCGTGATTTCTCGCTCTTTGTCGTGCAATCTTGTCCAAATCACTTGTGCAATCTCTCGGATCTTCTATGGGCTATATGTGATACGTTGGACTTCCGTTCCGCAACTCAAATGAGGGCGCTAAACGCCTAATCTGCACAAAAACATATAACACACGGAAACAAGTCCAAACATATCAAATCACACAAAAATCGAGCTCCAAAGAGCTCAAATCAACAATCAAAGCTAAGGGAATTGGGCTAAATAATTTGTATAAAATAGATACGTCACTTACCATCAACTAATTGTTGATGGCAAGCTAATGAAGGAATTTAGAATTTGAGAGGAGAGAAGAGAAAATAGAGAAGAGGAGCTAAAATGAGAGCATACTTATATGGCATTTTTTCAAATGATTGTTGTTGTATGTATGCACCTCTATCTTTATACTACCTTAAGAGTAGAATATGATAACATTATTTGATTTCTCTTAGCAAGCTTTGATGTGCCTTGGCTTAATCTCAATTCGCAAGTACGTACGTAAATGTCTCACACGATGAGTTATTATTAAATAATGTCTTTTAACTTTAAAAAAAATTGGCTTTTAATATTCCAAAATATATATTGTTGGTATGTGAATACATACTCGGTTATTTGCTCATAGCATCACTAACTATTGAAGTGTTTGTGCTAAATAATATTCCGGTGACATTGGAAGGAAGCTAAGGGAATTTTCCGACCCAATTATTAATATTTTATGTATTTTAGATTATTAAAATATTATTAGAAAAATGCTAGTACATATTTATATCTACAAAAATTAGTTACTCTCTCGTGACCAAAACAAACCCCTTCTCTCTCTTATTTACTCTTTCACGTACACTTAAAAAAAAACTATCTCACGTTTAAAAAGCAAAATACTCCACCCATCTTTTTTATTCTTCTTCTTCCCCATTTCACCAACTAATCTGTTAGTGATCTGAAATATGTTTGTGGTCTGACTATACTGATTGAAGCTGGACTTACTCACCTTTATGCAATTTGATGCTCCAAATTTTATGTTGTTAATAATGGTGGGAAGGTCAAGCGAAAGCCCACTACAAGTTTCATTATTTGAATAAAATAAAAATAAAACAGGAAGAAGTGTGCATATGGTGATGAGGGAGGGAAGAGAATGTAGGTCTTAGACTTAATTTTGGCCAATTACTTCTTAATATGCTGAAGTCATTAATGACCCATTTCAAAAACCAATAAATTAATTTTGGTATATTAAAGTAGCATTTTTCAAATAATATTTTAATATCTTAAAATACATTAAAATAAGAAAAAATTGTTAGAACAACCTTTTATAAGCCACTTTTTGTCAAAAACAACCTTTTACAAAAAAAATTGTCAAGAAAAACCTTATACCAAAACTTTTTTGTCATATAAAATCCGTTGACGTCATTCCAGCATTGACCTTATTTCTCCGGCATTGACTAGGTTAATGACTGGAAAAAATCCCTCCAACACCATTTCGCTCTAATTCTTCAGCACTCGAAATGATTTTTCCTCCCTTGCTCCCTATAAACACCCTTTTTTTTCCTTTATCTCTAAAAAAACCCCTAACTTTAATTTGGTTCAAGTGCTCTGCAATTTGTTCGGCAAAATACGGGAGGTCGGCTGGGGTGTAGTTGTTGATCGCTGCTATTGTGCTCCTTTTTTTGTTTTTAATTTGGGATTATTGAATTTTGGGGTTTTAGATGGTGGTGAAGATGGAGGTGGAGGGGGTTGGGTGGAGAGAGAAAGAAGAGGATAATGCAGAAAGGAAGGAGGGAGAGTCCGAAAGGGAGGAGATAAAGGAGCTGTGATGACGCCGACAATGGTGGTGGTATGGTCCGGTTGATTCCAGTGCTAGGTGGCCGGTGGTGGGTAAAAAAAACAAGAAAGATTGTAATATGGATCATTACCTGAATTAATGCATGAGAAATAAGGTCAATGTCGGAGTGACGTTAGTTGGTTTAATGTGAACAAAAAAAAAATTGTTTAAGGTTTGTCTTGATAAAAAAATAAAAAGGTTGTTTTTGACAAAAAGTGGCTTATAAAAGGTTGTTTCAGACATTTTCAAGCTCAATAAGCTTTAAGCTCGATACAATAACGATAAAAGTTATTTGAGGCACATGATTAGGGTTTCCGCTATTGTGCGCTGATTGAACTCTATGGCTCGGAAAAAGAAGACGGTTGCGACGGAGAGTAGTACTCCATTGCCGAAAAGTCTGGTGAAGTGATTGGTAGGCAGGAGAACTCAATCCATCCTAGTAGTGGTGTTCAATCCAATGGAACAGTAACTCAAATGGCTGAAAATATCGCACCAACCCTTGGAAATCAACCGATTCTTTCGACTAAAATCTCATCGAAAAATGATGCTATGCAGAACTAGAAAGCTATCACGGCTCAGAGTAGAATGTCGGATAAAGGTATGGGCCTTTAATTTATTGCTCCTGAATTGGTTGATGGTAAACCCATAGCTAAGTTAGATAAGAATGAGGTATCTAAACTTAGTGAAATTTGGATTAACTCGATTATAGTGTATGTTGTGGGTCAAAATCCTACTCTCACTGCTTTGATTTCATATGTTAAGGCTCACTGGAATCTTACCTCTGAACCTAAAATTTTTAAACATGAAGAAGGGTATTTTGTGGTCAAGCTGGTTAGTGGGGAGGTTAGAGATCGCATATTATTTTCTAGACCTCATATGTTCTATGGTAAACCTATTATAGTGAAGCAATGGTCTCCGAACTTTAATTTTCATTCTGAAATTCTGAAAGTTATTCCCATTTGGGTGAAATTTCCTAATCTGCCTCTACATTATTGGAGTGGTGATTATCTTAGTAGGATTGGTAGCCTATTAGAAATTCTCATTTATGCTGATGAATGTACTCCCAAGGCACTTAGGGTCTCTTTTGCTCGTGTTTTGATAGAAATGGATGTTACCAAAGAGATCCCTACGGAAATTCAAATAGTGGAACCAAGTGGTGTCTCTTTCTCACAGAAAGTCACCTATGATTGGTTACCAGCATTTTGCCCTAAATGTTTGACTATTGGTCATAATTTTGATAACTTAGGACCTACACCTAAACGACATTCTAAGCTGGTTCAGAAATGGGTTCCCAAAGTAACAACACAGATTGCTATTCCTGAGCAACCAGCAACAGAAGTGGCTCTTATTGGAACTAATCCTCCCACTAGTGATCCTATTGTGCTAGTAGATGCTGGGTCAACTGGTGATCCTAGATTTACAGTAGATCTAAGTAAGGAGGTGACTCCAATGACCACTCCTAATGTGTTAGCTCAAAAAGAAGTTCAGAATAACCCTGATGATCAGGGAGCATGGAAGTTAGTTACAAGGAAGTCCCAAGATAAAAACAAGCAACTAGCCTTTCAGTTTGCCAGGGCAGTTAGCTTTCAACATAGTGGACAAAGCTCAGGTGTGCCTGGGGGTGCTAAGGGACCAAACCCTTATTTATCTTGATGTTGATGACATCATGGAATGTGAGGGGTCTTAATGACCCCCTCAAACAAAAAGAAATCAAGCATTTCTTTAATCATCATAGGGTTCATCTTTGTGCACTTTTTGAAACAAGAGTTAGGAGGAATAATGTTGTTAAAGCTAGAAAGAAATTTGGTTCAGATTGGATCTTGGAAGACAATAATGATCATTCTCCTAGGGGCAGAATATGGATAGGTTGGAAACCAGGCATCTTGCAAATTCAAGTACTTTCGAAATCTGAACAAGTTATTGTGGTGGAGGTGGAAACTATGTCTGGTGATATGCAGGTTTGTTTGGCTGCAGTTTATGGTCTCCACACCATTCAGGATAGGAAAGCTCTTTTGCAAGAGCTTTTGCAATTTTCTGAAGAATGCTCTAAACCTCTCATTTTGATTGGTGATTTTAATGCCATAGCCCAGGCTGATGACAGAATTAATGGAGCCCCTGTATCTGAAGCTGCAACACAGGATCTTGCTAATTTCATTATGGAAAGTCAAATGATGGAAGCCCCCTCTACTGGTCTTTTCTATTCATGGAGTAACAAAAGCATTGGTGCTGATAAAGTTGCAAGCAGGATTGACAGGGCCTATGTGAATGAGTTGTGGAGTATGAGATTTCCTGACTTTTCAGTGCATGCCTAGTGGGATTTCAGATATTTCCCCTATCTTGGTTGATATAGGGATGAATGACAGAGGTGGTGGAAGGCCATTCAAGTTTCAAAATATCTTAGCTGATCACGAGAATTTCCTTGATATAGTTCAAACCGCTTGGTTATCTATTGATGGTCACTTCAAAATGCAGAGCTTATGGGCTAAAATTGAAGGCAGTTAAACATTTTGTTAAGCAACTTCATCAGACTGAGTATTCTCAAGCTTCTATAAAAGTTGATGAATTCAGGCACAAACTTGCTAAAATTCAAGCCATGCCTGATATCACTCAGAATGCTCATCTTCAGGCTGATGAAAGACACTGTTATAAACAACTTAGGCATTGGATGAAAGTTGACTACAACATTTGGCAGCAGAAGTCTAGGATTACCTGTATATCTCAGAGTGACACAAATTCCAAGCTCTTCTTTACTTATGCTAAAGCTAGGAAAGCTCAGAATAATATCACTCTGGTTCAGAATGATCATGGTGAGATGCTTCACTCTACTAATACATCCAAGGTGAATTAGTTAATTTCTATACTTCCTTGCTTGGAACTAGAGCTCACTCCCTTGATGCTATTGCTTTGGTGACTATGAGAGCAGGCCCTAGACTGAGTCAGGAGGCTAGTACTCTTTTGATTCAGCCTATTTCTAACCAAGATATTGACAGAGCTTTAAATAGCATTGATGATTCTAAAGCTCCTGGTGTTGATGGGGTTAACTCATATTTCTTTAAAAAGAGTTGGCCTGTGATTAAGGATGTTGTGTATGATGCTGTGAATGAATTTTTTGACAAAGCCTTGTTGCACAAGCCTTTGAATTCTACTTCAATTACTTTCATCCCTAAAGTTGAAAATGCTACTCATGCTAAAGATTTCAGACCAATAGCATGTTGTATTGTCATTTCTAAGATCATTACCAACAGACTGCAAAAGGTTATTAATGAAGTGGTGAATGATTCTCAAGCTGGATTTATGCCTGATAGACACATCTCAGATAACATCCTACTTGCAACTGAATTGATTAGGGTTTATAATAGAAAAGGTATGTCTCCTAGATGTTTTATTAAGGTTGACATCAAGAAAGCTTATGATTCTGTTGAATGGCCTTTTCTTCATAGTATGCTTTGTGAGCTTGGATTTCCTAGCAAATTCATAGGCTGGATCATGGCTTGTATTCACAGTGTGACTTATTCTATCTTGGTCAATGGTAAACCTGCTACCCCTTTTAATGCCAAGAAAGGGTTGAGACAAGGAGATCAACTTTCCCCTTTCTTGTTTGCTTTAAGTATGGAGTATCTTAGCAGGTGTTTGGGTGATTTGAAAAACAATCCTGACTTTAACTTCCATCCCAAAGTGTGAGAGATTGCATCTCACTCATTTTATGTTTGTTGGTGATCTGCTACTCTTTGCTAGAGCAGATCACAGTTCTGTTACTAAAGTGATTCATGCCTTTATGAAGTTCTCTAAGGCTTCTGGTCTTCAAGCTAGCCCTGAGAAGAGTAGTATTTATGTTTCTGGTGTTAATGAGGATGATGCTCAAGCTCTTGCAAATGCTTGTAATATGAACTTGGGATTGCTTCCCTTCAAATATTTAGGGATCCCTCTAAGTTCTAGAAAGCTCGATTTTACTCAGTGCAAGCCTTTAATTGATAAAATAACTGCTAGAGCTCAAGGATGGGTTGCTAAACTCCTCTCTTATGCTGGGAGGCTTCAGCTAGTTAGAAGTATTCTCAGTAGTATGCAAAACTACTGGGGGCATATCTTTCCTCTGCCTAAAAAAGTCATCAAAGCAGTAGAGAATATTTGTCGAAAGTTTCTCTGGACTGGGAATACTCTTGAGTCCAAGAAGGCCCCTGTTGCTTGGTCTACTTTCTATCAGCCTAAAGCTAGTGGGGGTTGGAACTTAGTGAACATGGAGCTGTGGAACAAAGCAGCCATCTTAAAGCTACTGTGGGCTATTGCTTTCAATTCTGACAAATTACGGGTGGAATGGGTTAATGCATACTACATTAAAAAGTTGAATATCACTACAGTGGCTGTTAGTGTCTCTTCCTCTTGGCTGTTGAGGAAAATTATAGACAGCAGGGACTTGTTAAATGTTATTGGAGGCTGGGATGTTATTACAGCTGATGGTAAATTTAGCATCCAGAAGGTTTATAACATTTTGCAAGGGGATTTTCCTAGAGTTGAATGGAAGAGGTTGATTTGTAACAACCAGGCTACTCCTAAGAGTAAGTTTGTTCTCTGGATGGCATGACAGAACAGACTTGCTACCACTGATCGTCTCAGTAATTGGAATATTCCTTGTAACAAAGAATGTAGTCTCTGTGGTGTTGCTGATGAGTCCACTCACCACTTGTTCTTTGAATGTTCGTTTGCTGCTAGTATTTGGTTTCATGTTTGTCAAATTCTTCACTCTCCTGGACATACTAGAGGATTTGATATTCATATAAGACAAGCTATTACAAAAGCTCGAGGTTGTAGCAGATTTGCAAGACTTTACACTATGTCTTTTACTGAGACAATTTATGCAGTTTGGAAGTAGAGAAATAACAAAATTTTTAATGGGGTTTGTGCTCCTAGCCATCATGTTGTCAAAGATATCATCTTTAATGTAGCGTGCAAATGTAAAGAGGCTGATAGAATTTTTTTGTTGTTCTAAGTCCTTTGGTGTGTGTTGCTTGCCTGTGTGCAGCTACTGTGTTGGCCTTCTTTCTGTGTTTGTTCAGTAGTTGGCTTGTTTTTGGGTGTTTGGTTGTATCTCTTTTACCATTATTTTTTTTGGTTGTCAATAATATTTTGAATTGCCAAAAAAACAAAAGGTTGTTTCAAACAAATTTTCCTTAAAATAAATATATAACAATTTTGGTTGGAATATTCCATTACATTCCTTCTCAAGTTACAATATTATCTAGCACAAATACCTCAATACTTGGTGATGTTGAGAGCAAATAGCTGAGTGTGTATTATTTAGCATATACAAACAATAGTTTAGATAATTAAGTGCCAATTTTTCTTCAATTTATAGTTTAGTTGCATGTAAATATAATTCGTGTTGCTCAGTTTTACATTCATTATACACCATGTTCGACTTTTAATTATTATGTGTCATTTAATTAATGTTGTATTATCCATTTAATAGTTAATAGATATTATAGAGTACTCCCTCCGTTCCATTTTAGTTGTCATACTTTGGAAATATTAAAAAAAAATAACGAAACATCATTTATTGTTATGTTTTTCACTTTCTATATTCCTTTTGACTAATAAGAATTAAGTTTAGTGATACATGAATGTTTTTTGTTGTATAAAAACTTGCATTGACAACTATTTTAGGACTCCCTAAAAAGGAAATTTTGGCAATTAAACTGGAGTAGAGGGAGTAATTTTTTAATATTGTATTGATATTATGAAGTATAAGTAAACATCAAGTGTTATTGGATGTAGTCAGGTAGGTAAGGTTTAGAGAAGTTGTAGGTACTCAAAATTGGTTTCTAAATTATGTTGCACTTAATAAGGTCAATCCTTAACGCTACAGACTTGAGCCTCTCCTCCTCTCTCTAAACAAAAAAGCAAACCCTAACCCTAAAAACAACAGCCACCCGCCCTAGGCTCGCCGGTGGCTGGAGACTCAGCCTTGCCATCGGCAAGCCTACTCCAGTTGATGTTTTCCGCAAAGTAACCCCCCCTCCACCCTGCGTCCTCCGTCGTCCAATCCAATACCCCTCGCGTCCTCTGTCGCTCACTCCCCTCCCCCGCGTTCGCCGTCGTCTTGTCCCCACCCGCAGCGTCCTCCGTCGTCTTCTCCCCTTCTCCTCGCGTCCTCTGTCTTCTTTTCCCCATCCCCCTTGTCTTCTGTCGTCTCCTATCTCTCCCCCTTGCTTCGGGTTTTCTTAGTATTTTGTGTTCTTGCTTTTCTTCGCCGTGAGCAACGCCAAATTTCGGCGGTCTCCAGTTCGTCGGTTCCAACCATCGTCGCGTCGGTCAGATTCACTTCCCCCTCCCCTGTTTTTCGTTTGTTGGGTTAGTGTGTTCTTTTACCCTACCCTGTTCTTTAGTCGGGCTTGCCCTCCCCCCTCCCCTATTTTAGTTAGTCGGGATTCCCTCCCCTTTCCCCTCCCATGTTCGAGTGGTTCGGTCGAGTCATCACCCCATCCCCTGTTCGAGTTTTCGGTCGAATCCCCCCTCCCCTATTGTTGGTTGGTTTTGTTCGGGCCTCCCATTCCCTTCCCCCGTAGTTGGGATTCCTTTTCTCCTTCCCCCCTAGCTATGTTAGTTATCAGTTTTGTTGAACCCTAGTTTTGATGATGACAAAGGAACAAAGATGCAAACTAAGTATTGAACTAACAAGTTGCCTAAGTGAATGAATTTCAAGGTATCAATGAAAGGAATAAAGAGAATACTAAGTCAATGAAGAAATCAAGTTGGGATTTTGAGACTAAGTAAAGATGTTTCATGATTTGGTACTAGAGCAGCATTGGAGAAAAAAGACTAAAGCGAGGCTTTTTGTTTCTAGTTCTACTGTAAAGGAACGAGTAAGAATGGTAAGGAACTATGGCAATTTAGAATGAGAATGAGCGTTTGTTCCTTTGTAAGGAACAGACGAACTGGCGCATAATTAATAAGTTAAAGTAACTAACTATTGAAAGGAACTAGACCTAGGATGAAGCATTACAACGGTTAATTATGTCTGTTGAGTAATTTATGCCTAGATTCTAGGTAACCGTTTTAATTAAGGAAACATCTGATTTAAGGAAAATCTTTTTCAGGAAAAGATTTTATTTTTTATAAAGATAATATATATCCTTTTCGGTTTTTTATGGAAAATATTTTAAAGATAATATTTTTGGTAAAAGGATTTTATTTTGGTTTTAATAATTAAAATGCTTTTTAATTAAATTAGATTTCGAATTGATGCTTTAAGTGGTTGCTAAAATTAAGGGAGCAGTAACATAATTATCTCCCACGTTTAACAGTGATCATGGAAATCATGGGTTGAATGAGGAACGTGTTCCTCCGGGTAAGGAACATCATGGGATAATGATTTTACCACTAACACATGTTTTAATCCCACGTTCTAAGTTATTACCACTATAAATACTAATGTCTAATTAAGTTCCAATGTGTGTCTGACCAAGTGAATTAGTGAGTTTAACTAAATAAAGTGTCAGTGCCCTCATTCTCTCATAAAAGTCATTTGTTCTTTGCCTTCTTACTCTAATTCCACTAAGTTTATTTGATCAATTGTATTTTGGTTTTTGGGTAAGGGGACTTTGAGTGAAGTTTTGTAAGAGAAAAGCTTTGAGTGAAGCGAGTTAAAGTGAGAAAACTTCAAGTGAAGTTGAGAGTAACAACTATTAAGGGAACAGTTGTTCAGGAACTTGAGTTTAGGAACTCAAGGTGTGGCCCGTGAGTAGAATTAGGTTGTAACAAAGTTGTTTGGCCTAATTAATGAAAGAGTTGAGTTTAAAATCCCTAGTAGTCGAGGTTGTTTCTTCTTGTTGGGCCCAAGAAGTTTTTCCTCGTAAAAATCCCTTGTGTTCCTTTAGCTTGTTCTTTGTTTAAGTTTAAAATTCCGCAAAAAGTTACGTTTATTTCTACAAATACAATTCACCCCACCTCTTGTATTGTTCCTAGTGAAATAAAAATTAGTATCAGAGCTAGAACTCACGAAAGATAGGAAACCCTATTGAGAAAAAGATTCAAGGAACAATGAATACCACCGAGAAACTTGAGGAAGGTAACTCTACGCAAAGGCCTCCCATGTTCAATGGGAAGTTCTATTCCTATTGGAAGAACAGAATGGAGATATTCATCAAGGACGAAAACTACCAGGTATGGAGAGTCATTGAAGTTGGTGATTTTGAGGTCACAACTACTAATGACAAAAATGAGGTAATTCCTAAAACCTTTTCTGAATATGACAAAGCTGATTTCGAAAAAATGAAAGTAAATGCAATGGATGTTAAACTGTTGCATTGTGGACATGGACCCCATGAACACAATAGGATCATGGGATGCAAATCCGCAAAGCAAATATGGGATTTACTAGAAGTAACCCATGAAGGAACTAATGAAGTCAAGAGATCTAAAATTGATTGAATTATGAATCAATATGAATTGTTCTCCATGATGGAACTAATGAAGTCAAGAGATCTAAAATTGATTGACTAATGAATCAATATGAATTGTTCTCCATGAAGACTAAGAAAAGCATACAAGAGATGTTTACTCGTTTTACTAACATTATTAATGAGTTAGTTTCTCTTGGTAAGTTTATTTCATCAGAGGAACAAGTTCGAAAAGTTCGTAGGAGTCTCCCTAAGGATAGATGGATGGCCAAGGTCACTGCTTTACAAGAAACAAAAGACTTCACTAAGTTCAACTTGGAACAGCTTGCTAGATCACTTATGACTCATGAGCTTCACCTTGATACTGAGTATGGTGAAAGCTCTAAGTCAAAATCCATTGCCCTCAAAGCAGATGATGAAGATGACTCTGACTCAGATGAAGGGGAAGCAGCACTCATGGTCCGATAATTTCGAAAGATGTATAGGAACATGAAGAACGGGAACTTCAAAGGTAAAACTAAAAGGTTTTCTAACAAAGATGCATGTCATAAATGTGGTAGTACAGATCACTTCACCAAGGAATGTCTACTTTGGGAAAATGATAAGACCAGAGAAAGGAACAAGGAAACTAAAGCACCTTTCTCTAAAGCGAACGTTCGAAATGCTATGATAGCAGCTTGGGGAGATTCAGAGACTGAAGAGGAAGAAGAACAACAAACTGAAGAAACTGCAACACTAACGAAAAAGAAGATGAAGTAAATGTTGAGGTAAGCCAATATGGACTTGAATCAGACTTAGATGGCAAAACTAGGCCTGAAATTTATGATCTTCATTATGATGCAATTCTTGAATGTAGAGATGAACGTGAAAAACGTGAGCAAACTGAACAAGCTGTTAAAGTTTGTAAAGAATATATAGAATGGCTTAAGAAAATGACAACGGATGTTGAAACTAGGTTCTTTGATTTATTTGATAAGAATTTAAAAATCAAGGAATCATATGAGAGTGTGAAGAATGAAAATTATCTAATCAATTTAGAAATTTCACACTTGAAGGAATTTGTCCATGTTCTAAGTTCCTTTGATATTAGATCAACTCCTTTGAAAGATTACAGATCTGAGATCGAAAATTTGCATAAAGAGAAAAATGTTTTAAAGGAACAGATTTGTAATCTCAAGAAGGAACTGGTTGTTGCAAGGAACAGAGGCAAAGTGATGGTTGTTCCTAAATGGATTGAGAGACCACAGACTAAAAGGAAAGAAGGTCTTGGTTTTGAAAACTACAAGAAGAGGAACAAGCATAAGAAATATGTTGACCTACCTAGTGATAAAATTTGCATGTACTGTGGAAAGATAGGTCATTACATATATCAATGTCAACTAAGAACGAGAATGTTGAAGGAACTGATTCAACAATTGTTGAAAGAGGAACAAATGAACAAAGCTCCTCATCCTCTCATGAAACTCAAGAGGAACAACCTGTTCCTATAAGGGAGTTTCAACTAAAACCTTGGATACATCAAAAATCATATCCAGTGGAACTCATAATTAGTGACATATCCAAAGGTACGCAGACTAGATCTCAGTTAAGGAATTTTTGTGCATTTCATGCGTTCTTATCAATGATAGAACCAAGAAATCATGAAGAAGCCATAACTGATTCTGATTAGATAACTGCTATGCAAGCTGAATTAAATGAGTTTGAAAGAAAC
This sequence comes from Beta lomatogona, assembly GCA_947646795.1. Lineage (NCBI taxonomy): Eukaryota > Viridiplantae > Streptophyta > Magnoliopsida > Caryophyllales > Amaranthaceae > Beta > Beta lomatogona. The sequence continues at coordinate 585,130 of CANSNZ010001286.1, forward strand.
AAGGTATGGCATCTAGTTCCCTTTTCTAAACAACAAAAAGTGATTGGCTTAAAATGGGTGTTTAGAAATAAACTAGATAAGTATGGAACAATTGTAAGGAACAAAGCTAGACTTGTAGTAAAAGGTTATAATCAACAAGAAGGAATTGACTTTGAAGAAACCTTTGCTCCTGTTGCTAGACTTGAAGCCATTAGAATACTAATTGCATTTATTGCCTATTTGGGATCTAAACTGTATCAAATGGATGTTAAGTGTGCATTTCTAAATGGCTATTTAAATGAAGATGTATATGTTGAACAACCCTCTGGATTTGAAAGCAATGATCTCCCAAACCATGTCTACAAGCTTGACAAGGCTCTTTATGGGTTAAAGCAAGCGCCTAGGTTATGGTATGAGAGGTTATCAAAGTTCCTTTTAGAAAATAACTTTAAAAGAGGAAAGGTAGATAAAACTTTGTTTCTAAAATCGAAAGGAACTGACATACTACTTGTTCAAATCTATGTTAATGACATTATTTTCGGAGCAACTAATGAATCATTGTGCAAAGAATTCTCAAACCTTATGAGTAATGAATTTGAGATGAGTATGATGGGTGAGTTAAATTTCTTTCTTGGGTTACAAATTAAGCAAACTGAAAAAGGAATAATTATTCACCAACAAAAATACATAAAGGAACTGTTAAAGAAATATGGCCTCGAAAATTCAAAGATAAATCACACTCCTATGGGAACTTCAACTAGATTAGATGAAGATTCCATAGGAACAAGTGTTGATCAAACAAAATATAAAGGCATGATTGGTTCACTTTTGTATCTAACTGCTAGTCGTCCAGACATAACTTTTAGTATTGGTTTGTGTGCTAGATTTCAAGCAAATCCCAAGGAGTCTCATCTAACTGTCGTGAAGAGAATTTTTAGATATCTTAAAGGAACAGATGATCTCGGACTTTTCTATCCAAGAAGTGATACATTTGAGTTAAGAGGATATGATGGTGCTGACTATGCTGGAGATCTTGTAAATAGGAAAAGTACCTCAGGTATGGTTCGATTTCTTAGTCATAGTTTAGTTTCTTGGAGCACCAAGAAACAAAACACAGTTGCTTTATCCACTACTGAGGCAGAATATGTAGATGCTGTTGCATGTTGCTCTCAAATGCTTTGGATAAAACAACAACTTTGTGACTATGGAATAATCTTTAATTGTGTTCCTGTTTATTGTGATAATACTAGTGCCATTAGTATTTTAAAAGATCCAGTACATCATTCAAGAGTTAAGCATATACACATCAGACATCACTTTCTAAAAGAAAATGTGGAAAAAGGTTTGAGTAAACTTAAGTTTTGTCAAACTGAAAATCAGATTGCTGATTGATGCGCTCAAGTTATACGATGTTCTTGTGGTATTTTAGGTGCACATTGCTAAGGGATTTGTTCGTAATTGTTAAGTTTTGCATATAAATCGACCTTAGCAGAAGTTCGGAATTTTGTATTTATTGTTGTTAAAGTTGTAAGTTCCGAGCTCTTGGAAGCATGAATGGTTGGAACAACTCCACAACATCATCTCACCAACCAAACTCCACCGTGCGCCTAAGCTAAGCATCATCGCGAGCTCGCCAAGCCAAACCAAGTTCGGCTGCCCAGCAGCATCACCCGCCAAGCTCTCGCGAGCATCACAGCCCATCGCACGCCCAGGCGCTCGCACAGCCCAGCATCGCTCGCCCATCGCATCGCCCGGGCGCCCACGGCTCGCACCTCGCGAGGACTGCCGCACCTCGCGACCCGGCCTGCTCGCACCTCGCGAGATTTCTCGCACCTCGCGACTCGCGCGGTTTGGCCCAAGTCTTCAGCTCGTTGCGAAGGTAGCTCATCGCACGGTGCGACTGTACCGCACCTCGCGACCCCTATGGCGGTTTAAATGACGGCTAACTTTTGAGCCTTAGTATAAATACTAAACTTTGTTTTTAGACCTAGGGGGCAGCAGCCACAAGGGGATGGAGTTTCCAAAACTCCACTCCTCTCTTGTTGTCTTCTCTTTTTAGTTTTTATTTTCTAGTTTAGTTTTTGTAGATTTCAATTATGGGATTGGCTTATGCTATGCCGATTGTAGCTTGAACCGTTCTTGAACGAGATTAATATGGAGCTTCAAGCATTATTGTGAGATCTTTCTTCTCTATTTAGTTCTTTTGATTATGGTTTAATTTCTATGATTGCTTTCTATGATCATTGCATGATTATGCTAGGAATATTACTAGTTTGATTGTGTAATAAATCTAATGCTAGATTTAAGAATAGAATCGGATTGTTTTATTCTTTTATCAAATGGTAGCAAACTAGGGAGTAGCTTAGATGCAGATCATCTTGGTTATTTCTTGGGGAAATTGAATCAACTGTTGAATGTTTATCGCTTGTATGACGTTAGCAGGTCTATTGGTTCTCTGTGTTTAGTGCTGCTATCGGATTGAACTTAGACGCAGATCGGACTAGGTTATCCTTTAGTTAGAGTTTTATAGTCACGCTGATCGTGCTATTCAACTAGGAATAAGGAGAACACGAGATTAATTCTCGACAATAGATAATTATGGAAATAATTAGAGTCGAGGTTCAATGATCGATAATGAATTGAAGTGTATGTTAATCGGATCCAAGATCCTTCCTATAATTGATTTCTCATTTTGTTTATATGTTAGTTAGTTGTAGTTTAGTTATAATCTACTTGAAACCCCCCCTTTGTTATTATTATTAGGTTTCTCGGCCCTTAGCTTAATCTAGGTTTCGAATCACGCTGAGTACTAAACTCGTCCCTGTTTCCCTGTGGATACGACCCTTACTTCCATTATACTACCTTAGTGTAAAAGAGAGTAGGAGAAATTTTATCTTTGGCCGGGCGCGGTGCACGACGACGCATCCGCGGCCCGCCCACTGATATACTAACTAAGCCTTTACAAAGAGATAGATATGAAAAATTAAGGCTTGAGTTAGGTCTAATAAAACTTAAGTAAGTGTTCCTATTCCAATCCCCCATGTCTGAATTGATTTGTCTTACTCTATGTGATATTAAGTGACTGTGATTAATTGCCTAAGACCATTGCAAATTAAGATGTTAAAAACATATACATGGATTCATAGGAATAAAGCTACTCATAAATGTCACATAATACTCCCCTTATTGTTCCTAAGTTAAAGAAACATGCATGATATGAAGAATGTTGACATTTAGCATAAGTTGTTCATATAGCACAAGTTCCCTAGAATTTATTTTCTTTCCATAAATTAAAAAGTCCATAAAAATCAAAAATCCGAAAATCCCAAAAATATAGGAATCAAATTTAATCAAGTCATGATTTCCTTTTTATCTTCTCTTTTATTTTTATCTTTTATTTTTGTTTTTATCCTTTTAATTTTTACGCGGTGTAACTCTTCATTTACTGTTACATGCATCTTCTTCCTTCTTCCATTCCAAAACCGTGTTCCTTAAACGCTTCAACTTCACCATTGTTCATCTCCTTCACACCTCTTCGCACGACATAAAACCACAAATTCTTTTCACCAAATGGAAAAAACCTCTCTCAATTCACCTTTTCCAAAAGCAAAACCTCTCAAATGGAAAACCCCTCTTCTCCATCCAAAACCCTAGAAGTCGAAAATTTTCAAGAAACAGCAATGGCGGTAGAAGAGCAAAAATTGGAGTCACCTAGGAGAAGTGTGAGAAGAAGAAAACTAATTGGGGAAGATGATGAAGAAGAAACCCTAGAACTAGTTGAGGGGGAAGAAGAAGCTACACCTGTTCCTTCCAAAGGAACTGCTGCTTCTTCCTCCAAGAAACGAGTGGAACAAAGTGATTCAAGGTATGTTTTAGGATTTTGTGTTGATTTGGAGTGGGCCAAGAAAGTTAGATTCAATGAATTAACCGACATACTAAAGGAACAGGGTATAGAATTCCCGTTTGAAACCGCTTTTAATAATGCCTTAGTTCCTTTAGCTATGGATGAATTTTGTGCAAACTTCATCAACATTGATGGAGTATGTAATACAGAAGTTAGGGGGAAGAAAATAAAATTTTCCCAAGAAACTTTAGCAAATATATGGGAAGTTCCTTGCAAAGGAATTGATCTATATTTTAAGAGGAAATGAACTGTCGCCTTTTCCAATTTCTCCCAAGATGAAATTGTTGAATCCTTTGGGGGAACTGCTGCCAAAATAAAATAAACCACAATCTTCTTTCTCCTGTCCACAAAATTTTGTTTAATCTTGTTTGGAGAGCACTCATTCCTCGAACTGAAAAGAGGAATGAGGTGGGTCTCTTGGATATGTGTTATATGTTTTGCCTTGACCACCACATTCAAATAAACTTCCAGTCACTCTTTATCCAACATCTAACTCATTGCAGTGAAAATCATTGTGTTGTTGGCTATGGTGCATTGATCACCTCTCTTCTTTCTCACTTTAAAATAAAGACTACTGGATGGCCTACCTTGGGAATAAAACAAGGAAAGATTCTAAATGAAAATACTTTGTATGGTTTGGACCTCTCTGTCCAAGATGGAGTGTTAACTCAAGGGAGGATTGCTGCTAGTTCCTCTCACAAGAGAAAACTGCCTAAGGCAGTGGAAGAGGAACCAGTTGAAGTCGTACTGGAGGAACAAGTTCCTGCCCCTACAGACCCAATGGAACAGAAACCAAAGAGGCGTATAACTATTGCCAAAAAGCCTTCCCCTCCTGTTTCTAAAAGAGTTAGACAAAGCACTAGGTTGAAAACTGCTAAAACAGTTCCTGTTCCTTCAAATAAGGACTCTCCTTTAGTCCTATCTGATGCAGAGGAACAGGATCACAACTCACCTAAGGAACCAACTCTTCCATCCTCACCAAAAATCCTAGTTACCCTCACTAAAATTCCTTCCATCTCTCCCTTATCCTTCTTTGTTCCTTCCAGTTTTGAACAATTGAAGGTTGAAATGAAAGAACCAAACCCTTTCTCCTCTACATCCACTGACCTTCCACCACAACCACCTTTTCTTCCTTCCATTTTCACCACCACCTCAGTCCTCACCTTCTGTTTCTCTCAAAGGAACAGCAGGTCCATCACAAGAAAACATCCCAGTTCCTCCACCTAAACCATCCTTTGCCTTTGGTTCTAAGGGAAAGGAAAAAGTTCCTTCGGATGAGTTTGGTTGGGTTAATGAAGTGTGTCTCCCTGCTCAACATATGATTAAGTTTTACAATCATCTTCTCTGGACTTTCGATGCTAAAACTGATAAAATGATGGGTTTGATGAAAGTCCTTAGTGATACTGCGATTGAACAACAAAAGAACATGGAGATGATGGCCCAAGCCATTAACAGTTTGAAGCAGCAACTTGATGGGCAACATGAAGAGGTGATGAAGAAGTTGGAAGAAGTGGTTGAGGAAGAAGTCGTCGAGTAACACCATACCCCTTCCCTTCCTAGTGTCTAGTTCTTGTTTCTCTTTAAGGAACAAGAACTATTAGCTTTTGTTTCTCTTCTTTTCTTCTTTTTCTCTTTTGTACTTTAATGGAACAAGTGCTATAAATAGATGACTTTTGCTATATTTGTCTTCGTTTGTGCTTTGAGTGCATAATTTCTTACTTGGAATGGCTAGTATTATGTGATTGATGTTTGAGCAAGTCAACCTTTGAAATTCCTAATTTAACCTTTTTTTTGTGCTTGTTAATGGTCTCAAGGTCTTGTAAATATCAGTCTTACCAAAATCACCAAGCGTTTGATCTTTTTGACGATGACAAAGGGGGAAAAGATAAGGATGAAAAAATTTAAATCCTCAATCTGCCTTAATAGAATTATATAAATTATTATTTTATCTTTTTCATTTTCTTATGTTATTTGTTGTTTTCCTTAGTTTGTAACTTTGTTGTCATCATCAAAAAGGGGGAAATTGTTGAACCCTAGTTTTGATGATGACAAAGGTTCAAAGATGCAAACTAAGTATTGAACTAACAAGTTGTTTAAGTGAATGAATTTCAAGGTATCAATGAAAGGAACAAAGAGAATACTAAGTCAAGAAAGAAATCAAGTTGGGCTTTTGAAGACTAAGTAAAGATGTTTCATGATTTAGTATTGGAGCAGCATTAGAGCAAAAAGACTAAAGCGAGGCTTTTTGTTTCTAGTTCCATTGTACAGGAACGAGTAAGAATGGTAAGGAACTATGGCAATTTAGAATGAGAATGAGCGTTTGTTCCTTTGTAAGGAACATACGAACTGACGCATAACTAATAAGTTAAAGGAACTAACTATTAAAAGGAACTAGACCTAGGATGAAGCATTACAACGGTTAATTATGTTTGTTGAGTAATTTATGCCTAGATTCTAGGTAACCGTTTTATTTAAGGAAAAATCTGATTTTAAGGAAAATCTTTTTAAGGAAAAGATTTTATTTTTTATGAAGATAATAAATATCATTTTTCGGTTTTTATGGAAAATATTTTAAAGATAATATTTTTGGTAAAAGGATTTTATTTTGGTTTTAATAATTAAAATGCTTTTTAATTAAATCAGATTTTCGAATTAATGCTTTAAGTGGTTGCTAAAATTAAGGGAGCAGTAACATAATTATCTCCCACATTTAACAGTGATCATGGAGATCATGGGTTGAATGAGGAACGTGTTCCTCCTGGTAAGGAACATCATGGGATAATGATTTTACCACTAACACATGTTTTAATCCCACGTTCTAAGTTATTACCACTATAAATACTAATGTCTAATTAAGTTCCAATGTGTGTCTGACCAAGTGAATTAGTGAGTTTAACTAAGTAAAGTGTCAGTGCCCTCATTCTCTCATAAAAGCCATTTGTTCTTTGCCTTCTTACTCTAATTCCACTAAGTTTATTTGATCAATTGTATTTTGGTTTTTGGGTAAGGGGACTTTGAGTGAAGTTCTGTAAGAGAAAAGCTTTAAGTGAAGCGAGTTAAAGTGAGAAAACTTCAAGTGAAGTTGAGAGGAACAACTGTTGAGGGAACTTGAGTTTAGGAACTCAAGGTGTGGCCCGTGAGTAGAATTAGGTTGTAACAAAGTTGTTTGGCCTAATTAGTGAAAGAGTTGAGTTTAAAATCCCTAGTGATCGAGGTTGTTTCTTCTTGCTGGGCCCAAGAAGTTTTTCCTCGTAAAAATCACTTGTATTCCTTTAGCTTGTTTCTTTGTTTAAATTTAAAATTCCGCAAAAAGTTACATTTATTTCTACAAATACAATTCACCCCCCCTCCTCTTGTATTGTTCCTAGTGAAATAACAAGTTTGATGGTTTTATTCTCAGTATGTATGGTTAGTTGTCCAATAGCTGGTGTAAGTTGGTTCGTCCGAGTTGTTAAGGATATAGTTTGTTGTTTGTTCTGGCTTTTAAAAAATATTTGTCAGTTGAATCAGGGATGGTGGTGTAAGGTTGTAGTAGTAAAATCTGTAGTTTCTTTGAAATGTTTGTTGATGGAACGGGTACGTCATATGGATGAGAAGTGTGAGTATGGTCGGGGCGATGTCTGTTATTCATGGTTGGATTTTGTGTTTTCCGGTTTCATAAACCGGAGGTGTGTTCGAGAGCTCACCATGTTTAGCTCTCATTTTCACTTGGCAATGATCTTACTGGTCTTTGGCTTGAAAAATTCAATCTGCAGGCGGCACCCCAGTTTCATCTAGTGGATTTCAGCACGCCCCGTTTCTCCCCTTTACGGAGAAACATGACAGACTCTCGAAAGAGTGTCATGAGTCACCTAGAAATGTGACTCTTCATCAGATCATGAGCCAAGAATCCCACGCGTCAGAAGTTCGTTGAGATTGCTCATGCAACGAGATGTGAATCTTGCCTTTGGTTCGTTGGCTAGATCGTGATCGACATTTGCTTTTCCTACCACATCCATCAGTCATCAGCGTTTTGACTCCACCAGCACATTCATCGACCAGCGGCGCGCTACTTAATAGGCGACTCTTTATCGGCTTTGCTTATTTTTGTTTTTTAGGGCATGTAAGAGCTCACAAAGCTCCTTTAGGTTTTCCTTTGTTTTCTGTATGGTTGTTAGCAATAGGTTGTACTTCATTTTTTAATCAATGCACGTTTTCTCGATGTCAAAAAAAAATTATGTTGCAGTTGCACCAAATACAAAAAGACGAGAATCAAACATGCAAAAACTAATGTACCTAATTCTCTTATTTCAAAACAAAAGGTTAGACAACCTAATCATAATGATCATGTGATATATTATACTCCATCCGTCCCAGAAAGATCTGAACACTTGCTGGGACGCGTAGTTTAAGGTGATAAGTTGTGGTGTGGTTATCAAATGTTATTTTATTTAAAAAGTAGATGTGATAGGAGTTGGTGGGGTATTTTTTATTAGAGGAGAGATAAAGTTGGGTAACTTTTTATTGATAAAAGGTAGAGTGTGGGCCAAAGATGTGTGAAAGAAATAATATATTAATGGTGGGACCATGCCAAGAATGGAAGTGTTCAAACTAATTTGGGACGAACATAAAAGGAAATTGTTCAGACTATTCTGGGACAGAGGTAGTATGAAGTTATGAACCAATAATATACAATAAAATCTGTGATAAACCATACACGAGTGCGTTTCATGTAATATAATTACGTACAATCCAAGTGTAAAACTTATCAACACTGAGAGAGATGAAGCATGATCGATTTCCTATGAATAGTAACTAAATAATTGGTAAGTGCATAATCATATGATCGTAGATGACTGATGAGCGACTTAAACTGAAAATTTTATGATGGTTGTTAATAAAGATTACTTTAGAAATCTAATGATTTCAGGTTTTAAAATATGTGCCTGGAATAATTATAATCGCTTGAATTTCCATAATCATCTTTATTATGATCAACATAGTTTTGTCCAACTTAAACCCCACCCATTTGTAAATTAATATAACTAGGAGGGGGACAAGGTTGTTACGTTGTTAGGTAGACTAGTAATAGTTCTAGTTGTAGACTTGTAGTCATAAAAATCATGTCTGCAAAAGGGGCCAAGGTTGATATGATCCACTAACTATATCTGTCCGCAACATTTCTTAATCTACCTCTGATCTATATTTACAGCTAATAATGGCGCATTACATATCAAATCACATTTGATACTTAATTGTAACGTAATTGTTGACATTTAGTTCTAATGCAATTGGTTGCCACTTGTTTGAACAACGTTCACCTTTGCTATTACAAGTCATCCGACCTATAAGGGTGGTTGGCAAGGATTGTGATTTGTGACCCACGAAATAAATGTTATACTACTATTCGGTTATACTTCTTCCGTTTCTTAACACTTGAAAGTTGCAATTGTTCGACTTTTGCACTATTCATCTATTAGTATTGACTATAATTTTTTTGTGATGTTATTAACTAAAATCTTGTTATTTTTGAGAGGAAACGCGAGAAACTGTTTTATTAAACTAGATCAAGTTCTACCAAAGATGTAATACTTTGGGGAAAAGAATCCATATATATTCGTTCATCATTAAAATTAACATCCCATCTTGCCACTAGATGAGCAACGGTATTTCCCGCTCTCCAAACATGACTACAATGAAAATCTTCAATAAGAGAGATTACATCTGAGATCAAAAGAAAATATAGGGGCATATCCCAACTCCTTGCGGTGCACGGCCGAAACAATAGCCAAAGCATCACCTTCCAACCAGACTTTTTGGAACCCCATCCTTTGAGCAAGCATCACACCAAACTGAACTGCAGCAACCTCGGCTATTCTGGCCTCCCACATCACATTCATCCGAGTCACAGCAGCCACCAAGATCACTCCCCTGGCAGTCACGAATAACAACACCCAAGCCCACCACCCTATTTGCTCAAACATATGCATCGACGTTTACCTTTACCAAGCCCAGATTTGGCTTGTTCCACCCAGCACAAGATTGAGTTGTGTGGTTCAAGCTCCCCGGTACACTCGTGTTATGGGCATACTCACAAAAATCCTTCATCGTCTTGCAAAAACCCGCTGCTATGTATACAGGTGATGGAGGGGAAGTCTCAAATAGCTCTTTGTTTCTACAAGTCCATGCTGCCCAAAAGAGGGTAACAAAAATTAGCAGATCATCCACACTTATCTTATTTTCCATCCATAGGAACATCTCAGCAAAAGAATTCTTCGGTGCCTCCTGTATATCATCAACATAATCACTATGCTTCCAAACATCCAGAGCATGTTTACAATAGAATAGAGAGTGAATAATTGTTTCCGTCTCCCCACAAATCTGACAAACATTATCAGTGGTGATATGTTTATAATAGAGTTTTTCCTTCACCGTTACACTGCTTTTACACGCTCTCCAAACAAAGTTTTTCAATTTATTTGGGCCATCAATCGCCCAAACACACTTCCACAACTCTGTTTCATGCTGCCCCGCACCCAACTACCACTCCCTTGTCTTACCCAACATTCCCAGCCAGTACCCCGACTTTACCGCATACACCCCATCTTTACTCGGCCATCAAAATTTACAATCACGGGGCCAAAATTTTGAGAGAGGAATGTCCATGATTCTTGCAGCGTCACCCTCCTCAACCAGTGTGCTAATCTTATGCTCATTTCAGCATCCGATATCATGGTCAATCAAATCAGCCACCCTCAAATTCGGATCAGCAGCATTTATAGGAGTAGGCATGAGGTTCTCGCCCTCCCCCGGCAAGTCAGCAACCACTCGTCCTCCCACACCTTGATGCTCATGCCATTTCCATCACGCCATCTTAGCCCCTCTATCAACAAAGACTTAGCTCCCAAAATGCTTCTCCAAGAATAGCTAGGATCAAACCCCCTATAAGCACCTAAAAACTCGTCATTTTAAAGTATTGAGCTTTAAGCACTTTAAAGAGTAGAGAATTTGAATTCTCATATAATCTCCAACATTGCTTTGCGAGGACGGCTTGATTAAAACATTTTAGATCTCGAAAACCCATTCCTCCCATAGACTTTGGCAAACACATAGATTCCCAATTATGCCAATGTAGCTTTTTTTCCGTTCCATTCGATCCCCACCAAAATTTTGCTACCAACGCATGGATTTCATCAATCAAGCCATCAGGAATACAGAAAATACTCATCATATAAGTCGGAATTGCTTAGACAACAACTTTTATCAACACTCCTTTTCCGGGTCTAGACAACAACTTTTCTTTCCATCCATTCAACTTCTTCCAAATTCTCTCTTTTAAACATGCAAACACAGCCTTTTTTGAGGGCCCTATGATCGTCGGAAGGCCCAGATATTTCTCATGTCTTTTCACCTCTCTAACTCCAAGAGTATCAACAATCTCCTTTCACCTCTCAACAGACACTTTTTTGCTAAAAGCCACATTCGTCTTGCTTAAATTAACTTTTTGACCGAAAGCTCTCTCATATAAACTGATTATATCAGCAATTTTAGAGCATTCTTTCGTATTGGCTCTAGCAAATAAAATATTGTCATCTGCAAAAAAGAGGTGAGATATTCTTGGAGCACCATTACAAATTTTTGCTCCATGAATAGCTTGCTCTCTCGCTGCTTTAGTGAGCAACATAGAAAAAGCGTTAGCACAGAGTAACAATAAATATGGTGAGATAGGATCACGTTGCCGAAGACCTCGTCCCGGAATTACATTACCAGACACTTGGTTATTGAACTTGAATGAAAAAGACACACTTTGTAAGTAGCTCATAATTTTCTGAATCCATTGAACATTGAAATCGAACTTCAACATAATGTGCTCCAGAAAACTCCATTCTACTCGATCATATGCCTTGCTCATATCAAGTTTCAGAGCCACTGTACCATCCTTTCCTTCCCCCTTATGCTTCATGTAATGGAAAATTTCAAAAGCTATGAGAGCATTATCTGTAATCAAGCGCTTTGGTTCAAAAGCACTTTGATTAATAGAAATCAACTCACCAAGACACTTCTTCAATTTATCAGCTAATGTTTTTGAAATGATTTTATAGAGCACATTTTTAGAATAAAACTTTATAAACTTTGACCACGAATTCCCACAATATATAATAAAATGGTCATGTGAGATCTTATTAGATTCATGTCAATGTGTAGTTTCAAAATAGAATTTTTTGACAATTTTTATTGATACATAAATAAAGATATTTATAGTCAAAGTTGTGCATTGGAGACCATGAAAACTCAACTGTTGCATTCTTTGTGGAGCGGAGGAAGTATGCATTAACAAACGTGAAAGTCAAATGGTTGCAAGTATATTGTAAAACACAAGGAATACATTTTTTCATTTTTGATAGAAAGGAAATTTTTCATTCATGATAAGTCATGCGATATTTACAATGAAAATCAAGCATCAAGCAATATATATAGATTTTAAAGACTGCTACAAAATATGTAATCAAGAAAATAAAACTTATGCATACTTTCTTTCTTTTTTTTTTTGACATCGAGAAAACTTATGCATACTTGAGCGCGACTTTTACTTATGGTTTCAATTTGATTTTCATGAATTATTAGTAATTGATGCCTTAGCAACTTTCTCAAAAGCGGAGAATTTCACAATCTGTGATATAATGGTCTTGTGACAAAAATAACATATCAAAGATAATGTTGATTCCTGATCTTGTTCCCCAAAGTTTTCAAACTGGAAAAAAAACCTTAACCATAGACGAGACTAATTACCCTACAAGACAAAGATACTACCACAAACTAAGAGAAATCATTATTGGAAATTAAAAGTATTATAAAGAAAGGGCTTACCATCAACTAATATTGAATGGTATTGTAACACCTGACCTGCTGACTCATACGGAGTCGAGTCTATCGTCGCCAATGCGCATCTAGGGCCAACAACTGTCGACAATAACCAACCTAACTTCTTCCAGCGCATTTTGTCCTCACCTATACACACCTCAAGAAACTTCCCAGGAGGTAACCCATCCCTAGACTACTCCTAGAAAAGCACGTTTAACTGTGGAGTAACTAAGAAAATAAGCTCCCTAAAAGAAAGATGCATCTTGTTGGAATGAGTAGCCTGCTAAATCACTTTAAAGCAATCATAAGAGGTATTGCAGGTAGCCTAAGAACAAATTAACAGGTTTGGGAGAAGATACAAGTAGAGAAGAGTAGGTTTATGTTCTATCTAGGATATATCCTATGTACGAATGCTTTGTACTAGAGGGGTCTCAGACACATGAGCAGAGTGAGCGACCGCTCAAGGCCCCCAATTTTAAGGGGCCCCACCTACAAATTTTATTGCTATGAGTTTATTAGATGAAAAAATATTTCTACATTTGTTATTCCAAAAATTACCCCTAATCTATATACTTTTTTCATATATCATAACTTTAGTTTTATGTTTGGTATATTTTTACTATTTTGTTATATCTAAGGTGTCTTCTTCCTGAAATTGAAAATAACATTGAAGTATTTAAGAAAGTTGATAATTTTTACAACCATTTTAAATCAAAAAATTTAATTTAGTTATTAAAAATATGGGATTGTAGATCCTTTTTATATACCCATATAGCCCATGTTTCATACCTGACACAGGGCCCCGAAATTGTCCCACGACTCTGCTTTGTACGAGACAACTGAGGAAATTTCTAACACGAGTTTTGCGCACAATTAAAAAAGTATGAAAGACAGATTTTAAATATAGATTATCTCTATTATATAAGGGAAGGAGGGAGGAAGATGGTGTCCTCCTCTAAAAATGCTAGATTACCCTTAATGATCTAATGGAATAAAAAAAATTACAAAAGAAAATAATTTAAGAACCCTTTCTCATTTCAACTTGTCATTCTAAACCAGTTAAAAATGGTATATGCATCAAATTTTTCAATCAAAATAATTAATGGACTAGATATCTTGACCTTTTTTTTTTAATAAGAGAATATAGTATACATGACGTCCACCTGAAAAGTCTCAAACACTCACTACCTTTGATACTCTTTTAATTCAGACAAACCAACTTATTATGTCTATTCTTTTTGTTTAAAATTCATTCGCAAAAAATTTAATATTAAAAATCACTTACAACCTTTGTTAGGTTTTTTACATTAGTGAATTAATATATCTAAATTCATCTAACTATTAATCTTTCACATTTTGAGTGTAATCATAACTATAGTACGGATGGATCGAAGTATATAAAGGAATAATAAGTTTTAAAATTAACGCACGCATCGCGTGCATATAAGGGCATGTTTGGCAAAACTAGCGGTTCTAGTAGCGGTTAGCGGTTGCAGTAGTTGTAGATGTTGGGGGTAGCGGCTAGCTGTCTACTAGTAGCTGTCAGCGATCAGCGATTAAATTAATTGTTTAATTAGAAGTGTTTTGCAAATGTAGCTGTTGAAATTATAAAAGACAATAAATGACATTTATTCTAATATGAAATGAACTACAATAATTTCATATGTTCGTTCAATAGTTAAATTCAAGATTTATTATTTCAAAGAAGTTACACAAAAAGGAGTATATGACTTTTTAGGTGCTCAAAGAAAATGTATAAATCTAAGAAAATATTTAACCCTCGAAAAATTTATATTACCAATTGTAACTAAAATACTTGTAAAATATCTTATCTTTAAAATAAATATTTAAATTACATCTCTACTATTATAAAATAAACATTAAATTGCCATAAAATAAAACAATAAATAAACAATAAAAGGAAAAAAGAAATAAAAAAAAACATTGGTTAATAATTCTACCTTATGCTATTATATAGTGTTTATTTGCTAGACCGCTACCTCTAAATCTCAAACGTTACTTGTAGTAACGTTCCACAACCGCTACTCATAATCTACTTCAACTGCTACCCGCTACTTCAACCACTACCTTACCAAACACTCATAATTTTCTTAAGTAGTGTTTTAATCTTTGTCCAACCGCTAACAGCTACCTCAAATGCTAGTGCCAAACAGGGCCTAAGACTAGTAGACTATGATAGATGACTGGAGTATTTCTATATATGTCAGTTAACTTTCAGGATCGATGTTTAAATTTGAGATTTATGTGCTCTTGTAGATGTATTGTCAGTTGATTTTGAGGATAGATTTCTAATTTAGCGATTAATCTGTTAACAAAGTGTACTTTAAATGGTGACATTCTTACTTTGTCAATTCTGAACCTTGATCGTGAAGATGTGATTCTGAAATCTCTTAACCTGGTAATAAGTGCAGAGTCATTGTTGCCTTGAAGAAAAAGCAATACCTTTTTAAACCTTTCAAGTTTCAACTTTTAACAGCCATCCTTGTTTTAGAGAGGAAAGGTCTCTATCTGGGCTTTACCCAAATTAGGCCCACTTTCCCATCCTATGATTTAAAACCCAGCAGGCGGCAGCATTACCCCCGCTGTACCGAACAGACCCATTCTATGTTAAGCCAACCCAACCTTTAAAACCATCAATTCTTCCTTGTTATCAATTCCAAAATCCAACCTACCTACAACTATAAGGCTACAACTCTCACTATTACTAATCCAAACCCAACATTTTAAAACCCAACATTTCCATCCCACTCATTACTTAAGCATATAAGGTCCAGCCCAACGCTAATTTCACTCCCTTAAATTCCCAAACTTAACTATTCACTTCTCAACATACATGATACAACACACCCTGACTAGAACTTTTTGTGGATTGGGTTGGTGCGGTTTGGAATATATAATTCCAATGAAACCGCAAACATACCGTTTGACACTTTCAAATCAAACCACACCACACTTTTGCTCAAACCGCACCACATGAAACGAATTGATGCAGTGCGGATTAACCATTTTTTCCTCCGCTATATGAATTTTGTTACTAAGAAAAGATATTCGATTTTTATATTTGTGGAATATAGGAAAGGCTCCGTAAAGATACTGTAAACTTGTTGTTGCTGGAAAATAGTTAATTAGCTGCAAATTGTTCAAAAAATAACTCATAAATGACTAAAATATGTGGTAAAAAAATGTTGAAAACCAAATACATAATTCATCAAAATAGTTTTGGGTGTGGTTTTACAAAGTTTCGAACCCAACCCAAACCGCAAACCACAGTTTGCTCAAAATCACAAACCAACTCACATTTTTTAAACCCCAAACCAACCCAAACTGCGAAAAAAATAGGATGGGTTACGGTTAGATGCGGTCTAAACCATACTTTGAATGACCCTACCTCTGACCCCACCTTTAGAACCAAAATTCCCTACATATCTTTCCAAGTTCCAACCCAAAGGGTCACAGATGACGGGATCACAACACCGCAAGTCAGGAATTGATGTCAACTAGCTTAAGTGGCTAAAGTATTAGGAGGTAGTGTCCAATACCTAGAATCAAATCCGGTTTACATCACTTATCCTTGTGGCTCTCTCTACACACAAAAAAAAAAAAAAAACCTAAGTTACAGGAGACCTCCTTCATCTATAATCGTCGTCATTTTGTCCTAAACCAATTACATCAAAAAAACTGTGAAAAAGAATAGGACAGAATAATAAATGTTGAAGAAATGATGAAGAGAAGGTAGTATAAAAAATTAAAGGAAAAATTGGCGCGAACATCACCAACTATTGGTTTGGTGCACGAAACAACACGAACTAAACGAGGTGTGATGCACAACACAAACTTTATGGCATAGGTGCGCAAATCAATATACATGATGAGTTTGGCCTGAGATTCGTTTACCCAAGCCTTAAAGGTTTTGATGTGAAACCATGCCAAAATCGTTGTTTATGTTGATTCATGCACTCATGCTATAAAAGTTCGTGTTTTGCATCACACCTTGTTTAGTTCGTGCTGTTTTGTGCACTAAACCAATAGTTGGTGCTATTCGTGCCAATTTCAAAATAAAATAAAGAGAAGGATATCCCAAAATAGATTTAGAAAGATAATGGTGTATCTCTAGACTACTACCTTTTCACAATGTAATTGGCTAATTGCCAAAGTTTTTTTTTCTTTTAGTTGGTCAAGATCATCATGCGCCTTTTGTCCTTTACCAATATCTTCCTACTTTATTCTATGGCTTTCCGTCATATTATCTCGTCATCTTGATCACTAAGATATTGGTGGTGGTGGTATGGGGCAACACAAAAATCAAGTGATCAACAATGCCTTATCTTTTTCTAATGAAATTAAAATGGATCATTATCCCCTTTTTTCCATTTTACTGAAGAAATGATTTCAATAATACAGTTTCTTGAAGAAAATATCTCGTGTAGTTACTAGTTTATATTCTCCCCAAATACTAGTGCTAATATTGAGAAATAGACTGCACATATTATAAATTTTAGATAAACAAAGAAATGTTTTGCTCTAGCCTCTATGTTAGTGGCCATGTAAAAAAAAGTCAAGCTCACACATTTTAAATTTGTAATAGCTAGACGATCTTTGTTTGACAATCGAATATAGAATCACTAGTTTGTTTAACTTAGTTTAACCCGCTATAATTACAAGTAAACAGTGGTTGAATTTACTTAGCTACTAATTAGTTGTCTATAAAAATGTTTGCCAAAATCAATCACTAGTTTTTAGTTGTTTTAATAAAAATGTCTCCCTTTCCCCACTGGAATGTGCCTTTGATTCACAGGATGTGTAACTTCAAAGATGCTACTTCCATTCTTACCTTGAAATCGTCTCATCATAATAATGATGATATTCGAGTTTGGAATTATGACATGGGCTTATACAACTAAATCAAGCTACGCTTTTCTTCAATCTCTTAAGCCTCAAAAGCTCATCTTGGATGCTAAATCTCTACGTTTGTTCAAGCTCATTTGGCATCTGGCTATTCAACCAAAGTGGAAACTGTTTCTTTGGAAACTGTGTCTAAACATTCTCCCACACAAAATTAACTTGGCGAAAAAAGGAATTGTTTCAAATTTTGTGTGTGGTTTTTGTCAACTCGAGGATGAAGATGATTTTCACTTATTTCGCTCGTGTGCTGGTGTTCGTCACTTATGGGGGAATAGTAACTATTGAGAATATACCTAGCTCTAACTAAATCTGTTATAGAATTAGTTATTCTGTTATGCAGATTAGTTGTTAGTTTGGGTTGTTAAGGGTTGTTAGCTTCTCTAACACACCTTGTAGTAATTTATCTCTTGTATAAATACTCTAGAATTCTCTCTAAGCTATATTCATTCATTTTTAGTTCAATTCATAACAAGTAAAATGGAGTTTCTCTCTCTAGAGTTAACTTGACTTCAATACACAAATCTCTTTCTTTCAAAGTTCAATTGTTCAGTTCTAGAAATTGTTTCATGGTATCAGAGCAGACTGATTCTGCATCAATTTCTTCCGCAAAAGTTCAATCAATTCTTCTGTATTTCAATTCGAAGATTTACATATCTGAAGAACTTCGATTTCTGAAGTTGTTGTTTTTTCCAGAAATTCTGAGGTTAATTCTTCTGGCGTTTCCTTCAAACATTTCGAACAATTTCTGAGCTAAATTTCTCATTGAAATTCGTCTGTAAGTTTGATCAATCAATTCTTCTTTCATTTCTGCAAATTCTTGCTTTGATTCCTGAGGATTGATCAATCTCTTTCTTATTGATTCACCTGAAAATCAGAATTGTTGTAGTTTGTTAATCAAATCTGAAATCACAATTTGTTAATTTGTCAATCGATTCAAAAATCATCAAGATCAAGATCTTATCATCATCTATTTCATTTCCAGAACTTGTTAATCTGTCAATCAAATAAAATAAAAAAATTCATCAAAATCTATCATCGTCAGTTGATTTCTCTAGATTCTTCTTCTGTGATCATTAGACTGAGTTTGAATATACAAATTCTAGATTCCTTCTTTGAGATCATCTTATTAAGATTGATTCTGCTCAAAATCTAGCATACTTTTCTTCATATATCATCTATCATTTCTGAAATTCTCAATTTCTTCTTTCATAAAATGCCTGAAAACAAAAACACAAGTGTTGGTCCAGCACAAGATCCTTCATCTCCATATTATATACATCCCAGTGATTCATAATATAGACTAGTTCCTAATCAATTCAATGGCAGTGGATATAACGATTGGAAACGCTCAGTAATCATAGGACTCTCTGCTAAAAACAAGCTAGGTTTCATAGATGGCACTATCACTAAGCCTAGCAACGATTCTGCACTGTTCAAAGCTTGGAACAAATGTAATAGTACTCTGATATCTTGGTTTATTCAAGTTCTTGATGTTACAATAGCTAGAAGTATCTTGTACTTGGATTCAGCTCAGGAAATTTGGTGTAATCTGGAAGAACGTTTTGGACAAACCTCAGGCACACAAATTTATAGTTTACAGCAACAGATTGCATCTCTTGAACAAGGAACTGACAATTTATCTAGTTTCTACACTCAACTCAAGATGCTATGGGATGAGCTTGATGCTCACAATCCTCTACCAGTGTGCACATGCAACAAGTGTATCTGTGATATTACAAGAAAACTTTTGAAGAGACAGGAAGATCAAAGGCTTACATTGTTCTTAATGAAGCTTAAAGAGGATTTTAAACAAGCCAGGGGCACAATGCTTATGCAGCAAC
This sequence comes from Beta lomatogona, assembly GCA_947646795.1. Lineage (NCBI taxonomy): Eukaryota > Viridiplantae > Streptophyta > Magnoliopsida > Caryophyllales > Amaranthaceae > Beta > Beta lomatogona. The sequence goes on from CANSNZ010001286.1 coordinate 604,618, forward strand.
CTTTGCCTAACCTATCTCATGCATATAGGCTATTGATGCAAGAAGAACGTCACAAAGAAGTCTATAATGCTGTTCACAACAAAGATGAGTCAATGGCCTTTGCTGCAAATAACAACAAGAAGAGATACTATGAGCAGGGTCCTGAATCCAGTAGACCTTATTCCAATTACAATTCATCCAAGGGTACTGGAATGTATCAAGGTAATCAAGGTAGAAGACCTTTATGTACACACTGCAAACGTCCTGGACATACCATGGACAAGTGTTTCAAGTTACATGGTTTTCCACCTAGAGATAATTGGAAAGGCAAAAGAGTGGCAGCTGTTGCTCAGCATGAGGAAGAAGCTGATAACAAAGATTTTTCTGGTCCTGATTCTCCTATTACACAATCTCAATACAATCAAATTATGGCACTCATTGGGAAATCAAAGACAGAAGATCCACATGACACGCACACTGCTCTTCTAGCAGGTACATTCTGTCTATTTTCTCTGAGTAACACAACTTGGATCATTGACAGTGGTGCAACAGACCACATGTGTCATGATCTAAGCTTGTTTTCTGAAATTCATGACATTACTGCTCAACATAGTAGCATAACCATTCCTGATGGTAGTTCTTTACATGTAAAACATTAAGGAACAGTCAAACTTGGTCCACATATTGTGCTTAAAAATGTGCTTCATGTGCCACATTTTAAGTTTAATCTCATATCTGTTCCTATGCTTTGTAAAGATATGAGTTGTTCTATCTCTTTTTCTGATTCAGCCTGCTATGTTCAGGTCCCCTCACAGAAGCAGCAATTGCTTCTTTATAACTTCAAAAATGGTCTTTATTGCTTGGATGGATCTCATCTGGTTTCTACTACTACTACTGTTGTTCCTGAGTCTACTGTCCCCACTTGCCTGTCTGCTATTGAACAAGCCAAGTTATGGCATTTAAGATTAGGACATCTTCCTTTTGTGCATATAAATAAAATTTGTCCAAATGTCAAGGTGCAAGACTATCTCTCCCATTGTATGTGCCAAGTCTGTCACTATGCTAGACAGACTAGGCTACCCTTCCCACATAGTACAATAAAATCTACTAAGGCTTTTCAGCTCATTCACCTAGATGTATGGGGTCCTTATAAGACTCCTACTCATACAGGCTGTAATATTTTCCTGACTCTAGTAGATGATTTTACTCGAATTACTTGGGTGTTTCTTATGAAGTACAAATATGATATTGTACAAGTTTTCTCTGATTTCTTTGCATATGTTAACACACATTTTCATACTTCAATCATGAATGTGAGGTCTGATAATGCAAAGGAGATATGTGAAGGACCACTCAAGCTATTTTTTGCTCAACATGGGATTTTTCACCAAACTAGTTGTGCAAAAACTCCTCAACAGAATGGTGTAGTTGAGAGGAAGCACAGACATTTGCTTGAGACTGCTAGGGCCTTATATTTTCAATCCAAGGTTCCAGTTCTTTTTTGGGGAGAATGCATCTTATGTGCAGCTTATTTGATAAACAGAATGCCCTTGCAAGCACTCCAGTTTTCTAGTCCTTTTGAGAAGCTGTTTGGACACAAACCAGATGTCTCACACCTAAGGGTATTTGGTTGTCTCTGTTTCACTTCCACATTGAAGCAAGGAAGGTCTAAGTTTGATCCTAGATCATATCCATGTGTTTTCATGGGCTATTCCATCACTCAAAAAGGTTATAGAGTCTTAAACTTGAAAACCAACAAAATTGTTGTTTCTAGGGATGTTATTTTTTATGAAAAACATCTCCCATTTCATTCTTCTAATGATACCACTACTCCACCAACAGCTCCTATATTTCTTCCACTTTCTACTCCTACCACACCTTTTTATGATGATGATATTCCTGATGTTTTTCACACATCTATATCTTCCACCTCAGATTTAAATGCTCCTGACATTTCTTCTACTGTTTCTTCTTCTCCCTCTCCTTCTCCACCAATTTCTTCTCCTCTTTCTCAGTCATCATTACATGATATTTCAGCCACTAATCACTTCCTCCTCCTGTCAGAAGATCCACCAGACCATCTATTCCTAATAGACAGCTTCAGGACTTCATTTGTTCTGCTGTGGAGTCTTCTTTTGATCATTGGTGTAATCTGGTTACTTATGATTCTTTACCTATGTCTCATCATGCTTTCTTTTCTCATCTTTCCCAATACACAGAACCTGAAAGCTATAAACAGGTTGCTAATAATCCTGATTGGATCTTAACCATGGATAAAGAGTTACAAGCTTGCAAGCCAATCAAACCTGGGAACTAGTTGATCTTCCTAAAGGAAAAAAGCCAATTGGGTGCAAGTGGGTTTACAAAGTTAAACTCAAATCGGATGGGACTCTAGAAAGGTATAAGGCTAGGTTGGTAGCCAAGGGTTATAACCAAAAAGAGGGCATTGATTATCAGGAGACATTTTCTCCAGTCATTAAAATGGCAACAGTAAGATGTGTGCTTGCTTTGGCAGCTTCTAGGGGTTGGGACATCTTCCAATTAGATGTTAATAATGCTTTTCTACATGGAGATTTAGTTGAAGAAGTGTTTATGAAAGTTCCTGAAGGTCTCCCTAATCCTAATCAACAAGTGTGTCTCTTGAAAAAGTCCCTTTATGGACTTAAACAAGCTTCTAGGCAATGGTTTGCCAAGCTTGTTCATGAGCTTCTTTTACAAGGTTTTGTGCAGTCCAAGAATGACTATAGTCTCTTCATCAAGCATCAACATCATCACATCACCATAGCAGCTGTGTATGTTGATGACATTATTTTGACAGGCACAGACATTCACAGTATTAATCAGCTCAAACATCACCTTCATTCCACTTTTAGCATCAAAGATCTAGGGAAGATGCACTACTTCCTAGGCATTGAGATTGGCTATTCTTTGCATGACTCAAAAGAAGTTCACATCTGAGTTGTTACAATGCTCCAGACTCACAAATACTAAGTCAGCAGTCACTCCTTTGCCTCTCAATTTAAAATTACAAGCTAATGAAGGTGCTCTTTATCCTGACCCTGAGTATTACAGAATGATGGTGGGGAAACTGAATTTTTTGACTCATACTAGGCCAGACCTAGCTTATATTGTTCAACACTTGAGTCAGTTTCTTCATTCACCAAGAGATCAACACGTGCAAGCTCTACATCATACACTGAGGTATGTTCAAGGCACAGTTGGTCAAGGTATTCTCCTATGTGGTTCTAATCAACCTGTCCTCCAAGCCTATTCTGATTCTGACTGGCTTCTTGTCCCAACAGTAGAAAGTCTATTACTGGCTACATAATGATGCTTGGCAACTCTCCTATCAGTTGGAAGTCAAAGAAACAAGGGACAGTTTCAAAATCTTCAAGTGAAGCCGAATATAGAGCCATGGCCTCAGCATCTAGTGAGATAATTTGGCTAGTTCGTTTGCTTGAAGAATTGCAAGTTGAGAATCTTGCTCCTGTCACTTTGCATTGTGACAACCAGAATGCTATCCATATAGGCAAGAACCCTGTATTTCATGAACGCACCAAGCACATAGAGCTTGATTGTCACTTCACACGTGACAAAGTGCTAGAAGGGTTGATTCAACTTACTAATTACTTGCCTACTACCAGTCAATTGGCAGATGTGTTCACTAAAATTTTACCCTCTTCTCAATTTCAGTTTTTACTTTCCAAACTTGGCATGATTTCATCCATGCCTAGTTTGAGGGGGGATATTGAGAATATACCTAGCTCTAACTCAATCTGTTATAGAATTAGTTATTCTGTTATGCAGATTAGTTGTTAGTTTGGGTTGTTAAGGGTTGTTAGCTTCTCTAACACACCTTGTAGTAATTTATCTCTTGTATAAATACTCTAGAATTCTCTCTAAGCTGTATTCATTCATTTTTAGTTCAATTCATAACAAGTAAAATGGAGTTTCTCTCTCTAGAGTTAACTTGACTTCAATACACAAATCTCTTTCTTTCAAAGTTCAATTGTTCAGTTCTAGAAATTGTTTCAGTAACTTTGCTAATTCTTCAACATTAGAGGAGTCAGTCATTATGAGGGGCTGGATTTCCTCCTATATCCTACTGGTAATCAGTAAGGATGGTTTTAATAGCCGTAAGATTGCATTATTTATTGCATACTTATGGGGTATTTGGATAACCAGTAACAATCACTTCTTCAGGAGAGGTAGTACTTCCTTTGCTGAGTTTAGAGTTTCTATTGTTGTAGCTTCTGCTCAGCATGATAGATTCCTTCTTCTAACTTTTCGGAATCTTCGATTTCTTCATCCCCCGGAAAATAATTCCAGCATGCCCCCTGGTTTTTCTATGGTTAATATTGGACAATTTTCTGAAGGTTTACCTGCCATAACTATTCAAGTTGATGGCTCTTGGGACAAGGCCTCTTTATGTGGAGGTGTTGGGTGGGCTGTAGAGCATTCGCATGATCCTCAAGTTCTTCATCATAGGTGTCACTTCATAGCTAAGTCTGCTCTTCAAGCAGAGCTTCTTGCTTGTCTCCATTGCCTTCTTTGGGCTCGAGCTAAAGGTTTTCTATCTTTAAAAATTCTAACTGACTCGACTGCTATTATCAATCTTATTGAAACTAACAGTAAAACTTCTATGAATCTTAAGTGGACGGTTCAACATATTCGCTCTTTGGGTAAGCTCTTCCAATTGTGCATAATATGCAAGGCTTCGAGGCAACAAGTTTCAAGGTCTCATGATTAGAGCTAATTTTTATAGATGTAATCCTTAATTGTTTTATGTTTCTTAGTTTAGATGGAGCTTCTGTAAAAAAAAAAAAAAAAAAAATCGATTTTTGGATTATATGTTAACGAAAAACTAAGACGAAGAGAAAGTACCCATACGAGTCCGTCGATGGTGCGCACGAGTGTAGGAATAGGATGGTGCGCACCATCCAAAATGCACCAAAAAACAAACAAAACGCGGAAAACTGGAAACAAAAAATAACCCAATGAACATCTTCAATATTCCACTGAACAGTTAAAAATTTACCACATGGGAACCTTTTTTGAATCAACAATATGTTAATGCAGTGAACATCTGTTCATCTCCAATGAACATATAAGTAATGACAACATAAATATTTATCACAATGAACATATAAGTAATTTGAAAGAACATTTTGAAGACTTGGATGAACAAACTAACATTTGAATCAACAATATGTTAATGAAGTAAGAAATGAACAATAGTAAATCCCACAAATGTTTATTCCAAAATTGCAAATGTCCATTGAAAATTAGCGTGTGTTCATTAGACTACAATGTCCATTGGAATAATCTTGATGTTTATTGGTTTACATGAACAATAGTAAATCCCACAAATGTTTATTCCAAAATTGCAAATGCCCATTGAAAATTAGCGTGTGTTCATTAGACTACAATGTCCATTGGAATAATCTTGATGTTTATTGGTTTACATGAACAATAGTAAATCCCACAAATGTTTATTCTAAATTTGCAAATGTCCATTGAAAATTAGCGTGTGTTCATTAGACTACAATGTCCATTGGAATAATCTTGATGTTTATTGGTTTACAACGTACATGGGGTGGAAAATTTAAGGAAAGAGAAATTGAGGTAGGTCCCACAAATGTTCATTGGAAAACCGCAGATGTTCATTGCAGACGTTTAAACGCTGCATTTTGAAGCGTGCGCACAGGAAGCACCATACTTCCGTGCGTACCTTCGAATTTTCGGGGTGTATATGTCTAACTTACTAGTCTGATGTGCTATTCTTAGGGTGTCTACATTCTCAAACTATATTGAGCCTCTTCCAAACTTCAAACTATGCAATAGGAATTGGGGTTGGTTCAAGTGGTGAGCTTTCTCATCTTCCTTAGAGAAGTCTAGGATTCATACCTATCTCAAGTATTTGTTTGGGATTATTTAGGGGGGGTTGGGGGGTTGGGGTGTATGGTTGTAATAGGCCTCTAGGTGGGGTCCCTGTGCGAGGGTGCAGAGGATTTCTTCTTAGCTATTAAAAAACTTCAAACTATGCAATATCAACTTTCCAATAACTCTTATCTATTATTTTATTATCTAGACTCACTCTAGACTCACTCTAGACTCATTTTAGTTTATTACTTTATTTTTTAGACTCTCCAAAAAAGTTTAACATTATTTTTTGTTCCATTCAGTTCATACATATTTTCTTATTTAACATAAAATATATAATAATATTATGAGAACTTATAATTTGAATATTTACCCATATTTTATTATTTATTTAAATTTTTTATATATGGCACACTAAACAATTGAATACAAAAGAAATGATGACACATGAAATTCAAGCGCATTCATGAACATAGCTAATTACATAAAAGTTTGTAAAACATATACTAGTAATAAATAAAACCACAAACATAAAAGATGAGGAATAATTTAGAAACCTTTATACTTCATCCGTTTCATAATATTTGCAACATATATATCCTATTGGCTCATATTTCAAGAAAAGAAGAGAGATATAGAGATAGATATAAAAAAAATGGGGGTCAAGTGATAGTAGATAGATAGAGAGAATATATTACCAAATAAAGAAACATTGCAATTGATGTGAAACTTCCACATAAGGAAAATGTTGCAATTAAAAAAGAACATAGGAAGTACTCCCTCTGTTTTTTTTATCTTTCTCACTTGTAATCTTGACACTATTCATACATAGAGAGAATCTTCTCAATTTTTTGCAATCTATAAGAAAAATATAGTCATGTGGGGTCTTGTTTGATTCGTCTCAATTAATACTTTATCAATATTCAATTGTTATAATTTTTACTAATATTTAATGAAAGATATTTGAGTTCAAAAGGCGCATTGTGACAGACGCGCACAGGAAAGTGAGAAGGATAAAAAACAGAGGAAGTATGATATAGGGGAATCGGGAAAAGTATATTGAACACAGACAATTACTTATTGGTTCTTTTAGATAAATTTTTCAGTTTTAGAAATAAAGAAAGGTCGTTATTTTGTGCCTCCTTAAGGTATATCTATCTGATCGAGATTAGAAAGAGGCACACCAAGTAGCCAAAATGCGATGAGAGAGAAACCTGGAGAGAGAGGAACCCCACCAAAAGTAAACCCCGTCCATCCCATACCCGCCCTTACTGCTAAAATCAAACCCCACCGGCATTCTTTTGCGCCACCGTAGATTAGGTTCAGCTTAGATGAGAAGAGTCAATCCTGATCATGCTCCCTCCCTTCCTCCCCTATTCTCACCCCCACAAACCCTCAACTTTGCTAGGGCCCTCAGAAGTCCTAACCCCATCCCTGCCATCCCAAACCCTCTGTGTAACCCACAACCATCCATCCCCACCCCTTTTTCGCTCGTGAACCCTTCTCCTCCGCCTGAATGTGTCCGTAAAGGTCATGTGGTTATCCCAATTTCGGCTCAAGATATCAGCGATTTAAGCAAACCATGGCTTGCATCAATTATTTGTAAAGTTATTGGTAACTCATTCTCAAGAGAGTTCTTGAAATCCTTCATTGTGAAAAGCTGGAAGATCCCAGAAGACCAAGAACTAATTGCACTAGGAAAGGGATTCTATGCAATCAACTGCCAATCCATTCAAAATAGATCCTCAATTCTTGCGAGGGGCCCTTGGTTTATACAAGGTGCTCACATCTGCACCCAATGTTCGGAGCCAGGCTTCTGGCCGTCGACGACGAACTGTAACCAGGGCGTAGTTTGGGTTAACCCACCTGAATTGCCCTTGGAATTCTATAGACGAGATGTCTTGATGAAACTAGGTAATTCGTTGGGGCAACAAGCATTTTGCAAAATTATGTATCCTAGTGGGAAATTCAAGTACACCAGCTACCAGAGCGTGGCTGGGGAATAACTTTCAACCGCTAGAATATGTGGAAGGGCACTGGTTCTGCGGTAAGAGTAACATCTTTGGCCATGGTCAAAACTCATGCATACTCAATCAGGGGAAATCGGCCGGAGAAATGAGAGCAGTGGATGCCGATAAATCGTTACCGAAAGCCCAAGCAGGAGTCATGGCTGGAAAAGGAAAAGAAACACAACCTACTTTAGGGTGAGAAAAAGGCATGAATTTTCGTAGACAATCAAAGGGGAGGTGGACCCCAAAAAAGAAACAAAAAGCAGACAAGGGCGGCTGTCAGGAGGGAAAAGATAGAAGCCACGACTTGTCGCTGTCTAGGGAGCCTGCTTCTAATACCTTAGACAGTCATGTAAACTCATTTTCAGCTTTGCAAAATATGCCAGAAGATTTCTCGATCATCACAATTGAACTATCTTTCAACCAAATGGCGAAACGTGGCAAGTCAACTCCTTTGTTGACAGAGGTTGAGGTTCTTAAGTTTGGGGAAATCTCCATTAATCCCCATATTAGCCAAAGTCAACCGGATTTTAACCCAGAATACCCACAAAAACCAACCCACACTCTAGAAAAAATTATATCTCCCCAAAAATCAACCCTCTCTCCGGAAAAAATATCCCCTCCCAAACCAACCATGAACAATCTTCAGGAGGAAATCGAATCGTCTTCCCCACCACCAACATCACCATCCTTAAGCCCGCTAGTTTTATCACCCGAATATCCACCAAGAGTGCACATAATGAGACCCGAAGCTCCGATAGTTTTCACAAAGCCAGCCCTTCTCCTAAAACCCGAGACATCACCCCTCTTTGTGGATTATCTCCTGTGCGAGGATCACGGGGAGATAATCGAGTTGTCTTTATTTGAAGTGAAGCAAATGATACTCGACCCGAAGAACATCGACATACGCTTCAAAAATCTCCTAATGTATGTCTCGGGGGAAGGTTTCTTTCCTGCTCACCTTCCCCAAGTTCAAGACATGTCTCACCTTCCCCAAGTAACCCAAATTATCCTAAAATGGGTACTAAAACGAGAGGTCGGTCCTGAAGAAGAAGAGAGAGCCCTCCTCCACAACTTAAGACCTTGGCTCGACCCGAAGAGCCTACTTCCCCACCACCGCAAACTGGTGCAACTCAGGAGTGCGTCGGTAACCTTCAAAGCAATGAGCAACACCAACGCTCTTCTCTTTGCCGATCTCCTACCCATGTTGAAACAAATGAAAATAATGGCAAGTTGGGAAGAGGTCAGAGGCGACGGTGGGCTCCGGGAAGCCGAAGTGTGTCTCAAACCACATAGAGACATCTGGATTTACCCAGAAACGGGGGAGGCAGTACTTCCGTGGAGGATGGAGGAGAGTGCCGAACTTCGGCGCCTCAAAAGCAAACCGCACCTTCCCTTTAATATGTCGATTCTAATGTGGAATGTAAGGGGTCTTAGTAGGCCTTCTTTCAAGCCTAACATGAGACACCTCCTTCAAAACCATAATCCCGACCTCTTAATTCTCGTGGAGACCCAAGTCTCGCGCCAAAATATTGCATGCCTTATTAATGATCTGGGTTTTGACTCTTCTCATCTCGTGGAACCTATTGGACGCGTGGGGAGGATTCTCCTCATGTGGAAATCCCAAAAGGTGAGCATCCACATCTTGGGGGAGAATTTCCAAGGAATATATGCTTTGGTGGAGGTAAGTACCCTTAAAACACCCTTTGTTCTTACTTCTACATACGTAAGCCATAAGTATATGTTTCATAAAAATTTATGGACTGAGTTATGCGAGTTTGTTGATGGTATGGATATCCCGTGGCTGACCATCGGCGATTTCAATGAGGTTGCATACGCTAATGAGAAATTTGTGGGGAAGGCCATTAACCAAAGTCGTGTTAATTTATATGTTGAAACTTTGAGTTATTGCAAGTTAATTGACTTAGGGTAAAATGGTATGAAATATACTTGGTCCAATAAATGAAAAATTAATCCAATACTTGAGAGACTCGACCGGGGGTGGGGAATGAAGCGTGGATTTCATCGTTCCCAAATTATAATCTTTGGTATCTCCCTAGGGTCACGTCGGATCACTGCCCAATCCTTCTCAAACTTGACAACCCAACCAAATATAGTGGCCCTAAGCCCTTTAGGTTTGAACCTATGTGGATTAGAGATCCTTCCTTCCACCACACGGTTGATAATGCATGGTTTATGGAGGAGGGTAGTATTAACTATTAAGATTAGAATTGAGAATGTCCGTGATACCCTCCTAATTTGGAATCAAGAAACGTTTGGAAAAATTTATTTTAGGAAAAAAAGAGTGGAGCGGAGACTCCAAGGTACTCAAATTGCGTTACATGAAAATCCTACCTCCCCGTTTCTCCAAAACCTTAAGTCTGACCTAGAAAAAGAGCTGCTAGAAATCTTAGAGCAAGAAGAGTGGCTTTGGTACATGAAAAGTAGGTTAATTGGCTAGCCGAGGGAGAGAGAAACACATCGTTTTTCCATAAATGTGTCACCATACGCCGGAGCACCTCTAGGATCTTTTCAATCAGAAAGGAATGCGGTGAAGAGTTAGTCATAATGGAGCAAATTAAGGATCACATTCGTTTAGCCTTTAAAACCCTCTATGAAACCGAGCATTCCTTCTCAAATCGTCACCATGAGGTTGTAGCAGGCACTATTAGCATTGCCCACCCCCCTACTCCTCAAGAGATTAAGTGTGCTCTTTTCTCGATGAAACCCCTCAAGGTTCCCGGCTGATGGATTTCACCCCATCTTTTTCCATGCTAAATGGGACCTTATATGGGATCAAGTTTGTGAGGAAATCCAAGCTTGGTTTCATCATAGGTCAACTCCGGAAAGTGTCTGTCATGCCTTAATTTGTCTAATCCCGAAACAACCTGTCCCGGAAACGGTGAAGCATTTGAGACCTATTAGCCTTTGTAATACCCTATACAAGCTAGTCACAAAAATCATTGTCAATCGTCTCAAACCTTATTCCGGAATGGATCTCCCACAATCAAAATAGTTTCATTAAGGGTAGGGGACCAGAAATCAATCTTGTTGTAGCCTCCGAAATCTTGCATTCCATGCATAAAAAAAAAAGGTAAAGCAGGTTGGTGTGCGTTGAAAGTTGATTTGGAGAAAGTCTATGATAGGATGGAATGGAGCTTTGTGAGTAAATGTCTAGGTATGTATGACTTGGACCCTGCATCTATTGAGCTTATTATGGATTGCATTTTAAAGGCTTCCTCCTCTGTCCTTGTTAATAGTCAAAAAACTGACTCGTTTTCCCATACCCGTGGCCTTAGGCAAGGTGACCCAATGTCCCCCTACCTTTTCGACATGTGCTTAGAGTACTTGACTACCCTCATCAATCAATCTTGTGAAGCTCATATTTGGACTCCGTTTTGGGTTGGCCAAAAAAGAGTGAAGGTTTCACATCTCCTATTTGCTAATGATCTTTTGTTATTTGGGAAAGTAGATGAAAACACAGCCTTTGCGGTCAAGGATGTGTTAGATGAATTTAGTAGGCTCTCAGGTCAAAAAAAATTAATGAAGCTAAGAGTAGGTTGGTATTTTCCCCGAATACTCAAACCGATCTTAGAGAGCTATTCCAAAATACTATCAATGTGCATGCCTCGGAAAACTTGGGGACTTATTTAGGCCTCCCTCTCTCTCATAAGCGTCCAAAGAAAAGTAATGTCCAATTTGTGGTGGAAAAAGTTAGGAAAAAGCTAGCAAGTTGAAAATCGGCTACTCTTTCAAGGGCTAGTAGACTTGTCCTCATAACCTCTATCCTAAATACAATCCCAAACTACTATATGCAGGCTAATTTCTTTCCCATCTCTACTCTTAATGATCTTGATAGAATCTGCAATAACTTCCTGTGGGGCTGCAAAGAGGAGAAAAATCGCCTTCATCTTGTATCAAAGGATTCGACCTTTCTTCCAAAAGAGAGGGGGGGCTAAGGATTAGGAGCCATCTCACTCTCAATCAAATGTTAATGGCCAAGTTGGGTTGGAAAATGTGTCATGGCCCCCCAAACTTGGCTAAAGACTACATTTCGTCCAAATATATTCACAACAATGACATAACAAGGTTTCATAAAGGCTCGAGAATATGGCAGATAATTGGTAAAGGGTGGTTTATTCTTGAGTCTAGTTGTCAATGGAACCTGAGGAATGGACAATCAGTCTCCTTTTGGAACGACAATTGGCTTAGGGTGGGATCTATTAGAAGCTTTGTTTCGGGACCCCTAAAGCAAAATGAGATGAACGCCTCGGTGAGTGAGTATTGGAATTTGGGTAACTGGAATGACCTATCCTTCTCTATAGAACTCCCTACACATATATCCCAAAGAATTCTAAACTTTGATTGGCACCCCTCTAATGAACCGGATCAACCCTTCTCCTCCTTTGTTACAAACCAAAATTTCTCCCTAAAACAGGCGTTATATCATATCACTATCTCGTCTCGCGAGAAGGTGAAAGATATCTCTTGAGTTTGGGGTGGTACACATCCACCAAAACTGAATTTTTTTTTCTTTGGTTGCTTTGGTGGGACAGACTCCCGACCCAAACACTCCTCTTCTCTAGAAAAATTGTGCCTAACCTGACGTGTAATTTGTGTGACTCCTTTAATGAAAATGCCCTCCATATGCTTAGAGATTGTGACTATGCCTCAAACATTTGGTCCCTTATTCCCATAGACATTACTGCCGATATTAATGACAAGGATTTGTGGTTCAAGCTTAATCTTGCTAACAATGAGCATGTGCAGGGCCTAAGATGGCGTAATCTGTTTCCCTTTATCTGTTATGAAATCTGGGTATGTCGGAACAAGTTGGTATTCGAATGTACCCCCCATCCACCCCCGGAAGTGAGCCTTAATAAAGCCACCTTCGTTGCTTGGGAGTATATATCATCGCAAAGTATCTCCACCTCCCCAAAAGACATGACCCTAGGCTCTATTTCCCGCCCTCTTGACTGGGCGTGTATCCATGTGGATGCATCCTTCACTAACCGGTTAGAACCTTCAGGGATTGGAGGGTGCATTCAGGACCCTTATGGGAATTGGATCAATGGGTTTCAAAAAACTATGTATACCCTAGATGCTCTCAGGGCTGAAACTCTTGCAATAACTCATGGCTTACTTCTAGCTAAAAATGACTTTGTGGATAATGTTATGGTCTTCTCGGATTGCAAGCAAGATATTCAGTTAATTGAACAAGTTAATGATTTTAATGATGCATATACAACTGCCCTGAAAAATTATAGAGAGTCCAAACAGGGGTTCAAGGTTGTGAAGTGCGTGTTTGTGAAGCGGGAGCATAATCGAATTGCGGATGCAATGGCAAAGGAATGCCGAAGAAACCAGTTGCAAGTATATGAGTTTAGGGAGCTTCCCCTTCCCCCCATTTATTGTAATGAGCTTATTAATATGGATTGTACTGGGTTGTTCAAGCCCATAACTTGAAAACTTGAATGATTTATGTCGATTTTAACCAAAAAAAAAAAGGTATATCTATCGAATTTGTTGTTGTTAAAAACAATTTTATAGACTTTATGAATTTTTGTCAGAATTTTGATTTCCAAAACATGACTGCTCAAAACTTTGGAGTATTGTTAAAATATCTGCTTCTGAATTGAGCTCAAGACTAGCGATGAACTTAATTGCTCTTACTATTTATTAATTGAATTTCAGATGGAGCCACATAACATCTATATGTGGTTAGACTCTTGTCCAACATAAACGTAGGACTTGCGAGAAATATACAGAAAGTAAATCAAGGGAAGGAGGAAGTAGATACATGTTTAGTACCTTTTGATATATGCTCGACTCTCGGGGCCACTAATGATGTAGCTAGAGAGCATGTTGAATTTTCTAATCTTTTCATGTTGGCTAAATGCAAATTGAATAGAGCATTTGAATTTCTTTATATAAGCTACATTGACAATTGCTTTTCATTTTGCTATTATGCTATATATCAATGTTTTGGTTGTAAACTTGTAATAAGCCTTTGTCTCAATCTCAACTCTCTGCTATTTAGTTAAGGATGGAGATCTTGGACAAGAAATGTCACGTCATGCTTGTGAACTATGCCAGCGGCCAGCGGGCTACACAAATATACAAAATTTAATGTCTGTGACAAAGAATTTGTGACCAAGGACATAGGATAAAGCATTGAAGCTCTGAGGACTTTTGTGCAAAACTATTGACTTATGTTAATGTCTGTATGGGCCTCTATGTCTACAATTGTCATAATTCTTTTGCCTAGATATGGAAGTAGGGTAATAATCTTGCTTAAAAAATAGGAAAATTTGTTAAAAAAACCTTTTAAAGGTTCAATTTTGCGAGAAAAAACCTTTTAAAGCATTATTTGTGAAAAAAAACTACAAACTTAATTTTTCTTACATGATGAAACCTAAACCCATTTTCCGGTGTGGTTTTTGAGATGTATAGGGGTGGTGCTGCAGTTAATGAAAATAGAGGGTTAAAGAAAGATAGAAGGGTCAGCACCGGAATTGAGAAAAAACACATCGGAAAATGGGAATAGGTTTTTTCTTGCAAGATAAATTAAGTTTGTGGTTTCTTTTCGCAAAGAATGCTTTATAAGGTTTTTTTTCGCAAAATTGAACCTTTAAAAAGTTTTTTTTGGCAAATTTTCTTAAAAAATATTGATATTTGCCGCCACAAGATTGTATGAAATAGAGTTTGGTTTTAAAAAATAATGGAAGTTGTAATAATGATATTTGCCGCCGCAACACTTCTATTTTCGGGTTGATGCCACTTTCATTTTCTTAATTTTCAATGCTCAATCGGTTCAAACTACGTGTACCAACAAGTGTTCAAATCTTTCGATAATTGATATCATTTAATAGGAAAAGTTAACAAAAATGGTTTTAATTGTGGTCGTCCTTCCATAAAAAAATACCAACTATTGGTTTTTGGAGCTTTCACTCCTTTGGGTTTGATTTTGGATAAAACTACCTATAAATCTCTATTATATAAGTAAAGGGGGGGAAGATGGTGCCCCCCTTACAAAAAGTTTGATAATACCCTTAATGAATCTAAATTGCCATATATATTAAAAAATATTTTCTTTTTCCTAATATACTTGCTATATATATTGAACAAGTTAACAATGGAATTGAATTAAAAATTTTAATTAAATATTAAAGGAGAATGATTTCCTCTTCTTACATATGTGTGAAAAACTCTAATGGAAGTTAAATTGACAATATAACTTGATTGACACAATCAGAAGAAAAAATAAAAACTTGAATTTCATATTAATAATTATACTGATAATATTTTAAAACCTAAATGTTGATTATTATTCAGTAATCTCTATTATATAAATCAAACCTTCCACTTTATTAATATTGAACGATTGGACCAGATACACAAATTCTTCCAATTTATTTGAGCACAAACTTTCTTCTGCTTTGTATTTCCTTCTCTCAATACTATATTTGCATGCGAGTCCGTTTTTGAAGAGACGGTCTCACGTTAGTGTTAATGTGAGACCAGCTGATGTCATGCTGACATCATGCGTGTACATCAAACCAACAGCGGAATTAGTTAAGCGCTTGAACCTATTAATTATACTAGCCTTATATTGCTTCTAGATGAATTAGTTAAGTGCTGAAGTATATTAGTTAAGCGCTGAGCTATATTAGTTAAGCTCTGCAATATATTAGTTATATCATAGAAACCAGACTATAATGCATTTTATTGGCCCTAATTTCAGTATCAGCCATAAATCATTCTCTCTTTCTTAAATAATTAACGCATTGTTGTATTAGTTATGCTAACCTCAAATAACCAATGCAAAAACAACGTTTACTAATGCTTACAATAAATAAAATTAATGACTTTAAAATCATAACTATTGACCGTGCGTAACTATCAACCCTGAAATCTTTATTGTTAATCAAGTATCAAAACTATAACCATAAAACCATGCATAATTGTTACTCATAAAATTAATAGATAATTACTCATATGCTATAACTATAATCTTCTAATTATTTTCCAGACCAAAACTATTAGCCAGAAAATTGGAACTAAAAACCAAAAAGTCATAACTAATGTAAAAAACAATACTCCCTCCGTTTCATTTTAATTTACACACTTTCTTTTTTAGTTTGTTTCTTTTTACTCTACACACTGTTGCTTTTTCTATTTTTGGTAACATGTCACATCTACTTTCTCATCTTTTTCTACCCATGTCATCCACTTTTTAATATTTTAACCCACTTTTTAGTTTCTCTCTCTCACTTTTCAATTTCTCTCTCCACCTTTTCAGCTTATCTCTCATACTTTTGTATTTTCTCCTTGATTCTCCCCCAAAGTGAAGTGAGTAAATTAAAAAGAAACGGAGGGAGTAATAACTAATTACCCAAATATTATAACTATTTATCAGAAAACAATAACTAATAGCCAAATCATAACTATATCAACCATAAAACCATAATTATTAATCACAATTCATAACTAATAACCTAAAAATCATAACTATCTATCCAAATTTCATAACTATTAAGTAAAAGCTAACTATGAATCAGAAAACCATAACTAAGAGCCAAAAATATCTAACTAATCATCAAAATTCCTTATGTAATCCCCCGTAAATTTATGAATTTTATAAATATATTTAATGTATATTTATGTAAAATCTAGTATGTTTTAGTATTTAAATGATTTAATTCTTGAAATGTTGACTATTTGAAGTCAAAGGAATTATTTTAATGATTTAAAGAAGTCAAACATTTTAGTTACTCATACTTTGAAATATATTTGAAAAGCTTAAAACACTTATTGGGTTGTGAAAAGGATTTTAAATTGGGTATGCGGAACCCAACCACTCAAATCACCAATCATTAAATATTAGTTCTGGCCCAATCACCTTTTCTTAAGCCCAAAAGGGGAACCTATATAAACCCCCAAAAACCCCAATTTCCCACACACTTTATTTTCTCTATCTTTCCTCCTTACTTTTCCGGCCCTCCTCTTCTTTCTCTCTCTCTCTCTTCTTTTTCTCTTTTCTTCTCCTCCTCTTTGGCTTTCTCCCTCATCTCCGTCGCACGGTTGCCGAACCACCGCAGACCAGTAGCAGCCGACGTTCCTTCGGTTGCCGCGAGTCCTCCCTCCTCTTCTTGCTTTGGTTATTTCTTCCTCCTCAAGTTTTATTTAATGCAAAGTTTATATTTTTAAGGATGGTTCTGATATGTTTATGTTTGAAAGTTATAGTGTGATGATTTAATTATGAATCTATGAGTATGTAATTTGTTTGATTAAGTTAGAAAATTTCAGATTTACTTATTATGTTTAAAATAGGGTTTTGAGTATTAAAGCATGAATTTTTAGGGTTTTGGAAGTTGGAAAATCATTGTATAGTATATTATAGTTTATGAAATTGAGTAATCTTATGATTTTAAGTATGTTTAAGTAAGTTTAAAAAGGGTTTTATTATATTATATGTTGCTGGAAATTTGAAAAGGATGCTGATGATGGAGTTTTTATGATTAAACCATGTGTTTAAGGTTTTTAAACAACTAGTGTAGTAGTACTATACTAGGAGGTTTTAATAATCAAGTTTTAATGATGGGAAAGGATTTTAAACACTTTTGAGAAGGGCTCAAAGTATTTTATTAGTGCTGGAAATTTATGAGGTATTATTGTGGGTTATGTTGATTATTTTAGGCGGAGAATTCTCTTTAGGTAACTTTTAAGGTTGTGAAAGTGGCCTCCCGATTTGTCTACACAAGGTACGTACATACCTATGTGTTGATTGGATTAGTATCATGTCCTAAGGATGAGAATTATGTAGTATCATGTATAGGGAACTATTTTTAGTTCATATGTGATTTCTATTAAGTTGGATTTGCATGTTTTATGCCGTTGTGTGAAGCATGTTGGTTATTATGATTTCGATATTATGTTTGTATGGAAGATTGATGCAAGCATATGGGATTTGGGAACTTTATTTTATTAATTCACATGAGAGACTAATATTTATGTTGGCTTTGGATCATGATTGAATCATGTTGTTCCCTTTGGATTATTTAATTACTTTATGAGGACCGATGGTCTTATTTGGTAAGTTGGTTATTTAACCTATGAAAGGTTGGTTGGTTGTTGATTTGGTTCAACAAATAAATAAAGGTTATGGATTTAATATTGAAATTAATCTTGGATTGTTGGGTTGATGATCACCTTATCTAATCCTAAGATAAAAAAAAATAGAAGTTTATGATTACTTGATGATTTTATTGGTTGTTCTACTTGTGAGTCATAACAAGTAATAAATTATTAATCATGTAAAGTGAAACGTGGATAGCAATAACGTTAGACTTGTGCACGTCTGAAGTATTGGACTAGTATGAGTTGGAGTACATGGTGGTAGCCCATGGCTTTTCTTGGGACCGGATTGATCACCGTGTCCTATTTTTATTTAAAAGGTTCCTCGATATTATAGGTTATGGGAATACGGAGTCGCATCCGTATTTCGTCTTCTAGATTGAAGACTGGTTTTGGTTAGACAACTCGTTCCATTGACTGTTCCATCTAAAATAATTAATCTATTAGATGTGGAGTTTAGTTCAGTAGAAGTAGTCTGCAATGTTGTTATATTATTATTATTTAATTTATCCCTGCCTAATGTTCATTAGTATCATGTTAGGTTTTATATTTAGTTGTTATGTAGTACTCAGCTTTGCTGATTATGTGCTTTGTGTGTATGTGTTGATCATGGCTATGCCTTATTGATCCTGTGATGACCCATTTGGTGAGCAGTCTCTGGAGATCAATAGTGCATCGTCATTTATAGGTTTGAAGATGATGCATCATAGGTTCGGGATTGGAGAGCTTGTGTTGACTTTACATTTTATTTTGACTTTACGTAAAAAAAAACATATGAGATGAGAGAGACAGGGGAGGAGAAGACTTCAGCAACATTAAGTGAGCGCAAGGCCGAAAAAAGTAGCTCACCAATCCAAACCAAAATCTATGAGGCTTCATACCTTACTATCAACGATTGCTCTTTGATCATTCTATCTAATATTTTTTGACATTAGATTGAATAATCAAAACCAGCAAGGAATCAATCAAATAGAGCTGATAGGTCTCATAGATCATTCTTTTACAATATATATATTCAAGCTGCTAAATCTTTGCGCTGACTACTTGAACTTTTGAAGCAGGAACTCCCAAAAACCTGCATTTTTAAAATATTTGAAAGTGAGATGTAGATTAATTACCTTTTCATATCTTTAATTCCACGACCTTAATTCTCATTTCTCAAAGTTTGTTTAAGACCAAGAATACTTCTTGAACGGGGCTAACACAACAGAGCTTTTGCGAATTTCCAAGAGTTGAGTTGAGCTTAGAAAAGCATGAATTAAAAGGGCTTTTTTGGAAGAAGAAGAGCTGGTAGTCTCAAATTAGGTGGGAAATGAAGAGAGAGAGTGAGGGGAACTATAAAAAGTAAAATGATGGGAAGAAGATAAGGAGGAGCCATGCCTGAGATGAGGGAGTCGACATTGTTAGTGTAGTGAGGTGGTATGTTGGTCTCCCAATAAGCTTAAAGTAAGACCGTCTTTTTGAAGAATTTGTGTTTGCTGATGAACAAATAACTAAAAAACTAACGAAACATTGATTTAAGAAAATCATACTATAAAATTAAGAATAATTATAAAGGTCAGTTCGAATCAATTTTTTGTAACACTGATAAATAACTAATTGGCAAAAAAAGCGTTAATATAACACGCACGCATAGCATGCAAAAAATGCTAGTATTATTATATCATTGGAGATTGATTGAAATATAAACTTCAAAATAAAATCCATATATTTATAATACAATTATATGGCTTATAAAAAGACTTAGATCTTAGATTATTCGATTCACAATAACATACTCCCTCTGTTTTTTTATCATTATCCCTTTTATGTGTGCGTCTCCCAATGTACCTCTTTGAATTTAAATATCTTTCATTATATATTAATAAAAATTATAACGATTGAGGCTATGTTCTTTTCAACTTATTTAAGCACTCTAGTGCTTATTTCAGATTTGATCAGATCAGATCAGAAAAGTTCAGATCAGATCAGAAAAAATCAGATCATATCAGATCAGATCAAAAAAAATCAAATCAGATCAGATCAAATCAGAAAAAATCAAATCAGATCAGATCAAATCAGAAAAGTTCAGATCAGATCAGATTAGAAAAATTCAGACCTTATCCTTAATTCTTTTTCTAAATATTATTATTATTATTATTATTATTATTATTATTATTATTATTATTATCATCATCATCATCATTATTATTATTATTATTATTATTATTATTATTATTATTATTATTATTATTATTATTATGTAAGAAATGACATGACACGGCAATACGACCAGAACTCCACACGAAATAAATTGATTCGGGTCAAAGTTTATTACATGTTTTAAGTAAATGGGTCAACATGACAAGACTTGTTTATTAGATATGTGTACCTATATTTTATATAAAAAAATTAAAACTAAGTTATTAATTTAAAGATGCATTGCAAAATCACAATGCAAGTTGTCTTGAAGAGTTGAAGCAACCTCATTTATTTTTTTCGTATGTTCTCTTTCCTTCTTTAATTGCGATTAATCTTGGTACCCAAATGCCAAAAAAAAAAATATATATTTGATTAGTATAAAATTTCATTTGTTTGCTGTAAATTTTAATGATATTGACAAAAAGTCTGCAATTGCTTAATAATAATAATAATAATAGTAATAATAATAATAATTTCTTGGATGTTAATAATAATAAAAAGAATAGAACAGAAAAGTTCAGATCAGACCAAATCAGAAAAGTTCAGATCATATCAGACCAGACCAGATCAGAAAAGTTCAGATCAGATCAGACTAGATCAGAAAAGTTCAGATCAGATTAGTTCAGATCACATCAGAAAAGTTCAGATTAGATCAGACCAGATCAGATTAGAAAAATTCAGATCAGTCCAGGCGAAAAGAACATAGCCTGAATGTTAATAAAATACCAATCGAGACGAATCAAATAAGACATCACATGACTATATTTTTTCTTATAAATTGAGAAAAATTGAGAAGATTCTATCTAAGTATAAATAGTGTCAAGATTCTAAGTGAGAAAGATAAGAAACTGAGGGAGTATTACTTATTGATTATCAAGTGCATATGACCGTATAGCAATTAAGTTAAGTTTTAGATAGTTTTTTTAAAAATTTGATTTCCAACACGAAAGATAAGATTATAAGAGTTTAACAGAAATATAAGAGCATCACTAATAATGAACCCAAAAAAAAGGTTCATCATTCTCTCTCCTCATTTCTCTCTCCTCCACATCATTTTCACAAACCATTTCCAATTTCACTCTTAACCATGAACCCAAAAATAATGGTTCATCACTCTCTCTCATCCTTTTTTCCTACCCCACCACATTTTCTCTCTCTTCAAATAATTATCACAAGTTGTATTGATTTAATGCAATAAAACCAATTAACGCTAATTAATTGTAATTAACTCTTATAATTATTAATTCATAATTAGTTATTTTTATTATATATTAATTATCGATGACTAATCTAATTAATTTTTTTTTTTAAATTAATTAATATTAGTTGACAAATAGTAAAAAAGATGCATCCATTCAAAACATATTACATATATCAAATGAAAACAAGACATGGAAAATTAAATGCAACAATAAAATAAAAAACTAAAATTGATAAAATTCCATTATTTTAGTTCCCATTGCTACCGTACTTTGCCCATATATGTTCGATCAAATCGTTTTTCAAAGATAAATGAGTTTGTTGATCTTCGATTTGTGCTTTGTGCTGCAAATATGTGTTGATGTCGACAATTCGCTCGTTATGATATTCAAAGTGACCTTCTTGCTCTTCATTGTTTCTCTGAGCAGAACGACGTCGAGATCTCCCAACATCGAACTCTGATGGATCCATGTAATTTTGGTAGGTTTCTCGTTCATCTTCAACTATCATGTTGTGCATAATTATGCACGCCAACATAATCTTATGAAGTATTTCGACATCCCAAGCAAGGGATGGCATCCGAATAATAGCAAATCGAGCTTGTAGTACTCCAAATGCTCGTTCCACGTCTTTCCTTCTTTGCTTCTTGATGTTTCGCAAAGAGTCTGTCTTTATGAGATTGTGGACTCGTTATGGACTTCACAAAAGTAGCCCATTTCGGATAGATACCATCAGTAAGGTAATATCCTTTGTTATATTGATGCCCATTTACAACGAAATTAACCGCTGGAGCTCGACCTTCTAAAACATCTTCAAACACAGGAGATCTATGAAGCACGTTCAGATCGTTGCAACTTCCAGGCATTCCGAAAAAAGAATGCCAAATCCACAAGTCCCTATCAGCTACGGCTTCAAGCACAAGTGTAGCTACCCCTGCCCTTCCTTGATATTGTCCTTTCCATGCTGTTGGACAATTTTTCCACTCCCAATGCATACAATCGATGCTACCAATCATGCCAGGAAATCCACGTTCTTCTCCAATTCGTAACAGCCTCCTCAGATCGACTTCATTCGGTCGTCTTAAGTACACATTAAAGAATTGGTTGATGACACCGTCAACGAATCTCTGAAGCGCCAATCTTGCCGTACTTTCACTAATACGTATGTACTCATCGCAAGCGTCAGAAGCAAACCCATAAGCTAATTGTCGTATTGCTGCAGTACACTTTTGCAGCGGCGACAAGCCAAAACGACCGGTGCAATCCCTCTTTTGTTCGAACCAGTCGTCATTCCTCACGACTTCATTCATGATACGCTCAAAAACATGTTTTTGCATACGAAATCTACGTCGAAACATCCTATTTGAGTAAACTGGATTTTCTGCAAAATAGTCATTGTATAATCTTAAATGACCTTCTTCTCGACCCCTATCAGACCGAGGTCCAGTACGCCCACCCGGTCTCATTCTAGGAGTGACAGCCGACACAAGGGTAGGGAGGTAAGTATGAGTGACATTGTCGATCATGTCATCTACTTCTTGGTTCTCAATATCCTCTTCTAAATCATCGGAAGAAGAAGAAGAAGTTGAACTTATACTAAATTTGTAGGAATTCATTTTAGATTTAGAAGAGGAGATTGTTGTTGAGAATTGTAGGATATCTGGTTTTGGTAGAGGAGATTGTTATAGAGAATTGTGGAACTCTGAACCTTTTTATATAAAGTAATGGAGGAGCATAGAGATCCTTTTTAAACAAGGAAGTGGATCATCACATGGGCTCTCAGAAAAGGAGTATATAATGATGTCTCTTCAGAGCTATTATCACATGGGTTGTCTGAAAAAAGTAGTATGGGATCATTGTGATGTCTATTCAGAGACAATAACACATGGTTTATCTGAAAAGTAGTATGTGATTATAGTGATGTCTCTTCAGAGACAGTATCACATGGGTCACCTGAAAAGGAGTAGGTAGGGGATCATAGACATGTCTCTTCAGATATAGTATCATGCACATGGGTTCTCTGAAAAGTAGTATGAGATCATAGATAATGGATAAAATACTCAAACTTTTATAACAGAAATTGGCATTACAACAAAAACTTAATACATTACTACTCAACCTAAAACAAAATACATTAACACTCAAACATACAACTTAACATAATTAAAAACACTCACACCTAAAACATATTACTCCAAACGTGAATACTACACTCCAACAAAGTTCTGAAAATATATTTGCAGATTGCTGATCATTTCATCTTCCCATGGTGTGCGATTTTCCTTAGATGTTAATGATTGAAGCATTTGCCAATTCATCTCGATACTCTTGTTGCATCTTTAAGTTTTTCTCTTCTAACTCCATCCGCCTCCTGCTGTTTATCTCTTCCAACTCCAATTGCCTTTGCTTCCTTGCTTCCTTTTGCTTAAGAAACTCTAGTTTCTCATGTTGAATATCCTGAGCTTTACCCTTTTGCTCACCATAGATTTGAAGTCTGTCACCAAATGATGAAAAAGCTTCAATAGCTTCAACGGTTTGGCTCTTACCCTTCAGTCTGGCCTTAGCTTTCTTGTTGCCGTCTGGACGAGGCAAGGAATCTCGAACATATCCGCTTGTGGGCGTGGTTGGTGTGGAGCCTCCATCTTCAGACCTTGTTCTCTTCCCACTACTTCCAGAACCAACAGAATCACACATTTGAGGCGTATTCGATGGACGTCCACGTGTTATCTTGTAAACCGGGTTAGTCAAGATGGAACGATACTTATCAAACTTACTCATGTGGATCCATTCATCAAAGAAGTGAAATTTACCTCCCGTGCTTTCAAATATCTTATGAGCTTGGGAGATCACATCATCATCATTTTGGCCACTCCTCTTTCTTACCTCTCGCCTTGTCGTAGCATCCACACCACTTTTGCACCTTCGGACATTTCGAACCATTGGCCCTTCATACTACCAATAGTGCGGAACTGAATTTCATGAGGGTTGGCTTCTCTCGCCGCCTCATATTTTTTCCATCACTCTCCCCCAAAACGCACCCTTTTTCTGTTGCGTTCCAACAATGCTGTCTATACTCGTATTCATGTATGATGAGACTAGTGCTTCTTTTTCAGCTTTCAACCAAATCTTTTTCTCATTTACAATGGGTTCTTGAGTTGGTTGTGGAGTTGTTTGAGGATTTGGTTGAGTAGTTGGTTGAAATTGTGTTGGTTCGGACAGAAGTTGACTAAAAGTTTGTTGCGTGCATGGAACTTGAAATTCACCATCATCTTCATCTTCATCTTCATTATCACTATCATCATCGTAATCTTGAGTTTGTAGATAATTTTGTGGGTTATGGGAACTCTCAGGTGTGGAATTATATTGGTAATTCTGTTGTTGTTGGCGATAATTTTGGGGGTAATTTTGAGGATAGTTTTGATTTGAATTTTGTGGATAATTAGAAACATTTTGCTGATAATTATGCGGATTATGTGGGTAATTTGGGGGGTTTTGGGGATAATTATTATGATTTTGTTGGTAATTTATGGGGTTTTGGTTTGTATTTTGTTGTGGATTTATTGGACGATTTCTGCGTCTTCTACTAGGATTAGGATTAGGTACATAATTAGGATAATTAGAATCCATAATTATGAAGTTTTTTTTTTTTTTGGAAGATTGTAAGCTAAAGCAAAATTATGTGAAAAGAAATGATAATGGGAAGAGAAGAGAAAACTGAAATTGTGATAAAAGTATAGCAAAATTGGTGTCTATTTATAGAGAATGAAAAAATATGAATTTTGGTATTTTTTTTTTTTTTTTTTTGAGTTGTATTTTTTGAAATATTAACGTTACAAAATTTGTAACGTTAATAATTAAAGGGCGAATAACAATTAGACAAGTGGCAGGACGCGAGAGGATGGCAGCGTGCGGCAGTGCCACCTAGGCGCGCGTCAGCTGCTGCCCTCTGTTTTTGTCGTTTTCCGCGCAGATCCTCCATTCCCATTGCGACACGTGTCGTTTTGTTTCTTTTTGCTGATTTCTTTCCCCTGCAATTTGCCAGCTCAATGCGGTGAATTTATATCACGAACCATTCGGAATTCCGAATGGTTTTACCTCGGTCCATGTGTCAACCCTTTTCCAATTCATCATTAAGGCAAATATTAATGGTTCAAGCTCATGAACCATTATTTTGTTCATTATTAACAATGCTCTAAAGATACGTACAAGAGTTTGACGAAAATAGAAAAACTAAGAAAGAATTCTAGAGTTTGAAAGAAATAGGAAAAGCGTCATAAGATTTTGTCGTAATTCGAAACAGTCAAGGGGAGATGTTGGTGTGTGCAGCTTCTCAATGTTCTGGTGCTTGGGATCCAAAAAGATTGGTGGCTAGTGCAATACTATTTGGCATGCAGCTTGCTCTGGAGTTCGGTTATATGGATGTGGAACTGGAGAATGATAGCTTAGCGGTGGTTAACCCAACCAACTGTAAAGAAGAAGGATTTAGTTGTTTTCATTTAATTGTAGATGATATTTTTGATTTCGCGCACTCTTTTAATTCATGTTCTTGGTGTTTTGTTGGTAGATTAGGTAATAAAGTGACTCATTCTCTATCCCATCTCCCTCCTTGGGAAGTTGGTAAAAGAGGTTGGAGTACCAATTTTCCATCTTATTGTAGACTTGAGCTCCGTTTGGTTGGGTGTAAAATATTTTCAGTATAAAATGATTTTCATGGAAAACAATTTACAATAGAAAACACGATTCCAAAACTAGTTTTCCGTTGTTTGGTTCCATGTAAGAAAAATGATGAAACGTAAGGAAAATAAAAGGGAAAGTAGGAAGGTAGTGAGAGGAGTATACAAGAGAGATAAGGAAAAGGAAGGAAAACAAGTTTCCCTTCATTTTGAAGAGAAAATGGTTTTCCATCATTGGGAGAGAATTTTACTCCTAAGGAAAATAGTTTTACACTCATTTCAAACCAAATAATGTAAAATTGAAAATATAGGAAAACAGTTTTCCAGGAAAATGTTTTATTGTAACGCCCCGACTCCTAAGCATCATTATTAGATTAATTAATTACAAGGATTAGCAGCGGAAGACCTTCCTAGCTTAGTCGGTGCGTCACTGCCGTACTTTCCGTTCAGGAAAGTACAAGGCAAACATTTTTTTTTTTCCATGAAACTAAACCTCTTTATAATAGTAAATCTAGAAACATATAGTTAACTTAAGCATAGCTAGAGTTACGTAATTTAGTGATCATAAACTTAGATTACATAACTGTCATAGTCGTATAATTTAAAGTACTCTATTCCTCACTGCTACGCCATCCCATCTTCATATGCATACCTAAAACAGAAAAACAAAACGTCATGAGCCGAGGCTCAGTAACATACTACTCTAACATCGTAAATTCATTTCAATTCATTTTATTTGCAAACAGGGAGAAGAGAATATAGTAAAACCATTTCGTAAACATACACTTCGAATCAGGAATTAAAAAAAAACATTTACATTGTCATTCATTAATAATCTCCATTATCACATTTCATTATCAGAAAACTTTCTTTGGTTACTTGGCGAGTACAACAGAAGGCATAGCCACCGAGGACATAAGTCCCCCATCAGAAGGTGGCATATAATGCCATAACAGAAGGCAAAGCCACCGAGGAAATTCATCCCCCATCAGAAGGTGGCATATAATGCCAGGCAAAGCCACCGAGGACATTGTCCCCCATCAGAAGGTGGCATATAATGCCATCATGCGGGTGCCACCGAGGACCTTGTCCCCCATCAGAAGGTGGCGTTGCCGCCAGATAACAGAACGACACGTGCACGGCCCAGAGAACATAGTACTGCCATTCACCATCTTTCACTTTCATTTATCATGTTTCGTTTCTTTTAAGTATTTTCCAGAAATCGTAGTATAGTCATTATATAAACGTTATCAAATCATCATTTGCATAATAAAACAGTTCATATACCGCACACCATAAATAAAATAGCATAAACATTATATAAAAGCATAATGAAACATAGTTGGAAGGGGAGTGCGGGTGTTAGCAGTAGACGTTACCTCAAATCCTGCTTTACAACCTTTGATAGCCGGGGGAGGCTTGTAATATCTCTTCCTTTTTAATCTAATCAATTCAAGGATTAATAGAAGACTTATTAATATTTTATTCTAATTTTTGAGTTTCTTGATCCATTTCCATCATGTGTCCATTTTAGGAGGTATTTAGGAGTTTGGTGGTTGATAAATTCCATAGGCATTCTTTCTACTTAACAGCCTAGCGTCTAAGTTATAATTCACGACTTCTGAATATTAACGTCTTATTATAACCATTTCATATTTTATAAATTGAACAATAAGCACATGTTACAATTTTGTGAACTTTAACTTAAAGCTTCATCCTATTAGTCGTAGTCCCTTTAAACATATTCGTCATTTTACAATCTATAACAGTGGTCGTTAGTCTCATCGTTCGTGGCTCAGGTTTACTAATTTGTACTTATGGACCTCGTAATATAACACTTTAATTCTTGAAATCTAAATCTATACATATAAGTGCCTGCTACTGTGTGATTATACTTTAATTATTATTATTACATTTATTATCAACAAGTAATTTCATAGCCATAGATTACTCGTTTAATTTGTAATATTATCATTAACTAAAGTGATTGTTAACATAATCATTAGCACTTAAACATTTTCATGAACTCATAAGCTTAAATATCCCTAACGTTTATTTAAAACTTCTCAAATTACAAGAGTAAAGTGTACAATTAGTGTTATATAACTAAATATGTGTAATTCTTATTACCTTATTAGAACAAAGAGTTAGAGATATAAATTAAACTAGTTACTCAAACTATTAAGGTAAGCCAAAAATGATCCACCAAAATAGATTAGCTTTTAGGCCCAACAATAACTAATTAACAATGGTGTTTGGGTCCAACTATTTAAACAAAACTACACAAATAAATATGAAAACAAAGTTAGAGGTATTTTTCATACCTCTGCTCAGTTGAGCAGGCCCGAAAAGATATAGCAGAGGAGGGAGATAGGCTGGCAGTGGGTGGGCTCCGACGACTCACGGCGAGGCGAGGCGAGGCGAGGCAGAAGCGAGGGGTTGATGGCACGGCGGTGGTCCGCGTGCGCGCGACGGGCCAGCGAGCAGGAGGAGGAGGGAGAGTTGGGCGAGTGAGAGGGAGGGTGGCGCGCAGGTGCGCCGGCGGACAGAGGCAGGTGGGGAGTGGTGCTGCGGTGGTTCGGCACTGGCAGGCTGTTCGACGAGCAGAAGATGGTGGTTGTTTGGGTGGCGAAGTGAAAACAGAGGAGAGAGAGGGAGTGGTGGTGCGAAAATAGGGGATTGTTTTAGGTGGCGTTTTCCGGCAGGAATTTACACAACTTTCCGGCGAGGTGTTGTAGGAAAGTAGTGAATGATGAGTGGATGATTTGAGGGAATAAACATGGCTATTTATAGCCATTGTTGGGGTTTAATTTATGTGAATTGGGTGGATTGATCTTGATGAAAAATTGAATTTTTGGGTGGGTTTGAATTGATTTGGAGTTTTTAATTGAAGTTGAGTTTTTGTGTGCAAGAAAATTAATTCTGAATTAGAAATTCATGGTTGAATTTTATTGAGGGAAAAATTGAAGGGGATGGGAAAAATTACATGAAGATTTTTGGAGGTTTGATGGGTCATTGTTGACGTGAAATTGGGAGGCAATTTTTATTTTTATGCTAATCTTTCTTTCCTTCTCCTTTTCTTTGCCTTTTTTTATTAACACCCAATATTTGTTATTATTTGCCAAGTTTGCAATTCATGTAGCAAATAATTATATACGGAAAACCTTAATATATTGTATCATTTCCATTGTATAGCAAACAAAGATTTTCGTCACACCTTATAATTAAAGGAAAAGTTTAACCCCTAATTATCATTATTTAATTTAAGCAAGTTTAAATTTTCGAGATATTACATTTATGCCCTACCAAAACGGAGCCTTGGTGTCAAAAGATTTGCAGTTGATGAATGAGTAGTTGTGGCTCCTCTTTGGAGACCTTGCTTCCTTTCAAAAAGAAAAGTTGAGTATTTGAATTCTTAAGATAAACCTCATTTTTTGTATTTCTATATAAAGTCATATGTATATACCCATCCATGATTTATGCTCGTATGATTTTCAATCTCAGCGCCAGGTTTCTTCAGCTATACATTATGATGTTCTGTAGCTTTTTGGGTTCGTTCGTACCATGTATGTTGTTGATTGTTCAATTAGTACTTCATCCGTTTCAAAATAGTTAGACTATTTGGCATTTGATCACTATTCGTCAACCAACTTTGACAAGTTTTCTCTCACCAATATATATAAGAAAAAACATCTTCAAATGAGATCTTGTTAAATTCATCTCAATATGATGACTTTAAATATCAACTTTGATCTTAATAAATTCATCTCAATATGATGACTTTAAATATCAACTTTTTATAATTTTTTACTTATGCGCAATTAGAGATATTAACGTTCAAAATAACATCTCGACAAACTTGAAAAAGCAAATGGTGCAACTATTTTAAAATGGAGGAAGCATTAAATAGATTAACACCTATATAATTTATTCGTATTTGTTTGTCGTTTGTGCAAATTACAAACTTACGTGGCTACAAGTTTGAACTCTTAATCATGAGTTTGAGTTCGATCACAATTGTAGTTTAAAATGAAATATAGCCAACAATTACTGAAATGTTGCATTGATTCTTATTATTGTGATATTTATAAGATGCATAATGCAATTAGAATAATACATGTACAAAACTATATTATATTACAAACAAAGTGTAACCATTCAACCTATGCGATAAAAGAGAAACATTTTGGGAGAATTGAAAGCGGCCAACCGACCACCTAGAATTGCCATGTCACAATTTTTTGAAAGTAAAATTGAAAATGTAGAATCCTATAGAGATAAAAAAAAATATATAGAGGGTTTTGGATGATTAAATACTAGAATTTATTTCGCGTAAACAACCTAAAATTATTATACTCGGTAAATTGTATATAATTTTGCTACATAAAATGTTATAATTTTTATACTATTAGACAGTGCTCGAAATATGATTCGAAATAAGATCCATTTATAATGTAGTTATACGTGTTACATAATTCAAATGTGAAAAGGCAAATAAGAAGAATAATAATGTTAGAACGGACGTAACAAAGCGACGAAGAATTAAAGAACAATCGATACAAGAGTTAACGTGGTTTACTAACAATATGTGTTAGCTACATCCAGGGTGGTAGATAAGGGTGTGCAAAGAGCCCAACAGCACAGGGTCCCAAAATTATAAGGGCCCAAAAAAATATTATTTTTTAAAAATTTACTTCATTTTTGAGGAAATCATTCTTTTTGTCACCCTTAATAAAATTTTCAATGATCAATCTCTTTATTTTCAACCTTCCATCTTTAATACTCCAACCTTCCATCTTTATTTTTTATAAATTTGGGGGCCTAATTTTCATATTAGAACAGGGGCCCCGAAATCTTCAAGACGGCCCTGGCTACATCCACATGCAGAGAATAAACTTTTGGGAAATTCCCATTGGTAACCTTAGCTTGTAGTTTTTCGTTTTCCCAATGGTAACCCTGTGGTTTTCAAATTCCCAAAAATGACCTTGTACTCTTGTCGAATTCCCAAACGTGACTTTTTCCGTTAAATCAATAAACGCATATCGAAATGTTTCTGGAATGCAAATTGAGGGGCATCTAATCGTTTTTTGCAAATTTCGACCTCAAATTTGACCCATAAAGGGCTAAAAATGACCCCCAAAATCTTGACGGGGCTATTTTTTTCGGCACACAAAATAATGCACGTAAATTGAGATAATTCTGGAACGCAAATTATTCCAAAAAATAGGCCTGTCAAGGTTTTTGGGGTCATTTTAGGCCTTAATTAATTGATCAAATTTCAGGTCGAAATTTGCAAAAAACGATTAGATGCTCCTCAATTGCATTCCAGAAACATTTAGATATGCGTTTATTGATTTAACGGTTAGATATAACGGAAATTTAACGAAAAAAGTCACGTTTGGGAACTCAACAAGAGTACATGGTCATTTTTGGGAATTTGAAAACCACAAGGTTACCATCGGAAAACCGAAAATCTACAAGGTTACTAATGGGAATTTCCCTAAACTTATTTATTATCTTTAAGAGAGAGAGTACATTACAAATTATGGAAGCAGAAGTTAATTATAAGGTATATATAATATCCCATGCTTAGTTAAACTTAGCGCTAGATAATTCAAGACAAATTTCAATAAAAAAGTTACGAAGGGAGTATATGATATTTTTGAATTCCACTCTCAGCTCCTTAGAAAAGAACCATTATAGACCTTCATTCAGTAAAAATAAATAAATAAATAAATAAATAAATTTTGAAAAAAGAAGAAGCTGGAATTCCCTTTATTTTATCCTTTGTTTATAAGAGTGGAGCAGAAGCCAGACCCTAAAAAATCTGACTAATCATTATTGAAAAATTTATTACTAGGAGGCAGGAGCCACCGAGCATGCAAGATTGCAAGGTTCGACCCCGGGTACCGGGACACTAAGCTAGGACCAACTGGACCGTGGGGCGCTGATATTGACGTGTCTCTATAAGCCTAGCATGGGAATATCGTTGATATTTGGGTAATAACTAGTAATAATCATGCATGTCTTAGCATAGGTTATATTCGGTTTGTCCAAAAAGAGTGGTCATACTCTCATACGCACACCTCTCAGCTCAAAATAGTTTCGCCATTTATAGTGTGGTTTGCATTACACTTACTTTGGGTAATGATAAATGATGGCAGGCCCAATTTTCATTTCCTACTCCATTACACTGTATACTACTATACTGGATGGCTGTACGTGGAGGGCCTCATCAATAATCTTTTCTTCTTTATATAAAAAAGCTGAACATGTGTTATTATTACTTTGAATGTTCTCATTCTAATTTCTAGTCTAGTTGCATCCATACTTGAATGCGACCCTAATGCTTCGATTTGAAGTAATGTGATTAATATGCTATTTTAGTACTATAGTCTATATGATACATTATCATATCTACCACGAATGGGAATAGGAAAAAGAGACACTGAAAGAAAGACCAATTGATGTAGTTATATGACCTTTTTTAAGGAAAGATAATTATAAGTAGGATTATATTGACTATTGAGCCTTTTTTTTTTTTTTTTTTTTTGATAAGGAGAAACAAGCTTATACTACCTCAGTATACTTAAAACATCCTTTCGGATGATAAGGGAGAAATTCATACAATAAGGAGGAAACCAATATTGAGCCTTTGATATATGTATATATATATATATATATATATATATATATATATATATATATATATATATATATATATATATATATATATATATATATATGATAAAAAGAAAAAAAAAACAGAATTAGTTTTTTGAGTGGCTTTCTTGATTTGTAAATACACTCTAGGTATTCTTTATGTGAGGAACAACTATGTCAATTGTACGATCAATATTCAACCAACATGCACAAGTTATGGACTGTAAAACACATGCAAGAATCGAAAACAGTAAATAAAAAATGGAGAAAAAAGAATCAAGGAAAACATATGATTATGTAAGGATTGAACTACTAAAGTTAGGAAATTTTTCGTGTAATTATATATAAGAATGTTTATTGTCTTCACTGTATCCTTCATAAGCTGATTGAAACTTATATGAATTCATTGTTTTAGGACCTTTATTGAATTGAAACTCTAATTTTATTCCCTCCTTTTTTTCTTAACTATGTTATACCCTTTTGACCATCTTTGAGAGATCTTGTTATGTTCGTTTCAATGTGTATTGTCATAATATTATAATTTTTCGTTCAAAGTAAGTGCATGAATAATACAAAAGTCAAAATGTTACAACTATTACAAACGAATGAAGTATATTAAAGATATTTATCTCAACCAAACAATTAATGTAAAGGACATATATGCCTCTACACATCAAATGCTAACCATCATTATTTAATGAGAGATGTAAAATCCTAATACCGTATAACACTAAGGATCTGTTCTCCCCAACTTTTTTTCAGTTCAGTTCAGTTTAGTTCAGAAATGATAATCATCATTATTAATTAGTTATAATTTAATTCAGTTCAATTCAGTTCAGTTCGATTAAGTTCAATTCAGTTCAGTTCAGTTATTTTATGCCGAAAAGAACCAGCCCTAAACCAACCCAGATTTAACTCAATGACTCTTACCTAAGTTTCTAAAAGTATCAAATTTAGACCTTGTCAAATAAAAGCGATCACGGATGAGGACTCACTTACCTTTCTCCTCTTACTCCTAGATATCCGACTTAACTTTGTTAAAGGAGAGTTTAAAACTAGTTAGATAATCAACTCAAAGAAAAATATTCCTTTGTATAGAAAAGGGTAAAAGAAATATAACATTATAATAATAATGTACCCAAATTCTCTCGCAGAAATGGATCGAGAAATGGGAATCTTTTACCCGTTTCCCCACAAAAACCACTATTATTACAGCAGATAAAAGAAACTTTTAAAAAATGGTAATAATAACAAAATTGTAAAAATGAAAAAGTAACATTGTACCAACCTTTAAAAAGCAGCACAAACTCATGTGTCTCCAACTATGGCTCCATCTTTTTATGCCGTAGTCCCCCACCACCTCCCCTTCTACCGAAAGAAATTTTTTAATATATAGTATTTATTTTAATAAAACTTTTTCCCTCGTTAAAACACTAATAATTAGTTGATCGCTCAATATTCTATCTTAGCCGTCGAATTTGTGGGACCAAGAAAATGATATCGTAAGCAACGGTGCAGAAAAGCTTGGGTGGCCACTAATACGTCATGTGCTTATACATCTGCATTTTTTTTGCCCCATCAGGAAACCTCTGTGAGAAGAAGAACTCTACTGGATCAACATATTTTACAGGTCAGCCAACCCAACTACACAAGTTTAACACTTGATAGTAGGAGATATAAGAGAATCCCTACTCTTAAGCACAAGTGAGTAGTGGAGTTCGAACTCGTGACTTTGAGGTGAGTTCCCACCACTTCCACCAAACAAGCTTGGTTGTGCTTATACATCTGCATGCATAATTGTATATACCCGGCCCATATCATAGATGATAGACCTACCCTACCAAAGTACCATTCCTTTGCCCCTATTCGAAAATATATTAATAATTTATTAACTGTAATAATGATAATTAATTATTAGTGAAGATAGGGTGTTAGAATAGAAGCATCAATTACATTCAGCCACTTAAGAAATAATGATGATTATCATTTATCAAAGGGAATGTAGATGTGTTTATTAATTAATTTAATTGAAAAAAACAAAAACACAGAGGAAAAACAATGACTGTCATGTCAGCTAGCTATGGTCGTACCGAGAAATAGAATATTTATTTGGTATTGAGCAGTGAAAAAGAATGCAACAACAGGATGAGTTAGTTGTTCGAAGACGAATTAAATTGTTTAACATATCTTATATCCGCCCTTAGCTTGAATTTGGTATAGCGCATGCAAACTTAATCTTATTCTCTATTTTGTTTATGGTGAAGGTTAATCATGTTTTTCTCTAACTTACAATGATAAACATCCAAAAGATTAAGTAGTGGATATTTCATCCTATACATTAATTGATCACTCTATTCCATATAATTATCATGTAAGATTAGTTGTTATAATTGGGGCATGTTCTATTCACCTTATTTTCAGTTTTTATTGATAAAAATAATTTATATAAGTTTAAAAATTCAGTTTAACAAAAATAAGTTACGACACTTTTACAAAATAAAGTCGAATAAGTTTAGATAAGTTTAGATAAGTTTTGATAAGAATTAATGGTCTGTTCTATTCAACTTATATTTGCTTATCTAAACTCAATTAGACTTATTAGTTTGTATTATACCTTATCGAATTTATTTAAACTCTTTAAACCTTATTTTGGTAGGAGTGCTTACCTTATTTTTGCTAAACTGGAGTAAGGTTTGACAAGTTAAGATAAGTTTAGTTAAGTTAAGATAAGTTAATTTAAGTTCAAAGTAGTTTACTAAACAAAAATAAGTTGAATAGAACGTACTCTTAGTTGATGTTACACATATTACTCAAAGTTGAGCTCTGTTTATTTCGGCTTATTTTCAGTTTTTATAAAAAAAATAAGTTAGATAATAAGGACCAATATTTTAAAAAATCTAAATAAGGACTAATAAAGTTAAAGTAAAATTTGTAAACATTGTCAAAACGCAAAATATGTAGATTAAAATGAAACGATGTAATAATTTGGCCAATTGACCAAATTGGTAAAAAAAAGTGACGCTCAACGATAATTTGGTAAAAAAAACTTGCTCTATGGGCAAATTGGTAAAAAAATTTGAACTCCAGCGACATTTAGGCCAATTTTTTCTATAAATTTCCAATTTGATCAAAACGTGCAGTTATGAGATTTTATTTCAAATTGGGTAAATAGTATGTAGTGGCAAGAGAAGTTAATTAGATAAAAATACGAAAAATCTATATAAAAGACATGTAAATGCACGCATTGAATGTTGATCAAGTTGAAAATTTTTAAAAAATATGGCCTAAGTGTCACTAGGACTCCATTTCATTTACCAAATTGTCGTCAAAACTCATTTTATTTACCTAAATGTCGTCGGAGCTCAATTATTTTTACCAACTTGTTGCTAGAGCTTAATTTTTTTTACCAATTTGTCGCAAGAGCAAATTTTTTTTTATCAAATTGTCTTTGAGCGTCACTTTTTTTTTACCAATTTGGTCAATTGGCCGTAATAATTTTAAGGAAAATGAAGGTAATTGATGAAGTAAGTATTTAAATTGTGGGTTGAAAAAATAAAGAAAAAGAAGTAAAATCCAAAAATAATACAATGATAGTGGGACACGCGTCTCAAAAGAGAAACACCTCAGAATTCTCCCTGTCCCGACACTCTCACATGCCCCTTTCGATTTCTCTCTCTGCTCTCTCCACTCTCTCCACTCTCTAGTCTCTACTAACGAAATGAAATGAGGAGGGTATTAATGTCCTCTACTAACGTCATCTCTTTCGACAGCAATACCCCCGCCTACTACCTATCCCTGAACGACAAAAATCATACTGAGTGCCAAATACTGTAATATCACCCACTTTCTTACTGTTTTCCTTTAACTTCTTCCCCCATTATTTTCCATACCTCTCTTCTGTCTTCTCCTCACTTCACTCGAAAATGGACCTTCTTGTGTTTCATTACGAGCTTAAAGCTTCTGGTATAGTCTAGATATTCTCTCTCCAAATTCTCTCTCCTACGTGTCAAATTCTCCGTCGTACGATGGATATCAAGAGCACCATCGTCGAAAATTTGGATCCATTGAGAAAAAGGAGTGGGGGGTTGAGAACTAAACAAGCGGGAAGAGGTTCGTGCCGCGGAAGTTAGGCTTTTTTTATTAATTAGTAGAAGGTGCATACGGGTGTACCATGAGGAAGGTGCGCACGCGTCAAGACGTGTGATATCTGGATAATTGACAAACGTATCAAAATTCCAAAATGTATGAGCGCCGGCGCTAATATTGCTTGTTCTTAATTTTTTTGAAATTTTCTCGATTTTGCTGTTGCTGTTAAACGCGTCGTTTTTAAGACATTTCGTAGCCTGAAAGCGATGGGTTACTTGTTGAAAGAAGTTCTCAAGGCTATTTGTGGAGTTAATCAATGGTCTTATGCCGTTTTTTGGAAAATCGGTTGTCAAAATCCTAAGTAAGTTTTTCTCATTTCAATCTCCTATCATTAATATTTTTTATTTCCTGTGTTATGAAATAAATGAAACGTTTTTCTTACTCAAAGAGAGAAGCTTTTTTGAATTCATTCATCATACAACTAGGTGTACCACCTAAGACTAGTTTTTGCTCATTTGGCACTCTATTTTGTAGTATATTTTGCTCACCGGGATAATTTCAAAGGAGCGATGAGAAAAAAATAATAATATTGGGTGTATCATGCTCACGATACACCCTGGTGTATGATAAAATTTGTATAACTATTTAAGAACGGATAAAGTATAAGTTTTATTAAGTGAAAATTTTAATTGCTGAGAAAATGAAAATGAAAATGAAAATGAAAATGAAAGAAAAGTTGGTAAGAAAATGAAGTATCAATGTTTGTGTTTAGTCTTTTTAGGGTCAAAACAGTCAATGAACTGCAGTACTGAAATAATTGGGTTTTTTTTTGGGTTTATTTTTAATTGGAAGAATTAACAAAGACTGAAAAGAATTTAGCAATTTACCAATTGAATGTCAGTCCATGTACTTTTCCCTTCTTTTAGGGTGTGATTCCTTGGATTTTCAGATAATATTTGATTCTTTGTTTTTGGACTTTTATATCCTTGGTTTCGTCTTTTTTGTCTTTGAGAATTTAACAGATTTAAAAAGAAGCTTTCAGTTTCTCATCTTTGTTTATGTCTTGGAAGTAATTTATAGGAGTAGTATTAGTTTTTGGTGGCTAATTTGAACAAGTTGGTATTATTTGGTAAGTTAATTTAACATATGGTTTTGGCAGGCTACTGATATGGGAAGAGTGCTATTATGGATCATCTTCGAGTGCGGCCCAGAATCGATGTTTGCAAAAACAGGAAGGGTATAATAATGGGGCACAAGTGGGTGAGAAAGTGCATATGCTTATGGATAGGATGATGATGTCTAACCATGTTAATGTGGTTGGAGAAGGGTATACCTCAACTTTGTTTTATTTCTTTCATTGGCTTTATTATGTACTGTATCACTGTGTCACAAAATTGAAGCTTTGGCACTAAAATGAAGGAAACTTTGTTTTGTTCCGCCCTTCCGCTTTAAGGATTTGGGGTTTCCATGCTATTATACTTCCTCCGTTCTTTGTTAATTGCTACATGCAGGGGAGGCACACATATTAATGAATAAGAGAGATAGAAAATAGAAATAGATATAAAGAGGGACCCATGTGATGGGGAGAACATATTACCTAAACTCCTAAAGTGGATATGTTGCAATCAATATGAAACTTTTAAATAAGGGAAATGTAGCAATTAGTAGTAATAAAAAACAGAAGAAGTATTATCTGTCTCATTTTGGTTTTATTTTAAAATATTTGTCGCGGATGTTTGTAGGTTGGTTGGTCGGGCTGCATTTACAGGAAACCATCAATGGATTGTCTCTGGATTATACGATGAAATTGCTCACCCAGCTGAGGTATATGAAGAAATTATAGCTTTTATGTGGTGGAGATAGATTACTCATCTAGTAAATGCTGGGTGCTTCACCCTTCCCCTGATTAGATAAGAAGTTGGGATGCTTGCTTCTCGATGATGTGTCAACTTATTGCACAAGACGAATTAAAGATCTTTGTGTTTGACGAAACATCGGTTTATTACATGGAGACAGTCCACCTTTTCATAGAAGAATTGATTTTCTATATTACTGATCTAGTAAAAGCTAGTTAATTGCTTCCTGAATATGTTCTTATAAAAGAGTATGTTACTGTAAAGAAGTTCATGAATATTTGTGTTTATGCTCTGTATCAAATGACAATTTTTTATTGCAAAAGTGTGGACAAGATTGAGTTTTATTGAGTTCACTGAGCATTATCTGACTGGAACCCTCATGTTTTTGTCAGGTTCTGAATGAGGTTCGCCATCAATTTTCTGCTGGCATGCAAGTAAGGATCAAATTTCTTGTCAGCATTTGGTTTCTCTCGCTCTTAATTTTTCCCCTCTTTTTTCTTTCTGTCCTGCTGCTGTTAGTACTTGTACTACTTCTGTCATGGTGTTGCCGTGCCCGTGCTGTTAATTTTTACTCAAATATCTTATCTTGCAGACAATTGCTGTCATTCCGGTTATTCCACATGGAGTTCTTCAGCTTGGTTCACCCTTAACTGTGAGTTCAATATCTATCCTTTCTTTAAATCTTGTCAGATGATGAAAATTGAGTTATTTGTGTGCTCAGTAAAGTTCTCTGGTTTGATGGTAGTAAACTCCTATCGTTATCATTTGTCGTTGAGTGGATTTCCTATGAGAAAAATCATCACCTAAAAGCACTTTACATCTATAGTTCTTTATCAGCTTTATCTTCACAAACAAAATGGTGATGTATTGAGTGATCTGACGTCTTTTGGAAGTTAGAAGCTCACTGGATCTAGAATCTTTCTCTTATCAGAGACCCTTTGTACTATTGAGTTTATAATTCCTGGAAAATAAGTGTTATTGATCTAACTGTAGGTGGTGTTGCTAGTAAAATTGAAGCACAAGTAAAATAAGTTACTTGAACTTAATTAAAGCACAAGTACCAAAAGCATAGGTTAACCGTTAATGTAATTGTCAAAGACTGCACCAAATCTTATCAACATGGTTTGGTTTGGTCCAGTTTGGGATCTGATACAGTTCGGTTTGGTCTGATAAAGGCATACATGTACTTCCCTTCTATGAGAAGGATTCTTCGGTGCAATAGATCTATACACTGTGCTTGATGGATGACAATTTGATTTTGAATAGCATTCCAGAATTCACATTACAGGTCAGGAACTCTAACCAGTAACCATTTGAAAAATCCTACATCTAAGACATATTACAGTAACAAGTTGGTATACGCTTCTCATATCTT
Source organism: Beta lomatogona (assembly GCA_947646795.1). NCBI lineage: Eukaryota > Viridiplantae > Streptophyta > Magnoliopsida > Caryophyllales > Amaranthaceae > Beta > Beta lomatogona. The sequence goes on from CANSNZ010001286.1 coordinate 644,659, forward strand.
ATTTCTTGGACAGATCTAATTAAGTGATGGGGCCCTTCAAGGGTTATATTAGATACCTGAATTAGTTACGAGTCTCACTTACCAGTCATTTGTTGCAATGATGTGTCATGTCTGATACACTACATGACCTGATCTGATGCTTTCATGCTTCACTACCAATTCAGTGAGTCTATACATTTTGAACTGGAGATGGCCTACCTGTCTTTTAATGCACTAGTTTACAATTTTGTCAATTTTATTACGTAAAGTCACGCTACACCTATGATGAGTTGATGGAGTCGACAGAATTTTGTTATGTTTTATCCAACTAAAGGCCATGTGAAATTCGGAGCATTTCATAGGATATGTTGGGTCATCCTTCTCTCTCATGTAGAAACAGACATGGATTATGTTGTCAAATATTGGTTTACTAGTTATCCTTTGATTGGTGTCTATAACATGGCTCCTGCTTTCCTGCTTTTATTTGTTTTCCTGATGTATTTTTTGCTTCAGATAATGGAGAATGTTGGATTTGTGCATGACGTGAGGAGTTTTATTCTTCAAGTGGGTTGTGTTCCCAGTGCGTTTATCTCTGATAATTATTTTGCTAAAGACGCTGCTTCCATGTTGGGGCTCCCAGTTGCTGATATAACAGCTAACCCTATCAATCTACATGGAAATCCAACCACAATAAACTCTAGTGGTGTAGCTGCAGGCAAAATCAACCTGCAGAGAAACACTTCTGAGATTCAGAGGCTTGCCAGTCAATCATCCAATTGTCTTCTTACTCACTTTCAAGATAACTTGCAAGTTAGTGGTTCAACATTTACAATGCCTAACCTGACTCAAGATTTAAGCAAGGGCAGAGAAGATCATGATGCATTGATGATCAGTCCTATTGTAAATTCTGATGTCCATGCAAATGCTTTGGTAGCAAACAGAACCACTCGAGGTGTTGTAATGCCATTGAAATCTGATTGTTTGATAAGTCAGTCAACTTCAAATAGTCCAGGACCAGGGATCAATCGTCATCGATCTTTTGCAAGTTGGCACCCCGCAACAGTGAAGCAGCTGATGGTCTCTCATGAAGGTTCAGTAGAGGGGAAAGATAGCACTTCAGCATCTGTCTGCAACCCTAATGAATGCCATCTTGCTGCTTTGAATCAGAACGAAACCCTCTTGTCTGGAAAATATGAATTGGATGTTGGTATAATTGGTGAACATGTCCATTCTTTTCAAACATCTGCTTCTGCTAATTTGGTAGTTCAGGATACTGATTCTTCTATCAAAGATGTGTTTGGCTTGTTGAAGACAGATAATCCTAGTAACACTAGCACGTTAACAGGTGTCCTCGGTCATGAAAATTACACTAAAGATGGTGCGCTGAATGCTAAGTATATCCATGGAAAACTGCAGGATAACGATAGTTGTGAAGTCCTGGAAACACCTGCCAGAAAACAAGAGCATCTGCAATCTGGTGGTTTCATTCATGATAATTTTGGTATTGGAAGTCATGTAACATTATTGAAAAACTCTGTGCCTGAGAATATATTTGTTCAATCATCAGCAGGAGATGACTTATTCGATGTACTGGGAGTGGATTTTAAAAATAAATTTCTAAATGGAAACACTAGTTACTTTCCCAACAGCATCCCTGCAAATTCAAAAAATCACGTGAAGGAATTGACAAAATCTGTGAACCTGCAAAATTTGGGATCTGAGGTCTATTCAAATTATGAAGGAATCTCAGAAAGTGGTGTTTTCTCTTCATCGGGTTCCGATCATCTCTTAGATGCTGTGATATGTGGCGTCGGGTCTGGTGTCAGGCAGATCTCAGATGATGATGCTTCATGCAAGACCACTGTGTCGAAGATTAGTAATTGCTCTGTCCCTCGTACTCCTCACAGCAACCCTCTGGTATCTGGGCTGTTTGATATGTCAGATAGGATGCAGGACCAGGTTTTTGGGCTTTCTAAGCCTATAGTTAGATTAGGTGAACCAATAGGAAACTCCGTCAGGTCTGCTTGTGGCAAGAATGACGATAGAAGCTGTACATATGGATCACAAATTAGTTCCTGGATTGAACAAGGGCCTAGTACTAGTGTTTCTACTGCAAATTCAAAAAAGTCCGATGGAGGAAAATCAAATCGAAAAAGACTTAAACCTGGAGAGAATCCTAGACCAAGGCCTAAAGATCGGCAGATGATCCAAGATCGCGTGAAGGAGCTGCGTGAGATAGTGCCAAATGGATCTAAGGTATAACATGCTCCATCATTTATCTTCCTTCTCTTTTCGATTTGACAGTTCGTAGAGTGACATTTGACACTTTATTTTTTTTGTGCAGTGTAGTATAGATGCTTTGCTGGAACGTACAATAAAGCATATGCTTTTCCTGCAGAGCGTAACTAAGCATGCTGACAAACTAAAGCAGACAGTGGAATCAAAGGTAGTGATGGTCATTTTTGCTTCACTACTAGTTTTAGAGATAACCTTCAGATTAAGTTCATGTCATGAACTCAACATGCGCACTGAACTTAACTTCTGAATGGCGAATTAGTTTGGTCTTAGATTTAGTTTTAAAAGCGAAACGTAAGAGATGTTAAGTGTTCTAGTTCTCTGTTTCTGATCCTGCAGATTGCTAACAAGGAAGGTGGAATGCTTTCAAAGGATGATTTTCAGGGCAGTGCAACCTGGGCCTTTGAGCTTGGCTCCCAATCTCTGGTTTGTCCGATAGTGGTTGAAGATTTGAATCCTCCTCGTCAATTGCTTATAGAGGTAACTTCTTTCCTTTAGAAGGAAACCACTGTGATAAATCCTCCTTTTTGAGGTTATTTCAGTAATAATCTTTAATGATGTTTATTTGCTCAGATGCTTTGTGAAGATCGGGGCTTTTTTTTGGAGATAGCTGATATAATTAGAGGACTAGGTTTGACCATCTTAAAGGGGGTTATGGAAGTGCGGAATGACAAAATATGGGCACGCTTTGCAGTTGAGGTAATTCTCAAGAACATGACTATTGACTTCTGTTATGTTGTTTACAAAGTAATGTAAGAATCATATTCTTGAGAAAATGACAATTGACTTCCTTTGTGTTGTTCACATGTTTGATTGTAGGCAAACAGGGATGTCACGAGGATGGAAGTATTTATCTCACTAGTCCATTTATTGGAGCAAACTCTAAAAAGCAGCACAGCTTCAGTTAATGGTACAAATGATGAGAATATGGCAGTTCTTCCCACTTCAATGGCCGCCAATCATAAACTTGTTGCTCCGATAGTTTGCGGTGAGCCATCGATGATATAGTCTTTTCAGACAGGAAATGTTGAGAGCAAAGAATTTCTCACTTGCTATGACCGACATTTCCGATGTCCTTGTCTGGGTCAGTGTATTCTTGGTACCGAACCCCGCACTAAGATAGTACATATGGAGGTCTATGATTTGGGTCGTCTAGGTAGTTGTCTTTGACCTCTGAATATGTATGGCACCTCTATATAGGGTATATTGCCTATGCACATTGGCTTCCTTAGGATTTTTTTTTGTTTAAATATTTATGTTTGGTTTCTCGTAGATATTAATGTGAATGGAGAGGGATAAGGGTTAAAGTGCAACAAATGTATAGAATTACACGGAAGGTTGGGTTAGGGAGGGTTTTTATTTATTATAAACTAGGGTTTGAAGAGTAGCTGTTTATCTAAGATGACTTGAACCTCTTTGACGCATTTCAGGATTTACAGATGTGTACTTGGATTGTGTTAAGGTCTAGAACTCCAGTATTTAAATGTATGAATTTGTCAAGAGTTGTTATCCAAATGCAGTTCTGACTCTTCTGAGGAATATCTACACACTACACACACCATTGTGTTTTTGCGGTATTTTGATTCAATAGGATTTAGGAAAGTTATTATAAATTAGGATTATTTTGTCGCAAATCACCTTTAATTTTCATGTTTTTGCGAGAAACTACCTTATAAATTTTTTTTTGTCCCGAACTACCTTAGGTTTACCATTTTGTTGTTGACAGTTACCTTATGCCGATTTCCAGCGTTGACTTTTGTTTTTTTCAGTTCAAAATTGTGGGAGAAACAAAATTACCCTTGTGGAAATTGAGGAGGGTGATTGTTTCAATTTTAGTTAAAATAGAAGAGGAATTTAATGGTGGATTGGTAGTACAAAGTGTCACATAGATATGAGAAAGAGAGCGCGCGCACACAGGGGATTGGGGAAATTAGGGTGGGGAAAATTAAAAAAAGGTTTGAAGAGGTCAAGTGATATAACGTGACATTAAAAAACCGGAAAAAACAAAAGTCAACGCCGAAAACCGACATAAGGTAGCTGTCAACAACAAAATGGTAAAAGTAAGGTAGTTTGGGACAACAATTTTTCTATAAGGTAGTTTCTCGCAAAAACATGAAAGTTAAAGGTAGTTTGGGACAAAATCCTGAACTTATATCCACTGTCTTTTGCCGAGACAATGTTTTTGAATTTGGAAAGAATAAGATGTGTGAAATACTCCTCAAGAGAGGAGGAGATGAGATCATTGTTGTATACTGTTTATCCCTTAGATTTATAAGTTTGGCTAGATTATTTAGTCTAAATTTTTTTTAGGGAAAAGAGCCCTACAACATTATTAAGGGAGGGATAAAGCGTCCATGAGAACATATGGAGCTACATTAGTGGGAACACGACACTCCCACCTTTGCTCTATACCAAATGGCACTTGTCTTGTGAGGTGATGAATCACACAATTGCCATCCCTATGCACATGACACCAAGTCGCTGCTAGAAAATCCTTGCTAAACACATCCTCTAAAACTGAATCAAGATCAAAAAAGTAGATAGCTCCTCTCAAAAGACGAGAGAGTAAAGTCTCACAATCCGTCTCAAAAACCACATTAGAAATATCGTGGGTTTTCGCCAACTTTATTGCCAAAAACATTGCTTTACCTTCAGCTATTGTAGCAGGTCGCCAAGCCAGCACTCTTCTAAACGCATACCACCCTCCAATCCCTCGCCACAACCCCCAAGCCAACCCACCCGTCGTTCCCCACATGTGCATCTGCGTTTATCTTCATAACACCTGAACTACAAGAAGCAACAACCTCTCCGGGGAGGACCTGAACTACACTCCACCATGGGTCACCAAACTCAAGGGGTCCGAACTTTAACGGGCTGCTAACTCTCGCATATTGGGCTTGATGGACTACCACAATTTCAAGCTTGTAAAATTGGACTATGTTGAAGAAGGGAGTGAGGATGAAAAGATGGGTAATCTATTTTTGGTGTATATTCTCTACACATGTAATGTATTGTATATTTGTGTAAAAAACATAATTTGCAATGAAAAATGATACTTTTATATACATATAACTGTTTGGGAACATTTAGAACTAAAAAACGCAAAAAAAAAAAATATATTTTTTTTACTTTTTTTGGGTCACAAGGGCTACGGGTAGGGCAAAAACCGCATTCCTTAACCCACCAAGGGATGCGGTTTTTGCCGTGACCGCAGCCCTTCCTAAATGCCAAGGGCTGCTAGTCCAATGGCTGCGGTAAAAAAACGCAGCCCTTGGGCCCCTTTTGACCGCAGCCCTTGGACTTTTTTCCTTCTAGTGAGTTAATATTTTCCGGGCAAGAAAAATTATGTAAAATATTACTCACATAAACAAATACCTCATCTCCGATAATATGCCAAAATCTCTGATAAAAAATCGCATGCATACCATCAGGACCCAGAGCCTTGCAGGGATGCATTTGGCTCAAAGTAGTGAAAATCTCCTCTTTAGTATAAGGCTGCGTCAAGATCTCATTGTATTCTTGGGTCACAGATGTCCTCACATGTTTCAAAACTTCTCGAAAGCTCTCCTAAGCAGGCTCGGAAGATGTGAAAATCGTATCAAAATAATGTTCAACCTCCTTTTCAATGTCACTAAACTCAGTCTTCCACACGCCATCACCATCAAAAACCCCCCTAATATAGTTGTGTTGCTTTCTTTGGGATGCTTTGTGATGAAAATAGGAAGTGTTCCTGTCTCCATCTTTCACTTCTGCCACCCTAGATCTCAAATACCAGTATCCTTCATTTTTTGCGTTTAACGCATCAAGCTCTTGTTCAAAAACTCCAAATTTTTCGCAGCTAGCATCGGAAATTGGCTCTATTTGAGCCTCATGTAACCTCTTCTCCGCTTTCTCGATTTTCTTCTTTAAGTTCGAGAAATCCCCCTTACTCCAAGTCCTCAAACCCTGCGCTACAATGGCCAATATTTCTTTGAGCTCCTCCCCCTCCGCACTACAGCAAGCATTTTTCACCACTTCCTCACAATTTTCATCCAATAACCAGCAAGTTTCGAATCTAAAGCCCCTACCTCCCCTACGTTGCTGCCTCACAGGAGCTGCGGTTTTCACCGCATGATTACCGCACAATATGATCAATGTAAGCATCCGGGTAAAAATCTTTCCATGAGTGAGTCACAAGAAACCGATCCAACCTCTCTCGAATCCTCGTCTCGGGACTGTTACCCCTCTCCCAAGTATACCATTGGCCAACAAACCTCAAATCTCCAAGACCACAACTCTCCACAACCTCCCTAAAACCAACCATCGCCCTTCTTTCTCTATTCACACCCCCTTCTTTTTCAGAATAAGAAAGAATTTTATTAAAATCACCTCCAATAACAACAGGACCCTCGTACTCTTCACACAAAGAACGAATCAAACACCATGTCTTATGCTTATTTTCCTCCTCCGGCCAACCGTAGATACCCACAAATCTCCAGCGCAAACCATCCCTACTCTCCATCTCACCACATATATGATTTTGAGATAAAGAAACCAAAGTAAAGGAAATGATATCATTTTGCCAATACACACACAATCCTCCTGATCTCCCTATGCAAGACACCCCAAGTGCACTTGAAAACCCAATTCGATCTTTAGACTGTTCTGCAATCAACTTTGTAACTTTTGTTTCCGACACAAACATAATGTCGGGGGGTATTAGAAGCTCTTAAACTTCTCAAACGACGAACTGTCCAAGGGTTACCCATTCCCCGACAGTTCCAACACAAAAGATTCATAATGACAGGCAGGGTTGGTTCAATCCAACCTCCGCCTCGACAATGTTCTCATCACTGCCATGGTTAAAAGACAAATCAGATTTTAGCTTTTTTGTTACCTTGTCATCCGTATCCACACTATCATCCACAATCATCTCATCCGGCATTTTTCTTTTTTCACCCATCACAACTTCAGTCACAGAATGATTTATAACAACATCCGGAATTAATTTATCATGTTTTTCTTGTTTTTGAAACTTTACCTTTGATTTTGATTTTTTAAATTTAGTGGCAGAACCACCTAGCCCAGCATCAAAGACAAAAGGAGAGGATGGACTTACACCAATGTTTTCAGTAGACACCATGGTTGCCGCAATAGGTTGAATGTTCAAGTTTGTAACACTGACATCCACGGGAAGCAACGCCTTTGGCATGTCTTGAGCACCTCCGTTGAGTGGCACTTCACTCTCCACCACCTCTTCACTGCTACTCACAGCACCCACAAGGTTTTGGGTCTTGAAATCAAGACAACGAGCCCCTCGCAGAAAAGCTTTCGTCTCCTCTTCAAGTTTTTGCCGACCTCGACGCGGCGATGCCCTTAACCAAGACCCCCATTGCCTTTCTTCCTCCCTCTCCGCCTCTTGAGAGTTTAAACAATCCCTCTCAATATGTCCAAGAATCCCGCAGGCATAACAGAAAGTCGACAACCGTTCATATTTGATTTCAATCAAAACCGAGCTTCCATTCTTTAAGGTTATGCGTTGAACACGTCGAAGGGGCTGCGTTACATCAATAAGAACTCTAATTCTAGCCGACTTATCCCAAACTATTCCATCCGAATCAAGTTCCAGAACTTTCCCCAGACACCCTCCAATCAAACGAATATGGGCATCCGATCGACTATGTAACGGTAAGTTGTATAATCTGATCCAGAAAGGGCATAAGTTTAGGGTAATGTTCGAGGGCTGGATATCATCTTCAATCTCCTGTAAAAGGACCAAACTTTGATCGAACGTCCAAGGCCGACCCGCCATTACTTTATTCTTGTCTCACATACTAGCAAATTGCACTACAAATAAGCCATTTTCGATAGCACGAAACAACGCACCTTTCGATATAGACCATATCTGGTTGAGCGTACGTTACATAGCCTCGAAATTGTATGTCCTTACAGTCAAAACTTCGCCCACCAAAGTTAAATCACAATCTTGATTTTCGTCTCCTTCGGAAGCAAAATCCAGCGAAAGTGATTGATTTTCAGCAGGGATGATCCTTAAATTCGAAACCTTGTATGCTATGTCATCGCCCATCCGGGCGACACCGATCCCAATGAGGAACAAGGGTCGAAAAATCGAGTTGAAGGAATGGAAAACCGGGACTTGGCACTCAAACCCTAGCGCTTGGGATAGACTTAATTATTAACAAAAATATGTTTGTTGCTCGGTTATTCTACAAAGAGAACAAATTAGCCATGAAAAGAGAAATTCAGCTATCCAAAAGACAAATCAAGAAGTGACTTATTCTTACAAGAAATCCCGACTTACAAAGGTTGAGAGTGCGACATCGAGTACTACATTGTGGAATGAGATCAATCTATCTTGTAAATATTCATGCATCAAATAAGTAAGGAAAAATTGTCGATAACTGATTTTATATACACTATTGTTCAAATAACTAACATATGTAATTTCTATTAAAATTTACAATCTTTAACTCTTAAACCTAATAAATCACTACCAAATGACAGTTTTCATCCTTCAAACCATTTGACTGGGCCCACCAACAGAATTCTTTACCTTATTTTTGATCTCACACCTCAATTCATCTATAATCTACTAATTCTTCTACACCAGCCTATGTAGTTAAACTAGTTTTTAGGCCCGGGCTATGCCCCAGCTAATCATAATTTTTATTTATTAGTATTTTACATTGAAATTATAACACCGAACATTACTTGGTTTAGTGGTTAAGACTTTAGTATATAAGCTTGAGGTCATAGGATCAAATCTTATACCATAGCGCCACAAAAAAGTTTTAGATGGTACCTTTGCGAAAGTGTTTGTGTGTGTGCGAGAGTTAGAGGAGACTATACTTAGGACTTCAAGAGTTTTCATATCATATTTTATTAAATACAAAGTCTTTAATTTGGTGTAACTTACACCATCAATTATGGTGTAACAACATTTCACATGTGTTAGGGCTTTTACGCCATGTAATCTCCGGAGAGTAGAGAAGAAGGGAGAACGGAGAGTGGCGACGATGTTGGTGATAGAGTTTCACCGGAGATGGCGACGACGAGGGTTTTTCGGTGACTGCGGAGGAGAGAGAAAGCATTTGGAGGTGGTTGTCGGAGAATTTAAGGGAACTTTGGGGGATTTTTTGGAAGAAGACTATGATGCTAGTGGGTGAGAATAACTGCCATTGATGATCCAAAGAGTTCTAGGTCGGTTTGCTTGAATTTGATAGAGAAGTAGAAGGAGAGAGAGGCGAGCACGATCGTCAAAAAAAAAATATGAGAGTTTTTAAGAGAAGTGTTTCACTTATTTCTAAATGGATAAAGTATAAAACATCTTTCAAAATGACATAAAAACAGTTTCAAAACTATATGAAATATATTGATAATGACAAAAATGACATCAAACAAATTGAAATGACATGAAATAAATCATAAATGATATCATTTCTCTTATAAAAGATACTATTAGTTTTGTGTAATTATGATAAGATATATAAAGAGTTGAAAAATGATAATGAAATAGGGAAAATGATATAGGTTTACTGAAAATTGACTTAGAAATGAGTAATAATGATATCATTTTGCTGATAAATGATATCATTTTATGTAATAATAATAATAAGGTATATAAAGAGTTGACAAATGATAATGAAATAAGAGGAAAATGATACAAGTTTGCTGAAAAATGACATAAAAATGAGTAAAAATGACCAAGAAATGAGTAATAATGACATAGTTATAAAGAATTGACAAATAATAATAATACTAGTATTTTGGCCAGGGGGATGCCGCGGGTCAGTTAGAATCATCAAATAAATCATTATTAATTCATAAGTTTCATAATTGATTTTATTAGTTTTTTGTAATTGTTTGTTTAGTGCAAAATTGAAAAATAGACGTTATGATAAGATTAAGAAAAGTGTTAGAGATCAAAAGGCTTGTCTATGTCTTTATAGTTACATACAATTTAAAGACATCATTATGTTTTACTTGGAAACATTAAACATTGAAATTATAGTGGATTGGTGGTTAAACTCTCACATTTTATTTCAAAAGTCATGTTTTCAATTTCTAGTTGCTACACATCGTTAATATTTTGAAGTGAGATCATAAACATGTGTGTTGGAAGCTTGAGAAGATGGCCATGTAGCACATATATTAGAGAGTGACACGTGACACCGTTCCTTTGATAAGAACACCTTTTAATATATTTGTTCAAATAGAGGAAAATGATACAAGTTTGCTGGAAAATGACGTAACAATGAGTAAAATTGAAACAAAAATGAGTAATAATGATATGGTACATAAGAAGTTGACAAATAATTATTAAATAGGGGAAAATGACATGATATAACAACTCCAAAATGATATAAGTTTGCGGAAAATGTCATAGAAGTCAGTAATAAAGACATGAAAATTCTTTATAAAAGAAATGAAACAAACTTATAAAAAGTGTCATGAGACAGCTCCACAATGATATTAAAACACTCATATTAGTTCACACGTGTGAGATGTTGTTACACAATAAGTTATTGTTTCGATAGTGAAACAAGTGGCGTTATTCAAGGTAAGTCCGCCAAGAGTGGAGTGGGCGACAACTAAGGAAAAGCTGCAAGGGAGCAAAAGTAAACTACCCTTGGGGGGATGCGAGGAAACCCCCCTCCGACGATAAAGTTAGAGATATGTCCGTGAAGGTTTTAGAGACATAAAGTAGAGAGAAAGATAGTGTATTCATAATGTATCTGCAGAATAGTACCGAGTGACTATTTTGTAGTAGTACTGTTGTTCTGACAGGATGTTTAGTTCTTATCCACGTGTATGGTTATGATAAGCCTGACTTAGGGAAAGATTCCCCTATTTGGTCCTATTAGGTGGCCGCCAACAATGCTTTAGGGCCACTCATGGACTTGATCTCAATCGTCGTATAATGGTCGCAACCTGATATGATATTAGCGGACATGTATGACGTGTGTCCGTTAGCGTACTTGGGTACTACCCATACAGTTTTAGCGTAACATGTTACAACCAGTAACAGAGCTATTATTGGTCCCAGTTGGTCATGTGATAGACCAACCATTAATTTGGAAAAATAAAATATTCAAAACTCACAATTGTACCTAACACGCGTTTTCTTCTCTCCTTTAGTGAGAAGTGAACACAGAGGGCCAAAACCCTAACTCTTTCTCTCTCTCGCTGACGGCACCACCCACAGGCTGCAGGCCCGTCGCCGGCAGCCTAGCCTTCGCTGATCGCCTTCGGACTTGCGGTTGTCGTCCTTGCCGAAGTAGTCGAACAAAAACACGAACCATAGCAGGCCTTCGCCTAAAATTAAAGCTGCAAAATTCAATTTTCGAAGATGCATCATAAAACTGTATTAATACAAAGGTTTGTTCTTCTTTTTGTGTTGTTTATCTCTTGTTTGTTTGACTAATTTTGATGTTACAACTGAATATTACTTAATTAAATCTTCAAGAAAATTAAATATTTATGTTGCTTTCTGATACGCTCAAGTTATACGATGTTTTTGCGTTATTTTGGGTGCACTTTGCTAAGGGTTTGATTGTAATTGTTAACATTCGTGTTTTATTTAGCCCTTAGCGGAAGTTCGGAGCTTTGCGAGATAATTTGTATTAACGTCATGTATTCCGAGCTTTCAAGATGAAATGGATTTGAATGATGTTTGATTGAAGTTGTCTTTGGAGAGCTTGGGAGATTTGGCATCGGAGCATAATGGGCAATCATCGGAAGCTCTAAGCACCAAGCATGCGCGTAACTCGACCACCTACACGGCTCACGTCAACCCGGCGAGCCGGCGTCATCACCAACCAAGCACAGCGCCTTCGCACGCCGGCCATCGCACAGCCAGACCGCACACCCGCACGCTCGCAGAAAGCCGAGTTGCCCGCCAGCCTCGCCCCGCCACGCGGCTCGCGACCCGCGATGGAGCTCGCGACTCGCGAGCCCCGCCCTCGCGACTCGCGAGGTCCTGTCGCGACCCGCGACCTTCTTGTCTTGCCAAAGCCCGGCTTATGTGTGCGTGAGGTCGAGAACCCTTCGCGACTCGCGATCAGTATCGCGACTCACGACACTTTAGTCGGTTCTGCGGCCACGATTTTGTGCGGGGTTTAAAAGCTCCTAAAACCTAACTTTTGAGGGGAGGAAGAGAAGTACGAAGAGGAGAGCTGAAATGTAGACCTTGGAGTGGCAAGCTTGAGGGGAGAGAGAGGATACTCCTCTCCTCATCCTTCCTTCTTCATGATTCTCTTTTCATCTTTCCTTCTTCATTTCTCTTTGTTCTTCATTTCTTAGTCTTTGTTCTTCATTTCCTAGTTTTAGTTTTCATTTCTTAGTTTAGTTTTTAGGGATTTCAACTATGGATTTGGTTTTCGCTATCGGATTGTAGCTTGAACTGTTCTTGGATCAATTAACATGAAGCTTCAACCGTTATTGTGAGATCTTTCCTCTCTTTCTCTTTTCCTTGATTATGATTCAATTTCTATGCTTGTGATTTATGATTATTGCATAATTATGCTAGGAACGTTACTAGTTTGATTGTGTAATTAATCTAATGCTAGATTTAAGAATAGAATCGGATTGTTTTAGTCTTTTATCATTTGGTAGCAAACTAGGGAGTAATTTAGATGCTGATCATCTTGGTTATTTCTTGGGGAAATTGAATAAACTGTTGAATGTTTATCGCGTGTATGACATTAGCGGTGTCTATTGGTTCTCTCGTGTTTATTCGTTGCTATTGGATTGAACTTAGACGCAGATCGGACTAGGTTATCCTTTAGTTAGGGTTTTATAGTCACGCTGATCGTGCTATTCAACTAAGAATAAGGAGAACACGAGATTAATTCTCGACAATAGATAATTATGGAAATAATTAGAGTGGATGTTCAAGGATCGATAATGAATTGAAGTGGATGTTAATCGGGTTCAAGATCTTTCCATATTGATTTCTCATTTTGTTTATATGTTAGTTGTAGTTTAGTTTGTTCGTAAATCTACTTGAAACCCCCCTTTGTAATTAGGTTTCTCGGCCCTTAGCTTAATCTAGGTTTCGAATCACGCTAAGTATTAAACTCGTCCCTGTTTCCCTGTGGATACGACCCCTACTTCCACTATACTACCTTAGTGTAGAAAAGAGTAGGAGAAATTTTATCTTTGGCCGGGTGCGGTGCACGACGACACATCCGCGCCCGCCCAAATTTTGGCGCCGTTGCCGGGGAAACGGTGTTACTTGTTTGTATTTAGCGTGATTTTTGGATGGTCATGCTTGTGCTCTTTGTTTATGGTTGGCCACTCTCTTGGGAATGGTTGATTGAAGCTTTTGACGGTTTATTGCTTGGTTATTGTCTAGCTTTAAACATTTATATTAATGGTCATGACTTGGATTAGCTAGGAGTACTACTAGCTGATGTTTGTTGTTGACTTAATGCTAGGTTTTGGATATAATCTGATGTTATATGCTCAACCATGATGTAGTAAGCTAGGTACTAACGATGCATTGCAAGTGTTCTTCTCAATCAGTTTTGCAGGTACTTGAAGTGGAGATTGACATGGAACTACCATTGTCACACAAGGAGCACAAACCCAATGATTAAGCTTAAGGTATTAAGTCGAGCTAACGACTTTAAACAACAGCGCTTCTCGGGAGGCAACCCGAGACCCCTTTATTTTCTTTCTTTTCCTTTATTTTTCATCAAATTTCCACCACCACAACAAATTTTCTTTCACCCACCACCCACCCACTAAAAAGATCCACAACCAATCTTAATTCACTTGTAACCAAAATTCACAAAAGAAAATCCATTGGGAGGACTTCAATAGCTAGGAGTTGGTACACTAGAGGATTGAGATTGTTAATGTATCTTTTCGATCTCTTAAGCTAGGTGCAAATCTCACAAATTCAAAACTTTTGAGCTTGTCATTTGTTTGAGTGATTCGAGGGAGCGGGTTGTGAGTTGAGTTAGGAGATTTGAGTTGGTGTTGTTAAGAAGTTTGAGTTTGACGGATTGCTCTTCATGAGTTTTGAGCATTCGATCTTCGATTTACCCGATTTTCAAATTTCCCCCCTATTTTCAGTATACTTTTCCTTTTAATTGTCGACACATTGAGGACAATGTGTAGTTTAAGTAGGGGGGAGGGTATTCTCATTCTCATGTATCTATGTTGTGTATATTACTTTCAATTTGAAAAAAAAAATGAAAATGAAAAAAAAAAAAAAAAAAAAAAATAAAAAAAAAAAAAAAAAAAAATGATGATGAAATGAAACCCGCTGAGTTGAAAACCCACAAGGGTGGGCGACTCAGGCAAAAATGGGGGCCCGGATAGGTTGAAAACCCGAAAGGGCAACCTATGCACAAAAGTGGCTTATATTGAGCGGGTAAGATGATGAGATGAAAAAAAAAGAAATGTGTGAAGCTAGGATGAAAACCCGAAAGGGCTCCTAGGCAAAATGAGAGATTAAGAGAGAATTTTGTACTTTGAAAACTCATTTGCCGGAGATGGTGTCATAAGGTGGAAAGCGTTTTCGGGTTGGTTTGGTTATTTCATCCTTGATTTTGTGAAGTTTTGTTTTGGCTTTCACATTCTTTTGGTTGATTGTTTGTTTTTGGGAGTAAGCATGGAATTTATCCTTTTTTGTCTTCATTCCATGGCTTGCTATTTTAAATTAGTTGTTGTAGTAGTAGTTTTAGTTTATCTTTTGAGGTTTGGGAGAGCTGATACTTTAGTGTGTCGTGAGCTGGCATTTTGATTCTTGTTGGTGTTGTTGGTTAAACTTGTTGGCGTTGCTGGTTATTATTGTTGTCGCGTCTTTGTATATTTCAGGTGAGCTTGAATCTAAGTGTGGGGGAATCATCATCCCTTACGTTTAGGTTTTGAGCGTATTTTGTTAAGATGTGATGATGATGATGTAGTTGATGGGGAGTGTAGGTTGGTTTCGATAGCTTGAGCGATGATTTAATTGGTATTTCTCATTTTTGAGTTTACTCGAGGTCGAGTAAAGTTCAAGTGTGGGGGTATTTGATACGCTCAAGTTATACGATGTTTTTGCGTTATTTTGGGTGCACTTTGCTAAGGGTTTGATTGTAATTGTTAACATTCGTGTTTTATTTAGCCCTTAGCGGAAGTTCGGAGCTTTGCGAGATAATTTGTATTAACGTCATGTATTCCGAGCTTTCAAGATGAAATGGATTTGAATGATGTTTGATTGAAGTTGTCTTTGGAGAGCTTGGGAGATTTGGCATCGGAGCATAATGGGCAATCATCGGAAGCTCTAAGCACCAAGCATGCGCGTAACTTCGACCACCTACACAGCTCACGTCAACCCAGCGAGCCAGCGTCATCACCAACCAAGCACAGCAGCTTCGCACGCCAGCCATCGCACAGCAGACCGCACACCCGCACGCTCAGCAAAGCCGAGTTGCCCAGCAGCGCTGCCCTGCCACGCAGCTCGCGACCCGCGATGGAGCTCGCGACTCGCGAGCCCTGCCCTCGCGACTCGCGAGGTCTGTCGCGACCCGCGACCTTCTTGTCTTGCCAAAGCCCAGCTTATGTGTGCGTGAGGTCAGAGAACCCTTCGCGACTCGCGATCAGTATCGCGACTCGCGACACTTTAGTCGGTTCAGCGGCCACGATTTTGTGCGGGGTTTAAAAGCTCCTAAAACCTAACTTTTGAGGGGAGGAAGAGAAGTACGAAGAGGAGAGCTGAAATGTAGACCTTGGAGTGGCAAGCTTGAGGGGAGAGAGAGGATACTCCTCTCCTCATCCTTCCTTCTTCATGATTCTCTTTTCATCTTTCCTTCTTCATTTCTCTTTGTTCTTCATTTCTTAGTCTTTGTTCTTCATTTCCTAGTTTTAGTTTTCATTTCTTAGTTTAGTTTTTAGGGATTTCAACTATGGATTTGGTTTCTGCTATCGGATTGTAGCTTGAACTGTTCTTGGATCAATTAACATGAAGCTTCAACCGTTATTGTGAGATCTTTCCTCTCTTTCTCTTTTCCTTGATTATGATTCAATTTCTATGCTTGTGATTTATGATTATTGCATAATTATGCTAGGAACGTTACTAGTTTGATTGTGTAATTAATCTAATGCTAGATTTAAGAATAGAATCGGATTGTTTTATTCTTTTATCATTTGGTAGCAAACTAGGGAGTAATTTAGATGCTGATCATCTTGGTTATTTCTTGGGGAAATTGAATAAACTGTTGAATGTTTATCGCGTGTATGCCATTAGCAGGTCTATTGGTTCTCTGTGTTTATTGCTGCTATTGGTTGAACTTAGACGCAGATCGGACTAGGTTATCCTTTAGTTAGGGTTTTATAGTCACGCTGATCGTGCTATTCAACTAAGAATAAGGAGAACACGAGATTAATTCTCGACAATAGATAATTATGGAAATAATTAGAGTGGATGTTCAAGGATCGATAATGAATTGAAGTGGATGTTAATCGGGTTCAAGATCTTTCCATATTGATTTCTCATTTTGTTTATATGTTAGTTGTAGTTTAGTTTGTTCGTAAATCTACTTGAAACCCCCCTTTGTAATTAGGTTTCTCGGCCCTTAGCTTAATCTAGGTTTCGAATCACGCTAAGTATTAAACTCGTCCCTGTTTCCCTGTGGATACGACCCCTACTTCCACTATACTACCTTAGTGTAGAAAAGAGTAGGAGAAATTTTATCTTTGGCCGGGTGCGGTGCACGACGACACATCCGCGCCCGCCCACTTTCTTCATCTTCTCAATAACTACTAGTATTTCATTTGTAAAATCATAACTTTCGATTAAATTTGTGAAATTTGCATACTTTTTTGAGGTTTGAGTTAACAAAAAAATATATATGGATTTGAAGACTTGTATGAATATTTTGTGCGGTACGACGTCGTCTGCTAAATGGGAAATTTTTCCTTTCAATTTTTTTTACGTGTTTTATTTAGTTGGTTTCTAATATGATTGGCTTTCATTTCGTAATTATGGGTAAATGGGGTCCAAATAACGTATGTTTGAATGTTTATAATGGGGATTTACTATAAATCTGCTAGAATTGATTAATTAATTGCCTAATGTTTCTCCTTAGAGCAAAAAAATGTTTAATCTTGGAGGCAAAAATAAGCTTAATCAAGATTATATCAACTTTGATTTATTAGTTGCTGCTGGTTATATATGGGCAATGTATAACTATTTCATGTGCCTTGGATAATGGACAGATTTTTGACAGATTGGGTTTGTAATTGGGTTTGCGTCTTCAAGAATTGGTGTGGTTGGTCGACTAATGTTACAATTTTCATGGGTTTTATAGGAAATTCTCTCATGTGATGACTTCAAATTTTCAATGCATTGGTTGCTTCATTTTACTTCTAGTTTGTTATTTAAGTTCTTGATATGGGTAATTTACTGATTTAGTATGGTTAAGGATTGGTTTTGGGTTTTGGGGTAAAAAAAGGTAAATTACTACATTGAGTTATTCCGAACTATGGGTTATTTAAAGTGAGAATGTCGGGTGACTTCTAACTTTTTTGAGATTAGAAGATTAGCCACATATGTCTAAGAATAATAGCTTAACAAGATTATTTGGAGACGGTTAAAGATTTGCTATTAGTTGTAATGCCTTTGGTGGACGTTGGTGTGACCAACTAGTGGCAGATCTAGGATTTTCATATCGGGGGTACTGTGATTAATTAAGTAAACCTTCTTCTCGATATTTAACGTCATAAATATTACAATCCAAAACATTTTTAAATATTTAGGCCCTGTTCCTTTGAACTTATTTTGGCTGAACTGGACTGAACTTATTTTTACTTATTTTTGCTGAACTGAACTTATTTTTACTTATTTTTGCTGAACTAAACTTATTTTTACTGAATTGAACTTATTTTTGCTTAATAATAATAATAAATAATAAATAACAAATAATAATAATAATAAAAATAAATAATAAATAATAATAATAAAAATAAATAATAAAAATAAATAACAAAATGATAAATAATAAATAATAAATAATAAATAATAAATAATAAATAATACTGTAAATAATAAATAATAAATAATATAATAAATAATAAATAATAAATAATAAATAATAAGTAATAAGTAATAAGTAATAAGTAATAAGTAATAAGTAATAAGTAATAAGTAATACGTAATAAGTAATAAGTAATAAGTAATAAGTAATAAGTAATAAGTAATAAGTAATAAGTAATAAGTAATAAGTAATAAGTAATAAGTAATAAGTAAAAAGTAATAAGTAACAAAAAAAATAATAAATAATAAATAATAAATAATAAATAATAAATAATAAATAATAAATAATAAATAATAAATAATAAATAATAAATAATAAATAATAAATAATAAATAATAAATAATAAACAATAAACAATAAACAATAAACAATAAACAATAAATAATAAATAATAAATAATAAATAATAAATAATAAATAATAAATAATAAATAATAAATAATAATAATAAATAATAATAGATAATAATAATAATAAATAATAAATAATAATAAATAATAAATAATAAATAATAAATAATAATAAAAATAATAAAAATAAATAAATAATAATAAATAATAAATAAATAATAATAATAATAATAAATAATAATATAATAATAAATAATAAATAAGAAATAAAAAATCATAAATAATAATAATAAGTAATAACTACTAACTAATAAAATAATAATAATAAAAAATAATAAATAATAATAATAATAATAATAAATAATAATAATAATAAATAATAAATAATATAATAATAATAAATAGTAAATAATAAATAATAAATAATAAATAATAAATAATAAATAATAAATAATAAATAATAAATAATAAATAATAAATAATAAATAATAAATAATAAATAATAAATAATAAATAATAATCAATAATAAATAATAATAATTATATTTTTTCACATGATACCCCCGAAGTTTTCAAAAAATTCACCCGGTACCCTCCATGTTTTCAAAATTCACAAGGCACCCCTCAGTTTCGAACTAATACACTCATATACCCTTAATGACTAATGGCGTTAACTGCCGTTAGTCATTAACCCTAAGTTCCTGCTTTAAACCCTAATTAACCCCCTAATCTTAACCCCCGATCCTAACTTCTAACCCTAACCCCTAACCCTAACCCTAACCCTAACCCACCACCCCACCACCAGCTCCCCCCCACCCTCCCACCACCCTCGGCCCACTCCCACACCCCTCGCCCTCCCCCACACCGCCCTTCCCCCCCCCCACCCCCGCAGCCCTCCCCCACCCCTCGTCGCCCCCTCCCCCCACCAAGTTCGGCCAAGGTCCCCCCCTCCCTCATCATCGCGCCCCTCGTCCCTTCCCCCCCCCGCGCCCCCACAACACCACCTCGCGCGCCCGCAACCCCTTCTTCCCCTCTCGTATTTTTCTTTGTGGGGGTACTTTGTATTTCGCGGAAATTGGAGGAGGGTGGTGCTACTGGGATGGGAGGGGTGTGAAAATGGAAGCGGGGTGGTGCCGTGGGGGGCGCGGGGGGGGGTGGTGCTGTGGGGGTGCGAGTGTGGGGGGGAGGGGTGAGATTTTGGGGGGCTGCGGTGGTTGCGTGGGGTGGGGGGGAGAGGGTAGGGGGCGGGGGTGTGTGGGTTACGGGGCTGCTTGCTAGGGTGGGCCGCAGCAGGAGTGGTGGGAGGGTGGGGAGGGGGTGGTTCTCGGGCTCGCGACGGGGGACCGGGGGTGTGGGGGTTCGGGGGCC
Organism: Beta lomatogona; assembly: GCA_947646795.1. Taxonomy (NCBI): domain Eukaryota; kingdom Viridiplantae; phylum Streptophyta; class Magnoliopsida; order Caryophyllales; family Amaranthaceae; genus Beta; species Beta lomatogona. The sequence continues at coordinate 664,678 of CANSNZ010001286.1, forward strand.
GCCTGATAGGGTGGGCCGCAACGGGGTGGTGGGAGGGTGGGGGGTGGTTTTGCGCTCGCGACGGGGCCGTGGGGGTGTGGGTTACGGGGTCGCTGCTAGGGTGGCCGCAGCAGGGGTGGTGGGAGGGTGGGGGGAGGGGGTGGTGGGAAAGGTTAGGGTTTAGGGTTAGGGGTTAGGGGTTAGGGGTTAGGATTGGGTGTTAGGGTTAGGGTTAAGGTTAGGATTAGGGGTTAATGACTAACGGCGTTAACCGCCGTTAGTCATTAAGGGTATTTGAGTGTATTACAACAAAACTCGGGGGTACCTGGTGAATTTTGAAAACATGGAGAGTACCAGGTAAATTTTTTGAAAACTCGGGGGTATCAGGTGAAAAAACCGTAATAAAATAATAAATAATAAATAATTATTATTAAATAATAAATAATTAAAATATTAAAATAAAAAAATAAAATAAAAAAAAATTAAGCAAAAAAATAAAAAAATTACAAATTCATCGTTATTATAATTATAATATTAATAATAATAACAATATTAATAGTAATATTGAAAACAAAAATAATAATTACAACATTAATGGTAATACTGAACTTATTTTTGCTAAACTTATTTTTACTTATTTATGCTGAACTGAACTTATTTTTACTTATTTTTGCTGAACTGAACTTATTTACAAGGAAAACTTCCTAGGCCCAATCGGAAGAAAAACCTTGACCACGAGGGATTTTGACTCAAACTCTCTTTACTATAATAGGCCAAAAGACTCGATCTTTTTACAACCTATTAATGGACCTTCTCAGTTCCTCTAGGAACTTGTTCCCAGTCACTCAGTTCCCCCTGAACTAATGACACTTACTTTGACTTCACTCGAAGTCTTCTCTTTTCTCTCTCTCTCTCTTTCTCTCTCTTGATTACGATGATATTCTCTGAATTTTCTCTCACCCAAACACTATGAATATTACAAAGTATGCTTGTTGAATAAGAGATGAAATTACACGAAAACTTTTTTAAGTTAATAATGAATTTTCGCTCAAGAAAGTCGTAGTTTTCTTTAAGTAATTTTCTTCCTTATATAACTGCTGCAATTTTTCTTCTTCTGGACATTTTGTGCTCCACGTTCTCCATGATGTGAGCTTGTAATGGTGTGAAGATCATGGCCCTATTTTCGCTGCACTTCCTCCATGTTTATTGCAACGGAAATAAACGAACTTGATCCACTAGCCGTTAGTGGAAGTATCTCCAGCGAATAAAATGTAAGTGAGTTGAGTTAATTGGAGAGCTTCATGGAGTTATCTCCACAAAAACAGCCATGCTTACTCCAACTGTTTTTCAAACAATATCAACAGCACAAAATATCTAATAACTTGAAGAATCTTTTATTCAAAGATTCCAAGTTACTAGAATATTAAACATACCTTATAATAAAATTCAAAGTGCATAAAATAATATCTTGACTTAAATTAAATAAATAATCTTTCTCCACAAGATATATATGCAAAAGTAAACATTACATTATTTTTGGATTTTATGTTTTTCAAAATAAAAACTATATAAGAACCTAAGTATTTGGCATCATCAAAACATAGAATACAACAATATTCCCCCTTTTTGATGATGACAAATATAAGGCATATAAAAATATAAAATGAACAAAAACTAATATATAAAATAAAAACCAGAGCATAAGAATCAAGAGCTAATGACTTTTAAAATAAAACGAACAAAAGACTAAAAAGTAAAACTAACACTAAACTAACATAAATCAGTTTTAAAGACAAGGACAAGAAAAATTGAAAAGCACCACCCAGAAATTAAGAAGACTAGAATTGTTATTTTGTGTGCCACTCTACTTCCCCCTTTTGTCATCATCAAAACAACTAAGGACCCAGCAGAACTCTAATAGTGCATCATATACAACAATGTCAAGGCTTAGTAGCTCAAATATTCATCTAATAATACTAGCCATCCAACATGTAAATGAGCATATAGAGACAAAACAGATGCAAACAAGCAAGATATGAGCAATAGCAGAGTTCAAGAGATGAAAAGAAGTCAACCCTTCATAAACAAGCAAGTTATTATTATTAATGTGCGTATTTGTTTTATAATATAGTTAGTAATTTTTATTCTATAAAATTAGGTAGCGTGTGATTTTATTTTAAGCGTTAATTATATTTTGGACCGACCAACGTAACGAATTTTGCAACCCCATTTCCTTCTTATGCTGTCCGAAAGTCATAGTACTAGCATTTTCTAACCCTCTTTGTAACCACCAAGAGATGTGGAGTCAAACCTTCATAAACCCCCCATCAATTGCCAACATTAACCCCCTTTATAATCACCCTTTAAACCATTGCTTAATGAGGTTATTAATCAGGTTTTTGCTGCATTCTAACCCCCAATTTTCGCCCAACCCTTAGAGAGGAAGAGAAAGAGTTCTTCTCTCTTCTCGGATTTTCGTCCATTTTTGCACACCTAACTTGTTTGCATCATATCTCCTTCGTCTCTTATCGGAATTGGACGTGTGAGTAGTCAAAATTCATCTACTCGGAAAGATCTTGTTCATGGTATAATTTGTTTTTGAAGAAAGTGAAAGACGCATCTGTAGTTTCTATATCAAACAGACGACTCATCTGGTATTCTTGGAGTTTTCGGGAGCAATGTTATTCTCTTCTTTCTTTGCCATTCTAGTATTATTTTCCACCTAAAATCCAGGTAACTAGCATCTCTTCTAGCACGTTAGGATTAGAGTAGTGATTTTGGTATTGTTAGGATTTATGTTAGTAGGCTAGAAATCATGTTATTAGGCTTAGGAATATGTTAGGGTGCTATTAGAATTGTTCTTTGCTATTTTTATTCATGTTAGTATCATGTTAGGATTGTATAAAATGTTATTCTTCATGCCTAATGTTATGCTTGTGATGTTATATGAATTATTATCATGAAAGTATTAGGAATTGGTGAAAAATTAGTAGCATGATGGTAGGGTTATGTTTAAGCATGTTTGTTGATTGTTGTTTAAGGTTGGGTGTGGTTTTGGATGAATTCTTGTGGTTTTAGTGATCTGGAAATTATTTATTTTGGGCTATGATTCACGTATTTTGTGATTAATCATGTTAGAATAGTTAATATATGTTGAATTATCATGTTTGGGGGCTATGTAATTTATGTTACATGTTAATCCTCATGTTAAACTAGTTAATTTCTATGGTGTAATCATATATTGGCTTGGGTATGTTTCATTTTGATGTATGAGTATATGTGGTGTAAATTTGGGTGAAATAGCATACCCAGTGCTGTGCACAAGGAAAAGAAACATAAGGCCTTTCACGGCCCGCGAGCTATTTCGCGACCCGCGATCAGTTTGGACAGTGTATGTTCAAAGTGTCATATCTCAGTCGTTTTACCTCGGAATTAAGCTTATGACCACTTGTTGGAAAGCTATTGAGATAAGCTTTAACATGCATTTGGAATTTCATAAAAAATACTGCGTAGTCTAAAAGTTATGTCTATTTGAATTTGCTGCTTATGTTTAAAACCATTTCAAAAGGCGTACCTTGTTGTGTTGAAGCATGTTAAGACTTGTTTTGAGGTGAAATCTTGATATATGGAGTTTTTGAAGAATTGTTGCATGTTTTATTTATTTATTTATTTTTATTATTGAGTTGAATGATATATTTACTTATAGTTATATTGTGAGTGTCTTATTTATTTTATGATGGTATTGTTGTTTGTAATTAAATTGAGATTATAATAATGTTGTACTTTCATTAATCAATATCTAAGTTGTCGACTTTACAGTACTCAAGGGAGAATAATACTGTATTTAGTACCGTTTCGCCAAGAGTTATGTACAGGGAGTATTATAACTAATGTTGTAATTAACCTTGTACCCAAACTCAGACAACAAGAGTGTAGTAGTTAGAGTATTTGATTATACTGTGTTTTTGAAGTATAATTATGTTTTAATGAAGGTCTATTCTTTTTAGTCTGGTGAAATGATTTTATTAGTATTATTATTACTAATACTTTGGGAAGAATAAATATTGTTGAATTGAAACTTTTGGATTGCGATCCTAGTTTCTACTGATTTTGGGTGTAAGGCCTTAAGGGCATCCTTATTATTTATATTTGAGGATTAATGGATGAATAAATTATTTTATTTATTTGTAGAACTGTTTTATTGAGATTAAGATATCCGGTGGGATATATGTAGTCCCCGGTGAAGAACATGCCAACCACCTAGGTTGCGGTCTAGGGGTATTACCTGGGTTAATTGTTGTCGTCCGAGAGGTTGGGAAGTACTGAGCTGGGTACTATCCTGCATCGGGAGTTTGGCCATTCTTAGACAGAGGCAGTAGGGAACATAAGCCCATAGGATGTCTGGAGATTTCGATCTGACAAACCTTAGGAAGTGGGTTGCGATCCACTGCCGTTCTGCTCTTTCTCAAAACCTATTATATTATTTTGTTTAATTATTTTTGGAGGCTTATGCTATGGATCTTGTATGATTATCTAAAGTTCATTATTGTTGATTTACTTATTGTTATTAGAAGCATGTTGATGTGTAGTAACATTTATTTTAACTTTACTTAAAATTGCTATTTGGATCCTATATTGGGCTGGGAGAGCTGTTAGTTACTCCCCACTAATTGTGGATATTTATTGTATATTTTGCAGGTTTTGTTGATGGGGATTTTCTTTGATTTTGGGCTCGGGTTGAGATGCGAGAAATAATCTATTAGGTGTTTTAATCCTAGACTTCTTTTTAGTTTGAGATAGTTATCTCTTTTCGTTTTTAATCTAAGTAATTAATTTATTTATACTGATACTTATTTAAGTTTGTTTTTATCACTTAGTTATTTAAACACTCTTCTTGTAGTAGTGACATTCCCAGAAGACGATGTTTCCGCCATCGTCCTATTATATATTTATTCTTTTTCTTTTTCGCTTTTGAAATTCTGGGGTGTTACACCAATAGTAGCAACGGGCACCAATGTTTAGTTACAAAAACCAAAAGTTGTATTGTTTAATAGATTTGAGGGAAGAGGGATATAAGGTAGAATCAGGGATTGGGGCGGATGACATATGTGGCAACAACGGAGTCAATCTTCGCACGAACAACCGCTTTACCTTTCTTCACAGCAGGAAGAAGGTGCTCCTGTTGAACATCCAACCGTGCAACCCTAGCTTCCATCCCCTGGACCCTTGAGTGGAGAAGAGACAAGGACCCTTGAATTTCTTTGAGCAGACCAACAAGACCAGCAGTAGAGAGCAAGGGAAAATAGACAGCTCTGGAGGTAGACCCTGTAGGAACTGGATCCTCCTCCAAGTCAATCATTACAGCATCATCATCATCGTTGTTCCTTAGGGACTTGGTATCTGCCAACCTCCTACTCTTCCTCACTGACTTTGCTCCTCCAGCACTCATTTCCTCAACATGTTTCCTCTTAACCCCTACCTCACTCTTAACCTTAGGCTCATCAACATCAAACACAACTTTACCACCCAGCACCTTCAAACTCAGCCTTCTAAGAGTATCTTTGATGAAATAGTTCTCAGGTTCAAGTTCAAAGGATGGGTTAGAAGGAAGTTTAACATTACTCTTTTTGAAAATAGTAGTAAGAATACTACCATAGCCAACTCGGTTATTGTGGGTAATGCAATGGGTCAAATGAGTAATCATGAGGGAAGGAAAATTAATTTTGATGTTGTTGGCAAGACAGTACATAAGGGACAAGTCCATGAGATTTGCTTGGGTTCTTTTAGAAGTACGGGGCAGGATAAAACGCCAAACAAGATGAAATAGGAATTTGTGAAAAGGTAAAAGGTCTTTTTGGTCAAGAGAAAAATGAGTAGACTTTCCACCAAAAAATGACATGACTTTATCATTTGAATTCCCTTTATATTTAATTGAACCTTTCCCTTAATATAAGTCTTGTACCCATCAGTTGGTACATCTAGCCAATCACCTAGAATTTTTTCAGTAAATTTCACCAATTTGCTCCAACACTCATGCACATACCATCAGAATTTTTAAATTTCGAACAGAACTCACCCATTTCAGCTTCAAACAGACCCTCATCAGAACAAAGAATTTTAGACCACTTCTGAAATTTAACTAAGTCAAGAAATTCTACCCATTTTACTTTCTTGCACCATGCAAGATCAACACAGAAGCCAATCATGTATTTTGAGGATTTTGATTTCTTACCCCTTTTTATCGGCACTGATGATCTTTTCTTGCTCTGTTTCATCCTCGCTGACATGCTCTTCTTTCTTTGGAAAGATTTCTTCATTTTCAGAGGATTTCTCAAGAGAATCCTGGGTTTCTTGATTGGAATTAGAAGATTCGTGATCGCTTTCTTCGTATTCCACCAAAGGTGAAGATTTTTCAGCAGGGAAATTTTGATGGGTTTTGGTATCTTCAATTTTTTTTCGTTTGGGGGCCATTGATGAAGCTTGGAGAAGGATGAAGAAGGTGAGTGGTTTTGAGAGTTGATGGTTTTGGGTGAAAAGTAAAATTTGCCGTGTAAAGAGAGATGATTTGACATGGTTTTTATGAGACGGTAGATTTATGGGATTTTGTGAAGGGATTAATGACGACTTTTCACTCTCCTTTAATCCATTGTATTTTTTAACTTTGGCTTTGAACTTAGACTGATGTGATGCGTTGCATTGTTTCAGAGTAAGATATTTTTGTGGAGAATTAATGAAGAGAGAAAAAGAAAATAAAAGATGAAAATAAAAATAAGAAAATAAAAGTGGAATATATATTTACGAGGAAAAAATAAATATTTATGAGGGAAAAGAAAGAAAAGAAAAAGAATAAAGAACTCATGCAATTTTCATGTACATGCTTTATTTACACAAGTCTCATCAAGTTTTGCTCAACAACAATGTATAGACAATAAGGGGAGTATTATGAAGACTAATGTGAGTCCTTTACAATGACTGTGTAATGTATGAATAAATTCACAAAGTGTTGCTGGCCACTTAGTGTAATCTTGTAACTAAGGGTTTTATTTGAAGTAGCACACTTAATGAATTCTAATCATCCCTAGCTCCAAGCGAATTTTCTCAAACTTTTCTCTAGGAAGTGGTTTAGTCAATATGTCAGCTATTTGATTTTCTGTTGGACAAAATTCGACTTTAACAAGACCTTTTTCTACATTATCCTTAAGGAAATGATGCCTAATGTGAATATGCTTGACCCTTGAATGATGAACTGGATCCTTAGAAATACAAATTGCACTAGTATTATCACAATAGATAGGAACACATTTAAACTTAATGCCAAAGTCTCTTACCTGTTGCTTGATCCAAAGACCTGGGAACAGCATGCAGCAACAGCTACATACTCTGCCTCTGCAGTGGATAAGGCAACAATATTTTGCTTCTTTGAGCTCCAAGAGACTAAACTTGTTCCTAGGTACTGGACAATGCCTGACGTGCTTTTGCGATTAACCAAGTCTCCAACATAATCCGCATCCGAATAGCTTACTAGGTCAAAAACATCACTTCTAGGATAGAACAAACATAAGTCATCGCTTCCCTTCAAATACCTTAGAATTCTCTTGACTGCCGTTAAGTTAGATTCTTTGAGATTTGATTGGAATCGAGCACAGAAACCAACACTAAAAGAAATATAGGGTCTACTTGCTGTTAAGTAAAGTAATGAACCAATCATACCTCGATATTGCTTCTCGTTTACACACTTACCATTTGAATCTTCATCTAACCTTGTTCTTGTTCCTATGGGAGTGCGGTTGGTTTTTATTGTTCCAGTCCATATTTCTTCAGCAGTTCCTTGACATATTTTTATTGATGGATCATTGTTCCTCTTTCAGTTTTCTTGATTTGCAATCCCAAAAAGAAGTTCAACTCCCCCATCATACTCATTTCGAACTCACTACTCATAAGATCAGCAAACTCCTTACAAAGAAGATCATTAGTAGCGCCGAATATTATATCATCAACATAAATCTGGCACTAGAGGAAAAAAACGAAAGGGCTGCGGTGCAAGGGCTGCGTTTTTTGAAAAACGCAGCCCTTAATAGTGAAGGGCTGCAGTTAGCCCAAAAACCGCAGCCCTTTTAGTGAAGGGTTGCGGTTAGCCCAAATTCGCAGCCCTATAAGTAATAAAGGGCTGCGTTTTGGACTAACCGCAGCCCTTTATGGGCTTTTTTTTTTATTTTCAAAAGAAATTAGTGGGCTCAACTTAGGGATCTCACAATCTCCTCTCACAAATCTCACGTACGCAACAAATCTCACCCTCCCTTCTCTCACCCTCCTTGCCGCCGACTTCTGCTCGTCGGAGCTTCCTTCTCCTCCGCTCTCGTCGTTGCTGGTGTCGTTGTTGTTGTTGTGTGTTGGTGTCGTGGTTCCCTCCCCTGTCCCGTGTTTCTCTTTCCTCTATTCGTGCTTGCTGCTGCCGCCTCGTCGTCTTCTTCTCACCGGAGTTCCTTCCTTTTCCACGCCGTCTCTGCCGTGGTGTTGGTGTTGTGTTGTTGTCGTCGTTGCTGGTCGCTGCCGCTCGTTTTTCCCCTCTTATCTGTTTGTTGTTGTTGTTGTGTTGCCGCCTTGTTGTCGGAGTGCGTGTTGGTGTTTCCAGTGAAGTACCGCAGGTACTTTCCCTCCCTATGTGTTGTGCGTATGGTCGTGGTGTAATTGTCACTGTTGTTGGGTTGTTACTGTTGCTTTTGTCGTTGATGGTAGTGTGGTGATTGTTATTGTTGTTGTTGTTGTTGGTTGTCGTTGCTGTTTGTTGGTTGTTGGTTGTTGGTTGTTGTTGTTGTGTAAAATTAAATCAATTTTGTTAGTATGATAAGGTTTGTGAGCTAAGTTTGATTAATGTAATTCAATAATTTGGATTCATGTATATAAGATGAAGAATCAGTTTATTAAGTTAAGGTGTTGTGGTATTTTATTGGATTTAGGATCATGATAACGAAGTTCCATTTAATTTGTGATTAATAATAGTATGAATGTTTGTTTTTTGACTGTAAGTTTCGATTATGTTGTTGATTCGTTTTTTTTTATTTTCCCTGTTGTAAATTTCTTGATATATTTAGGAGTAAAAAAATGCAAAAAAAAAAAAAAAAATTTCGTTGTGAAGGGCTGCGGTTTAAAACGCAGCCTGCTACGAAAAGGGCTGCTGGCCAAAAATGCAGCCCTTTGGGCTGTTTTGACCGCAACCCTTCCGTTTTTTTCCACTAGTGTGGACTACTAATATGTCTGTTCCTTTTGATCGAAAGAACAAGGTTCTATCAACTTTACCTCTTATGAAATCATGTGAAAGCAAGAATTTTGACAACCTTTCATACCAAGATCTAGGAGCTTGTTTCCGCCCATAAAGAGCTTTATTAAGCTTATAGACTTGATTTGGATGTTCCGGAATTTCAAATCCGGGAGGTTGTTCCACATAGACATCTTCAAGTAAAAAGCCATTTAGAAATGCACATTTTACGTCCATTTGGTACAACTTAAATCCCATAAAGGCAATCAAAATTCTAATTGCTTCTATCCTTGCAGCAGGAGCAAAGGTTTCATTGAAATCAATACCTTCTTGTTGATTGTACCCTTTGGCTACCAGTTTGGCCTTGTTCCTTACCACTATTCCATGCTCATCAAGCTTGTTCTTGAAGACCCATTTAAGTCTGATAACTTTCTCGTTCTTTTGCTTAGTCTCCAGGTGTCAGACCTTGTTCCTCTGGAACTCATTTAGTTCCTCTTGCATAGCCTTTATCCAATCAGCCTCTTTGAGCGTTTCCATATGATCCTTAGGTTCTGTCATAGATAAGAAAGCATGAAAAGCAAAAAAAATCTTCATTTGGGATCTCGTTTGAGTTCCCTTTTAATTGTCACTTATTATCAATTCTAAAGAATGAGAATTTTGGTGTTTCCAAGGCTTTGGATCAAATCTCCTAGTTGCATCTTGAGTTTCTTGAGGTGATTGATTCACTTGATCGTCTTCAGGTTCAGGAGCTCCTTGATCTTCATGAGTTCCTCTTGTTGCTTGTTCCTCGTGAGGATCAGGCACAGGGTTATCTGGATTAGGAACAGGGTTATCTGGATCAGGATTTTGCTTCTTCTCTTTTCCTACAAGGGTTGGTTCCTCATCACAATGATTAAACTCATCCAGACGAGTCAAACCAATTTCAAAGTTATCATTATGACTCTGTTCCTGCAAGGAGTTAGTCTCATCAAATATAACATGGACACATTCCTCAACACACATTGTTCGCTTATTGTAAACACGATAAGCCTTACTACTTAAGGCATATCCTAGAAAAATAGCCTCATCACTTCTAGCATCGAATTTTCCTAGATTGTCCTCTCCATTATTATGTACAAAGCATTTACATCCAAAAACACGAAAGTAAGCGATATTGGGTTTTCTTCCTCTAAGGAGCTCATAAGGTGTCTTCAAAGTGATTGGCCTTTGACACGATTGATGATGTAGCATGCCGTATTTACTGTTTCAGCCCAAAAAAATCTTCGGAACACCGCTTGCAATTATCATCGTCCTTGCCATATCCTCAAGGGTCCAGTTCTTCCTTTCGACTACACCATTCTGTTGTGGTGTCCTTGGAGCTGAGAAGTTATGATCTAACCCTTCATTGCTGCAAAATTCATCAAACTTGGAGTTTTCAAACTCCTTACTATGGTCAGATCTTAAATGCTTTAATTTAAAACCACTTGTTCTTTGAATCTTTTTAGCGAAGGTTAGAAATTCATCAAACGTCTCATCTTTACTATGAAGGAAAACAACCTATGTGTATCTTCAAAAATCATCTACTATGACTAACACATATCTCTTACCAGATCGACTTTGGATGCGTACAGGGCCACATAAGTCCATGTGAAGAAGTTTCAATGGACTTTGTGTGCTAACCATTTTCTTGTATTTGAAGGAGGATTTCACTTGCTTGCCTTTAACACATGAATCACAAACACCGTGGTTCAAAGACTTAATTGTTGGTAAACCAACTACCAAGTCTTTCCCACTTAGTTTATGCAGTAGGGACAAGCTTGCATGACCGCAACGTTTGTGCCATAGTAGAGGATCAGATTTGATCACACTTTAAGCATGTGAGATTATTCCTAGGAACAAGGTTCAGGTCGACCATGTAGGTGTTCCCTTTCCTCGTTCCCTCAAGGATCTGGGATCCTGTACTTTCATTGCTAACTACACAAGACTCATTAGTAAACTTCACAGAATTTCCCTTATCGCAAAACTGAGATATACTAAGTAACTTATGCTTTAAACCCTCGACCAAAAATACATTATCTGTGGAATGTGACTGAGATTTACCAATCTTACCAACTGCTACTATATTACCTGTAAGATTGTCTCCAAATGTCACAGTTCCTCCATTGTAGACTGAGAGTGAGAGAAATTTGGATCTATCTCATGTCATGTGCTTAGAACAACCGCTATCGAGGTACCACAGGTTGTTCCCCCTCACTTCAGCCTGTACCATAGCAAATTAGTTAGTGGTAGGAACCCAGTCTAGTTTGGGTTCCTTTGTTGGACTTGAGTCTTTCTAAATTTTCCAAACCTGTTTCACTAGGTACGTGTTCCTCTCAACGTTCTTCTTTGGTGGAACAGCCAGACACAATGTGACCACTGTTCCCATAGTTAGAACATATTTTACTACTAGGCAGATCAACATATTTTTTCTATTTGTTTTTCTTCTTGTGATTGAAACCGAGACCATCTCTTCCTTTGTTTTGATATTTTCGTATCCAAGTGACTGGATCAGGAAGCTTGTTCCTTGAGGATTCCAGTTTCTTCCTTAATACCAAATTTTCTTGTAAAACATTTTCATAGTCAGTTTTCAAATTTTCAGCATTCATTTTGGTATTATTTGAAGAGATTATTCCTTCAGGAACACACAGTTTCAATTCTGCTAATTCCAAATTCAAAAGATAATTATCGTTTTTGACCTTTTCAAATGCTTCTTGATAAACTCTACTCTTGTCAAAAAGTTCAAAGAATCTTTTTTCAGTATCACATTTTAATGTGTTAAACCAATTAGAATGGTTCTTAGTGACTCTCAAGGCATTTGTTACTTGATTTCTTTTTGCGCAAACTTCCTTGTAGTCATCTAAGGTTTCTAATAAAAGTTTTAGTAATTGGCTTTTACTAAGTTTTGTAAGTTCCTCTTCAATGGCATTAAAACTTACATTGGGGTCTGATGATTCCACTTTGTCCTCGATATTCGCCATGAGACATAGATGACCAGTTTCTTCCTCAGTCTGTTCCTGCTCCTCTTCTGAGTCAGACTTTCCCCATGCTGCAACCATGACTCTCTTCATATCATTTCTCGAGAAAGACTTTTGTTGTTCCTTGCCCTTCTCTTTGTACTTCCCTTTTGCTTTCTCATTATCCCATTGAGGACACTCCTTGATCAAGACCTCTACACTTATGGCAACTTAGCTTCGTTGGTTTCTTTGTGACCTTTCCTTTGTAATTTTTGTTGAAGACTTTCTTGAATCTTCTTACAATCATCGCAGCTTCTTCATCATCAGTTTCTGAATCTTCTTGTTCCTCTGACTTGAGAGCCAGAGCTTTAGGCTTCGATGATTCAGTTTCATGAGTTTCTAGATGTAACTCATGGGTCATCAAGGAACCAGCAAGTTGTTCAATGTTGAACGTTGTGAAGTCCTTGGTTTCCAACATTGTCATTGTCTTGGCCATCCATTTCTCATCTTGTGGTAGACTCCTTAGTACCTTATGAACCTGTTCATCCGGAGAGATTATTTTTCCCAAAGATTCAAGTTCGTTTATGATGTTTGAGAAGCGAGTGAGCATGTCTTGAATATGCTCCTTTTGTTTCATGTGAAATAATTCGTACTTATGCATAATCATATCAATTTTTGATCGTTTCACTTCGCTCGTTCCTTCATGAGTGATTTGAAGGAATTCCCACATTTGCTTAGCAGTCTTGCATCCCATGACTCGGTTGTGCTCGTGGGGACCAACACCACAATGGAGCAGCTTCTTGGCCATGTTGTTCATCTCCATTTTGTCTAAGTCTTCTTTGTCAAACTCGGCAAGGGGTTTAGGAACCAGCTCCCCTTTCTCGTTCTTCTTTGTGACTTCAAAGTCACCAATTTCAATTACCTTCCATACTTGGTAATTCTCTGCTTTGATAAATATTTCCATACGATTCTTCCAGTATGGATAATGTTTACCATTGAACATAGGTGGACGTTGAGTTGGATAACCTTCATCAAGCTTTTCTCTCGTAGTGTTCATTGTTCCAGGTACAATCTCCTCAATGTTAGCTGATTCTTGAGGTATTAGGCTCTGATACCAATTGTTATTTTAGTATGGACACTAGACCAACTACAAGAGGGGGGGTGAATTGTAGTTGAGGGGAAATTTTTCAAATTGTATTGCGGAATTTAAATAAACTTTAAAAGCGAAAGAGACAAACACACGAGATTTTTACAAGGAAAACTTCCTAGGCCCAATAGGAAGAAAAACCTTGACCACGAGGGATTTTGAATCAAACTCTCTTTACTATAATAGGCCAAAAGACTCGATCTTTTTACAACCTATTAATGGACCTTCTTAGTTCCTCTAGGAACTTGTTCCCAGTCACTCATTTCCCCCAAAACTAATGACACTCACTTTGACTTCACTCGAAATCTTCTCTTTTCTCTCTTTCTTTCTCTCTCTTGATTACAAGGATATTCTCTGAATTTTCTCTCACCCAAACACTATGAATATTACAAAGTATGCTTGTTGAATAAGAGAGGAAATTACACGAAAAGTTTCTAAGTTAATAATGAATTTTCGCTCAAGAAAGTCGTAGTTTTCTTTAAGTAATTTTCTTCCTTATATAACTGCTGCAATTTTTCTTCTTCTGGACATTTTGTGCTCCACGTTCTCCATGATGTGAGCTTGTAGTGGTGTGAAGATCATGGCCCTATTTTCGCTGCACTTCGTCCACGTTTATTGCCACGGAAATAAACGAACTCCACTAGCCGTTAGTGGAAGTATCTCCAGCGAATAAAACGTAAGTGAGCTGAGTTAGTTGGAGAGCTTCAAGGAGTTAGCTACACAATAGCTCCACAAAAACAGCCACACTTACTCCAACTGTTTTTCAAATAATATCAACAGCACAAAATATCTAATAACTTGAAGAATCTTTTACTCAAAGATTCTAAGTTACTAGAATATTAAACATACCTTATAATAAAATTCAAAGTGCATAAAATAATATCTTGACTTAGATTAAATAAATAATCTTTCTCCACAAGATATATATGCAAAAATAAACATTACATTATTTTTGGATTTTATATTTTTCAAAATAAAAACTGGATAAGAACCTAAGTATTTGGCATCATCAAAACATGGAATACAACAGCCTCATTATATTCATGCTTTGTACAACTTTGTAAAGCTTTGTGGGTTGTAGGCTTTGCCTCCCTTGTACTTGGTATATATACCTTTACTGTTGAATGAGAATGTCAAGGAAAATCATTTAACGTTTAACCTAATCCTTGGCAAGACATGAGGCCAGATGAATTGGAGGAGGCAGCAGACCTGGATGCCATTTTTTCATGAAACTATACTACCTAAATCAGCTTTCATACTACCTGTAGCAAATCTTCTTTCTCTTTCTTCTCTTTCCCAGTTCCATGCTTCATCTCTTCCTCTAGTGTGACCAACCAATTGCAAATTCTTGGATCCGCCACTAGTTACAACCAACATTTACAGCCAAGAAAAACTCTTTATTAAATCCATAATCATAGCAAATCACGCCTCGTCAAATAACTTGCATTAGTTGCTGGCAGCTACTAGCACTTTGTTTGAAAGAAGTCACAATCCTCGTAGAAGTACGTTGATCAATCCCCCCTTCCCGATCCTTCTCTTAAACAAAAAGTACGTTGCTCAAGTGGCAGGAATAGTGCACTCGAGTGTTTAAGATTTTGAAGACTTGTATAGTCGAATTACGATAATAAATTAACAATGCACTGAATTCTATTAAAATTGCGTAATTGACCTAATTTTTGAGAAGTTAAAGCATTGGCTGTGGTACGGCCTAATTCGTATATAACGTCGAAACAAGCTAAGTCAACATTGACTTAATCTCTATTTGATTTGTGCCACTCGTTATTAGTGGTTCTTAATCTCTATTTGATTTGTGCCACTCGTTATTAGTGGTTCTTAATCTCTATTTGATTTGTGCCACTCGTTATTAGTGGTTCATACTCATAGATCCTTCTAGTCTCTTTAAAGGAAAAAAAATGAAATTCAATTTTTGCCTCAAACTGCCTTTAACTTTCAAGTTTTTACGAGAAACTACCTTATAAAATATTTGTTGTCCCAAATTACATTACTTTACCATTTTGTTGTTGACAGCTACCTTATATCGGTTTCCGACGTTGACTTTTTTTTCCAATTATTTAATGTCACGTTATGTCACTTGACCTCTTCAAACCCTATTTTCATTTTCCCACCATATTTTCCCCATTTTCGTGTGCGCCATCTCTATCTCATATCTATGTCGACCCTTTGTACCACCAATCCACCATTAAATTCTTCTTCTACTTAAACTAAAATTTAAACAATCACCCTCAAATCTCAAGCAATTTCCACAAGGGTAATTTTGTTTTCTCCCACAATTTTAAACTGAAAAAAGTCAATGCCGAAAACGGACATAAGGTAGTTATCAACAACAAAATGGTAAAAGTAAGGTAGTTTCTCGCAAAAACTTGAAAATAAGGTAGAGACTAATAATATCGAATGACATATATAAGGGTAGAAAATAGTGTGGGATAGAAGATTCGGGTTTCCTCCAAAACAAGTAAGAAAGAAAATGTCTAACTAATGATGAATGCTACGAGGCATGAATACTTCATTTTGTTAGCTGGTATGGGTACTAACGAGTTACGAGAGCTGTAGCCTGTTTTTGCTCTCAGTTTTATTTGTTATTGCTCTCAATTTTATTTGTTTCTTACATCTTATTACTTGAATATTTAGATTGCAACTTTTTGTATTCAATTTCATTCTTTTTTCTCTTTGATACTTCTTCCACTTATTTTAGTTCTACCAATTTGACTTTTAACACTATTCACATATTTTACTTTGACCAACTTGTGTTGTCTATACGTAAGGTAAAAACATAATCATGTAGTATATCTTGTTAGAATTGTCTCCATAAAATAACAAAATATACACTTTTTAAATATTTTACTTATGCTTAATTCAAGATGTTAACACTTAATTTGTGCATTGACAACAGTGCAATGTAGAAATGGTAGAAAAAAATGGAGGAGGTATGTACTATGTAACTAGGGAAATGTTAATATGTAATACCCCTCATGATTGCTTTAAAGGGATTTTGCAGGCTACTCATTCCAACAAGATGCATCTTTCTTTTAGGGAGCTCATTTCCTTAGTTACTCCACAGTTAAGCGTGCTTGGCTGGGAGTAGTCCAGGGATGGATAACTCCTGGGAAGTTTCTCAGGGTGCGTATGAGTGAGGACAAAATGCGCCGGAAGAACTTGTGTTAGTTACTGAGGACGGTTGTTGGCCCTAGATGCGCATTGGTGACGATAGACTCGACTCCGGATGGGTCGGGTTTTACATAATATATTGTCATTAGTTGTTGATCATGATTTCTAACTGGTTGAGTTTAAATGTATTCTTATTATTAAATGACATGGTATGATGGATAAAAGGAGAATTTGCCAAGAATAACTTAGGATTTTTTTAACTAGAATAATACAAACTTTCGCCGCTTCGCCCACGATAATACAAACTTTCAATTATTATTGAATATATCAAGCTTTTAGAAAATTTTCCTCCAGTGAGTTGTTACCGGTTCTTAACTTATTATAGGAGGTCACTAGCTGACGTGGCACTGCAGGCCACGTGTTGTTATTTCATTTGTTACTTTTTTTTAAAAAATTAAAAACAAAAAAAGACTTTTTCCTTTTTTTCTCCGTCCCCTCCACTGATCTCTTTCCCCCTTCCCCACCATGGCCCCTGCCCTTCCCCTCCCCCCCA
This sequence comes from Beta lomatogona, assembly GCA_947646795.1. Lineage (NCBI taxonomy): Eukaryota > Viridiplantae > Streptophyta > Magnoliopsida > Caryophyllales > Amaranthaceae > Beta > Beta lomatogona. The sequence continues at coordinate 681,711 of CANSNZ010001286.1, forward strand.
CCCCCACCATGCCCACTGGAAAGACGCCCCTTGTTTGTTTCCATGTTTTGATGATGCCAAATACGTAGGTTGTTATATAGTTTTTATTTTGAAAAATATAAAATTCCAAAAATAATGTAAAGTTAATCTTAATATATATATCTTGTGGAGAAAGATTATTTATTTAATCTAGTGAAGATATTATTTTTGTGCACTTTGAATTTTTATCATATGGTATGTTTGACATATCTATAAACTAAGATTCTTTGAATAAAAGATTCTTCAGTTTATAGATTGTTTGTTGTTGTTGTTATTGATTGAGAATAGATTGCAAAATGCGTGGCTTAATTAAGTTGTGGAACAACTCGCTTGAAGTTCTCCAACTAACTCAGCTTACCTGTGGTTTTCTTGTCCACTAACGGATATTGAAGGTGGTTTATGAACGTTGCAAAAAACATGGAGAACATGCAGCGTATTTAAGCCATGATCTCCATAACTCTACAAACACACAAATAGGAGATAGTGGAGCATTGCATTTCCAGAAGAAGAAAAATTGCAGCAACTATATAAGAGGAAGATTAACCGAAGAAAAGATATAACTTTCTTGAGCGAAAAATTGATATTTACTTTGAAAATTTTCTTGTAATTTCCTCTCATATTCAACGAACATATTCTTGTAATATTCATAGTGTTTGGGTGAGAGAAAAATCAGAGAATATCCTTGTAATCAAGTGAGAGAAAGAAAGAGAGAAAAGAGAAGACTTTGAGTGAAGTCAAAGAGAGTGTCATCAGTTCAGGGGAAACTGAGTGACTGGGAACAAGTTCCTAGAGGAACAGGAGAAGGGTCCAGTAATAGGTTGTAAAAGATAGAGTCTTTTAGCCTATTATAGTAAAGAGAGTATTGAGTCAAAATCCCTTGTGGTCAAGGTTTTTCTTCCTATTGGGCTTAGGAAGTTTTCCTTGTAAAAATCTTGTGTACTTTTTCTATTTCGTTTTTAAGTTATTTTAATTCCGCAATATAATTCGAAAATTCCCCTCACCTACAATTTAACCCCCTCTTGTAGTTGGTCTAGTGTTCATACTAGAATAACAATTGGTATCATAGCCTATTAACTCCAGAATCAGTTAACACTGAGGAGATTGTACCTGGAACAATGAACACTACCGGAGTAAAACATAATGAAGAGTACTCAACCCAACGCCCACCTATGTTCAATGGCAAGCATTATCCATACTGGAAGAATCGTATGGAGAGCTTTATAAAAGCAGAAAATTACCAAGTATGGAGGGTAATTGAAATTGATGACTTTGAAGTCACAAAGAAGAACGAGAAAGGAGAGCTGATTCCTAAACCCCTTGCAGAGTTTGACAAAAATGACTTTGATGAAATGGAAATGAACAACATGGCCAAGAAGCTACTCCATTGTGGTCTTGGCCCCCATGAGCACAACCGAGTCATGGGATGCAAGACTACTAAGCAAATGTCGGAACTCTTTCAAGTTACTCATGAAAGGAGCCTGTTCAAGACATGCTCACTCGCTTCTCAAACATTATAAACGAACTTGAATCTCTTGGAAAAATTATCTCTCCAGAGGAACAGGTTCGTAAGGTTCTAAAGAGTCTTCCACAAGATGAAAAATGGATGGCCAAGACTACTGCATTGTTGGAAACAAAGGACTTCAGAACGTTCAACATTGAACAACTTGCTGGTTCCTTGATGACCCATGAGTTGCATCTAGAAACTCATGAGACTGAAACATTGAAGCATAAGGTGTAACACCCCGGTTTTTGAAACAGTTTATTATTTATTTTATTAAATATTTTAGTTTATTAAATAATTAAATTCATTTATCTTTAGGAATTACTTTGTAAATAATTTATATGGTTATAGTGGGACAAGTTTAGTAGGTAATTTGACTAATAATAGTAATAAGAGGAAATATACTCACATATATGTAAGAAGGGGGAAAAGGGAAAAATAAAACAAGAAAAGAAAAAGGAAAGAAAGAAAAAAGAAAGAACGAAAAAAAAGGAACGAAAGAAAAAGAAAGAAGAACGACATCTTCATTCTTCACCGTTCACCATCTTCTTCTTCTCTCAAAGTCTTCAACCTTCTTCCTTCACCACACAACCACCACCGTTGCCGACGATCGCAACCACAACCGCCACTAGAAGTGACATCATAGAAGTGGGCGGCGCAAGGGAGAGCAAAGGGGGGCATCACTGCTGTAATTTGGAGCGTTTAGGGCTCGTATTAGGGGGCTTTTGCAAGTTATTTTTCATCCCCAATCATCTATATTAGTGGGTAAGATGAATTCCTCAACTAATTTAAGTTTTCTTTTAAAATTATGAAGTTAGGGTTTATGTTTATGAAATTGAATTGGGGGTTTTGATCTTTACTTGTTTGGGTGTGGAATTGAATGAATAAAATGTTTACTTAGTTGTTTAGTAGTTAGTTTAGATTAATAGAATGTTAAGTAAACTTGTTGTTCAAAGAGAATTGTGGTGTAATTCGTATAAATTACTGTCAGTTTCGTAAAAAGCAATTTTAAGCAGTTTCTGGGCATTTTTAACAAAAATACATTTCACAAAAGTTGTTCGTATTGAAATTTTATTCAAGATAGACTCAAGAAACGCTTGATTTGGATATCGAATGAGGAAGTTATGTCCATTTTAAGTTTCTGCTGAAATTGATAAAAAGTATATTTAGTTTCGAATGTTTTAAGTTTCAATGTTTTCTTATGAATGTTTTTCTAATGGACTTTGAGTGTCTAAAGTATAATAGGAATATTAATGTTGATTTAGTATAAACAAAGAGAGATTTTAGTATTGTTGGTATTAATTATTTTGATAATCAAAGGTAAATGGCGGTTTAAGTAAATAAGTTATGAGAATTAGTTATACTTACTTGAATATAAAAAGAAGGGGTTGATGTTTTATAAAACTAAAGGTAATAAAAACTCATTAACTATATTAGCCAAATCTATTAATATTTGTTAAGTACATGTATGTTATATTGTAGATCCCGGTTTCATTGAGGAGCCGTATTGACTGAGCTAGTTGGTTTGATATAGTTTAAAAGGTAAGATTCTTTACTCAAATGTTTAATAGTTACGAGAAAGGTCTACAAAAGATAAGATTTCAACTAAAACTTTCATATTTACGAGAAAAGATTATAAAGGATGTATCTCTCTTGAGTTGAGATTGGTTTGAATAGGAGGATGTTCCTCCTAATACAGATAGTTTTTTTTCAAACCTTGAATTATAGAATAGTTACGGAAAAAGATTTATGGATAGTTTTATGTTTTTAAACTGGTTGGGATTGCCTTAATGATGTCTCAAGGAATTGAAACCTTGTCGGGATCGTCTCGACATTACAGAATAGTTGGGGGGTACGTTGATCAGTACCTCGGACTTAGATCTTCTGCTACGGTTTGACCGTTTGTGGGGTGTGCACACTAGGGGTCTTTGTCTAATAGTTATCCGGAGGGCCTAGCTAGCCCAATGGGAAATAAAGTTTGTTCCATTCCATAGATTTATGATTCTAAGATTCTGAAAGAAATTGTTTTAGCAAAGAAAATAGAAAAGTATTTGGTTTGGAAAAGAAGTGAAGGAAAATGTTTTATAATGCTTTTATTTAGTATTGTGGTTTCAACAAGAAAATGATTTGTAGGATATAATTAATGCACCCTACCTACATATATATTTGGCTTTACAGTATTGAATCTTGCTCAGCCTGTTTGGCTGATACTACATGCTCGATATATTAGAGCCGGGGTGTGGGCGGAGAGCAACGTCCACTAGTTTTGCATAAAATATAGTTATAATAGTTCTTTTCTGGTGCATTTCTTATAGATAATCAATAATTTTAAGACTTAGCGTTGTAAATATTAATCCACTTAAATCTTTATTCGGTTAGGTTGTAATAGTTTAAATTAAGCTTTAATATAGTTTTGGTGTAGGTAGTTCTTCCTTAGCGATTATTCTCGTAATAATCGTGGAATAACACGTTTGAATTTCTAGTAGTTAAGCAGGAATTTCGTTGGTATTTGAGATGGGTGGAGTTGTTGAGAATTTGGAATATGGATTGCTGAATTGTTGAAACAGGTTTATAATAATTCGGACGCCAGTTCTAAATTAAATTTTAGGCAGTTCATATTTCAAACGGAACTCTGCCGAATTTTCTATAAAATTTTACCATTATTTAATTAAATTAAGCACTCAAAATTCAGGGGTGTTATAGTTGGTATCAGAGCCTAGGTTAATTAAGGACTGGGTTAAGTTAAAGATAATAGAAAACTAAAATTTTGACAAGCCGAAGTGAGAAAGTGAGATGGGTTATACACGAAAAGTGTATATTCTGTGTTGTTTATATGCTTATATTAATTATGTGGTTGTTTTTGGATATCGTGAATGGAGAGTTAATATTCTTTTATGACAATCAATGTGTTATACTCGAGTTTTATCGAGATTCAAGTTCTTTTATCTTGTATAGTGCTTACAAGATGCATAAGCGTGAAAGAAGTAAATCGTCAGAGATGCGCGCTTTGATGCGTCAGATGGCCGAGTCTAATAAGGCCATGACTGAGGCTGTGCAATTGCTAGCGGAAGCACGAGCTGCTACTACTAGTACTAGCAAAGTAGCTATCACTGAAGTTGCTGCTGTGCATAAAGCAATTGACGGGAAGAAGCCGCCTAAGTATGATGGAAAAGGCGACCCCGTGAAGATGGAGAATTGGATTAGAGAGTTTGACAAGATCTTCGTCACTCTCCAGGTCCCTAAAGAGATGAGAGTAGACTCCGCAGCCTACCATCTCACTGAAGATGCTGATATCTGTTGGACCAAAAACAAAGATAATTTTACCACCAAAGTCACATACGATGAGGATGGTTTCGAGGAGGTGGAGACAAAGGAATTTGGTTGGAAAGAGTTCAAGAAGGCGCTACGCGCTGAGTTCTTCCCACCTCATATGAGGAAAAGGAAGAGATCTGAGTTTGAACAGCTGGAGCAAGGAGATATGTCTGTCCAAGACTTCTATACTAAATACCTTGAGTTGTCTCGTTTCGTTCCTGAATTGGTCCCCAAATGAACAAGAAAGAGCTCTGAGGTTCGAGGAAAAACTTGATCTTGAACTTCTTAGCAACATGGGAGCGGCTGACTTCACCACCTTGAACGAAGTTTATACTCGTGCTAGCAATGCCGAGAGAATCAAGGAGAGAAGGAAAGCCGCAGAAAAGATGAAAGCTCCTACAAAAGAAGGTACCCAACAATTGGATAAGGGTAATAACTTTAGTCAAAACAAGAGCATAAACTTTGATAATCGGGGTCCAAGGGGTAACTTCAATAGAGGAGGTCAGAGTCAACAAGCCTCAAGGAGTGCTCAGAGTTCGTTTCAGCCCCGTAGCCAAGCCCAGAGCCAATCTCAATCCCAAAACAACCCAAGACCTGTTCGTCGTTATTTCTGCAAAAGATGTGAAAACAATCATCCAGGGAGGGATTGTGAAGGCAATAAGGTGACATGTAATTATTTCAAGAAAGAGGGGCATAGAGCTTATGAGTGTTTCACTAACACTGATGCTAGGCTTGGCCGCAATTATGAGGTGTTGAGGACACCCACTGCTAGTATAGCTAGTAATCGCCCAACTACTTCTGCAGCTCCTAATCGTAGCGCAGGAACGGCTAATGTTGCTCAGGCTAAGAGAGGTCTCGAGAAGAAGAACACGGGCAACCTTAATCATCTAAAGCAAGCAGATGCAGATAACCAGGGGAATGCAGTGACCGGTACTTTCTCTATCCATTCTACACATGCCTACCTACTATTTGATTCAGGTGCATCACATTCATTTATATCTGAAACTTTTGCAAATAGGTTAAACTTAGAAAGTGCCACACCTTGTGAGGCCGATATTTCCATTCCTTCTGGTCTACGTGTCACGTGTAATAGGATGTATTTAGATGTCCCTATAGCTTATGGTGAAACTACCTTGTTTGCTGACCTTAATAGTTTTTCCTTTGAAAGATTTTGATGTAATATTAGGGATGGATTGGTTAGAAAAGTATAAAGTCAAGATAGATTGTCCGAAACAAAAAGTCACTATAGAGAGTCATAAGGGTGTCCATGTGCTTTAAAGTCGCCGTCCGGTGAAGATTATTTCTGCTCTTACATTGAAGTCTTATTTAAGAAAGGGATGCCCTATGTACCTTTGTCATATTCATTATACGAGCAAGGAAAGACAAGAGCTTGGAGATGTCCCATTTGTGAATGAGTATTAAGATGTGTTTCCTGACGACGTTCTTAATATGCCTCCGAAGCGTGAGGTTGAGTTCAACATTGATTTGGTACCTGGAACGGGACCTATCTCCAAGCCACCCTATCGGATGGCGCCTGCTGAGATGAGAGAAATTAAAACTCAATTAGAAGAGTTGCTAGATAAAGGTTACGTTCGGCCTAGTGTATCACCTTGGGGTGCACCAGTTCTTTTCGTGAAGAAGAAAGATGGTACCCTAAGATTATGCATTGACTACAGAGAACTCAATAACGTCACTGTGAAAAACAAGTATCCGTTGCCAAGGATAGATGACTTGTTTGATCAGTTGGCCGGTGCAGGAGTATTCTCTAAGATCGACTTGAGATCAGGTTACCATTAGCTTCGCATTGCAGATAAACATATTTCAAAGACCGCTTTTCGTACCCGTTATGGACACTATGAGTTTACAGTTATGCCCTTTGGGTTGACTAACGCTCCAGCGGTGTTCATGGACTTGATGAACAGGGTATTTAGAGCTTATTTGGATAAATTCGTTGTTGTGTTTATTGATGATATATTGGTTTATTCAAAGAATTCCAGTGAACAACAAGAGCACCTCCGTGCTGTTTTGCAAATACTGATGCAAAGTTCTCTAAATGTGAATTTTGGCTCTAGAAAGTGGCTTTTCTGAGTCATATCATTTCTAAGGAGGGTGTTTCAGTTGACCCATCTAAAATTCAAGCGGTTTCTGAATGGTCTACTCCGAAGAATGTGACTGATATTCGCAGCTTCCTTGGTCTAGCCGGCTACTATAGGAGATTCGTGAAAGATTTTTCAAAAATAGCTCCCCATTGACGAGTTTAATGAAGAAGCGCACCAAGTATAAATGGAATGATGATTGTGAGAAGGCTTTTCAGACGTTGAAGGAGCGTCTTACTACAGCTCCAGTCTTAACTTTACCTAATGGGGATCAAGACTACGAGGTGTATACAGATGCTTCGAGAAATGGCCTTGGATGTGTGCTTATGCAGAAACGGAAAGTTGTAGCTTATGCGTCTAGACAATTAAAAGTTCATGAGACGAACTACCCCACACATGATCTTGAATTAGCCGCAGTAGTCTTTGCTCTAAAAATTTGGCGTCACTATTTGCTTGGTACTTCATTCAAAATATACTCTGATCATAAAAGCCTCAAGTATATCTTTACGCAAAAGGAGCTGAATATGAGACAAAGAAGATGGTTAGAGCTGATTAAGGATTACGATATGGAGATTCAATACCATGAAGGCAAGGCCAATGTTGTTGCTGATGCGCTTAGCAGGAAATCTTCTCACTTATTGCACACGACGCTTTCGAGAAGGTTACCTAGAGACGAATTTCAGAATTTTGGTGTCGAACTTGTCCAAGTTGGGGCACAGCTTAACTCCCTTACATTGCAACCAGATGTGTACGATGAGATTAAGGAGAACCAAGCTAGTGATGCACTTCTGAAGAAAAGATGGGAGAAGTTCAAAATACTGAAGATGCTTATTTTAAGATCCATGCAGATGGGAGTCTTCGCTATAAAGGTAGGTGGTGTGTTCCTGACATACCTGATCTGAAGAAGAAAATCTTAGATGAAGCTCATTTGACTCCATATTCGGTACATCCAGGAGGTGACAAGTTGTATAAAGACCTCAAAATCACCTTTTGGTGGCCTCACATGAAGCAACAGGTCGCCGAGTATGTTTCCAAGTGCTTGACTTGTCAAAAAGTCAAGTTTGAGCACAAGAGACCTCAAGGCGAGATACAACCTTTGGAGATTCCAGTGTGGAAGTGGGACTCAATTTCTATGGATTTTATCTCTGGACTTCCAAGGACACCTAATGGTAATAACATGATTTGGGCCATTGTGGACCGACTCACCAAGTCTGCCCACTATATACCGATGAAAGATACATGGAAACACCAAAAGCTAGCAAATGCCTACAGGAAGAATGTATTGCGATTACATGGTGTGCCGAAGGATATTATTTCTGATAGAAATAGTAGATCCTTATGTAAAAACTGGCAGAAGCTTCAGGAAGCTTTAGGAACACAATTGAAAATGAGTACCGCTTTTCATCCTGCTACGGATGGTCAGACAGAACGGACAATCCAAACACTTGAGGACATGTTAAGGGCGTGTGCCTTAGAGTTCCAAGACTCGTGGGAAGATAGGCTTGACTTGATAGAGTTCTCATATAATAACAGCTATCATTCTTCAATTGGGATGGCCCCATATGAAGCCTTGTATGGTCAGAAGTGTCGTAGTCCTCTTTATTGGAATGACAGTAGTGAAGCTTGTGTTCTTGGTCCTGAGATGATCCAAGAACTATGGAACAGGTGAAATTGATACAACAGAAAATGAAAGCAGCACAAGATAGACAGAAAAGTTATGCTGATAAATACCGGCGACATGCGGAATTTGAAGTCGGTGAGAAAGTCCTCCTGAAAGTCCCTCCTATGAAGGGAGTGATGCGGATCGGGATGAAGGGAAAGTTAAGCCCTAAGTTTATTAGACCGTATGAGGTTCTCGAGAGGATAGGTGAAGTTGCTTACAAATTGGCATTGCCTCCGGAGATAGCTCGAGTTCATAATGTGTTTCACATCTCTCAGCTGCGCCGGTACATTAGTGACCTTCACATGTACGGAAACCCGAGGAATTACACTTAGAGGATAACTTGTCATATATTGAGGTTCCAATGAAAATCCTCGATAGTAAAGTTCGAGTAACTCGGAATGGGGAAGTGAAACTGGTGAAAGTATTATGGTCGAACCATAAGGATGATGAGCTTAGTTGGGAATATGAGGATGCGATGCGCGCTCAATATCCCCACTTATTCCAATAGGTACCCTTTCAATTACGAGGACGTAACTAATCTTTTAGGGAGGGTGGAATTAGTATGATTTCATTTCAATTCTTGGTATTTAAAGATAATTTTGACTTGTATTAAGTGTTTGATCCTACTTGAAAGTTAATGATATGTTGAGAGTATGCTAGTGTGATAGTTTATATGCAAGTTTGATATTATATGGATATTATCTTTCGTACTTTAATAATAGGTAGTTGGCTAAACATGTAAAGTTAATGAGCTAAAGTAAGTGATAGGATTTTCGCTACGAGTTTAAGAATTATTTCAAGTTTCGAGGAAGAAACTTATTTTAAGGGGGGTAGATTATAACACCCCGATTTTTGAAATAGTTTATTATTTATTTTATTAAATATTTTAGTTTATTTAATAATTAAATTCATTTATCTTTAGGAATTACTTTGTAAATAATTTATATGGTTATAGTGGGACAAGTTTAGTAAGTAATTTGACTAATAATAGTAATAAGAGGAAATATACTCACATATATGTAAGAAGGGGGAAAAGGGAAAAATAAAACAAGAAAAGAAAAAAGGAAAGAAAGAAAAAAAGAATGAAAAAAAAAGGAACGAAAGAAAAAGAAAGAAGAACGACATCTTCATTCTTCACCGTTCACCATCTTCTTCTTCTCTCAAAGTCTTCAACCTTCTTCCTTCACCACACAACCACCACCGTTGCCGACGATCGCAACCACAACCGCCACTAGAAGTGACATCATAGAAGTGGGCGGCGCAAGGGAGAGCAAAGGGAGGCGTCGCTGCTGTAATTTGGAGCGTTTAGGGCTCGTATTAGGGGGCTTTTGCAAGTTATTTTTCATCCCCAATCATCTATATTAGTGGGTAAGATGAATTCCTCAACTAATTTAAGTTTTCTTTTAAAATTATGAAGTTAGGGTTTATGTTTATGAAATTGAATTGGGGGTTTTGATTTTTAATTGTTTGGGTGTGGAATTGAATGAATAAAATATTTACTTAGTTGTTTAGTAGTTAGTTCAAAGAGAATTGTGGTGTAATTCGTATAAATTACTGTCAGTTTCGTAAAACGCAATTTTAAGCAGTTTTTGGCATTTTTAGCAAAAATACCATTTCACAAAAGTTGTTCGTATTGAAATCTTATCCAAGATAGGCTCAAGAAACGCTTGATTTGGATCTCGAATGAGGAAGTTATGTCCATTTTAAGTTTCTGCTGAAATTGATAAAAAGTATAGTTAGTTTCGAATGTTTTAAGTTTCAATGTTTTCTTATGAATGTTTTTCTAATGGACTTTGAGTGTCTAAAGTATAATAGGAATATTAATGTTGATTTAGTATAAACAAAGAGAGATTTTAGTATTGTTGGTATTAATTATTTTGATAATCAAAGGTAAATGGCGGTTTAAGTAAATAAGTTATGAGAATTAGTTATACTTACATGAATATAAAAAGAAGGGGTTGATGTTTTATAAAACTAAAGGTAATAAAAACTCATTAACTATATTAGCCAAATCTATTAATATTTGTTAAGTACATGAATGTTATATTGTAGATCCCGGTTTCATTGAGGAGCCGTATTGACTGAGCTAGTTGGTTTGATATAGTTTAAAAGGTAAGATTATTTACTCAAATGTTTAATAGTTACGAGAAAGGTCTACAAAAGATAAGATTTCAACTAAAACTTTCATATTTACGAGAAAAGATTATAAAGGTATGTATCTCTCTTGAGTTGAGATTGTTTTGAATAGGAGGATGTTCCTCCTAATACAGATAGTTTGTTTTCAAACCTTGAATTATAGAATAGTTACAGAAAAAGATTTATGGATAGTTTTATGTTTTTAAACTGGTTGGGATTGCCTTAATCGTGTCTCAAGGAATTGGAACCTTGTCGGGATCGTCTCGACATTACAGAATAGTTGGGGGGTACGTTGATCAGTACCTCGGACTTAGATCTTCTGCTACGGTTTGACCGTTTGTGGGGTGTGCACACTAGGGGTCTTTGTCTAATAGTTATCCGGAGGGCCTAGCTAGCCCAATGGGAAATAAAGTTTGTTCCATTCCATAGATTTATGATTCTAAGATTCTGAAAGAAATTGTTTTAGCAAAGAAAATAGAAAAGTATTTGGTTTGGAAAAGAAGTGAAGGAAAATGTTTTATAATGCTTTTATTTAGTATTGTGGTTTCAAAAAGAAAATGATTTGTAGGATATAATTAATGCATCCTACCTACATATATATTTGGCTTTACAATATTGAATCTTGCTCAACCTGTTTGGCTGATACTACATGCTCGATATATTAGAGCCGAGGTGTGGGCGGAGAGCAACGTCCACTAGTTTTGTATAAAATATAGTTATAATAGTTCTTTTCTGGTGCATTTCTTATAGATAATCAATAATTTTAAGACTTAGGGTTGTAAATATTAATCCACTTAAATCTTTATTCGGTTAGGTTGTAATAGTTTAAATTAAGTTTTAATTTAGTTTTGGTGCAGGTAGTTCTTCCTTAGCGATTATTCTCGTAATAATCGTGGAATAACACGTTTGGATTTCGAGTAGCTAGTTAAGCAGGAATTTCGATGGTATTTGAGATGGGTGGAGTTGTTGAGAATTTGGAATATGGATTGCTGAATTGTTGAAACAAGTTTATAATAATTCGGACGCCAGTCCTAAATTAAACTTTAGGCAGTCCATATTTTAAACGGAACTCTGCCGAATTTTCTATAAAATTTTACCATTATTTAATTAAATTAAGCACTCGAAATTCAGGGGAGTTATATAAGGCTCTAGCTCTCAAGTCATAGGAACAAGAAGATTCAGAAACTGATGATGAAGAAGCAGCTATGATCGTGAAAAGGTTCAAGAAATTCTTCAACAAGAATTACAAAGGAAAGGTCACAAAGAAACCAACGAAGTTGAGTTGTCATGAGTGTGGAGGCGTTGATCATTTCATCAAGGAGTCTCCTCAATGGGAGAATGAGAAAGCAAAAGGGAAGTTCAGAGAGAAAGGCAAGGAACAACAAAAACCCTTCTCGAGAACTTATATGAAGAGAGCCATGGTTGCAGCATGGGGGAGTCTGACTCAGAAGAGGAGCAGGAACAGACTAAAGAAGAAACTGCCCATCTATGTCCCATGGCGAATCTTGAGGACAAAAAGGAATCATCAAACTCTAAGGTAAGCTTTAATGCCATTGAAGAGAAACTTATAGAACTTAGTAAAAGCCTATTGATAAAACTTTTATTAGAAACCTTAGATGACTACAAGGAAGTTTGCGCAAAAAGATATCAAGTCACTAATGCCTTGAAAGTCACTAAGAACCATTCAAATTGGCTTAACACATTAAAATGTGACACTGAAAAAAGATTCTTTGAACTTTTTGACAAGAGTAGAACTTATCAAGAAGCCTTCGAAAAGGTCAAAAACGATAATTATCTTTTGAATATGGAGATGGCAGAATTGAAACTATTTGTTCTTGAAGGAACAAGTTCCTCTACTAATACCAGAACAGATTTCAAAATCTTGAAAATCGAGTATGAAAATGTTTTACAAGAAAATATGGTATTAAAGAAGAAACTGGAATCCTCAAGGAACAAACTTCTTGATCCTGTAAATCGGATACAAAAGTATCAGAATAAAGGAAGAGATGGTCTTGGTTTTAATCACAAGAAGAAGAACATAAAGAAAAAATATGTTGATTTACCACGTAGTAAAATATCTTCTTCTGGGGACATGCAGGGGTCACATAGTGTCTGACTGTTCCACCAGAGAAGAACATATTGAGAGGAACACATACTTAGTCAAACAAGTATGGAAAGTTAAGAAAGACTCAAGTCCAACAAAGAAACCTAAGCAAGACTTGGTTCCTACCACTAACTAATTTGTTATGGTACAGGCTGAAGTGAGGGGGAACAACCTGTGGTACCTCGATAGCGGTTGTTCTAAGCACATGAAAGGAGATATATCAAAATTTCTCTCACTATCGGTCTACAATGGAGGAACTGTGACTTTTGGAGACAATCTTACATGTAACATTGTAGCAGTTGGTAAGATTGGAAAATCTCGGTCACATTCCATAGATAATGTATTTTTGGCCGAGGGTTCAAAACATAGTTTACTTAGTATATCTCAGTTTTGCGATAAGGGAAATTTTATGAAGTTTACTAATGAGTCTTGTGTAGTTAGCAATGAAAGTACAGGAACCAAGATCCTTGAGGGAACGAGGAAAGGGAACACCTATATTGTTGACCTTAACCTTGTTCCTAGGAAAAATCTCACATGCTTAAGCGTGATTGAAGAAGATCCTCTATTATGGCACAAGCATTGTGGTCATACCAGCTTGTCCCTACTACACAAACTAAGTGGGAAAGACTTAGTAGTTGGGTTACCAACAATCAAGCTCTTAAACCACGGTGTTTGTGATCCATGTGTTAAAGGCAAGCAAGTGAGATCCTCCTTCAAATCCAAGAAAATGGTAAGCACTCAAAGTCCATTGGAACTCATTCATATGGACTTATGTGGCCCTGTACGAATCCAAAGTAGATCAGGTAAGAGATATGTGTTAGTCATAGTAGATGATTTTTCACGATACACTTGGGTTATCTTTCTTCATAGTAAGGATGAAAGTTTTGATGAATTTCTAACCTTTGCTAAAAAGATTCAACGTACTAGTTGTTATAAATTGAAACATCTAAGATCTGACCATGGTAAGGAGTTTGAAAACTCCAAGTTTGATGAATTTTACAGCAATGAAGGGCTAGACCATAATTTCTCAGCTCCAAGGATACCACAACATAATGGTGTGGTAGAAAGGAAGAATCGGACCTTGGAAGATATGGCAAGAACAATTATAATTGCAAGCGGTCTTCCGAATAGCTTTTGGGCTAAAGCAATAAACACAGCATGCTACATTATCAATCGTGTCATGCTAAGGCCAATTACCTTGAAGACGCCCTATGAACTCCTTAGAAGAAGAAAACCCAATATCTCTTACTTTCGTGTTTTTGGATGTAAATGTTTTGTACACAATAATGGAAAGGACAATTTAGGAAAGTTCGATGCTAGAAGTGCTGAAGCTATATTTCTAGGATATGCTTCAAGTAGTAAAGCTTATCCTGTTTACAATAAGCAAACAATGTGTGTAGAGGGAAGTGTCCATATTATCTTGATGAAACTAACTCCTGGCAAGAACAGAGTCATGATGATAACTTTGAAATTGGTTTAACTCGACCTGAAGAGTATAATCATTATGATGAGGAACTAACCCCTGCAGGAAAAGAGAAGAAGATAGTTCCTGATCCCGAGAATCCTGTGCCTAATCCTCAGGGGGAACAAGCAATAGGAAGAACTCAGGAAGATGAAGGAACTCTTGAATTTGAAGAAGATCAAATGAATCAACCACTTCCAGAAACTCAAGAAGCAACCAGGAGATTTAATCCAAAGCCTTGGAAACACCAAAATTCTCATCCCTTAGAATTAATTATAAGTGATATTGAAAATGGAACTCAAACGAGATCCCAAATGAAGAATTTTTGTGCTTTTCATGCTTTCTTATCTATGATAGAACCTAAGGATCATATGGAAGCACTCAAAGAGGCTGATTGGATAAATGCTATGCAAGAGGAACTGAATCAGTTCCTGAGGAACAAGGTCTTGCACCTGGAGACTAAGCCAAAGAGCCAGAAAGTAATTGGACTTAAATGGGTCTTCAGGAACAAGCTCGATGAACACGGAACAATGGTAAGGAACAAGGCCAAACTTGTAGCCAAAGGATTCAATCAACAAGAAGGTATTGATTTCGATGAACCTTTGCTCCTCTTGCTAGGATAGAAGCAATTAAAATTTTGATTGCCTTTGCCGCATTTATGGGATTTAAGTTGTACCAAATGGACGTAAAATGTGCATTTTTAAATGGCTTTTTACTTGAAGACATCTATGAGGAACAACCTCTCGGATTTGAAAATCTCGATCTTCCAAATTAGGTTTATAAGCTTGATAAAGCTCTTTATGGGTTGAAACAAGCTCCTAGATCTTGGTATGAAAGGTTATCAAAATTCTTACTCTCATATGATTTCATAAGAGGTAAAGTTGATAGAACCATGTTCCTTCGATTCAAAAGGAACAGACATATTAGTGGTCCAAATTTATGTTGATGATATAATTTTCGGTGCTACTAATGATCTTCTTTGTAAGGAGTTTGCTGGTCTTATGAGTAACGAGTTCAAAATGAGTATGATGGGATAATTGAACTTCTTTTTGGGATTACAAATCAAGCAAACTGAAAGAGGAACAATGATCCATCAACAAAAATACGTCAAGGGATTGCTGAAGAAATATGGACTGGAACAATCTAAAACCAACCACACTCCCATAGGAACGAGAACAAGGTTAGATGAAGATACAAATGGTAAGTGTGTAAACGAGAAGTAATATAGAGGTATGATTGGATCTTTACTCTACTTAACTGCAAGTAGACCCGATATTGCTTTTAGTGTTGGTTTATATGCTCGATTTCAATCGAATCCCAAAGAATCTCACTTAACAGCAATTAAGAGAATTCTTAGATATTTGAAAGGAATTGATGACTTATGTTTGTTCTATCCTCGAAGTGATGTTTTTGACCTAGTAAGTTACTCGGATGCGGATTATGCTGGAGACTTGGTTAATCGCAAGAGCACATTAGGTATTGTTCAGTACCTAGGAACAAGCTTGGTCTCATGGAGCTCAAAGAAGCAAAAATTGTTGCCTTATCCACTGCAGAGACAGAGTATGTGGCTGCTGCTGCATGTTGTTCCCAGGTCCTCTGGATCAAGCAACAGGTAAGAGACTTTGGTATTAAGTTTAAGTGCGTTCCTATCTATTGTGATAATACTAGTTTAAACAGGTAAGGACCCAGTACATCATTCAAGGGTCAAGCTTATTCACATTATTAGGCATCATTTCCTCAAGGACAATGTTGAAAAAGGTCTTGTTAAGGTTGAATTTTGTCCAACAAAAATCAAATAGCTGACATATTGACTAAACCACTTCCTAGAGAAAAGTTCGAGAAAATTTGCTTAGAGCTAGGGATGATTAGAATTCATTAAGTGTGCTGCTTCAAATAAAACTCTTAGTTACAAGATTACACTAAGTGGCCAGCAACATTTTGTGAATTTATTCATACATTACACAATCATTGTAAAGGACTCACATTAGTCTTCATAATACTCCCCGTTATTGTCCACACGCATATACTTGAGCAAAAATTAGTAAGGTCTATGTACATATAGCTTGAACGTGTAACATGCATGAGTTCACTCTTTCTCTTTATTTTATTTTTTTTCCACGTAAATATCCTCTCCATTTTATTTTATTTCCATGCATTTATTTATTTCCTCATTCATCCCCCACAAATAAATTTTTTTTTTGGCAACGCTTCACCAGCGTTCATGTACAAACTGAAATTAAATAATTCAATGGATTAAAGAAGGAAGGGAAAAGCCACATTTAATAAATTTTCACCATCCCCCATAAATCTACCCCAAATATAAACCCCCATCACATCAAACCAAAATTACACGGCAAATTCACATCTTTTACCACAAAACCATTAACTCTGCAAAACCGCCTACTCTCTCTAAAAAACCTCTCAACTTCATCTTCTTCACCAAAACCTTCCATGGCTCCCAAACGAAAAACCTCTGATGAAACAAAGAATTTTCCGGCAGAAAAATCTTCACCTCGGGTGGATTACAACGAAAGTGAGAATGAATCTTCAAATTCTAATGAAGATTCCCTGGGTTCTCAAGACAATTCGACGGCAAATGAAGTAATTTATCCAAAGAAGGAAGAAGCATTGGATGACGAGGGAACATAGCAAGAAAAAGAAATCCTGGTTCCAACTAAGCGTGGTAAGAAATCTAAGTCTTCCAAATACATCATAGGGTTTTGCGTAGATTTTTCTTGGTGCAAGAAAATTAAGTGGGGTTAGTTTCTTAATATCGTGAATTTCAAAAATGGTCTAAGGTGTTGAGTTTTGATGAGGGTCTCTATGAAAGTGAGATGAGCGAGTTTATTGCTAGTTTTGAAAATAACGAGGGTTTATGCATTAGTGTCGTCAATGGTAGATTGGTTAAATTTAATGAAAAGAACTTGACTGAGTGGTTTGAGGTTCCAAATGAAGGGTACAAGGATTATGTTAAGGGTCGGGCTAAATTGAATGTAAATGGTGCTTCTAACACTACAATTCTGGATTACTTTGGGGGTAAGCCTTCTGACCAGTCCCTATATCAAAAGGATCTCTCTCCTTTTCACAAATTCCTGTTTCACCTAGTTTGGCGTTTCATTTTGCTAAGAACCTCCAAGAGGACTCAAGCGAGCCTCATGGATCTTCCTTTAATGTTTTGCCTTGCTAAGAACAAAGCAATAAACTTTCCATCTTTGATGATCTCTCATCTTTCCTACTGTATTTTTCATAATACTAAGGTTGGATATGCAAACCTCATCTCTGTTATTCTATAAAAAAAACAAATCAAACTCCCTTGTAGTACCTCTTTTGATCTAGAGCATGATAATTATTTGACCAAGGAAACTCTATCTAGGCTAAAGATGAGGGTACAGGGTGGGAAGTTGGAGTATGAGACTGAGGAACCCAAAAGAAAGGGAAAGACTGGGATCAAGAGGAAGTTTGAGGAAGAGGTCAGTGCTGAAGGACCAAGGTCCGTTAGGAAAAGTCAGCGCATTGCAGAGACTAAGGTCCCCAAGGAACAGGGTCAGGGTGCTGTTACTATAGATCTGGAGGAGGATAGGTCTCTCCAAGATCACATGCTGTTGATTTTCTTCTTCTCTCCACTACTAGTCTACATGGGATCCCGCACTCTATTCAGGAGTCTTTGTCCCTCCTGCACACAAGGATCCAAGGTGTTGAAGCAAGGGTTTCAAGGGTTGACCTTCAACAGGAGCAGATCCTAGCAGCTGTGAAGATAGCAGAAGCTGTAGTGAGGGAGAAGATTAACGATGTTGTTTCTTCTTTCTCAGTTCGCCCTAAACCCTAACTCCATTTCCTTCAATTTAATCTGTTTAAACAATGTTACTATTTTTTTTTTGGGTTGTATTAAACAATGGTGGTTTGTTGTTACTTTTTTTTTATAATCTTTTGGATGTGGCTCCCACATCAGTTTCTGATGATGATTTTATTTTCTTCTTTTATTTCTCTCATATCTTATCATTTTCTTTCTTCTTGCTTATCTTTTTATCCTCTTTGCTTCTTTCTTTCATTTTTTTTCCTGAACTCATTATGTGCATGATATTCATATCTTAGTGCATTTATCTTGTCTTATATGCTCATTAACATGTTTGGATGGCTAGTATTATTAGATGAATTGTTTGAGCTACTTTGCGATATTGTTGTATATGATGCACTCTTAGAGTCCTGTTGGTTCCTTAGTTGTGTTTGATGATGACAAAAGGAAGAAATAAAGTGGCACATAAAAATCAACATTCTAGTCTTCTTAGTATCTATGTGATGATTTTCGATTTTCGATTTTTCTTTTCCTTGTTTTCAAAATTGATATTAGTAGTATTAGTTTTTCATCTTTTGTTATTTTTTCTTCTTTTTCTTTCTTTTGTTGTTTTTAGTTAATTTTATATTTGTATATGTCTTATATTTGTCATCATCAAAAAGGGAGAATATTGTTGTATTCCATGTTTTGATGATGCCAAATACTTAGGTTGTTATATAGTTTTTATTTTGAAAAATATAGAATTCCAAAAATAATGTAAAGTTAATCTTAATATATATCTTGTGGAGAAAGATTATTTATTTAATCTAGTGAAGATATCATTTTTGTGCACTTTGAATTTTTATCATATGGTATGTTTGACATATCTATAAACTAAGATTCTTTGAATAAAAGATTCTTCGGTTTTTAGATTGTTTGTTGGTGTTGTTATTGATTGAGAATAGATTGCAAAATGCGTGGCTTACGTTGTGGAATTAACAACTCGCTTGAAGTTCTCCAACTAACTCAACCTACCTGCGGTTTTCTTGTCCACTAACGGATAGTGAAGGTGGTTTATGAACGTTGCAAAAAACATGGAGAACGTGCAACGTATTTAAGCCATGATCTCCATAACTCTACAAACACACAAATAGGAGATAGTGGAGCATTGCGTTTCTAGAAGAAGAAAAATTGCAGCAGCTATATAAGAGGAAGATTAATTAAAGAAAAGATATAACTTTCTTGAGCGAAAAATTTATATTTACTTAGAAAGTTTTCTTGTAATTTCCTCTCATATTCAACGAACATATTCTTGTAATATTCATTGTGTTTGGGTGAAAGAAAAATCAGAGAATATCCTTGTAATCAAGTGATAGAAAGAAAGAGAGAAAAGAGAAGACTTTGAGTGAAGTCAAAGAGAGTGTCATCAGTTCAGGGGGAACTGAGTGACTCGGAACAAGTTCCTAGAGGAACAGGAGAAGGGTCCAGTAATAGGTTGTAAAAGATAGAGTCTTTTGGCCTATTATAGTAAAGAGAGTATTGAGTCAAAATCCTTTATGGTCAAGGTTTTTCTTCCTATTGGGCCTAGGAAGTTTTCCTTGTAAAAATCTTGTGTGCTTTTTCTTTTTCGTTTTTAAGTTATTTTAATTCCGCAATATAATTCAAAAAACTCTCCTCAACTACAATTCAACCCCCCTCTTGTAGTTGGTCTAGTGTTCATAATAGAATAACACCCCTCCCCTCCCCCACCCCAAAAATAACTACCACCACTGTTTTTCTTTCTATATCTCATTCTTTTCTCTCTCTGTTTTTTCAAGGTAACAACAACAACAACTACCTTCAGATCAATGGCTGAAATACCACCCCTCCCCCTCTTTTTTTATTTTAATTTCCAGCCCACTGGAATTCCGCCTTCCGATCCATCACCACCTCCACCGCTGTTTTATCCTCAAACTCCTCCGCCACCTTCAGTCGAAAACAAGGCCGAAACGCAGCGTAACGGCAAGCAAAAACCTTGAATTGAAGCGATTTTGGAGAGATCAATGGCAAATGCAAGTCGGCGAGTCAGAGCTTGACTGGTTAAGGAGTTAGTCCAGAGAGGATTTGAGGTGGAGATGTGTCGGTTATGGAGAGAGAAAATGGAAGCGTATGAGACTAAAAGCATGGGAAAAAGTGGACTCCATTGTTAAGGTGAGAGCACATAGAGAAAGGCAGAGGGGTGAGGCGTAGGAGGAGAAGAAGCAGCGAAGGTGGCACGGAAGGGGGCTAGAGTGGTTGGAGGGGCAGGGGAGCGTGGGAGAGGGGCTGGGAGTGGCACTGGTCCAGGCGTTCAAGTGGGTGGTGGGTGGCGGACTGGAGGTGGAGGGTGGGGGAGGAGGGTTAAAGAAAATGTTATTTTCTTAATTTTTTTTAACTTTTTAACCTGTTTTACAGGTTCTAGGTTAGAATGACCTATTCTAAGAATTTTGATATAAAGTTTGATATATACAATAATAATCGAAAGTTTATATTATTACAAGTGAATCGGTGAAAGTTTGTATTATTCTAGTTAAAAAATCCAATAACATAAGGAGTTTGATAACAATTCCCTGGTATATACCAAGTGACCTTTGGCGGCTCAATGATATAATGTTCTATATTTATTCTATAGGGACAACCAAGTTTCAACCCTTAGTGTGAGCAATCTTAGAATATTCATTTGATAAGTAGTAAAATTTCGAGTTACATAAAATAACAAAATATTTCATTCCCCCCCGTTCAAACAAAGAAGAATATGGTGTTTATAGGGGTTTTATTCTTTGGATTCAAGTATGCATGCGCCTAATTACATATTGAGACGTTATATTTTAGAATGAATAATTGCCACAAGCAATATCCAATCAATAGAAAAGTTGTAAAATAATACACTACATGAATATTAACTTTCAATTTCTTTTCCCCCTTGGTCTGGAGAAGGGTCGATTCTTATACTACGTGCTTGTTGAAGCTATGATGTATAATAGCGCAACAACACATGTGAGTGTCTCACATTGATAAAAGAAGAGAGATGGGTTCACTTTATAATGCAAAGGGGTTATTTCTCTTATTGCCATATGGTTTTAAGGTGAAACTTCCTTAGTTTTTTGAAGTGGACTCTCTGTCCTTATTATGGGTGCGACCCAGGCCCATATGTAACGACTAGGCATGTTCTATCAATATGCGTGAGATATGTTTGGCTAGAACTTACATTAGCTTTATCATGTGTGGTCGTCCCGATTAGGGATTGGCATGGATCCCAGACCCGACCCAACCCTTGTTGGACCTAACCCATTTTTAAGGGTCTAAGTCTAGAATTTTGAGACAATTTTGAGATCAATTGGATCTGAGTCTGATCTGGGTCGGGTGTTTAATATTTGAATTTTTAGTTTTTTACGCAGCCATTGAGTCAAGTAACTCAAGTCTTCATGCTCTAAACTCTCATTTTATCCGTTGCTGACAGGGACTCAAGCCAACTTGTTGTGGATGTTTTAGTTTGGAATGTTTTCTAAAAGAAGTAGACTATTATTTTGGTATTTTATCGTGGATGTTTTAGTTTGGAATGTTTTCTAAAAGAAGTAGACTATTATTTTGGTATTTTGGTATTTTGTCATTTCAATAACTACAAAAACAGGCGTAAAAAACGCGAGTTAAAAAAATAACGGAAACTCTTAGTAAACTTGAGACCCATTTTGAACCCGTTTTAGACCAAAGACCCGCCAGACCCACTGGATCTAGGTAAGGGTCCAGATTTTTTAGACCCTATGGATCTGGGTCCAAGTCAAAATTTGCTGGTTTGGGTTTGGGTCTGGCTGGACCCACCCCAGATCCGACGCACACCAATTACTAGTCCCCATACTAATTAGATTAGTTGGAGTTGGATGAGCTACAGACTATTAGGTTCTTATACAAAGCTGTAGTTTAAGATGCCTTGGAAGTATTTTTAAATTTTCGTGAAATGATGCCACTTTATTAGGAATATTACGCATAATAAAGATATGATAATAGTTTTAGCATATATTACTAAAGTTTGCTAACGTAAACCAGCGAAACGTAATCTAACGTAATTTTGCATATTACTAAAGTTCGAGCTCTAGCTCGAACTCTATGTCCATCTTGTTTACAAGGATGTGAGCACATAAGAAGGTCGGTCTATCTAATGCAACTTTGCGTGAGGTACATATGCACTCTTCCGGGCATGCATATATACATTTACATCATTACATGCAGTATAGGTAGTAATGTCGTTCTATCCTAAATACTTTAAAAGAACATGGTATAAAAGTTTGTCCGTGGCTAGAAACACTAGTGCACGACAGTGCAACACACGTTTCTGTTAGTAATAGATTAACCAGAAAACTAAGGCAGAGAATAGATAGGCCACATGGAAAACCACACAAGAATAAAATTTCCTATACTTGCTCGTACAATAATATAATTCTTTTTTTTATATAGTAGAAACCTTTTTATTTCTCAGGCTATACAAAGCATAATAGTTACCAGTGATTTTATTTGCTACTACTGATAAACTTGCGAAAAATTAATAAGAGGAAAGATAAGTTGTCGCAAATTCAACAAAATCTCATGAAATAGTTTTTTTCCCAATAAATCAGTAAATTTTTCTACTAATAAAAATACAGAAGAAGTTTTAATTTAACATGTGAATTAAACAAATATACCTTACCCTCTTTGTTTTTTGAATCAGGGAATTTTTGGAGAATTATTCTCTAACGAACATGTAATGAGGAGTATTTTGGTTAAGGGAGAATAATAATTAATTAAGGGAGAAAATTATCTAGAAAGAAAAAGAGTGAGAGAGAGCTCCAGGAGAGAGAGAGAACCCGCTGAAGGAAAGCAATCATGGAGTATGGTGAGTATGGATAAATCAAAGTAACCAGAAAAAGACCCTCTCAACCACAGCTACCTATAACCTCAGCCTCCAAAACAATCTACATCACTCAATTACCCCCAGATATAATCCCCTGAGATATTGAAAACCTTTTCAGGATATTTGGTAGAATATCAAACGTTGTTATCCTAAACATCAGAAACTCCAACCCCAACTTTAGATATGCTTTAATCAAATTCTTCGAGAAGAAATCATCAACCCATGCCATTCATGAAATGGATGGAATAAAATTGGAAGGAAGAAAACTGAAAGTGCACCGTGCAAGATTCGATATGAATACCCCAATCCATCCTTCACCCCTAGTTCCTCAACCACAAATTAAAAACCTCCACAAAAACCTATCTCATACCCCACCCCAATCCACCATAAATCTCTAAGAGATCATCGCTCTTATAGAGATATTTCAATGCCCAAACCAGTTCCCCAACCTCCTCACCCACCCAAAAACCCAGTCAGCCCCATCCCAAACCCAGCCCCCATAATCCCCCCAAAACCAACCTCACCTCACCATACCCCTTTCTCACCGCAAGAATCTTCCCCCCCCCAAAACCAAAAAATCTAAGTCACTATGCGCTACTGTGACATAGAACCACAACCTGATTTCTTTGAAAAAGTGATGAGCAAGCACATAATTATGGTTCCAAAATTCTTGGTGATGATACATTGACTGCACGTGAAGATGCAGGAATTGGTGAAATTGATGGTGATGATGTTTGTGCGCTAAATGGCGTTAAATGCTCGAAAAATGAAAAACAATGCAAAAGATGTGCCCTTGGGGTTGCTCACTCCCCCCCTTGCACCTGAACACATCTTAAATCACATTCTGGCGGAAGGAGTAACTTGTTTGACAATCAAACCTATTGGGGGAATGCTTCATTTAGTAATCTTCGAATCAATTGAGGACAAGGCTTCAATTTTAGAGTGTCAGTGGCTTCTTATATGGTTTATGGAACTATGAGATGTCAATGATGCTTGTGCGTCATTGTGGAGGGAAACAAAGATTTCAGTCTATGGAATTCCTCTTACAACTTGGAGTTATAAAAACTTTTACCAAATAGGATGCATTTACCTAAAGATGTTATCAGTGGAGCAATCTATTTTTGATGTTGCAAAGATCCTCTTAATTACGGATTGTTTTTTCAGGATAAATAACAAGCTCCTTTATGATATGGATAAGAAAAGATTCAAAATCTTTGTTGTCGAATAACCTTCCATGTTCTCAGCATGGTAGTATGAATTCATACAAAAGTCCAGTAATGCAAACTCTTAGTGATAATGATTAAGATGATTTCTCAAATGATGAAGTGGAGGTCCCAGTACAACATGGCCAAAAGCTTTTTTCCATGCATGGAAACCAATCAGATGATCCTAACCCTAACTCAGCTCCTAGCGACAAAAGCTATAAAATCCAGTCTCTAGAGGATCCACTACCCAATGTCCTTTCCTCCTTGATCTACTCAAATCCGCCAATCATTAATCCTTTCCCTACCAATAATTGTTGGGAAAACAACAGTCCTATCTCGAAAAAGAGCCTTTGTCCTCAAGAACCTGACATCCCATTATTGCATACTCAAGACAAAGAATTAAATGAAATCCCTCGATCCCCCCAAAACTCAGCAGCCAATTCCTTCTCTCTCACAAAGATCAACCCTAAACCCTCCTCAAACCATCTGTCGAAGCCCATATCACTATCATGCCCTTCAAGCCCAATTAAAATCTCAAACAGTTTCTACCCTCTTGACAAGAACAGGCCTAAAACTTCCCTCTCTTCATCCTCGTCACTGACAGGCCCAACTTCCCCACCATGTTTTGAGGACCTTATTCCTCCCTCAATCAAAGTCCAACACGAAAAAAAAAAGAGCTAGCTAGGAAGCTAAAAAAGAAAAATCCAAAATGGCCCGCCATTTCTCTCAGCCCATTCTACCTCTTTTCACTACAAAACCATCTTTCAAAGAAAACCAAATCCCTGACTCTAGTACTCCAGATGACGTCATTGACCTTGGCCTTCAACTGGGGCCAAATTTCTCTGGACCTTTGACAAGATTGGAGCGGTCCCAGCCCGTCAAAATAATCCTTCCATCATCACAAAAAACCCTTACAATGATCATGTTATCATGGAACTTAAGGGGCCTTCATGCTAAGGTCAAGAGAAGTGCTCTCAGGAAATTTCTTCTGAAGCAAAATCCGAAATTCACTATCATTCAAGAAACAAAGGTTGTCAATTTCAACCCCAGATTCATTAGATCTTTCTACAAAAGTGATGATATCTAATGGAGTTTCATCCCTTCTGAGGGTAATTCGGGAGGTCTAATTTCCCTCAGGGAGAACAAATTTTTTGATATGGAATCTTGCCAAGCCCAAAAGCATTGGATTGCTATTTGTGGCTCCCTCCTCCATAAAAAAATCAGATGTGTTTTAATAAACATTTATAATCCATGTAATATAACCCTCAGAGCAGACGTTCGGAGGGAGATCATTGATTTTCAGTCCCATATTCAACTACCCTGCCTAATCATAGGCGATTTTAACTAGACACCCGTTGAAGCCGATAGAGGAAGCAAATTTATTGACCACTCATGATCATATGATTTCCATGACTTTATCCAAGCCTTGCAGTTGTTAGAAATCCCGTGCTCAAATGGGTGGTATACCTGGTTCAGAGGAAATTCAAAGAGCAAGGTAAATAGGTTGTTTGTGCAACCTCAGTGGATATCATCATTCTCATCTTTGAAGGTTTCTTTGCTTGGAAGAAATGTCTCCGATCACTGCCACTTGCTAATCAATACTCAAGAGTACGACTGGGGACTAAAGCCTTTTCGCTTCCAAAGTATATGGCTAACCCACAAAAACTGTTTGAAAGTGATATAAGATGCATGGACCAAATCTTCAAATCAGCCCATCATGGAGAAACTAAGATCAATTAAGCTTGATCTCAAAAAGTGGAATAATGTCAAGGATTTGGGGAAAATATTGCATGACTTGAAGAGCAAATTCAGCATTATGATACAATTGCAAACGACCGCTTACCTGATGAAAATGAGTTGAATGAAGGGCTTTGGCCCAAGCAGGGCTATGGGATTGGTTAAAGAAAAAAAAAGTATATTGGGATCTACACTCCCGAGTTCAATGGCTTAAAGATGGTCATCGGAAAACCAAATTTTTTCACTCTATTGCATCCTTGATCAGACGGTGCCAAAACAATATCACATCCCTATCAATAAACTCCTCCTTGATCCGAAAACCTGATGAAATAAAAAAAAACACGTTGTGGAATTCTTCAAACATGTGATTCATCAAAAACCTTGTTTCGAGATGACTTCTCACAAAAACCAACTTTTGATGATCTTGGCTTCTCAAAAATCTCCCAACCCCAATAATCTCTCCTCACTGCCACTTTCAATCGCAAGGAAGTTGATGATGATATGGCATCATGTGATCCATCAAAGGCCCCCGGGCCAGACGGCTTTAATTTCATATTCATAAAACGGGCCTGGGATATTATAAAAGATGAAGTTTACAGTATTGTTGATGTTTTTTGGGCCACGGGAACTCTCCCAAAATGTTGTAATGTAGCCTTCATTGCTTTAATTGCAAAAATTGTGGCGACGCAGCCCCATCATTGAACATCAACAAGGCTCATTCCCTCATTGATATGGTAGGTGAAACTATGTTGGAGTTCAAGTCCATGTCCATGGTTAAGTCATGTAAGTTCGAGGCACTTGTTAGCCTAGTTCTAAACTGATTTGTTTGGTTCATCATTTCCCTTTTGTTTAGTTGTTGTTTCCTTTCTTAGTTCGTGTGATAATTGTTATTTTGAGTTGTATTTCAATTCCCTAAACTTGTACTCCTAAGTATCATTGAGTTGTAATGAGAATTAGCTAAGTACAAGAGTCCTAGTCTTGATAGGAGTGTGCAAGTGTTTGCGCATGAGAGTCGTAGTATTAGTAGGAGTTGTTTGATGTTGTAACATGTGCGAGTCATGCTGGAGAATGCCGTTTGAAATGCTGAAGATTGTTGGAGGAAATTCAGCTTGGTGTTGCTTAAAAATAGGAACCACTTCCTATTGATAAGTCGTGCCAACAACCTACTCAATTGACTTGTTTGAACGTACCAATTGAAGACAAGGAGAGGGAAATCAGTTCCACAATCCAAGGGAGGCATGCTGCTCATGCTTTGGTGCCTCAACGCCACTTTCCTTGTCCTAACACCATGTTCCTCCATGTTCTACCCCATGTTCGACATTTTAAACTTAGTGCTTTATTTTGTTATTTTATTTTAATTCATTAAATCAGAAAATTAGGACATGAACTTATGTATTTAAGTACTTGAAATCATCAATGAAAGGTAGATTGAAGTTTATGTCTAAAACAACCGAGTTAATTCTCAAACTTTCGAATTGTTCTTGTTTCTTGGATTTGGAAACTTAGAGTGATTTGCCAATACTTAATTAGTCCGAGCTAGACTAATTTGTGATCTTAGGAACTTTAATTCACTAAGGTGGTGTGTCTCTATCCTTAGGGGATTAAAGCAAGCTAAATCTATCCCTAAACCTTAGTCGAAGTTCATAGCTTCTTCTATTGTTTGTCGATTGTTCGAACTTAGTCTTTGTAAGCTTCTAGTTGTACTCCAAGCCTACAACATCTTAGTATCAGAGCTGGAGGTTGAAGAAACACTCTTTAACCAACCTTAAATCATTCCTAAACACGCTTCAAACACGATCCCAAAACCCCATCTTAAACCAAAAACAAAACAGCCATAAAACATGGAGATTGGTGATCAATCCGAACCACCAAACAATTGGAAAGCCACATTGAAATTCATGGAGGATGAAAGGAAGGAAAATGAGGCTAGAATGAATCTCCTACAAGAGCAAGTTAGGCAACTCTCAATTCGGTTGCAAAAACAAAGAGGAGATAGAGAAGGAGATGATAATTCTGATCTTTCAAAGATTTTAGGCCAGTATGGTGGGGAGCATCTACAAAATCATATCCAAACTCTTAGTTGGCCAATTAAAAACAGTGATGAAGGACCTTGTTGGGCTACTTCAATCCTTTTTCATTGAAGGGCGCCAAATCCTAGACGGCGCCTTGGTTGCGGGAGAATTAATATACTCATGTAAACAAAGAAAATTGAAAGCAGTGTTGATGAAGCTAGACTTTCATAAAGTCTTTGACAGTATCTCATGGAGCTTTCTTGACTGGGTTCTCTCTCAAATGGAATTCCCTCCCTTATGGAGGTTATGGATCTCCTCATGTGTACAATCTGCCTCGGCTTCAGTCCTTATAAACGGCTCGCCCACAATCCCCTTCAAATTGGAAAGGGGCCTCCGTCTAGGAGACCCACTCTCCCCTTTTTTATTTGTACTGGTTGTTAAATCTCTTAACCTTTTGATTGAAAAAGCTTCTTGCAGGAACTTATGGGAAGGAGTGGAAGTGTGTAAGGACGGTTTCAAACTAGCTCACTTGCAATACACCGATGACACCATCATATTCTGCCCCCAACATCTCTTATCTTCACAATTTAAAGAAGACTCTCATCCTCTTTCAACTGATTTCGGGACTCCAAGTCAATTTTCACAAGAGTGTGATATTGGGAATTAACATAGAGAAAAATTGGATGAATATGGAAGCCGAGAAACTATTGTGCAAGGTTGGCGAATTCCCTTTCACATACTTGGGACTTCCAATCGGAGGAAACATCTCGCGCATAAACTCTTGGGATCCCATTGTTGAACGCATGAAGAGAAAACTTGGAACTTGGAAAGGAAAGCTTCTCTCCCTTGGAGGTAGGCTCACCTTTATCAAAGCATCACTCTCAAATCTTCCACTCTACTTCATGTTGATCTTTCCTATCGTTGGGATGTGATACAAACCCCTAAGGGGGCGTTTGGCTCATATAGTGGTATGGGTTTGGAATCAGGAATGAAACCAAGGTGGTATAGGTTTGGAACTTGATACCTAATACCATGTGTTTGGTTTTATTTGGGAATGAAATTTTTTCTTCTATTTGATAGCTTGAGGTATTGGTATGAGCCATACCCACCTCCCCCCTTGGGTTTCTAAACCTCATACCTTATGGGTTTGAGGTATTGGTTTTAAATCTATTTATTTTGGAAACAAACACTAGGTATGGGTTTTGCTCATTCTAAACCCATACCTCATACCAGAATCATATGAACCAAACGCCCCCTAAGTGTTTCGAGGGGCTAAGTGTAGGAAACCTGATATTCAGAAATCTCGGCCTTCTTTACAAATGGTTATGGCGTTTTTTCCTTGAACCAATGGCAATTTGGCGCCAATTTGTAAATACAAAATACAAGTATCTCCCGCACCTTATTTTGGCAGATTTCTCTCACATTGGAAAAAGGGGCTCTTACGTGGGATTTGTAATGCTATTCTCTCTCATGAAAGTGCCAAATCAATCATGTTGCGTAGCACTCAAAAATCAGTCGGCAATGGTGAGAAACTATGTTTTGGCATGACCTTTGGCTCGGAAACTCCCCGCTCAAATCAACTCTCCCCAATGGCTTCAGTAGAGTTGATGGGTTTTTAGGATGGCTTTGATTGGAAGTGGAGCTTCACATGGAAGCGAGTTCTTAGGCGAAGATACCATGAGGAATGGCGAAACCTCCAACTTCTTCTCCTCAAAGTGTGCTTGAGTCCTGAAGGTACAGATGCTCTAATCTGGACCCCAAATAAGTCAGGTATTTTCTCGATAACATCTTTTTACAATGAACTGTCAAAAAACACAACATCCTCTGTACATGATGCTGGTGCTAACCTATGGAAAGGTCTCGTCCTCACCGGGTGGAAATCTTCACTTGGTTAGCACTACTAGGTAAACTCAATACGAGGGAAAAGCTAGCCCACCTTAACATTATTCCTGCCTTCGAAAATTTTTGTGCCCTTTGTGGGCTGTATTCAGAAATTTGTGCACACTTGTTTATCCATTGTGTTGTTTCTTGGAAAGTTTGGAGTTGGTGGTTCAATTTATGGGCTCTCACTTGGGTATCTCCCTACAGCACCAAAGACGCCTTCATTCAATGGAAATTCCTAATCAAAGAAAAAAAATTCAAGAAAACCTGGGCCGCGAGCTTCTTTGTGATTCTATGGTCGTTGTGGAAGGAGAGAAATGCTAGGTTATTCAACAATATTTCAACCCCCATCCCCGAAATTCAAGATTTGATTCTTTTGAGATTATTTTGGTGGATCAAGGGTGGGATCCCTCCTTCCCTTACTCGCCAGAGAAGGTGCGTCGAAATCCAAAGTGTCCTCAATGGCACAATTGCAATCAAAAGATAAATTCTTCTATAATAGCACCTATGCTTTGGCACCCTCCTGTTTTTAGCCACCTCAAGTGGAATGTAGATGTTTCTTTCAATCCTCTAACACTATGCACAGCTATTGGTGGAGTGCTACGAAATGATAAAGGCGAATTCGTTTGTTTGTTTTTTCTCCTCTCCTATCCCTCCCATGGAGATAAATTTGGTCGAGGTACTAGCAATTCATATAGCCATTCAAATATCCCTTAACTCGGAGATCATCAGACCCCATGTCATTGGGATCGAATCATATTCAGTTAATGCGGTGCGCTGGTGTAGCGACGTCAAAGAAGGCCCATGGCAACTAAGGTTTATCCTCAACTTCATTAGCTCAGCTCCAAGGAGGGGCCTAAAGATCTCTATCTCTCATCAAGATAGAAATGCAAATGCAGTGGTTGACTCATTAGCAAGACAAGGTCTACACCGTAGCTCTGAGTTTGTGGCGTGGCTTTAACTCCTCTCAATCCCCCTCCATCATGATGTGATTTGAGACCATGTTTTATGGCTCCTTTGGACTGTATGCACTGAATGTAATGCGACAGTTTCTCTTCACTTGTATAAACAAGTGGCAACTTGTAATCCTTTTGGATTTTTTGACTTTTAATGCAATGAAACTCTATTTATAAAAAAAATGAGGAGTATTTTGATTACTCTACTTGGTGTGGTCCCCACATTCTTCCTCTATGTTCGATGGATAATAATTTTCCATTGAAACCTTTTCTAAAATAAAGAAAGAAAAAATTGCTTACACCTTATTTTAATCATAAATCCAAATTTGTTTCCCTTCAAAAAAGAAAATCCTCAACTTGTTCACAACTTGTGTGCCAATTTTGTTTATTTTTTGTTATTATTATTCTGAATCAACATGTTCTAATTAAAGTTTTATAACTTATTATAAAAAATTAATAAGAAAATGTGACATAGAAATGGTAGGTAGTACTATTGAGTTGTTTCACGATAACTCCCTATAAATGTCACTTGGAGTACGTTTGTCAATTCTCACTCGACATATTCTCTTTAGAAAAAGATAATGCAAAGGAGAACCTCCTCCGATTAGCCTCATTCATTTTCTGCGTACAAAAAACATGTTGTCTACTAATGGCAACAACATAACCCTTTTAGGTCGTCTATGGTGTTGGCTTCATGATTTGCTGAAGAAGCTAATCGCGAAAGTCGTTGAGATTGCAACAATGCCAAAATTATTAGCTATGGATGATCCAAGAAGGGTTATTCATTCCATGAAAGTGGGATCAGCACTAACCTTGGTGTCTTTGTTCTATTATCTACACCCTCTTTATGATAGCTTTGGCGACTCTGCTGCGTGGGCTATTATTACCGTAGTTGTTGTCTTTGAATTCACTGTTGGTAAGTTAATGGACTAAAATTTACTAGTTTTGGGATATTTAACGAATATTAATTCATCCATTTCTTAATAGATGCATCATGTTGACTTTTTACACTATTTAGATATTAACTTTGACCATCTCTAATTATTAATTTATAAAGTAAATGAAATAATTTC
Source organism: Beta lomatogona (assembly GCA_947646795.1). NCBI lineage: Eukaryota > Viridiplantae > Streptophyta > Magnoliopsida > Caryophyllales > Amaranthaceae > Beta > Beta lomatogona. The sequence goes on from CANSNZ010001286.1 coordinate 713,542, forward strand.
AATTGTTAATTGGTTAATCTCGATGTATAGAAAAAGGAAAATCACGACTTAATATTGGTAACATTTATTTACGAAAATGTCATTTAATGCAAAAAGTTTATATATCTCCGAGATGAACTGGCGCTCCCTCCATCACTTGTATCTACATCATAGAAATCAATTTATTTGGGGTGTCTTATTTGCAGGTGCAACTTTGGGGAAGGATTTACAGAGAGTATTGGCAACATTAACAGCAGTTGGATTAGGAGTCGGAACACATCACTTGGCTTGTCTTTGTGGCGAGATTGGTGAAGCCGCCCTTATTGCTTTATTTGTCTTCATATTTGGTAAACTTTTGGGAAGAAATAGTTATTCCATTTTTTAACTATGGCTGAAAAACACATGTAATATATCTATGATACTAATTATGGAAATGGTTGAACAAAAATTGCAGCTGCAGCTTCAACATTTATTCGATTTTTTCCAAAAATTAAAGCGAGATATGATTATGGATTCTTGATTTTCATATTGACGTATAGCTTTATAACCATATCGGAGTATCGAGGAGTGACAGAGATCGTAGAAATTGCACACAAGAGATTGTCAACTATTGTTATCGGTGGATCTGTTAGTTTGCTAATAAATTTAATCATTTGTCCTGTTTGGGCTGGTGAAGAGCTTCATAACTCAATTGCCCTTAACATGGAAAAACTTGCCCACTTCTTAGAAGGTACACGCAATGACGCAATTTGATCTGACATAAGTCATATTATTCCAGTTTTCACAGAAAAATTGCGTGTGATTATATTTAGATGTGATCATAAAAGATAATGGAGGCTCCACTATTAATAGATTTCATCTTTTCAGTGATGAATTAATATTTAGCTTGCGGACCAAGTTATCTAATATGATTGGCCAATATGTGACTTTCAGGACTAGGAACTGTTTATTTGAAAGTAAAAGAAGGTGAAGCTAATTCCAAGGACGGGAGTAAATCTTATTTTCAAGGCTATAAAAATGTTCTAAATTCCAAAAGTTCGGAGGAAACCTTGGTAATACACGTGAATTCTTTTTGTAATAAGTTTACTTATTAATATTTAAGGTCACTCTTCCTAAAATAATATTAGTCCCACTTTTCTAAGGCAACATTTTAATTGTATGTCGCCTCAATCTAGCACGCTAATATAAAATTTAATTATACTTTGAGAATACATTGACATAAGAAAGACTTCAAGTGAGAAAAGAAAAAAATTGGTAGCATCTTGACAAATTCTTTACTTCTTTGATGGTGCTTAGAGAGTAGTCTATATCTTAATTTCATCAATATAGTTTAAACTTTTACAAGTTGATTAAACTGGCGATGATTGCAAATAGACTAATTAATGAAGGGAAAAAGGCACTCGGAGAAGAAAGAAATGAGACACTTTAAATATCTTTTTCTTGTTTTGTTTGACATGGGTGAATTTTTTCATGTAACGCAAGTATTAGAATTTATGTGCTATTAATTAGTTCAATATATTGTATGAACTCGCTATGACTATTTAACTTCTATTAGAATTCGGTCTATTATTTAAGAACGGATAAGGCATCAAGTTTACATGTTATAGTTCAATACTTCATATGGGTTCGATTTTAATAGGCAATGATAGAGTATATATTATTATTTTCAATAAGATATTCCTAATATATATTTTTATATATTGTATTAGGCAAATTTCGCTAGATGGGAACCACGACATGGGCATTTTAAATACCGGCATCCATGGAATCAGTGCATTAAGTTAGGAGGCCTCTCGCGGCAATGTGCCTACAGGATTGATGCTCTTAATGCCTACTTAAGCTATGATATTGAGGTACGGCAGAAAAAATAGTTTCCAATTACTCTTAATAGTTCGTGATATCAAGTGTATTGTATAAAACAGATTTAACTACACTAGATCTTATATATACAAAGTCAACTTTGTAGGAATTGGGGTTGGTTCGAGCGGTGAGCTTTCCCATCTTCCTTAGCATTTGATTGGAATTTGGGAAGGGGGTTGGGGATTGGGCTGTATGGTTTTAATGGGCCTCTAGGTGGGGGCCTGTGCAAGGGTAGCCTAGAGGATTTCTTCTTACCTATTAAAAAAAAAAAGTTGACTTTGTAAGTGGTTATTTTTTTTAAGCTACAATTTCATATAAAATCATCATTGTTTTTGTCTTGCTTGACTTTGATACAGATACCACAGAAGTTCCAAGAAGAAATAAGAGATGCATGCTCCAAGATAAGCATGGAATCAAGTAAAACATTGAAAGAGCTAGGCTCATGCCTTAGAACAATGGCATATCTTTCTTCTTCAGTTAATGCTCACATTTTGAGCTCGAAAGCAGCTGTGGAAAGCCTTAAAACTTGCTTGAAATCAGTCTCCTTATATAATCAAAACTCTGAGTTACTAGAGATCATACCAATGGTGACAATAGCTTTTCTCCTCATTGATATTGTCGATTACACCGAGAAAATTGCTGCTTGTGCATATGAACTAGCGATTCTCGCGCATTTTAAGATGGTCAAGGTAATGGACTCCAAGGTTTTTCCGGAAACGTCATCCATTATTAATCCACCTGAGGCTGTAAAACAAGTTTCTGAAGTTAATTGTCCTGATCAGATCGTGATTGCAGTTGCTGAATTAACACTAATGACTCAAAATTAAGTCAGGTGGCGGCAAATTCTGAGGACCGTTTATAAGTCGAGTTTTGCAAAATAGTTAAAGGCCGGTGTATATATGTCCCTTCCTAAAATTTTGTGTTTTCCTTGTAGTAGGGTGTTCATCTTACACCCGAGTATAATTATACAACCTCTCACACTATTTCCTTACGTGCTCGATTTCGAAGTCTATGTTGTCTTGAGTACTCATGCAATTCAAGCCTGAACGGTGCACCATTATTGGCTACTTAACATGATAGAAATAGGTGTATGTCTTCCATCAGATGAAATGAGCAACACCCCTACTAACCCACAACCTTTCTGTTTTTGCTGCACCATCGAAGTATATGGTTCATGTTTCTTCATCTGCTCTAACGACATCCACATAGGCAAAACCAAACCCTTCTTCTATAGCTTTAGTTGGGAATTCGCGTATATTGAATTTTGCGGCATATATTGCAAAGCAAAATTCGACATCATCACGATCTCTCTATTTATCATGAATTGTGATTTGTGCTCTTTGATCAATTTAAAAATTTAAGTTTTCCGTTATGATCAAAGATGCATATATTGTTTATGGATGAATTTCTTTTCTTAATTATTAATCATTTCCAAGTTATTATGGTTTTCGTTTCACGATCAAAGATGCAAATATTGTTTATGGATTATTTTAAGAGCATATATGATCTTGCATTGCTTTTTTTTGTTACCTGTTTTTTTTTTAAAACATTACCGAGTTTTTGAGGTAGAAACAAACAGAAACCCTGGGTTCGAAAAAGAAAAAAAAAAACATGCAAGGAACTTTATCTCTTGCATTCCGAAACAATCATATTTTTCAATAGCAACAGTAGTATTACAAATCCGCTCGAGTTGAACTTAAAAAACCAAAGACTATCAGATACGAAACTATTGCTTTTCCTTGCCACCATTAATCCTATATTCTATGTCTATACAAAGCATCTATGGTGGCGGCTCTTGCAAGAGGATGAATATGGGGTAGGATTAACTGTAAATAGTCAATGTTAAAACTTTTCACCACCTCCTGTAACTTCATCTAATCACATAAATAAAGAGGAACACATGAAAAAACACCAAACTGAACCCTCAGTTCGAAATAAGTCTTCACCGGGTCACCATTACTTGACTTAGAAAGGTGAACTTAATGCGGTTCCTCCAGAAATTTACTCTTTCTCTGTATTTGTAACTCATGACACCTTTGTTAGTTCCTTTTCTTGCTTTTTCTTTAAAAAACTCTGAGCAGTTGCATTCACAATCTTGAAGAAGAAGTTCAGGAGGACAAGCCAGACAACAGTATTCCATATTGAAGCAAAAGAAAGACCCCACTTCTTCACCTGCAACATAACATTTCAGACACCGCTTTTTAGCAATTCATTGGTCATGCAACAGAACTTGTGCATTTCATATCAAAGTAAGCAAGCATCTACCTGGATATTAGTAGCCACTGGTGGAGCAGTTACAAGATACTTGTCTTTAGCAGCATGCAATTTGGCAACCAATGTAGGCAGCACAGAGGCAACTCCAGGTATATGGCTAAGAACCCAAATCAATTCATTCTCCACCCAATCTAGGAGCTGATTGTTGCATACTGAGATGATAAAAAATGTCTGCAGCATGAAAAAAAAAAAGGTTGGGATGAAATCAATACAAATACAATGGAATACATGAATTTCTCAAGCTTGTAAGGCCTGGAATCAGGAAAACACCAACCAACCTGAATATGAGTCTTTATAACTGCCTTTCCAACTAAGGTTGCAAGGAAAAATTGCCAGAAAGGTACCCCAAATTGTCCACACATTATACCAGCCAGATCAAACAGAGGATTCGGCACCTAATAATACACAACAGTTTGTCAGATTATAAAAGCCATTTTGTTCTGAATAAATTAATAATGCATGAAGAAACACTGCAAATATGGACGTTTCATCTTCACCTAAGCAACTAATTCTAAAGGTATACCGACAAACTTTCGAACCAAAACATATACTTATTGCAAACGAGTACTTTTGATGATCATAGTAGTCCTCCCTTCACCACAAATAAGGTCTTGTTAGAAACCGCCCAATCTTTCCTTGTAATACAGAAGTATTGTCTTTATGCTACTCATGCTTAATGCTTTCTAAGTTTACTTTCTAATTTTCCTACATTTGTTGGGTACTTCATGCGTGTTGGACCTTGGGCATATTTCTTGTGCTAGTTTAGATGCTTTGTTATGTTACCATTGTTTTAGTGTTGATTGAAAAAGAAAGCTATCTATCCTTTATTCGTCAAAAAACCCAAGACACTCGGATCGTGAAATTTAGCCTAGTAGTATTATTTGTTTATTTCCATGGTTCCATCTTCAAGCTGCTCTTTCCAAGTTGATATACTACCTGTAGCAATGACCAATTGGTAACTTTCTACTTCAAGCTGTCTCGAAATGTTGCAATAAAGTGTCATCCCATGCTACTCATTTTTCCAGGCTTTACCTAATTGTAGATCATTCCTATTTCTCCTTTGGATGCAACGACATCAGCTATTTTATAATTGTAGGTAACGATACCAAAACCATATGAAACATGACGTTTTTAGCCGACTGTTATACTTTTTTTTTATAGCAACTAACTGTTATACATGACTCTCGCCCTAATGTAGCACTGCACGCCAGTTAAACAGGACTCTATCTGTACTCTATCAAACAACAGTTACCTGTTGCATCTTCTATTATTCTGTATTTCGTTCATCCTCATAGACTTAAATTTATAAAGAGCAAAGGTGCTCCAAGGCGCAGAAGATCCTAACAGGCAAGGTGAATAGTGAATACTAGGTCGAAGGGGCGCCTTCATCATGCATGCAAGGCCAACGTTTTTAAAAATTACTTTTTAAAATTTCTGTGTAACTCTTTCAAAATTAAGAACATATATAATTACATTTTGATCTGATGAAACAATGTTTTCTGTTTATTTTAGGAGTTGGATGAGGCACGAGCATCCTGTCACTAATTTTTAAGGTTACTCTTATGACTTTATGAGTTCTTTATTTTGTTTTTGGGAGGGTGGAGGGGCAACTCATAAGAAGTTAACTGACACTGGATGTAAAAATTTACAAGTGGAAGGTAAATATCCACCAGAACTTGCCTATCACTTAACAGCATCAGAAACCTCTCCATAGTCCATACCCACCTTCTAGGAAGGACTGCATAGCTAGTAAAACATGACATTGACAAGATAGGATACAAGCTACATGTCACCTCATAGTAAATTAGTAGCTTGTATATTACATCATGCATTTAGCTCTCACCTTTATAATCGCTTTCTATTGCTTAAAAAATCCTATTATTTCTCCTTCCTAATCGCATATACCCACGTCTTCCACTACAATGATATAAGGCCCTGCTCCTAATAGTTCATGGACTACAAGGAATTCTTTTCCAGAGAGTATGAAATGAATTACATGATATTAGGATAGGGGTGCATATAAGCTTGGTAGAATTTGCAATTTGCATTACTCATTGCAAATCTGTTCCCAAGCAGATCAAGACTAGAGAATAAATTATTCAGAATGTATACATTAGCACCACTGTCAACAAATAGGAATGATATCAACAGCAAATAGCATTACAGAATTCAAACTTACAGTTCAATAGGATACAAAAATTGCGCAGAAACAAAACTGAAGGGGGCGGAGGGTAAAAAAATCAATGAAGACATTAGACAATATGACACCTGAAGTAACAAGGCAAAAGGACTGAATTGACTGACAAAAAACCTAGAAAAGACAAGAAAACTACAGAAATGAGAGAAGATCGGAATTTAGAAGCAGCACAAAACCCAATAAGGCTAGCCACTAGGTAGTTAATTCAAAGAACTCAAGAGGTACCCTCCTCCAGGCCAAGTTTACTGGGGAAAACGAACAGATGCTAAAGATTGACAATGTTATAAGATAAGAGGCAGCAAGCACACTAACCGAAGCAAGCAGTAAAATTGTCCAGCCATTCATGTACTGAGAATGTGACAAGAGCCAATGTTTCACATGCTTTAAGTGCCTGCCAACTATTCCATTATCTTCAGGGGAAGAAGCATCCAATTTTTCCATTGGGTTGCTCCCAGATAAGCTTGCTGCATGAATCTTTGGGTAAGTCTAAGATAATCACCAAGTACTTGCCATAAAAGGCATGTACAGTTTGAACATGTGTGGAAATCAATAACAAGTAAAAGAAATCAATAAGAATCAAGCAACTGAAAGAACAAATGCAAATTTCATCCAGGACTTTTCAGAACATTGATATTGTTGAGAGATTATCAATGTCGAATAGATAGACAGAACAGCAAAAGAACAAGTAGAGAGCATCAGATAAAAGAAGAGGAACAGAGAAAAAGTAGAGTGATTATGAATGCAGAGAACCCAGTTTACTCAAGCAATCAGGTCTCACCTTCTTAACACAATGCAAAGTCATTTTCACTTCCGTGAGAAAAACCTTTTGATATTAATACCAAGAATATACAATGTAACAATTGTTCTAAAGATTAAGCCTTACAACACAGTCAAATTAGAAACACACACAACAAAAAAGCCAATGATCCAAATGCGTCCTCCCATAATGACCCGGTAACATAAACAGCACATAGGTTTAGACTGCAAAAATCCCAAGTTAAGTAGCAGCCCCATGAAGATGGAAGAAAACCAAATAAGGGTTTAATGCAGTCCTATATATGAGTCAAAGGCAATATATCAATGTGTCATAAGCAATAGCTTGGGACACTTTTGCTCTACAAATTAGCCATAAAATACTTTTTCTATTTTTATTAGTTGCTCCACTTTTGACTTTTGCAATATTCACATACCCCACTTGGACCATTACCCATAGACCATAGTAAGAAAAAATAATAATAATGTAAAATGGTATTAGATTTGTCTCAATGTGCATTCTCAAAAATCCAATTATTTAAGATTCTGACCAATACAAAGTCAAAGATACTGATGGATAAAGTTGTATGATTGACAAACATAAAAGTCAAAGTGAAAAAACTATAAAACAGATACATTACATTTTTTACTGATTTGGAATACAAGAGGAGCGATGTGCAACTATTATCGTTTACATCTTACAATAATTTCAAAGCCCAATACTATGAGAGTTTCCTAACATTCCATCTTCATGAGGAAAACAAGTTTAAAAAAAGAGGATGAAGGTTCCCATGTTAATCACCTTGATTTGAAAAACTTGCAAATCAAGTGGCAATGTTGTAAATATCAAAACACGGACAAAGGCTGTTTCGCAAATCAAGCGCCGACGTTGTAAATATCAAAACACAGACAAAGGCTGTAAAGTATGCAGTCCAATAGACCATATATAAATTATTTTGTCAAATATGCAGTCCCATCGCAAAAATATACAATAATGTTTGTCAAATATGAGTCAAGTAAAAGATATAAATGTCAAATCCACTTTTTCTCAATTTACAATACGTTATATTTTAAGTTTTCTTTTTTTCTTTCCCAAAACTAGTGTGTCTACCATATTAACTTAGACTTTCTCAAAGAGGACATACTGGCCATGAGAACTAAAAGAGCACTTCACTCTTTCTATAATAGGAAATTTGCATATAGATCTTCCTTTTATCCATTTTAAGTTGTTCCTTCAAGTTCTTCTATTTTACTTTATTCCATCTTTGTTAACTTTATCTCCCTTCTCTTACCCTACCATGTGGATCCACTCCTATCAAGCATCAACTATACCCGTGTCTCTAAGCAGATCTCTCTCTCTCTCTCTCTCCTGCCTAAAAAGATTTAAAATCCATAAACTTAAGCTTTTGTTACCACTTGACAAAATTCGTCAAATGCTCCGTTAAAGTGGTATTGAAAGACGAAAAACATAGATTGTTGGACTTACAAGTTACAAGGGAGCTATTTAAAATATAAAAATACTTCATCAACGATTTAGAAATTTGACACATGGCACTTGAAGGAACACTTGACAAGTTACGTTAACTGGAAGCAAAAAAAAAATCGATATATAAGGTAGTTTTTGCAAGTTTAATATGTATAACATAGTTAAAACCAATTTTCCTATATAAAACGGTTCATAGTCGACAACTAGAGTGTGCCAACTCTGTTCCGGAATAAATCTTTTTACATTCGAATCAACTCCCTAGATCTGAATTCCTTTCTTCTCCTCTAACCATGGATTCTCACTAGCCGTGTTTTTAAGTTTATAATCAGATATCCCTATACACCAAATCGAGATTTTGACAACCTTGGAAACTGGCAAACATTACTTCATAAAATCGGCACTATTTCACCGTATCATGTGTAGGACATGCAACCATTTCAATTGACAACCAAACACACATGGAAAGAAACGAAGTGATAAGCAGATGTCATGGTCTGGCAACTTATAGCTTAAACACTGTTACAAAAACAAACATCCATATCTAATTGTACCTCATTGATTAATGATTATCAACCAGCTATCAAATAACAGAAAAGCGTAATAAACACTTTACGATATGAGCATCGTACCTGCCCTTGAAATGAAATATGGTGGAAGTTCACCCAATGCTGTCCCGACACCCCATAAAACAGCTTCCAACTGGACTTGAGGCAAGATGCTGGTAAGAGGAACTCTTGAACCATGAACAGACTCAAATAGTGGAGGTCCAAAATCAGCACAGTCCTTATCAAGCCATGACGGGCCTCTTTTCAATTGTATTGTATCATATGGAGCACTTTTTAAATCTACTCGGCCACATTGCATTGCTTTTATGGTAAAGAGGGCAATGTGTGGTCCCAGATAGAGAACAAAAGTGTGCAACCCAGACCCTGCCAAATTCACAAGGAGCAAGAAAGGATGCATGTGAGACACTGGGGATGGAATTAAAGTGCGTTACTGAAAGTCCCAAGTTATTCGATAACAAAACAGACGCTCAAAGTTAAAAGAAAAAAATGTTTCCAGCTAGACTGCATCAACTCTTTCTGTAATTAATCATATATTCAAGAAACCATCAAATAAAGACGTTGGAAACACTGGAATGGAGAGAAGAAAGCAAAATCAGTGAGCTTGTCATATCACTCTCCAACAGTCACGCATATGATTCATCAAAGCTGCTACCATGTAATGCATTCAACAAACACGACCAATAAGTCTCTGCAGTAACGTAGTCACATACCAAGGCCAATAGAAGATGCAACACCGAGAGCAGTCCACCATAAAACAAACTGAAGGTACCGGAGAGCCTCCTCAACGTGCTGGGGAAAAAAGAAATACAATTATAGATACATTAAAAAACTCTTTGTTTCCCTATTATGAAGCAACTACAAATCTAAGAAATTCATGAAGTTATGTATTTGAAGTACCTTTCCGTGAGAACCTTCAATAGTTGCCAAGAGAACCCCACAAGACAGTACCAAGGAACTAAATACTAAAAGCCAGCCACCTTTTGCCAAGAGATATGCAACTGATTGCTTCACGTAATCATACATGGCAAAAACAAAAAACTTCAATGTTGTGCATGGTTTTGAAGTCAATGTCAAAGTCTTGAGCTCATGTTGATGTTTCTCATATACACCTGAAATAGCATACTTCAGAGTCAGAAAAAACATTCATTTTCTTCTGGAGAGAAAAACACAAAAAACTGTCATTTTCTGCCAAACTTGCATCCAAAGAATACAAAGTCCGCCTGAATTATTAATGGTCAATCAAGTAATGTAAACTTCCCGTGAACAATAAAATAATAGGATTTTCCACCATATACCCCCGAATATTTTTGTTATTCACCATATATCCTCGAGGTTTGCAAAATTCATCATATACCCCTCAATTTCTTTCAAGTACATAGAATGCCCTTAATGACTAACGGCAGTTAACTCCGTTAGTCATTACTCCCTAATTCTCTTGTTAAACCCTAATTAACTCAACTAATTAGGCTCTTCTTTCTCTTCCTCCCTAACTCTCCACCTAGCCCCTTCCCCTCCTTCTCCCTCTCCACCAGCACCATTGAATATCACCACCATCTCATTGATTTTCTATCTTCTCTAGACTAAATAGCTACTCAAATTTTCACCACCATCAACGTACTCGGCAAAGGAACAACCAAAAAAATGTACAGCAAAGTTTGTAGATTTGACCAAAATCAAGGCAACACAACTTGCAGATTTATCCTATGCCGACACTCGCCGTCGAGCAGTTGCAACTCTCAGATTTTCTATCGGTGCTTCTTCCCTCTATCTTGCTCAAACTTTCTCTCCCTTCGGATCTGCGCCCTTTTATCACCACTACTGTTATTTCAATCGACGCTGCTTGCTATCATCACCACTTTGTCTTGTTGTTGGTAGATCAAGAAGATAAAGACAAGACATCGAGAAAAAGAAGTGCGAGAGGATGAAGAAGAAGAAAGATCGAGAAAGATATGTGTTCACTCCACTCTCTCACTCTCTTCTTTCTCTATCCTCTAAGATTTTGTTGCCCTTGTGCTTCACCGAACAGAGTAACAAGGGGAAGGGATGACAAAAGGTGACGGTAGAGGCTGGGGAAGGGGGGCAGGATGGGGATGTCGGAATGTAAAGGGGGAGGAGAGGGGTGTGTCAAAGAGGGAGATGGGTGGCCGGAAAATATAATGATCGGTGAAGGAGGGCAGGTGAAGATGATCATTAATAAAAGCAATCACACATTTCTTATAAGATGAAGTGAAGCTAAATACTACTATCTAATAAACAATTTCCCAATTACCAAACCATAATGCAATCTCCTGAACAAGAAAACCTCCATGAAATGGAGGTGTCTGTGCCCCAAATTCATTTTTCTCTTTCATAATTGTCAATAAACATCGAGCCAATGAGCTGTTACGCACCTATATTCATCATGGGTGTGGTCACATCTCCAATTATCAATAGTGAGAAAAAATCACCATGAGCTTATAAATCATCTATAACAATATAATTTTCATCATTGCAAGTGGTCTAAATGCTACCATCAATAAAGGTTAATTTCTTAACAAATGTTGCCATACAGGTAAATTTAACATCCTACCTGAAGAATTGAGCAGAGGTCCTCCATTACATGGAAGTTCATCTTCTTCCTCTATCTCCGAATCAACCGGCACTTGGGAGCTACCAGCTGCCATGGGTCTGTTCTCTGTATTCTGTCACATATTTGGAAGATAGATAAAAACGTAAAATGACCAAATTGCCTTCATGTTTCAAACTTAAAATATAATAACGATGGAAGAACTAATGAAGCCATTTTTAGTGAAAATTAAAAATGAGCTATCAAAGAAATGCAAACGTAAGGAGCCAATGTAATTGATAAAGCAGGAAAATTGTTATGTTATTGACTAAAGTATATATAATTAGATACCCAAAATTTCAGAGAAAAACACCCAGATGTAGTTTCACAATTTAAGGCATTGCCGTACTGGGTAGCTCCAGAAAAGAAAACAAATCCGAGATAAACAGTAGCTTGGTAGTAGACATTTATCGACAAATAGTTAAAAAGAAGCATATGATTTGGGGAAAACATAGGAAATAAATCATGAATTAAGTGCCTAAAAAAAGAGTGCTAATCCTAAAGCAAACAATAATAGTCAAATTCGATTTACAGAGAATTGAAATCAGTAGCAAAAACAAGACATGAAGAAATAAATACTATAACAAAGAATAGAGAAATTTTGGTCCAGCCTAAATTCTCCGTCAAATTTGTTGAAGACTAAAGTTTTTAATCTGAAACAAACCTTGAAAGGAAGATACGAGGATACAATCTCGTCGTAAAAGTTGAATTTCCCGGAATCCTTTTTGCTCGCTCTTCTTATCTGTTCCTCAGATTGAGGAAAGGTAAAGTGAAGATGAAAATCCGAGGTTTTGTTTAATAACTCGTCAAACTTTAATAAGTGGAAAACTGTAATGTAAATATGTAATCAATTGATGAAACTAGGAAGAGAGGAGAGAGGAGAGAGGAGAGAGGAGAGAAGAGAGAAGACTTCCAAATTGTAATTCAGGGTTAGTCAAATTAGGGTTAGAGATCGGAGTTGTAGATTATGTTTCTAGCCTTCTAACTCAATCATATTTCCAAAATAAATAATAGTAATGCTCAAAAATGAAAATAAAAAACTCTTTTTTTGAAATCAGACTTATTATTACTAAATAGTCAATACTCATATAGGTTGGACCAAACGCTCTTAAAAATCTTTGGTCTACTCCATGGAAAATTGCTAATATTCTTGCTGATATTAAGATCATGCTCACTCAATTTGCCTTTTGCCAAGTCAGACACGTGTTCAGGGAAGTAAATCGCGCCGCTGATTGGATAGCCAATGTAGGACACCTAGTAGTAGACCTGGCAAAGTTGGGCCTGATCCGAATCCGGTCCGAAATATTTGATATGTGGTCCGATCTGGGTCCGAACTAAACGGTCCGAACCTTGGTCCGAATCCGAAACAATCTGGTCCGAAATAATCTTTGATCTGAAACTCATCCGAAATCTGAATGATCCGATATGATCTTATCCGATCCGAAATTAATCTGATCCAAAGGTAACCCGATCCCAAAGCAATCAGAAATTATTGGCTTCCAGCAGGCTTTGATCCGAAGTACCCGAAATTGACCCGTTTAAAAAAACGATTATCACAAGTACTCTTTGGCACGAGTTATGACTATGCAAATTAGTTATGTATACCTTTAGGAAGCACAAAGAGTAGCAATTCCATATATACATAACAAAAGCTCATAGTCAAAGAAACCATCAGACCAAAGGAGTAACAACTCCATACATAATAAAGATGAGACAATCCACCATCTGATCCACAACCGTCCGATCCGAAAAGCATCCCAATCCGATGATGATCCGAAACATAATCCGAAATCCGGTCCGATACAAAACGGTCTGGTCGGTCCGAATCCGGTCCGAATATAACTTGATCCGAAAACGGTCCGATCTAAATTGGTCTGGTTCGAATCCGATCCGAATATCCGATTGGTCTGATTGCCAGGTCTACCTAGCAGTTTCTAGTTTCGATGTTTCTCCTTGTAATAACTCTTTTGTTACTTCCATTCTTGTATCCGACACATTAGGTATTCCTTTCGAGAGGAGGGTAGCCTAATGTTCTTTTCTTACCTGTAAAAAATATATATATATATATATATATATATATATATATATATATATATATATATATATATATAGGTTGGACCAAAACTTTGTGTATATATTTTTATATAGATTAAATTCGCTATTGAAGATAGTGACTTTATTCTTAAAAAAAAGTAATTTGCTACTTAAAATAACGATTTTGCTAGTTGAATTTCATTATTTACTTTGCTATGAGTTATTGATTAGTTAATTAAAGGAAAGAAAGTATATCATTGCAATAGCGACTTTAATAAGATAGGTAACTAGATTTTTAAGGAAGAGTCAAAGTCGCTACTCCTCTGAACTAGGAAAAAAAAGACAACTCACATGTTCCGAGCCTAATTGTAGACGGTAGTGATGTAAATGAGTTTCGAATCAATGCAAAATGAGTTTTTTTTTCTTTTTTCTTTTTGGGCATTATTCATGAAAATCGTTCTTCTCCCTTGCTCTTTTTCTTTATTTTTTTCCTAGTCTTTTTCGATTTTATTGTGCCATGATCAATTTTCTTTTTGTTTTTGCGCCAAAAAATCTCTTCGAATTATTTAAACTGGATTTTTTTATATCAAAAAGCACTCCTCAATAGGAGTGTATATTATCTAAACAACACGAATCTATAATCTTAAACCACCTGTAAGTATATGAAATATACATTAAGTACACACATCACAACGTTGATTAACATAAATATAAGTCTATAATGCCACGATGTTAAATATTGAGTAGCCATCTATTTCTTTTATTATTATTAAGTTGCAATCATCAAATTTTATTAAAAATTTATGAATTCACTCCAATGCAATAAATGGTGAAAAATTTAACTTTGGTGCCTTGAGTTTGACATGATTCTATTTAAAGTATTTTGTTGTTTAGTTGTCGCTAATACCATATTGTTGCTATAAGATTTAGTGTTTGTTTTCACTTTAGTGGTTTGGTAATTCTATTTTAGTATATATATTAATTAACCACTTCCCCCTTTGTTTCTTTTTGTTCTGGTTTGCATTTCACGTTTTTCATTGCACAAATTATATTATTAATATCTTTAATTTCATATTAGTAAAAAAATACAAAAGTTTGACATGCTTAATGTACTCATTGAGACAAATCAAACAAAACCCCCACATTTTTTTTTTGATATGGAGAACAAGCTTAGGCTAACACCCTAGTCTGGGCCAGCCTAAAACATCCTTTTCGGATGATAAGGGAGAAATCCATACAATGAGGAGGAAACCAATATAACAGAGAAGGGTAGTCATGCGCCTTCCTAGCCATGAAATCAGCAAACTTGTTAGCTTCACGAAAGCAGTGACGAAACTCGCACACCTGGAACCGAAGAGCATTCGTACCTGCATCTTTGACAATGTTAGAAATCTCCCACGGAATACGCCAAAAATTCTTCATGGAATTGATGACCCCTAAATTATCGCCTTCTACAATGAGATGAGAGATATTAAGGAAATAGGCTCCCTTAATGCCTTCACTAAGAGCCCAATCCTCAGCTTGAATAATAGAAACATGAGAACCCAGAGACTTTGCACCAGCTAAAAGAACTTCTCCATCACTATTTCTAATCACAAATCCTAAGGAAGCATAACCATTACTAAGTTTAGAACCATCAAAATTTAGCTTGCAAAAATTGGAAGGAGGAGGGGACCAAATGAGATTAATACCTGCTCGAGGAATCGGGGGAGAGATTCTTCTTGAGAGAAGAAGAAGAAGTAGAGGATAAGTCCCCTACCTCGCAGTCCTCTTTAGCCCACTGAGCAAAAAAGCTATTAATTTGGAAACTAGCACGACGAGGGAAAATGCCTTCATCATTGAAAATAATTTGGAAACTAGCACGACGAGGGAAAATGCCTTCATCATTGAAAATCACTCTATTTCTATAGAACTAGATAAACCACCACACAAAAGAAAACTTTTTGATTATTTCCAAAGAGAGCTCAGAATGACAATAATATATCCAATAACAAAAAGTAAACTGACTAGAAAAAATGACCTCTTGAAGGAGCTTTAGCCAAACACCATTGTTATGAAGACATTCAAAAACATCTAAAGTGAAGGAACATTCAAAACAAAAGTGAGAAAGAGATTAAGGAGAATTACTACATAACACGCATTGCTGAGGAAGAAAGACCTTACACTTTTCAAGTCTATCTTTTGTAGGAAGCCCATCATGACAAGCTTTCCATAAAAGTTTTTGATTTTGGGTGGAACATTAAGCTTCCAAAGCCAAGCAAATTCAACTTTTTCAAAATTCGGGTTATGAAGACCTTGAGCTAACATGGACCCTGACTTGACTGAATACTCCCCATCAGCCGTCAGGCCCCACACAAGAGTATCATGCTGAGGGTTAGAAGGAAGAAAAGAAGAAAAATTATTGAAGCTATATGGAGAGGGACAAGAGAAGCAATTTTCTCTCGATCCCAAAGCCCATGAACATCAATCACATCACTCACTTTGAAATGCTCCGACTCATAAGTGGATATAATAATCTTTTTAAGGGGATATTAGAAGATCCAATTATCATCCAAAAAATTGATCTCTTTCCCGTCCCCTACTTGCCATCTCAACCCCTGCCTAAACAAGAGTCTAAGAGACATAAGTTTTCTCCATTGCCAAGAGGCTACTGAAGAGACTTTATGAGATAAAATATCCTGATTTTTACTATACTTTTTCTTAACTAAATTTACCCATAGATTGTCTTTTTGTTTAACAATTTTCCAAAGAAGTTTAATTTGATTTGAAGAGCAATATTATTGACATCTGCCTTCCGAATTCCTAAACCCCCTAATTGTTTTGGTAAACAAGTTTTGTCCCAACCTATCAAATTAGCTGTCTTATTTAGAATATCTCTATTCTAAAAGAAATTCCTATAGGTTTTATCTAAACTTGAAAGAATTTGTTTGGGAAGATAAAAACTTTGCATTTGGTAATTGGCTTTAGTAGCCAGATTAGCTTGAATTAAAATCGTTCTACTAGCTTGCGAAAGAGAGTTGACTTTCCATTTAGGGAGTTGATTAACAGCCATACAATAAACTTTCCCAAAAGTTTCTTTGGTAACCCTTGAATCTATAATTGGACAACCCAAATAATCCCCTAAATTGGAAGTTTCACTCATGCCTAAAAGCCTAGAAAAATTAGCTTTAGCAAGATTTGAAACATTATGAGAACATTGGAAGGAAGACTTATGGAAGTTGACTAATTGACCTGACATTGAGCAATATTTATCCAAAATCGCCTTAATAGTGGAGCAACTATGATCAGTTGCCTTGGCAAAGATCATTCACTAGTAGAATAATTGCTTATTGCTGCGGTCATTAAGTGGCTTATTGCGGCGATTTTGACCGCGTAGCAATAAAGGGCGCATCAATAGGTAAATTACCTATTGCTGCGGTTTTTAACAGTAGCAATAGGCTAATCTATTGCTGCGGTTCCTAACAAAAACCGCAGCAATAGGTTTATTTTTTATTAAAAAAATACAATGTATTGCTGCGGTTTTGGCTAGACACCGCAGCAATAGCTTAGCCTATTGCTGCGGTTGTTACCCAAAACCGCAGCAATAGGTCCTGGTACAGGAATTTTTTTTTTTTTGCTTTTTCTTTTTTGCATTTTGCCATCGAATTTGAATGATTAAAATCGAGCAACTAACCCATACACTATCCACCAAAATTTTCTAATAGTTCACTAAAAAAAATACAACTAACAATTGAGTGCATAATAAATTTATATATTCAACTAAAAATAATATTTTTACAAACTCAAATTACAAAAAATATACAAAAATTATAAAAAAAAAAAAGCAAAAAAAACCTGTAGATTACAGACAAACTAAAAAAATGATGAATGTTCGCCTCAGAAATAAAAAAAATAAGAACTAAGAACTCAAAAAAAAATCAGAATTAAGAACACAAAAGAAAATCAGTAATCTTCGCCAAAAACTAAAGTAGATCTTCTTTCACTTCGTGGGTTCAGATCTGAAATCAGTAATCCGGGACTCGCTTGATAATCACGCTCGAATTTCGTACAGCACAACGACAAGCCAACGACAATCCTCAAATAAATTATACGACACATATTCATCAAGAGGAAAACCTCGAACATTATATCCTTTCCTATTCAACTTGAGAGCAATTTTATTCATTAAATAAGGAAATTAAGCAGCTAAAATTAGAAACATAACTCCAATTAAAGCAAATTAATTCATAAACACCGAAAAAAAAAGAAAAAAAAAAGGAAAAACCTCGAAGAAGCTACCCTAGAGAAAGTCAAGAGGGAGATGACGACACGTGAGATACAAGAACGCAATTTTCGAGGGACCGATAAAGGAAGTGGTACACACGCACCGAGAAAAGCGCGTGTTTTTCGAGGAATTCATCGAGAATCCAAGGAAGCAGAGTAGAAATTTCAGCCGTTTTCAGATTTCGTGGGTGCAGATCTCCGCATCAATTTCACGCGTCTGCACGGTTTCGCACGACTCACGATTGAGGAGAGAGGAAGAGAGGTGAAGGAGACCCACGACCTACGATTGAGGAGAGAGGAAGAGAGGTGAAGGAGACCCAGCCCACGATTGAGGAGAAAGGAAGAAAGGTGGCGAAGGAGATCTGCCATATGAGATAGAAGAAGAAGTGAGAGTGAGATCTGCCATATGCGAGAGAGGGAGAGAAAGTGAGAGTGAGGGTGGCGTGAGATGGAGAAAAAGTGAGTGAGGGAGGCGCGGACTATTTAGGGTTTTGTAACCTTATTATTGCTGCGGTTTTTTAAAGAAACCGCAACAATATATTTAAATATTAATATTTAAATCTATTGCTGCGGTTTCTTTAAAAAACCGCAGCAATATAACTGGTCAAACGGGTCAAATAATTTTGAAAATCTCTCGTTGAAACCATATTGCTGCGGTTTTTGGTCGAAACCGCAGCAATATTTTTATTTTATATTTACCTTCTCTTTTTACGTGATATATTGCTGCGTTTAGGTAAAATCGCAGCAATACCACCGCAGCAATAAGCAATTATTCTACTAGTGATTGTATCATCTGCAAAAGTAAGAAGTGGGATTTTGACTCCAGATTTACCAATAGAGAATCCAATAGATTTATCTTTTTGCAAATTTGCAAAGGAGAGTTGTCTAGCAAGTAACTCAGCACAAAGAATATAAAAAAATACGGGGATAGAGGGTCACCTTGGCAGATGCCTCTTGAAGGAAAGAATCTATCCCCTGGGACGCCATTAGAATCGAAAAAGACGAAGTAGAAATACAGGATTTAATCTACTCAATCCATTGAGGACAGAACCCCAACTTTCTAAGAGAGACTAAAATATAGTCCCATTCTAGCCTATCATATGCTTTTTCCATATCTAGCTTGATTGCAATCCAGCCTTCTGCACCCGATTTTTTACTAAAATAATGGAAAGCTTCATGCGCTATTAAGATGTTATCCTGAATGAGACGCTTAGGAACAAAGGCACCTTGGTGGAGATGGATAAGCTTCCCCATTACTGATTTAAGGCGATTACAAATACCTTTCGAAATTATCTTATAAATGGCAGAGCACAAACTTATTGACGAAAATGATTAGCTGTTGAGGGATTATCAATCTTTGGGATTAGAGCAAGGAAAGTGTGATTGATCTCTTTCAAAATATTTCCAGAATGGAAGAAAGCTTTAACTGCTCTTATTTCCGAATTGCCAACAAGGGTCAGAAAAAAGAACGGAGGAAAGCCATCTGGGTCTGGGGATTTGTCAGGAGCAAGATCAAAGGTTGCAACTTTGAACTCCTCATCTGATACTATGCCTGTGAGAAATAAATTGTCTTCAGGGGAAATAATAGGAGAAAGGAGGGAGAAATCCACTTCTTCATCAAAAAAACAATGAGGATTCGAGACAAATCTTCTATTAAATTCCCTTGTGATCTCAATTGATATATAAGCTGGGGAGGAAATGATTAGATTAGTGTCTGTAGTAAAATTCTTAATTCGATTTTTACTCCTCCTAATAGAGGCATGAGTATGGTAATATTTTGTATTTGCATCCCCAAGATGGAGATAATTAGTCTTACTCTTTTGCTTCCAGTACTCACGACTAAAAGTTAGGAGTCTTTCACGTTTTTGAAGAAAGCGATCTTGTTGCAGATTAAGATAAGGGAATAGTGGGTTAGAAATGAGCCTCTCCTAAATGTTTGCCAATTTGGAATCTACTAGCCGAAGTTGCCTAAAAATATTTTCAAACTGAGAAAGATTCCATTTCTTAGAGTTGTCTTTGAGAAGTTTGCATTAGTTAACTAAATTAAACATATGTGAACCGTCAAATCGAGTACATCAAAACTTTTTAACTAACGTATCATAATCTTTACGTTCCACATTTTCTCAAAATGAAATGGAGGGGATTTCGAAACTTTGGTAATTGATAAATCTAGAGACACCTGACAGTGATCAGAAGAGGTAAAGGGGTGATGTTTTAATTTAGCTTGAGTGAATTTACTAATCCATGAAGTGCTAGCTATACCTTTATCAATACGTTCCAATATATTATTCGAGCCACCTCTTTTTTTCCTCCAAGTGAATCTAGAACCCATGAAAGGTAGTTCCACAAAAGAAACTTTGTTGAAAAGGTTATGCAGAGTATGAGTTCTAGAAGAGTTGAAGATTGCAAACCCCCCCCCCAAATTTATCTTGATCACAACTAATTTCATTAAAGTCACCAAGAATAACAAAGGGAGAAGATAGATTATTAACATACATAATCAGTTCATCCCAAAATTCAGCTTTATGTTCCAATCTAGCAGGAGCATAAATGAAAATCGCTACAAAGGATATTTGATCATTAAGAAGAGAAATAGAGCATGAAATAAAGCAAGCAGCTTTATGAAGTACTACTAAGTTAAAAGGGCAAACATTACAATCCTTCCAAAATAGCATCACAATACTTTATATTAAAAAAGATTTAGAAGATTCTCTTAACTTTTAAATAATGTCAAGATTTCTTATAGAAAGAAAAAAAATAAAAAAGGGAATATTGCTTTTTTGGTGCCTCATAGAGTCATAGTTAAACAATTCCAATTTTGAGCCCAAAATGTTCACAATAATATTTAGTTGGGTAACCTATAATTTACTCCTGACATGAACAACTAGTGTCTCATTAAGAAAGGGGAATCCTGCTTAGATCTAGAAAGCCCATAAGCTGGCAATATAATACTACCCCGGAAGCCCATAAATTTCTGATTGCTAAAAAGAGAACTACACTACAGTACATAATTGGTAGATCAACAAAACTGCAGGACTTAGGCAAATTGGTTTACGACTTAGGAAGGACAAAATTTAATTGGCAACAATTTGCCAGACAAAAAGCACCTTCCGCATAAAAAAGAAGTCTGTTATTTAAGTGACCACTCATCGCACATGAACTGATGAACATCTGTCTGTCGCTTACTTAGATGATCAATTGTAAGAGAGAAGCAAAGAAATGGAGTCTCCTAACCAAGAAAAATCAAGCCTGTTTAACAGCATGTTTAAGGCTAAATATGACAAGATTACAACCGATGTTAGTCATATTAGCCAGATAACAAAGGAGCTCGCACAAGATGATCCAAGAAGAGTTGTTCACTCCATCAAAGTTGCATTTGCCATCACCGTAGTCTCCCTCTTCTACTACTTCGATCCACTTTATGAGGGATTCGGCGTCGGTGCTATGTGGGCTGTTCTCACCGTCGTTGTCGTCTTCGAGTTCTCTGTTGGTAAAGTTTGATGTCAACTAGTTTAGCTGGTAAAGTTTTTCGGCGATAATTGATTAATATATGTTGTTCTTTTCTTTTTCTTGTATATAGGTGCAACGCTAGGAAAAGGGGTGAATAGAGTGTTGGCAACCATTTTAGGGGGGATGTTAGCGGTTGGTGCTCATAGATTATCAAGTCTTTCAGGAAAGAAATTGGAGCCTTTTTGCCTTGGATTCTGTGTCTTCATAACAGGTATGTACATATGTAAACTATTCAAGTATGCTACGGTCGATATTATTAATTATACTCAAAGTACAATGAATCTTGGTAAATTGCCCATTAATAGTGGGTAGTCTATCCAGTGGGTAGATGTAGTTATGTTCAATTTTCATGGTATCGATGAGTTTAATGAAATTCGTATAACATAATGCAGCTGGAGTGACAACATTTCTGCGATTTTTCCCGAAAATGAAGGCGAGATTTGATTATGGAGTATTAATATTCATATTAACATTTAGTTTAATATGTGTATCGGGGTATCGAGATGATGAAGTTATAGACATGGCACATAAAAGAATTACCACTATTTTGATAGGAAGCTCTACATCTGTGATTGTATGTGTTGTTATATGCCCTGTTTGGGCTGGCACTGATCTTCACAAACTTGTTGCCACCAATCTTCTTACGCTTGCCCTTTTCTTTCAAGGTACACATCGTTACTTACTTTCTAGTTTCTACCATCTTTCGTAAGTACATTCTTTTAAATTTAATCTTTTTGAATTGGCTTGTTCATGCAAATTAAAATTAACTTTTGATTAACACTAAGCTGAAATAATTGACGAAGATTGTAGTATATATTTTTTTCTTAAGGACAGTTTGCCTGATTGTATTTCTTACAATTTATTGAAGATTTACTTGGGAGTATATAACAACTGTCCAAGAAGTGAAAATGACATGTACTTTATAAAATCCTAGTGCTATATAGGTGTTTTAGATATCACTATCACATAGAAAATGATAAGGCAATATAAGCTCAAACTTAGGCAAGCTGTCATAGCAATTTGCTTAACTAGAATATCCTTTCAGAAGAGGTGTGTAACGTGTTGTGACATGCATCCTCCAAGATCTAACAAAAACTATTGGACACAGGCATCTAGTGAGTTGGTAACATCCTCAGAAGATCTAGAATACTATTGCTCTATTTGTAATTTTGTAAGAATCATATGTCTTTCACAGAATGTGATTTTTTTAAAAATAATTTTCCGTTACTCTTTTATGAGTGGTTTAAATTATTACGGGATACATGATTAACAATCCCTTTAGCAGGCAATAGTAAATGTTAGAAGTATCATTATAGATAACAAAAAGGGTACGGTTGGGCTAATATTTTTATTTTTATTTTTATTTTTTTGACAACGAGGTTGGACTAATATTTTTATTTTTATTTTTATTTTTTTTGACAACGAGGTTGGACTAATATTTAGAATCAACTATTGTCTTGGAAGCCAATTCGTATGATTATGGTGCAATCGGATATGCCGTTGCCACCCAAAATTTAACACGTCTTCCCAAGTTGTGCACCAGGGGCAGAATTACCATTATCAGAACCTTATTCAAATTGTCATTTCAGACCTTCACTCATGATAAATGGAATTTCGGGATATAGAATTTGAAACGATAGGAAGAATGAATAGGAGAACTTAGGGGAAAGGAACATTAGAGTAGTTTTCATAAAGAAGACAAAGAATCAAAGCATTGAAAGCTTTCTCTCTCGTAAAGTGAAAAGTTTAAGAAAAAAAAGGTCACTATTAAAAATGGATATTTGTCACAACACACTCACCAAGAATGGAACTTTGTACCTCTTGTTTGAAAACTGATTGTCTTATCAACTACTCCACTTTATTTTTGTGCTAGTATATTGGTAGTACTAGGTTAAGAACTAAATCTCGAGGCCTTTCTAGTATTGGCGCTCTGTGCGGTCGCCCACCCCGCACCCCCAAGAATCGCCTCTGTTGTGAACTCAGATAAGGATAGTATTGCTAAGAATTCACTTAAGAGAGAAAATGCATGAATGTAAAATATTTTATATTTTCAAAATTGATCCCAAAAATGTTTGAAATATCAGCACTTTCTATTCCTATTCTATTCATCCTTGCAGACCACCGTTGCAACATCGCCAAGAAATCTGTCAACCTTCAATTTAGCTTGCAAAGCTGCAAAATATGTAATATACTTTCGGTGTTATGCACTATCACACCCCTTATTTTGATCGTAATTTTATTTACTAAAATATAAAAACAAGAATGATGATATAAAATGTTGTTGGATTTGTTTCAATGAAATTTATTCTAATATCAACTTTTTATGAATTTACAAATTCATATTAGAGATATTAATGGTCAAAATTGTGCGTTGACAAGCGTAAAAGTGAAACTGTTGCACTTATTTATATATATTTGTACCCTAACAAGAGCCCTTGTCACACAAATCCTAACTGAACAAGTGAACGTACAATATTTGTCAGTTTTGGTTGATGAGTTGCTAACCCTATTTAACCCTGTAATAGCCCTATATATATAATATAGGAAAAATGGATCAGAATACCCCCAACTTTGGGCGGTCCGCTTTTGATACCCCAACTTTGAATTATTTTTAAATACCCCCAACTTTGGGGGGTGGTCCGCCAAAAATGCACCATTTACCTGTTATGACCTGTTGAACTGGTAAACCAAAACCCCCCACCCCCTCTGCTCATCTTTTTCTCTCCTCTCCTCATCCCCCCACCCCCCCCCCATCGCCACCTTCCCTCACCACCATTTCTCTCTCCTCCTTCGTCACCTTCCTCACCCACCACCTTCGTCACCTCGATTTCTCCCACCTTCGTCACCTTCCCTTCACTCCCACCAACAACCACCTCAACCCACTCTTCGAACCTCCAACAAACTCCAAGGGGGTGAGGTGAGGGGAGGGGGTGGTGGGCTGCGGGATTCGAAGGGGTGGGGAAGGGGGTGGGGGGATGCGGGATTCGGCCGGGGGGCCGTGGGATTCGAAGGGGGTGGGAGGAGGGGCGGGATACGGGATTCGAAGGGGTGGGGGGGAGGGGTTGCGGGATTCGAAGGGGGGGGGGGGGCGGGGATACGGGATTCGAAGCCGTGGGGGGGAGGGGGCCGCGGGATTCGAAGGGGGGGGGGAGGCGGGGGATACGGGATTCGAAGTGGTGGGGGAGGGGTTGCGGGATTCGAAGGGGTAGGGGGGAGGGGGGGGACGGGAGGCTGCCCAGTGGGGGGTGGTGGGGAGGGTTGTGGGGAGGGGGAGGCCTTGCGGGGGATGAGGAGGGGGCCGGGGGAGGGGTTCGAAGGTGGTGGTGGGCGTTGGGTGGGGGGGGAGGGCAAAGGTGGTGGCCGGGCGTTGGGTTGGGGGGGGAGGGGCAAAGGTGGTGGCCGGGGTTGGGGGGATGGGTTCAAAGGTGGTGGGTGGGGTGGGGATGGGGTGTGGGGGCTGGTGGGAGGTTGTGGTAGTGGTGGACTGGTGGCTAGGTGGTGGTTGTAATGGAGGAAGAAGAAGTAGAGGATGGAAAAAGAAATTACCTAACTACCCTAAGCAGGTCATCTCGGGGCATTTTTGGCGGACCACCCCCAAAGTTGGGGATATTTAAAAATAATCCAAAGTTGGGGGTATCAAAAGCGAACCGCCCAAAATTGGGGGTATTCTGATCCATTTTTCCTATAATATATATAGCGACTAGTGACAAATTGTTTTCATTTAATCATACATGTCCATGTATAGACTTGACCTATTATCCATTTGGGTGACTGTTTAATAACCAGGTCAATTATCTCTTCTAATTACATGACATAGTTAAGTCATGTAGAAGTTTTCTGTTTTCATATTACTCATATAATCAATTTGAAACAATTTTTTAGTCTCTAATTTCTACTTCATTACCTATAAAGTCTATAACATTCCCATCAAAGATTTGCTGGTAACTTTGTACAGTAATAAAGTCGATTAACATACATTACTTGTATTTTGTTTGCAGAATTTGGAGTTGAATATTTCAAAACTTCATCTGATGAAATCGCAAACGACAACAATGAAGCCTTACTAGATGGACTAAAAAATGTTCTCGACTCCAAAAACAACTTAGATTCTCTGGTTTGTCTCTCTCTTTGTCTCTCTGCTTCTTCCTTGTTCCTTCCCCCTCTAATTAATATAGTAGTACGTACTAGTAAATAGTTATATGCTGCAATGAACTTTGACAAAGGCTGAACATTGTTATTCATGCAATCAGCTGAATCTTGCAAGATGGGAGCCACGCCATGGACGATTCAAGGGAAGCCATCCATGGACTCAGTACCAGAAAATCGGTGAGTTGGCTCGGCATTGCGCTTGCCGAGCTGAAGCTCTCCATGGCTTCATATATCCTCACCTTCAAATACCAAAAGAAGTGAAGTCTAAATTCCGAGAAACATGCAGTAAGATGAGCTCAGAATCAGGCATAGCGTTGAACGAGCTATCATTAGCAATGAAGAAAATGACCAAACCTTCCAAGGCAAAACCCCACCTTCATAATGCCAAACAAGCTGCTCAAAATCTTAATCTTTTGTTAAAATCAAACGTATGGAAAAACCTTAATCTTTCTGAAGTAACATCAGTTGCTACTGTCGCCACTCTGTTAGTAGATGTGGTAACTTGCATTCAAGAGATTGCTGATGCTGTTGAAGAGCTTGCATCTCTTGCTAAATTTAAGGATTTTAAGGATGTTAAGGTTGCACCACAGATTGAAAAAGCCAAGTTGGGTAATCAAGGATCGATTAAACGGCGTTCTTTTGCTAATCATGTTATTGTAATTGAGAGTTCATCACCAGCTTCTTCTCCCAGAATATCAATTCCCAGAAATCCGGCTTCTTTAGCCATGTCTCAGCAGTCCGCAGAGTAATATTGTAAATCTAATTTTTGTTTCTTGTTTTAATGAGTTGCTTAAAATTTGTTGGTCTGATTACGCTTATGCCGCATACTTTTTTTGTATAAAATGTACAATGTGGGGAGCCCGAAAGGTAATCTTCGTGTAGCTGTGTAGAATAAGCAGGGCCGGGGCTATGATGTTTGAGGCCCTGTGCATATTCTTTAGACTGGACCCTAAAATATTAATTTTTTAAAAAAAAACTTCACTAAACTTATGAAGAGAACATCAAGGTATCTTTGCAATCCGTAGATG
This sequence comes from Beta lomatogona, assembly GCA_947646795.1. Classification (NCBI taxonomy): domain Eukaryota; kingdom Viridiplantae; phylum Streptophyta; class Magnoliopsida; order Caryophyllales; family Amaranthaceae; genus Beta; species Beta lomatogona. The sequence goes on from CANSNZ010001286.1 coordinate 740,246, forward strand.
GTGCATACGTCCGTATGGTGAGAAATATACGCACATGTACATGGCTAACAAGCCAAATGTACATGAATAACAAGTCAAATGAACACATGTACATGGCTAACAAGCCAAAAGAACATATGTACATCTCTGTTAGTATATGTTCAATTGTTCATTGGTATTGGTCTTTATGTTCATAACTTAGTGCTTGATGTTCATCGTGCGCACTTTCCTCACCATACGAACGTGTGCACCTACTAATTTGCAGTATTTTTGAATCATATATTGAGCACAAAGCAAACCCTTAAACTAGATATATGATGAAATTGAAGAATGCAATATAACTAAATAAAGAGGGAGTGATAAGAGTCAAGAGATAGTACCAACCAATATTTTTGCAAAAAAAACTAATCCAACTCTCAAATGATTTTTTAGATTATAATTAGGTATCATAGAATCAATTCTGCAATCTATATAAAAAAATTAATAAGTTAAATTTACAAGTACAATTATTAACAGTCCACATAATCAAATCAGACATATTAAAGTAACTTTTGGAATTAGCCTTCTGCTCTCCCCTCTCTCCTCTTCCTTCTCAAAAAACCCTAATCGTTTTCTTCTAGTTTGGGCTGCCATCATCCTTCCGATGGTGGTAAACCCCCAATTCTTCTTTTTCTTCTAGTTTTTATTGTTTTTGTTAGGTTTGTTAGTTTTCATCATTTTGTTATTAGGTATCATAAAATCAATTCTGCAATCTTTTTGAGAGTTTTCTACCCAATTTTGGGTTCTTTATTTCCTTTCATGGGAGTTTGGAGTTTAGTTTTATTCTTTTCCCATGTAGAAGTTTAAAAATTGGTATGAGAAATTGTTCATATTGGTTGAAGTTCAAGACTATCAACATCAAAGTATTGAAAATTTGGATGTGGTAAACATGGTTAAATCAAGAATCTCCTTCCCCAAACTATGTCAGAATGATAGACTTCCCCACCAATAGCTGCATGATTCAGCAAATACAAGGGGGCTGCGCTGTATTGCTCGATTTGGTTCATTTTAGTTTCTTCGAAGACGAATTTGATTTGATCTTGTCTGATTATATCTTGTTTTTCTTTAACACTTATTGTAGATGCCGTTTGGCCTTCAATTAATGAAATTTCTATTCTCTTTTTTTTTTTTAAAAAAGTACAACTATTAACAATAATTTCCAGAAGTGTAAAAATATAGCCAAAATAAAGTAATAACCAAAATTCACTAGTACAGAATCACCGATGTGCGTCGGACTCGACGCAAATTTGGGAGACATGATCTGCGTCGTATTAGGACTCGACGCAGATATTAATCTATTTGCGTTGGACACTAAGCAACGTCCTACGCACATGATCCTGCAAGCAGCACCCAACATGCATAAAATGGTAAGCATCTGCGTCGGATGCTTGGCAAAGTGCGACGTAGATGAAGAGCCATTTGCGTCGCACATTGCCACCATGCGACGTAAATGATGATCTGTGAAAAATAAAAAATAAAAACAGTACGAAAGCATGAATGCTTTAGTACTGCATTGGAGGAAAAATAAAAACCCCCTAGAAAACATGGAAATTCAGACAACTTCACTGAAATTTTCCATATAGACAATAAAAGCAGTAGAATTATAATTTACAAACCTAATAACAAAATGATGAAGCGGTTCTCGAAGCAGTAGAATTATAATTTACAAACCTAACAACAAATCTAAGTTCAATTTCTTTGCTACTATATATCCAAAATTCCATAATTTACAAACCGAACAACAAAGCAATAAACCAACAAAATTCCAGAATAGTCTTGAAATTGAAAACGACAACGAAAAGGGGGAAATTTACAACGCAAATTTAAAAACGCAATGAACAAGGAAAATGATGAATTTCTTGCTTAAACTCGCCGGAAAAAGATGAATTTCCAACTAACTCGCTTGTTTCTCTTCGACGTTTTCACTTCTCTAGCTTCTCTAGCAAAGTAATGGCGTGTAGAAACATAATAAATCTTCATTCTAGCTTCTTCTTCACTACACAAACTCAAATTTGTTTGACTTCAGATAATTTTCCAGTAATTCAACTAAAATTGAACAAGATAATAGGAGAGAGAAAGAAGAAGAAGAATAATAGATCACCTCCCGATGATAATCAAGTCGCGAAGCTTCGAGAACCGCCATTGATGTTACTCTGGAAGCTCCGGTTGTGTATCAATGGCGGAAAATCAAAGGATGTCAGAAATCTTGAGGTAGAAGAAAATAGAGATGATTGGAAATTACTAGGTTTTAAGGAATGAAGAGAAGAAGATGAAGAGGAGCGAAAAATGGAGGAGATGAATTTGCGATAAGATTGAAATGGTTGACGAAGAAAGAATAAGAAGAGATGAATCGCCATTGTTTGACTGTAAAGGAGGTGGGAAGTTAGGTAGGAGAAGTCACGTTGTTGAAGAAGAAAGAAGACAGAGAAAACGAGAGCGGCTAGGATATATTTAGGGTTTGGGGAAACTAAGTGTTGCGAGAGTTTTACGATGGACCCTTGCTTTACTCATTTGCGTCGCCCTAGTGGCCCATCCGATGCAAATTAGGCCCAAAACTGCTTTGTTCTTCAGCATTAAATCCTATATGCGTCGCACCTTCGTAAACGTCCGACGCAAATGGTATTTACGTCGCACCCTTGGGCACGTCCGACGCAAATCATGTTCGTCATCTGCGTCGCCTTCTCAATCCCGTTCGACGCAAATGACCCTACCACCTATCTGATATCATTTTTTGCGTCGTACGTTCTCTAATGTGCGATGCAAATAGGCTCTTCCCGAGCATTTGCGTGAGTGCTCTTAGCGTACGACGCACATAGACTGACGCAAATTTGCATTTTTCTACTAGTGATTATAAAATCGAAAACAAAAAAGTAAAAAAAACAAAGGTACCTTACTCTGCATCGATTTGTATATGGTGTTGCAGCACTACCGCTGTATTGTAATACAGATTGCTGTTATATCAACAATTTCAAAGAATTCATCAACAAAGTAGTTGCCGACTAAGGTGGCTTTGCTTGGCAAGAGACCTCTTCAACTTCTCTTCAATTTCTCTTGGACGGGTTTTATTCAACTTGAAAGAATTTATTTTTTGCATAAACGGAAAGAGTGTAGTTGGTCGAAAAAGGGATTTCAACAGACTAACTAATAAAGCTATGACTTTTGGAAAAAAATTGTATGGAAAGTGAAAGATGGAGTATTAATGGCTATTATGGGAATTTGTGAAGGAAGATGGAGAGATGAAGGTGAGGAAAACGTAGCTGTAAATCTGTAAAATTGTGAGATTTGTGTCTCTCCCCAAAAAATTCATTACCCGGATTTTCATTCACCACTGATCCAAGTTCAATCTTCCTTCTTCTATATTACAACAATACTATATATAGATTTCCGAGGCCTTTATTTTCTAGGCGCCCTGCGCGATCCCGCACGCCGCGCCGACTGAGCCCCGCCCCTGAGAATAAGTAATGTGAATAGGTAATCAATTTGATCATTACTTCATCATGCTGAATGCCAATGGTTATGGTCTTATGGATGGGGTCGGAAGGATCAAGGCCGTCTTGAAAATTATAGAGGCCCTGTTCTTAAATTAGAATTGGGCCCTTAATTTTTTCATAATCGTGTAAACTTTAAATCATGAATAATTTTTTTTAGCAATACAAGTTCATAAACGATGGATTTCAAAATATTTTCATGGAGTGATTATTTTCAATATGTAACACCCTGAATTCATAACATGTTACTCAAAATTACAATTTACAAACTCATGTGTATACATTTCTCCTGGGTTACTAAATACCACCCTATTTTTTCTTACTAACGTCCAGTATACATACTTCTTATGCATTTATACTCATACCCATTCCCCCAATATCTCTTAATCTCCCAGTCTCATACATCCTCACTCTCTCTCACTCTCATACTTCCTTACACTATCTCATCATCCAAGGACTTCTCCGACCACTTATGCGGTCAATTTTTCGGTCACTCCCTCTCATCACACATTGAAGGAGGTTGAATGGCATCATCACGCTGCCACTATTCCGGCAAAATCGACAACCTTTCTTGTCACATTACGTGCAACTTTTCCGGCCACATTATTGCATTATTAATATTAGTGAAATTTTATACTTCATTTAATCGAAAAAAATGAACTATAATGACTTGAAAATACCGAAAAAGCGTTGAGGCGCCTATTTTAGGTGCCCAACCACAGGTATAGGCGCCTAAAATAGGCGTACTTGTGGTTGAGCGCCTATTTTAGGCGCATGACCACATGTTCGACGCTTTTTCGGCATTTTAAGTCAATTTGCGGTAAATTTTACTCTAGTCTGAGATGTTCTAATTAAGCTAAATAAAAGCGGCCAAAAGAGGGATTGAAACAAAAAATCGTTACACTAAAAACCATGTATGCTATGTTTTTCAAAGCGCTAGGCTCAAGACATTCTATCAGTTTTATTCGATTTTTTTTAATTACATTAGCATTTCCCCGCAATATAACGAGATGGTAAAAAAACTTGAAGTCGTTGGAAAATGTGAGTTTGTCGGAAAATTTTGAAATCTTATAGTCCTTCAATGGAGGAAATGGAAGAAGATGAAAGGGATGTGAGAGAGAGTGAAAGATGAGAGGGAATGGAAGAGGTGAGGAGGAATGGAGGGGGGATGAAAGGGGAATGGGGAATGGAAGGGAAAGAGAAGGAAAAACCCTCGTATTTTTATATAAAAATGCAGCGCGTTAGTAGGAAAAAATAGGGTGTTTTTTTAGCAATACCCTAAAAGAATGACACATAAACTAGGTTTATACTCATAAAGTCATATACACAACGAAACCACATAGATAAAAGCTAAATGGTCTACATTCTAGCTGACTCCATATATATTACTTTAAAAAGATCCATACTCTATGCCTCACAAAGATTAAATATTAATGATTATAATTGTTGGTAAGATTAGTTATGCCATACATGATACCACCAACTGTTAAATTGTATCGTACAACAAAATTGGAATCTGCTAACTACTTTTACTAACTACTTACTCTTATCATATCTACTTTTCAATAAAATAACAATTGATAACCAAACAACAACTTATCATCTAAAACTATGTGCACTGATAAGTGTCAAGAGTATTTTGGGACGGAGGGAGTAATAGATTTAAGAGATTATAAAAACAAGGAAATAAGTAGACATTGATGAAAAACAGGCTAACCCAAATTCAAGATTGTCAATTGGAGACTTGGATCGTTGGAGAGGTATTGTAGATTATCCATTTATATGGTATAAATTTTAGTCGTTTGATAAGAAATAATTAGGGGAAATTGAAATTCAATTGTTTTATAATAAAGAATAAGCTAAATTGGGGGAAAATAAATTTCTTTCCGCTGAAAATTTTGACATTCAAAAGGAGGTGATATAAAATTTTTCATGGATAATAGGAGAAGAATTAATAATAAAATGGGTTAATTGATTTATTTCGGAAACTTCATAGGTGTTGTAATGTGACTTGATGGAAAAGGATGGAAAGATTAACATTAAAGATGGACGGTAGAATTCAAATAAAAAGATAATAGTAATAAAGATGAAAGGTAGATTTGAAAAGAGAGAATAGTATGGGATTTGGGGAAGGGGAGTGAGAATCAGCTCAGTAACTCGCTTTCCAGCTTGGAATTTTTTTTCGGGCCCTTTTATATTTTGTGATTTGGAGGCCCTGTGCAATTGGGCTTCTTGCACGCCCACATCAACGGGCCTGGGTCGGTTCGACAAACTCAATATCTAATTCTCTTCTATTCCGATACGACTTTTGTGAAATCGAATTTGTATTTTATTTGTTAGATTTAGATTGAATAAAGTTTCCCCCAAATTGGCTCAGACTTGATCATCAATCGGATTTAGACTGTTATAAGAGTTCACTCATCATACACCCGGGTGTACCATGTGCATAGTACATTCAAGACTAATTTCTACTCATTTGCTCATTTGGAACTCTTCTTTCTAGTACATTTTGCTCATTTGGATGATTTCGGATAAGCAATGAGCAAAAAAATTGCCTTGGGTGTACCATGCTCACAGTACACCTTGGTGTGTATGATAAAGTTTCTACTGTTATCACTTTAAGTGACAAATTATAATTTTAGAAAACTCTTATACTACTTTATTTATTTGAATTACAGTAAAGAAAATGTCGGATTGTGTAAAACTCACTCTAATCATATTAAAGTGTACACAAGATAATATGAAACATAATTTTCTACACGGTATATATTTCTTTCTACATTAAAGAGAATTCTATTTCATATATTTATTCAATTGCAATGAAATTTTAATATATTTTTAAGGTGTCAACCAAATTCAGGACGAATCTTACATAAGTTTCAATACTTACTGGATCCGGATCGGATCATATCTTTGTTTTCCCTTAGAGTTGTTGGTTATTGGTTAACTAGAAAACAATTGATTAGTTCCTCATAGACCAATTATAAGTTATTGACAGTGAAAGCCTTAAAATAATTGAAAAAAGAGACTAAAAAAATTATTGGTTTACTTGTAAACAATTCAAATTGTTCATAATTGGTTAAACAATTGTCAATAATTGGTTAATCATGAATTAACATTTTCTGTCCCACTTTTTATGTATCAGTATTATGTCTCATTAGTTGTTATTAATACTATAGCCACCATTTTATAATTGAATTTTAAAATCAGATTTTCATCAATTAATAAAAATTAATGACACAAAAATGATATAAAATATATGGGATAGAACCCCTCTAAAAAATATGAAATAGAAGATTTAAACTTGTTAGTCACTAAAGATTTGTGATTCCTCATTCTTAATTATTAGGTTAACACGCACTACTCCATAAGTAAAACTTCTTTAGCGTAAGAAACAGTTTGTTTAACCTATTCGATGTGGCAAAGCCCCCCTCCCCTCTATCTTCTCTCTCAAACCCTAGCCTCCCCTACATCTTCTTCATCAGTTAGGGGCTGCCATGGATGACTTCATCCATGGTAAGCCCTTTTTTTCCTTTTATATACAGTTTTTAGTTTATTCTCTTGTTTTGTTGAATAAATTAGTCTCTCGTTATGAGATTTTTTCAAACTCTGTTATAGGGATCCTAGTCTCTGTTGTGGATATCTCCTTCTCCCCTATGGGAGTTGTGAGTATTTTTTTTGCCTTTAGGTATGAGAAATTGTTCTCATTGGTTGAAGTTCGAGATTCAACATGAAGGTATTGGAATCTCGAATGCGGTCAACATGGCTCGATCAAGAAAGTTCTTCCCAAACTATGGTAGACTGATAGACTTCATCATCAATAGCTGCTCGATTCAACAAATACAAGGGGGTTGCGATGTATTGCTCGATCTGGTTCATTCTAGTTTATTCGAAGACGAATTTGATTTAACCTTGTTTGATTGTATCTTGTTTTTCTTTATTACCTATTGTAGATGTCGTTCGGCCTTCAATTAATGAAATTTCTCTCTAAAAAAAACCTATTCATTGTTGTACATAAAATCCTACTTCTCCAAGTCACCATTAGTATTGATAGCATAGTCTCATAAGGACTCCAAAAGTTATTGCTATATAAGACCCCATAATAATTATTATTTCTTGACAATATCATAATCATCTGGGTACATGTAAAATATGATTAGGTTAAATTGTGTTTTCTTCTCATTAATGACATCAAACTATAGAGTTACAAGAGACCTAAAAAATAAGGAAACCAAGTCCTACATCACTTAGGAAAACATATATTTCTATCTAAACAACATACTTCTCTTATGAACAATATTAGAGTATACCCAATGGTTGATCCAAAATATTGGATCATCAAATATATTAATACTTTCTCTCTGTTCCACCTCATTCATGATCTACGTACTATTAATCTTTATGATCATTTCACCCCTAATATAGGTGATCTATAATTTTAGATATTAACATTCTCTTCCCTACTTTTTACCATAACCCCACCATATATGCTCTCTCCTCAATCTTCTCTCCACCCCATATTTTTTATTTATTATAGATTATTTAAGAATCAATTAATGATTATTGAGTGTAAATAATCTATAAACCATTTGCTAGGTAATATCCCACATTGTATTCGAATTGTATTAATTTCCTTGTGAATGTGGAGCAAATTGGGAGTAAGAAGGTATTTTGATAAACTCATATTATGTTGGGGGAATTGTTGGTTAAGTTGAGTTTAATAAATCATAGGAAAAATCGTTTTAAATAAGTCAACCTTTAGACAGTCTTCCCATTTAAGTCTATCTTTTGATTATTCCTAATTGAGTTAAGCTTGTAGGGCTATTCTTTTCTAATGAATCAAAATACTTACAACCTAAACAACAAGTTTTTTTTATTTTATTTTACATTTTAATTTAATTTTTCTACTTCTTATTTTCTTTTTAAAATTCTCACCCACCACCTCCCTCCAACAACCACCACCCAACCCACTAGCATTACCACCCACAAACCACCAATCAGAACCTTCCATCATAACCAACCAATTCACCCACCAGCCAACCCACGACCTTAAATCCTGGATCTAACCACCCAACCCCTTCTTCTGACTTCCGTAGCAATGTTATCCCTCAAACCTCCCTCTCCCACTGCCACTCGATCTCCTTCCGTTTCCAACCCATTACTCTCTTTAATTTCAAACCCCTCCTTGAACCCTACCTCCATAAACCTAACTCCCCTCATATCAAATCAATCCTCCAATACAATAGTAAAACCCAACTTGTCGGCCCCACCCCACGCGTTGTTGTCATGACCTCTGGCAAAAACGGCGTCAGCAAAACCACCACCACCGCCAACATCGGCATCTCTCTCGCCAGCCACGACTTCTCCATTGTCGCAATTGACCCTAATGTCCAGCCACCACCCTTTCCCAAACCTCGAACCCCCTCCCCACCACCCTCGCCCCATCACCACACCCAGCCACCACCGTCACCTTACCTCAGCCCCACCGTCGTCCAAACTACCCACGAAAATCCAAAAAAATTTATCTTTTTTCATCGCAAAAAATGGACTTGCGGTATGTTCATGTCAAATACAACAACCCATCTCCCATTTTTGCTCGAAATTTTATTTTAGAGAAACCTACTTCGTTTTGTTGAGAAATCACCTTTTAAAGTGGAAATCAGAATTTCTACGTGCAATTATTGTTTTTCTCGTGGGTATAATGAATCCCACCATTGTTAAAGCTATGGGGAAGAAAAAATCTGATAATTTTTCATAATCTTCAGGTATGAAGGCTAGTGGCTTGGGAGAGGGTGATGGTTTTGGGGGTAGGGGCTGGTTATCTGTGGAAGAGGAAGGGGAGGGGGTAGAGGAGTTTCCTCAATTCATATAAAATAAGAACCACAAATAAAAAAATCTTAATCATCAACGCTAAATCATAAATTCAAATCCCCCAAAAATCCAAAAACCCCAAATCAAGATCCCCTAAAAATTGCCATTAGTGTTTGTCTTGCTTATGGATTATTTTCAATGATTTTTGTTTAATATTTATGCGAAAATCAGAATTAAAATTAAGGATATGAAAAAAAACACAAAAAAAAGCGACCAATCACATTGTAACACGCATCATAAGTAACCTGCTAAACAAGTCACAAACAGGTTCAACTCAATATAAGAAAACAACCATACAAGCTTAACTTAATCAGGAATAATCCAAACTTTGACTTAAATTGGGAAGATAGCGCAAAGGTTGAATTATTTAAAACAATTTTCCCTAAATCATATTTTGTGAGTTGTATCCCATGTGAAAACTTGGATTGGTTTGAGAATTGAGATCAATTTGGAAACTAGACGATTGAAAATTTGGATTAATGTGAGGTTGTTGAGGTCTTTTGGATTTTGGAGGGTTTCTTTTTCTGCCGGTTTTGGAATTCATAACTAATCTTTATTATGAGAGAATTCATGTTTGTTGGGTGGGTAAATATTGAAAGGAAACAAATATGACTTTCAATAACAAAATGAGCTCAAAAATAAGATGTGGAGAAGTAGCTAAATATTGGTCTATATTTATAGACAAAAAAAATATGGTCGTTGCAAAAATTTGCAACGTTACTAATTCAATGCAACGGTAGCCGTTAGATTGACGAAATATGGAGAAATATTTTTTTTTTGGAAAATTTCTGCGATGCAGTAGATGTGGGACCCACTGCAGGATTCCCATCCTCCTACCATGCGCCACATGGACAATGATCCACCACCAATGTGTAAAATATTATTGGGGAAATTTATGTTGTTTTCTCATTGATCAAATCTACCAATATAACAATCCTAACTCAGCAAGGAAAAGCAATCCTGATCTACATAGAAATAGGAAACCATATAACAAACTCAAGACTCCTATACAAGGAAAACTCCTTTATACAATATATTCCCTAACACAATGGCCATACTCTTAGGAAACTTCCTTAATACAATATACTTCCTAACAGTACGTACTGCATGTTTAAGAAACGAAACCCATCTTCCTTCAAAAAAAAAAAAAAACAAAGAAAAAAAAAAAAAAGAAACGAAACCCATCTACGAGAGAGGCTTCATTGAAATCTCTACATCTCCTCAATTTTCAAGCACGTTCTTTCATCAGCAAGCTTTGAGGCCATGGCTAATATTTTAAGTCCTGCTTATTAGTACCCATATTATTACACATCAGAATCGATGATGTTGGTAGAACCTGAATTCGAAACTCATGTTACTCGCACTCTTTCTTTTGACTATACTTGCATCTTCGGTCTTTTGGCAATGGTGCTGTGATCATTAGCATGAATCTTGATAGTGCTGCAATAATCTCGAATTAGCAACGATTCAACTGGTGATTCTTGGAAGCTTTAACCCAAGTCTGTTAAGTTGGAGCTTAGACCATATAACGAATATGATTCTAGATATGACATATAGAAGTAGATATTGATGTCTACTATCATTGGCATGAAGACCCGGTTCTACATCTTTGGTGCGCCTGTCAAAGAGCTTCTACCCAAGAAAGTACCATGTCTTCTTATGGTGCATGGTACTTACTTCGGTGGATTTGTTGGATGAACGAGCTTCGATTCGTGGAATTGGTGCGCCTGTCAAAGAAATCCACGCACCCAATAAAGTATCATGCACCATAAGTTCAAGCTTCCATTGGTATAAACAGAATCGGCTCTTGCCTCATCCAAAGATGTAGAATTGGGTCGTCTTGCCTATGATATATATTAGACATCAATCTCTACTTCTAAGTCGTCTAGAATCATATCAGTTATATGGTCTAAGCTCCAACTTCACAAACTTGGGTTTCATTAGCTTTCAAGGATAACCCAGTTGAATCGTACCGAATTCGAGAGTATTACAACATTATCAAGATTCATGCTAGTGATCATAGCCCCATTGCCAACCCCCAAGGTGCAACTATAGTCAAAATAAAGACTAACATGAGTTTCGAATTCGGGTTCACCAACCTCATCTATTCTTATGTGTAGAATGGGTACTAAACAAGCTGTGACTAAAAAAGGTTAGCCGTGGCCTCAAACTTGCTAATATAAAAAAGAAAATGCTTGCAAATTCCGGAAGTTGTAGAGACACACTACAAGAGCAAGGTTAGTCGTTGGTTTTGGGGTCTTCAGAAACATATATGATTCGCTTGGGAATTAACTACAACAAGGTTAGTAATCTCTGTCTAATTGTGCGCAATTATGAGAATGATCACTGCAGTCTGCATAATTCGTGTGGTATCTGATGTTTGAGGGGATTTAGTGGATGTCCATGTTGGTGTAGTTGTCGATATTTTAAGAAAATTGATACAATTGCTTTGATAAGAAATTGTGGGTTTTTTTTTTTTTTTTTTTTTGGGTGAATTTTATTATACTAGTGCTAATTCATATGCCTAAATTGATAATATAGAAAATAGGAAGTCTGTTTGCATGTGTAATGGAGATTGGGATAATATAGAGAATTATATGTCTATGTTGTGATTTGCACTTCTTGAAGTCTTCTTTTGTCTTGTTTCAATTGAGTATGATTTCGAGTTTTTATTACTTTTTTTGTTGGCATACTTAAAAGATTTGTAAAAGTATAACCTACTTTTACCATGTCTTGTCTTTATAAGTTTACTAGCCTTATATGCACGCGATGCGTGCGAAATCATTGTTGGAATTTAATTAATTGCATAATTACATCTAGTATTAATTTTTAGAAAAATTATTTACTAAGTTTATCTAAAGAAAAACATATTCATAATGTAACAATATAATTACAAAGATAGTAAATGAAATCTCTAGTGTTTTAACTACGTAATTTGTCTTGATGGTGCTTGGTTAACCACATGCACTGCTCAGCTCAGTCCACCCGCATCACGCAGCTAACCGTATAAGAATGATGTGGATTGAACTCTTGCATCGGTGGAGGTATAATCCAAGAGAAAGCTTTGTTTCCAAGTTTTGAAAATATCATTTCAATATATAATAGAGATATAGGCACGTAATACATTTGTTAATAGCCAATTTTTCACAAATTGGTTGCATTTAAACACGAACTTTAACTATTAGAGCCCAAGACATTCTCCCTCTCTTTTCCAACAAACTGGATGTACATCAAAGCAATAAGAACTTGCATCAAACCAAGCAACCATGTGGCATCTAATTCATGATCCATCATACTACTAAATCGCATTTGATAAATAATTGTACCATCTAGTAGAGTAGTAGTACATTGACAACTATATATGCTTCTAAGTTCTACCAAATCCCATATGATAAATCCCATACCTCCTCTTTCACACCTAGGGGTGTGCACAAACCGGTCCGGACCGGAATTTGGACCGGACCGGACCGGAGATTCCGGTCCGGTCCCCGGTCCGCCGAAAATCAGGATTCCGGTCCACCGGTCCGGTCCGGTCCAAACCCGGAAAATTCCGATCCGGACCGGTTGGACCGGAATTTCTATTATTTTAGTAAAAAAAAAATTTAATATGTTAAAAAAAATTAAATGGTAGAAAGTTAGAAACTTAAAAACCTACTATTTATTCTTTTAGGATTATTGACATTAAAATTATTAATTTTTAATGTTTGTAATTTATAAATATATTTAAATAAAATAAAAAAGATTTTTTAAAAAAAAAAAAAAAATTCCGGTCCCCGGATTCCGGTCCACCAGTCCAGCCGGTTTCGGTCCTGTCCTGGACTGGTGCATACCCCTATTCACACCTGCTTTCTCACACTTGCCCTCTCTTAAATCGTCTGCCCTCCTGTCTAATGCCACCACACTCCAAGCTATCAAGATCTTCCTAAAACATGCCACCGCCGACCACTAATCCTCCATTAACTGTTACTCACCCCTCCAACTCTCTTTCTCTCTCCTCCCAACCCAACCCAACCCATTTTCTCTTCGCTCCACCACCACCACCACCACCACCACCAACACCGGCGCTCCTCCCTCTCTCTTCGCTCAAACCACTCAACGCCAACCTAATATCTGTCTCTTAACCCAACCTAACCCAACCACGACAACCACATTCCCCCACCAGAAAAAAAAACCCCACTATGAAAACCCCAATTCCCATCCCTCCAAAACCCGAAAGATGTGAAACTCTCAAACCCAATTATCATCAATTGTTTTTTGTCAGCAAAAATGTAATTCAATTATGCGAGATGTTTTACAGGTAATTGCAATGACGCGTTTTATTTTTGCTTAGAGTTTGAAGATTTTTTGGAGAATCAATTCTTAAATTTTTTTTCTTATTTTATTGTCGTTTTTTTTTTTGGAGAGTTTAGACATGATAATAAAAGGGAAGAAGAAATTTCATATAACAAAATTTGCTTCACTAATTAAGAATGTCTTGATGCAAATTTAATTGGAGTTTAAGTTTTGAAACTTAAGTATTGTAAGTAGTAACATTGAGTTTACATTGTTATTTTGGTTTATTCCTTGTTGTAAGAACATACCTTTTTTTTCTCTTCAGTGAAACTGCAACTGCTTGCTTTGCTTGCTGCTCTTCAAGGTCAATGGTGGTTCAGTTATTCTTGGCTCCATAATTGAAATCACAAAAAAAAATTGACGTTATATTTGTACATAGAATATGGGGAAAAAAATTTACTTATGATTTATAATTACCTAATGTTGATTTTCAGTTTTAAATTGCGATGAAGCAATGGAAGAGGATGAATAGAGTATCTCGAGGGATTGAAGATTTTGGAAGAGGAAGAAGATGGAGAAAAAAAACTGTCATTTAGTGTTGTCGTGTATTGTTCCTGTCTGTGTTTGTGTGGGTTTTTCTTTTTATATTTTTGCTTACTGTATTGGTTAACTGCTTGTAGTGGCAGTTTTTTTAGTATAACGTAGTGCTTTTTCTTTTTTAAATTTACTGTTGGTTGGAGTTGTAATATTTGTGGGGGGTTGGGGGTATTTAAGTAATTAAGGGTGGACACTAAGACTCAGGAGTTGACATATATAATAGAGATAACTATTAGACACTAGTAGATAATGAATAAGTAAAAGGAGAAAAAAATTAGGTAAGTTAGAGAAGCTGCCATGAGTAAATTGCTTTCGTACTATAATTCTAGGTTGTCATGCTAATTTTCTTTTTTAATGACATGATCAAGTAAGAATTTCATTAATCAGAAATTTTGTACAGAATACTAGTACATCATCAGAAGTTGATAGGTTTACGATAAAACTACTTGGCACTGGACATACAAGAAAACATCCAGAAACAAAAAAAAAAAAACACTCAAAACTACAACTATTGAACCAATCTTTGTCTTGGAGACTGACATTCTTCGGCATAGCAGCTTGGATTCTAGCTTTGATAGTGTCAGTTAGAGCTCTTGCAAAAGATTTAGGCCTCTTTTAATGCTAATTTTAGGTTCCTAAATTTGGACATCGACTACTTAGTGTATGGTGGAGATTAGATGCGAGACTTTTAGTTGGACTTTTGTGATATGATTGAGATATGTGATTGTGATGGTAGAATTTGTCATTGCTTAGACTAAGGTGTGCGCGAATACTTTGTTGTATGCAACTAGTATTCATGCTTGTAAGATGGGTTTTGTTAAAATAAGGCAATTTGAGCTTTAGGACGTAATTGTCTAGTTTGTATGGTTTGCTTAGTTTATCATCTACATTCTGGATCAAGAAACATTCATGCTTCATCATGATTTAAATTTATGGGTTATGAGTGATACGAGGTTATAGTACAGAGTAAGAACACTTACAATCCTCTTAAAAAAAAGAGCACTTACAATAAGAAGAAACACAATTTAAACGATTTTTTTCAAGGAAAGATGAAGGGGACTCACTTGAGGGGGGATAAGGGGACATCCTCAAATGAGTCCCATGAGGTTTGATCCCTAGACCTCAGGGATATGAGGTGGAAAGCGATGCCACTACTCCACTACATCAACCTCAATTTAAACGATATGTTAACATTCTTTCATGATCAACCAGTTCCAACTATGTTTTCAAAAGTTAGTCCTCTTAGTATGTATAAACTAACTTCCTGACACTAATACACTATCCTAGAAAATTGAAGATACTGAATCCACTTAATAGAAGGGCCCCCTTAATATACTTCCATACAATAAATACCTCTAGCATAATATAAGAATATTAGGCAACATTCTCATCTTATATGATCTGATTATAGCCCAACATCTTTTAATTTTTAGTTTTTATATCCTTTTGGTTGCAAAGGTTTTTGTCTCCTATTGGTATTAAAAATCTTTCAACAAATTGAGATCATTTGTATTGAACCAGATTTACTCCAACATGACATCAACATGCCTACTATACATTATTACCTACTCTAGATTTCTCTAATCTTACGTTCTTTAGCGTAGCTAAAGTATTGCAAGAGTCAAGACTTTGGTAGTATCTTTATAATAATCTTCACATGATTGCAAATATGCTCTTATTATTCTTATTTTATATCTCGTTCATTTGCCAACTTTTAGCTATAAAGAACATTTCCTTTAACTTGCTCTTTTTGTTTGAGAGATTTCAATTATTTGCGAACTAAGCCAAATCAAGCACTTGGGTCATGTTTATATTATGCGCGGGAAAAATGGCTCTGTTGGGCCTTGGGCCGTGGTCATTTTAGGTTCACGACCCAAGGGCGCAGCTGTGCCGCGAAGCTTATGGTGTGTATTATAGTCACAAGTCATAACTACCTTTTGGATGTTGTAAGCATGAATTGGTTTGGATTGGTCCCAAGTCCTTACTCCTATGATAGATATATG
Organism: Beta lomatogona; assembly: GCA_947646795.1. Lineage (NCBI taxonomy): Eukaryota > Viridiplantae > Streptophyta > Magnoliopsida > Caryophyllales > Amaranthaceae > Beta > Beta lomatogona. The sequence continues at coordinate 756,495 of CANSNZ010001286.1, forward strand.
TAAACTTAAGTTTTTCTTTTTCTTACAAGTTACAATTAACATAAGTATTACCTCCATTCCTTTTTAATAGTTACACTTATACTTTTCACGTATACCGTTGTACTACTTTGAGCCTTTATATCTCTAATTTTGTATTTATAAAAAATTTAGAAAGTCGATATTCTAAAAGTACATATCGAGACGAATCAAACAAGACCCCACATGACTATATTTTCTCTTGATCATAAATCACAAATGATAGTCAAAGGGAAATTTGTGATTACTGTCAAAACTAAAAGTGTAATTATTAGAAAGGAACGGAGGTAATACATAATAACAAAAAGTTACAAGCCAGTGGTAGTGTTACCTTATTACATTGACATAATTATTTATAAGACATAGCGGTTTGAATTGGATTTTATTAAACTAAGTCGAAATCCTTTCTACTTCCTAAAATGAATGGATGATTCATTTTTTTTAATTCATGGTTACAAATGCATGAAGAGGGAGAATAGTGGGGTTTTTGGGAATTTTTTTCTTCCACTAGCTTAGATTTCATCATGTTAAGACAGAAGATGGATAAACAAAAAAATAGAGAGAATCCTAATACCATAAGGTATTGAAAAAACAATACTCCATATTTGACAAAATCAAGATTGTGCGTTTAAATCAACGACAAGCATCAATCCCATATCATCCCATTAAAACTAAAAAAAATTCTTTCTATAGAAATTAAAACTATATCCAAGATCGAACACCCGTCTTTTCGCTGTTCCATCGCTAATAGCCTGATCTTTAGTACCACAACCAAATGCATTGTGGGGATTGAAGGTGGGATTGGGAGTTGTAATTTTAGTTACATCTAATGTCTTATTTGTCTGGATTACGTCGCTAATTGTGTATTTTCCTTACCTTATCATTTTCCCCCAATGTGTTTACTCAATCCCACCATCAATCCCCACGATGTTGTTTTGGCTCAACATTTCCCCCAAAAATTGTAACGGGTCATTATATAAGAACCTTTAATTTATTTATGTGTTTAAGTCACTAATTTATTTATAAATCACCATTATTTGTGTGTAGGTTGTACCTGATAGTGGGCAGATTGACCCACTATGGACAAGTGTTTGTCATCCCTTGGTAGGTATTAGGAGGATGAGTATTGTAATAGACTAAAAATACAATTTTGCCATTGATGGATGGGAAGGAGGGGGTTAATGGTAATATTAATTATTTTCAGTCTATTTGTCACATCTCCCCAGCAAAACAATGCCACTAATTAACTTCATGAATCCCCCATCACAAAATCCTAATCCTTGCTATCTAATTTCCAAATTCCTATTAACTCACAGTAAAAGTTTCATCACATAATTGTTTTTGTTGTTGCTGTTGCTGCTGGTGGTGTTGGTAAATTTGGGATATTATTTGTGTTGGCCTTTTCCAATAGAAGGGTTTTGATATGATTTCTTCCCATTCTATACCAACTACTTGGTGCTTCTGTGTTGGAAAAAATAAGAGAACTGGAAGCAAGAGCAATATATGATAGGAAACGCAATATACTGAATACATTAATAAATTGAAGTACATCAAACTCTTTAAATAGCCTAATAGTAAAATAAATAAAGCTTGAATATTGCTAACTAATTCTTAACTTCAAGGCTCCACCAACAAATATGACCCACTAATAATAAACACTAAGCACACCTGACTAAATAGACTCCCTATTTTACTGAGACTAAAAACCACTAACAACAATAGATGAGATAATTTAGGAAACCCACACCCACTACTTTGAAGTTCAACACTCAACATTCTGCTCTGCAGTCTAGGTGAAATTGGAGGATACTTAAAATTCATTTCAAGTAAGAATAGTGGTAATGAAAGTTATTTCAATTGAGTAGACAACTGATATTTTTGTTTCCACTACCACTTTCTTCTTTGATCATCCCTAATAATGGAGTATAAAACTATTTATGACGCTTCAACTATCATCTTAAACTTTTGGTTGAGTTGGTGCTCTGATAGTATTAAAGTCCTAATCTCACCCATCTCTCATCTAGTCAAATCTAAGTGGAATATTTAGCGCTGGGTATGATCTTTTGGTCGAATTAGTCCTCTGACAATCTCGTCCAACCGCTCCAACCTCGTCCAACCGCTCCAACCTCGTCCCTTCCAACTCCTCTCACCAGTCATGAGTCACCACCACTAGTCCACTACGACAGAAATTGTGCACTGAGTAATATTTTTTATTTGTTTCAGTTAACACAAAGTGAAGGAGGTAATATTGAAATTTGTCAAGATGTGAAGATGGATTTTTGCGGGAATAATGGCGTTTGTCTGCATTTCAGAAGGAACTAGGAAGAAGGAAAGTGTTATGTTTCCTTTTTTCTTTTTCCTCTTCGCTTAAAAAGACTGTGATTTGTGGACTGATGTTTCATCATAGATTTAAAACAAAATTTGAGATCACTCAAACTATATGTGGTAGAATTTTCTTGGAACTCTATTAGATGGATCCAAATTCCAAACCGCGTAGCATAACAGACAACAGTCCGTACTTATATTGCACCGTTTATTTGCCATGCGTTCAAGGACTTATAGTTATACTTATAGACTTTTATAGTTAGCCCCCAAATTTAACTTTTTTGGTTTTAACTAAGGCAGTAATCTTAGTACAATGGACCATTTAAATTTACTAAAAAGAAATTGTAATAGTATCTCAAAAATCATAGTGAACAGGTTAGCGCTAGCGGTTACATCACGTGGCAATGTAAGTATGCACTATGCAACCTTCTCATGAACTGTAGATATAGATAAATTTGAATATTTTGATTACATAAAAAATATACTTCCTCCGTAACAAAATAGATGTTACATTTTGAAAAATGCACTACATTTGACCATGTATTTTTTAGTTTTAGATAAAATCAACCGTCACTATATGATATGTTGTTGGATTCATCTCAATGTATACTTTCATAATATTAGCTTCTTATAATTTTTACTAATACACAATTAAAGTTATTAATGGTCAAAGTACTATATCGACAAGCATAAAAGTCAAATTGTAACATTCATTTATTTTGTTACGGAGGAAGTAGTAAAATTTTTCTACTGGTTGATAGGTTTTAATTGGTTGTGCACGTACAAATATATTGCAAGGCTATTGATTACTCTAATTAACTTACTAGCCAACTTTAATTTCTTCTCCTTCCACTGCATCTATGTGCTGATTAGCAGCAGCGGTCACCATTCTGGGCACGACAGTGTCACAGTGGGCACACCACTCACTCTCAATTCAATTCATGCACACTCTCTCCTCCCTAAGTTTGTAAGATACACCATTTGCACACGCTTTTAACTTTTCAAAACGACACCACTAAGTGCTTTCTCATATTTAAAATTTCCTCTTTTTCTTTATTAAATTCATATTTCATTCCATTATATGGCCTATAAATACAGGTGACATAGTGCTTCTGTTGGTTGCCTTCCACTTCTCATGCCCGTCTTCTCAAAAAAAAAAATTCTGCTAAAAAAATATCGAGAAGCAGCAAAGTAAAGGCCAAAACGATCAAAATCGAGTCTAATATTGTCATTTCATCTCGAAATAGTGATAATATGGGTTGGTTTAGCCAAGCAGGCCAATATTTAACGTCTTTGTTTAAGAGATTAAAGGATAATATTATCAACTTTGCCCTTGAGGCCAAAAAATTAGGAAAAGATGATCCTAGAAGGATTTTCCATGCCTTGAAAGTTGGCTTTGCAATCACAGTTGTTTCCTTGTTTTATTATTTCCAACCTCTCTATGATGGTTTTGGTGTCTCCGCTATGTGGGCTGTTATAACTGTCGTAGTTGTTTTCGAGTTTACCGTAGGTAAGTAAATATTACTCATACATACTTTGTGACTTAATCAGTTAAACGTTATACCTACTTTAATCAAATTAATACTAATAATATGTACTTTGATTAATATGTATGATTGAGAGATTATACCATTCAATTTCTTAACATAATTTATTTACATTACACGTAACTTTTTTTGTTCACGTAGTTGATCTGGTCTTTTTGTGATTAATATTTTGACATTATCAAGTTATCACTGTTGATGATGCAAATATTTTGTGTGGCATGCAGGAGCAACGTTAGGGAAGGGTTTAAATAGGATGATCTCGACGTGTGTAGCAGGGTTTCTAGGAGTGTTAGCCCATTACTTGGCAGATCTATCGGGGGATATAGGGGAGCCCATTTTACTTGCTCTCTTTGGCTTTATAGTAGGTAAATATATACTACTATTACCATTTACCACAAAAGTTAAAAGTATAGAAATAAGAACTACAATTATGATCACAATCTAAACATTAAAATTTTTGGGTGCAGCTGTTATAATGACATTCATGAGGTTCTTTCCAAAGTTGAAGGCAAGATATGACTATGGACTTATGATCTTCATCTTAACCTTTTCTTTGGTGGCCGTATCTGGGTACCGAGATGATGAGGTGATAAAAATAGCGCAACAAAGACTGTCAACGATCATCATAGGAAGTTGCATCGCCATGCTTATTTGCATACTCATTTCCCCTGTTTGGACGGGAACTGAATTGCACAATCTCATTGCTTCTAATATTGAAAAGCTTGGCAACTTCTTAGAAGGTAAATTACCTTTAAGCTTTTTTTTTTTCCTACTCACGTATTTCCATTAATTACTTTAAGTGGTTGTAGCTATCATCGGATAATAATAACAAATTATTATGTATTGATGGTTGACACAGTTCGATCATCTATTAGTTACATAAAATATATAAAACCTCAACAAGATAAGTAAAAAGATACCAAGTATTGAGATAAATGGTAAATTTGCACATCTTCTACTCTACTTCTAATGTTTTTTTTGTTTAACCAATATATATGCTAGATGCTTATAGCTGACAAAAGTCCGCTTGTAAAATTATAACCAACATTAGTGCAATAAGCTAAGCATATCACTTTTGAGATAGATCAGTATATAATAGTTAATTTTTAACTCATCAATCTTCAAATGCGCGAAAACCCACAGGATTTGGAAGTGAATACTTGGAAACAAACCGAGAAAAGGCAAAGGAAGAGAAGTCATTCCTTCAACAATACAAAAGTGTTCTGGGTACAAAAAGCACTGAAGAGACCATGGTAATTAAGCTCATAATCTTTTTCTTTTCATTTACAGAAGTTTAATTAAGTGTGGATGCCATCTAACATAGTTGGTGAAGCCGTGAAGTCTTATGGGGTAGTACACGAAACCTGGGATCGAATCCCATCTACACCACTGTGCTTAGTCGCTCATTTACACACATAAAAAAGAAGTTTAATTAAGTTCAATTATTGATATATGCGATCATGTTATAGGCAAACTTTGCATCATGGGAGCCTAGCCATGGCAAGATCAAGTTTCGTCATCCATGGAAACAATACCTGAAGATTGGATCCCTAACTAGACATTGCGCCTACAGGGTTGATGCTCTCAAAAATTGCCTTCATTCCGACATTCAACAAGTATGCAACTTATTTATTTCCTCCATTATTTAACTACATGCACCATTTTCATCAATGATAATGATCTCAAATTGCTAAATGACATTTTTAATCATTTATTCTATACCCTACAATTAACGTTGATATTTTGAAAAAATAGATGGAAATGGATCTAACTTATATAGTTTTATATATAACTTTTTACCTAAAAATTCAAATATTGCATGTATTATTAAAACCGATGAAGTATTTTCGAAACCCAAAAAACTCTTGCAATTTTAACGACAAAGCTAGCGTAGCTAACACGTATTCAATAATATGTATATATCACTACCAGGTAACACCAGAATCTCAAGAGAAGATGAAAAAAGCATGCAAAAGATTGAGCAGCGAATTAGGCAAAGTATTGAAAGAAGTAGGTTCAGGGATGAAGAAGATGAAGAAGACATTAACAGTAAAAGAACACTTAACTCAAACAAAATCAGCAGCTCAGGAGTTAAAAGCCTTGCTTGAAGACAGAAGTTTATGGGAAAATTTTAATCTCTTAAATGCTTTACCAGCATTAACTGTTGCTTCAATACTTATTGATATTGTAGATTGTGTAGAAAATATATTAGAGGCAGTACATGAATTGGCCTCCATGGCAGATTTTAAGTACATGGATAGTGCAGTAGTCCCAGAAAAAGAGCTCTCTGAGATTATTGTTGTTGGAGATGTCACTGATGATAAGAATAATGTCGCAGAAAAAGGGTCTTCATCAGCAGAATCTGAAAGAAAGATTTCCCTATAAATATTATATAGGTGTAGCTGTGTAAGTGTAACACTGTTACTTCTAATTAAGTTATCAGTATTGATGGAGAGCTATAAAAGTATAAATACCTCATCATTATTAACTCTTAATAATATTCAATTTGTTCTTTATGATATAAATCATATGCACGTAAAGATTTCTCATAAGTGAAATTAGTTTAGTTGTTAATCTCTACTTCTATACAATAGTTACAATGACTCAGAAGTATAAGCAACATAGCTATTTACGTCTATAAAGCGAGCAATTGTTCACTTATTTTTTTGGTTTCAATAATTTGAATTTCACATAAAATTATAAGAAAGTCGTATCTTGAAAATATATATATTTACATGATCTATCAAGATCTAACCCATGTGGTTATAATTTCTCTTACATATAAAATCTTGAAAAAATGATGCTTAAAGTAGACTACGTGAATAATGTAAACATCACACTATTGCCACTAAAAAGGAAGAGAGAATGTGATAAATGTCAAGGTATTAGCTAAGAGTTCTCCAAGTTCTTATCTAAAAAGACTCCAACTTCCTTCATGTTAAACGTTATGATGCCTTAAGAACCACCCAACGTGACTTTTTCCCTCCACGTTTGGGAGCATATGGGGTCAGTTCATATATGCATGTTTGGGAGTAATATACAATTAAACTCCCTTTCAAACAATTTCGCCTCTCTATTTAATAATATGTACTATATCTATCCTAAGAAATGTAAAAATATATGTTCTTTGTCTTTGCTTGTGGACTGCCTAATCTATTGTTAGTGAAACACGTAAATATATATGAGTGTGAATATACAATCATTTCTCATTTTCTTTCTTTACTTGGTTGTCAATAATGACTATCAAGTAGCCTTTATGGTCTTGCATAATTAGTTATCCTCTTACTTCTTCCTAAGATATATACATGCATGCTTCTCAAATCTAAAATGAAATAAAAATTAAGATCACTCTATCTATTATTAGAACTCCTCAACAAATATGATAAAAGCAATAGGCAATAATAGCAGGTAAAGCACTCTTGTTAAAATGTTCGAAAGGGGAGTAGGGAAATTAATGTGTTCCGCCATTTTTCCAAATCTCATTGGGTGGAATCAAACATTAACTTAACGGAAACTAAGTTTCAACATTTATGTATTTGTTGTAATGAAGGGAGGACCTTTCCCTATGCTACTTAACTCTAGATTTGTAACTTGCTATTAGTATTTTAATATATTGCCCCCTTTAACCAAAAAAAGAAATAATAACAGGTAAAGAAGGCCATGGGCTGGGTTCGAGCTTGTCCCGATCAATTGGTCAGGTCCGACCACAGTGCATCAGTTATTTAAGACCATGCTAGGGCGAGCCCGACCAGGTGAAAACCATGGGTCGGGCTTAGCATGGTTACATGCAGTAACATGTTGTCGTGTGTAGACTGTAGATCGATGGTAGAATATCCATGAAAAACAAAAACGACAAACTTCCATGTCTTGAATATTTTTTTTTTTCAAAGGAGTCCACTAAAGGTTCCTACTAGACCACATATCAACGACCCTAATTCACTTATCAATATAAAGTGACTTATACCTACTTATCGTTGCTTTTGCCTTTTGAGTTTTAAATTCTACAAAAAATAGAAAGAAGTAATCAAATGTTTTTTGGGACTACAATGTCAGATAGTCCTCCTCCTCCATCTTTTTAGTGGGTTGATATACATATATACAATGCTTATTTAAGTCAACATGGGATCAAGACTATCTTTTTTGTTTGACGTAGATTGTGGACCACAAATACCAACAAAACTATTATCTCGAAGATGAGGAGTGTATTTAGCAAGAAAGAAAATAAAGTAATTGATCAATTGTTACGCAGTTGTATTTTTTGTATAAGGTAAGAAAAAAAAGGTTAGGAGGCCTTCGCACGAGGAACTCTTACCTTATCGATTCTAAGGATATTATGGAGAGCGAGAAGAAGCACAATCTACTATAGAGAAATGACTATCTACTAAATGGCCCAACATTAATTATCCCGTCCATTGCGCTTGTTTCTTCGGGAAAATATGACGTATATCTCATGATCGAAAATCTTTGAGAAGGTAGTGGATGTCTCGAATGATGTTGGAGATCTCGCTGGGGGGACCAGGATGCCTTTTTGCGTTGATGACCATAAGATTATCGCCTCGATGAAGATGTGGTGAATATGATTTTGGAGGGCTAGGAGAATACCCCGATGAAGAGTTGTAGCTTCGGCAATGAAGCCGAGGAGGAGTCGAATTTAATTGTTGAGGCTGTGAGGGTTGAGTTTGAAAGATTGTGGAAGGTGAGGCTCCCAGGCGACGAGGATGGAGTTGTTGTAGACTTTATGAGAATATTGTATACACGATTTCACATACAAAACTATTTTATAATGTTCATTTCTTTTTGTAGTGTTTGCACATTTGAATGTTTATCATGTGGCTAATTTGTTCATTTGGATGGCTATAATAAGCAAATGAGGAAGAAAAAAAAATATTATATGTACAATGCACATAACAGGATATATGATTTAAAAATTTATTCAAAAGATGAGACAAGCTATGTCCCTATCATGTCTTGCACATCTGAATAAACCTTTGTGCCCTTATTTCGAAGGTGGAACGCATCCTCTATTTTAGAATCATTGCTCTCATCCCTACCTATGTCCCCTAATTGATATGGGATGAAAAGTGATAAATCATTTAGATGCTACAATTGCATCTAACATATAATTATATAATCACAATAATGTTTATGTTTTGGTATATAGTTATGCTTTTTTATATAGTATTGTTTGTGATCTCTCTCTTATTTTGCTACTTCAGTAGAAATACTATATACAAGAATAATATTATATGCCAAAACATAATCACTACATAATTATGTGTTACAACTTACACGTAATTGTGGCATCTAATTGTCAGACATTCATCAATATCAGAGCTCGTAATGAGCAAACCCTTTCCACCTATTCATAATCTTGAATTCCTTGCTCGTAATATAACACCCCGACTATTCTCTATTTTCCAAAATACATTTTCAATATAAAACTTAGAGACTCATCAAAGCATTATCGCCAGTGTGATAACGTATCGGCTTATTCAGAATTTTGCAGCACAAATAATAATAATAAATAACTTTGAAAATAAAACTTAATCAACCAAAAGTCAACTTCAAAAGTCAAACCAACAATAAGTCAAAAGTCAAACTATAATAATAATAAAGTCAACACAAGCTCTCCAACTTTCCGAGCCCATGATGCATCATCTTCAAGCCTGTAATCGACGATGCTTTATTGATCCCGAGAGACTGCTCACCAAATGGGTCATCACAAGATCAATAAGACATAGCCATGATCAACACATACACACAAAGCACGCAAAGCTGAGTACAACATAGTAAATAAATATAAAACCTAATATGATACTAATAAACATTAAGCAAGGATAAATAATAGGAAAAAATAATAGGAACAGTCCCAACTATGGGCGTTCTGCCATTTTCAATCCCAACTAAAGATTATTTCTGAGCAGTCCCAACTTTGGGATATGTTTTAGAAAAACGGTTCAGATTGATCGGTTATCTATTCAATAGGTAAAAAATTTTTAATTGATTTTCCTTCTTCCTTCTTTTCTCTCTCCCCCGTCCTTTGCCACCCTTTTCCCTCCCCTCCCTTACCTCCCCTCCCTTACCACCCTCCTCCTCTTCCCTTTTGCCTGCCACCTTCCTCCTCTTCTTTGCCACCCCTTCATACTATTCATCTTCTCCATCTCTCGAAACTCTGGAATTCCATTCTTTTCACAAGAAGACAATAGCTCCACCCTTCTCCTAGAATTTGTGTGTGAGGTAGAGGAAGTTCTTTGCTCTTAAAGAGATTTGGGAAGAAATCCGGTCAAAACCCACCATAATTCTCCCCAAACCCACCATAATTCTCCCCAAACCCACCCAAATAACCACCCAATTGATCACAGATTACCTTACAAATAACATAAAATGCCCTACAACAAGCATCACCCGAGCTAAACCCAAATACCCAAAAAAGAACCCATCAAATACATTATGTCTCATCTTTGGTAAGATTTAAGTTCACATTGAAACAAGAAAGAAAAAAAATTCTATATTCGAGAGATTTTGCTACATTTTCGGGTGATAGTTTTGTTGTCTTTTTCTTTTTCAATCCGGGTTTTTGCAAAAATATACTTCCTTCGTTTCTTTTTACTTGCATCACTTTCCTTTTAGGGAAATGTCACAATACTTGCAACCAAACCCAAAATGGAAACTATCATGTAACAAAATGACATATTTACCCTTACTTAATTAACTAATCCTAACATTTAATCACCCTCCTCCTTAGTTCCCACTCTCTCTCCTCACCCCTCAAACCCTTCTAACCCCAACCACCACCATCACCACCACCGCTTACCAGCAGCCCTACCACTACCCCACTTTTTCGGCGGCATTCCGTGTCCTTTTTTCGGCTCTGTACATTCCGGCAACATCCACCTTTTGCTTTCTCAAGCTAAAATAAGATTGATGGTAAGCATTCATGGTCGAACCAGACCATTAAAGCTCCAGATCTGGAACCTTCATGGTCAAATTCGACCATCTAAGCTACATAAGTGGTCGAAAAAAATCTTCATTACTGGTAGTTTTTCTCTCTCGCTCTCCTCCTTCCACTCCCACTGTCCGGTCGCTGACAGTATAGCTACAAACTGATTTCTCTGAAATTCTTCCATGATTTCTTTCGTCCTGTTCGAAGATGAACTGTAAATGTTTTCTCTCTTTTTCTTTGGGATTTTTATTTTAATTATATTGAAAACTGTAATTTTTTTGGATTTTGATTTTCATTATATTGAAAAATGTAATTTGGTGCGTGGTGGTTGTCGGTGTTGTGGTCGGGTGATGGTGGTGCGTGATTAGGGCGAGTGTAGGTGGTGGCGGCACCCAGCAGTGGGTGTGGGTGTAGGTAGGCAATGGAGGTAAGTCAAGAAACAAAAATATAATGAGTGGAGGTGGTGGTGGAGGTGGTGGTGGTGGTGGAGGTGGTGTGTTGGTGAGGTGGAGATGGTGGCGAGTGTCTCTTTATTCTGGAGATATGGTGGTGGTTTGTTTATCAGTGGGGATGAGTTTAAAGGTTTACATGTGTTATTAATTTTGGTTAATGGATGAGTCACATGTCTCTTTTACCTTCTCTCTCTAGTTTCTTAAATACCGTGCAAACCCTTTGGTTGCAAGTATAAAGAAACGGAGGAAGTATATATGATCCAAAAATAGCCACTTTTTTTGCTTCTGTTCCAAAAATTTGTACCCACATTTTGTTTGTAATTTCAAGTTTCCATTTTTACATTTTGTTAATGGATAATTTCTTTGTTATTGATAATTGTTTAATTTTCCAGCTCATGAACTAAATCATCAAAATCTTTAACATTTTTAGTTATGAATTTCTACTGTCTTTAATCTAAATACCAAAATTGTGTTCACTTGATGGTTCTTCATCTTGTGGATATTTCACAGTGAGATCGAGATTTTGATGAGGATGGTTTTTCTAGTGAGGATGCTGGCTTTAGTGTTGACTATTTTGTTCGGGTTTTTTCTGGGTTGAGCTTGATCGAGGAATTGGTGTTGGATGTTTGCAGGAATGTTAGAGAGAGTTGGGTGTGTTTGGAAGCTTTGGCTTCAAGATGTCCGAATTTGAGGAAGATGAAAATGGGGTTGAAGGTGGGGAAGAGATTGGAGTTTAAAGAGAGAAAGAAAGGCAAGTAAGAAAAAAGATTGAAGACAGAAAGAGTGAGATGAGAGGAGATGAAAATCGTGGGTGTTGAAGAAGCAATGAGAATGTGTGAGGGAGGTTCTTATGGCGGATATTAGCAGAGAGAGAGTGGAGGAGGTTGTGGTGATGGTAGTGTAAGCGTCGGTCAACCCACAGCTGGACATCAACAAGGCAGCATCAACTAGATAGATTAGACAGGAGAGAAATTATGGCCAAAACCCACCACATGAGAGGGAAAAGGGAAGGTGTGGGAAAAAAAAATTCATTTTACCTATTCTAGCAGGTCAATGACCTGTTGGGACCAATTATGTAAAAAATGATGCACAGTTGGGACTGTTCAGGACTAATCCTTAGTTGAGACTGAAAATGGCAGAACGCCCATAGTTGGGATTGTTGCTATCAATTTTTTCTAAATAATAATATAATAACATCGCAGACTACTTTAGTGAACTAAACTCCACAACTAATAAATTAATTAATTTAGATGGAATAGGCAATGGAAAGAGTTGTCCAAACCAAACCAGTCTTCAATTTAGAAGACGAAGTACGGGCAAGACTTTGTATTCCCACGACATATGATAACGAAGAACCTTTTAAATAAAAATAGGACACGGTGTTCAATCCGGTCCCAAGAAAAAGTCATGGGCTACCACCATGTACCCCAACTCATACTAGTCCAACACTTCAGACGTGCACAAGTCTAAAGCTATTGCTATTCACTTTCCACGTTTAAGTGATTAATAAATTATTTACTTGTTATGACTCACAAAGTAAAGTAGACAATATAATCATCAAAGATACACAAACTTTCATTTTTATCTTAGAATTAGATAAGGTGATCATCAACTTAACAATCGAAGAATAATTCCAATATTAAATCCATAACCTTTATTTATTTGTTGATCTAAGTCAACAACCAACCAACCTTTCATAGGTGAATAACCAACTTACCAAATAAGGCCATCGGTCCTCATAAAGTAATTAAATAATCCAAAGGGAACAACATGATCCAAATCAATGATCCAATACCAACATAAATATTAATCCCTCATATGAATTAATAAAATAAAGTTCTCAATCCCATATGCTTGCATCAATCATCCATACAAAAATAATATCATCATCATAACCAACATGTTTCATAGAACGGCATAAAACATATAAATTCAATCCGAATTTAAATCACATATGAACTATAAATAGTTCCCAATGCATGATACTACATAAATCCCATCTTTAGGACATGATACTAATCCAACCCACACATAGGTATGTACGTAACTTGTGTAGACAAAGTTCGATGCCACTTTAACAAGCTTAAAAGTCGCCAAAAGAGAATTCTCCGCCTAACAATAATCAACATAACCACAAATAATCAATACTCTATAAATTTCCAGGATTATTAAAATACTTTAAACCCTCTTTAAAAGTGTTTAAAAACCTTTCCCATTATTAATACTCCCTAGTATAGTACTACTCCCTCCGTTCCAGAATAGTCTGAACACTTTCCTTTTATGATTGTCCCAAATTAATTTGAACACTTTCATTTCTGGCATGGTCCCACTAGTACTGCTACCTCCGTCCCAGAATAGTCTGAACACTTTTATGTTTGTCCCAAATTAGTTTGAACACTTATTTTTTTTGGCATGGTCCCACCATTAATATATTATTTCTTTTACACATCTTTGGCCCACACTCTACCTTTTATCATTAAAAAGTTACCCAACTTTCTCTTTCCTCTAGTAAAAAATACCCCACCAACTCCTATCACATCTACTTTTTAAATAAAATAACATTTGATAACCACACTACGACCTATCACTTTAAACTACGTGTCTCAACAAGTGTTCAGATCTTTCTGGGACGAAGGAAGTATATCATTTCTTTTACACTCATTTGGCCCACACTCGATCTACCTTTATCAATAAAAAGTTACTCAACTTTATCTCTCCTCCAATAAAAAATACCCCACCAACTCCTATCACATCCAGCTTTTTTATAAAATAACATTTGATAACCACACAACAACTTATCACCTTAAACTACATGTCTCAACAAGTGTTCAGATCTTTTGGGGACGGAGGGAGTACTATACTAGTCATTAAAAACCCTTAGCTTTAAAACTCATACTTTGATCATAAAAACTCCTTCATAAGCATACTAATAGAAATTCTAGCAACTTATAATGTATTAAAACCCTTTTAAAACATACTTGAACATAATTAAAACCATAAGAGTACTCAATTTCATAAACTATAATATACTACAATGATTTTTCAACTCATAAAACCTAAAAAATCCATACTTTGATACTCAAAACCCTAGTTTAAACATAACTATTAAATCTAAAATTTTAATCACTTCACTATATAATTCACATAATCTAAAATTATAATTAAATCATCGAACTATAATTTTAAACATGAAAACATTAAATTCATCCTTAAAAATATAAACTTTGCATTAAATAAAACTAGAGGAGGAAGAAAATAACCAAAGAAGAGGAAGGAGGAAAAAACACGGCAGTCAAAAGGAGGGGGGACATCGACGCGACGGTCGATGGCGGGGCTGGCGGCGTCGGTGGTTCGGCGACGGGACGAAGGAGGTGTCGAGAGAAGAAAAAGAAAAACGGGAGAGAGAGAGAAAAAGAGAAAAGGGAGGTCGAAAGAAAAGAGGAGAAGAAAGAGAGAAAATAGAGTGTGGGAAATTTTTGGGGTTTTTGGGTTTTATATAGTTAACCCTTTTTGGGCTTAGGAACTTGTGTTTGGGCTTAAATAATAATTAATGGTTGGGTGATTTGCATAGTTGGGTTCATCTAACTCAATTTAAAATTCTTTTTACTAAACCAAAAGGTGGTTTAAGCCATTTAAATAATTTTCAAAGTATGATCCAATAAAATGTTTGACTTTTTAAAATCATTAAAAAATTTCTTTGACTTTCAAATAGTCATCCTTTTAAGAAATAAATCATTTAAACATTATATATATATATATATATATATATATATATATATATATATATATATATATATATGCATTTATAAAATTCATAAAATTACGGGGGAATTACATTTACCCCTCTTAAAAGAAGTTTCGTACCGAAACTTGGCACGAAAACCCTCACTGTTTCAAAATTTTTTTGACTCAAACTTTCATCTGGAAATACTTGTGTCACAATGTGTGCACACTTTTACCAACTTTAAAACCACTTTTGTTACTCATGACCACATTTTTCATGCGGAGATCCAATTTATTTTGCATTAACATGTGCAAATCACCAAATAAGCATAAAAATGCATGAAAATACCATAAAATAAGGTAAAAAGTGTGAAATTCTATCGCATTCTACCCCCTCCCTTAAAAAAAACGAGTTACGCCCTCGTAAATCACCTCAAGGAATAACTCGGGATACTTCTTCTTCATTTCATCTTCGGCTTCCCACGTTGCCTCTTCAAACTCATGGTTAGACCAAAGCACTTTTACAATATTCACATCATTATTGTGTGTACTACGCACCTTTTTATCCAAAATTTTTACAGGCATTTTCTCATACGTGAGGCTACTATCGATTTGGATTCTTTCAGGCTCCAAACCATGACTCTCATCAGGGATATATCTCTTGAGTTGGGAAATATGAAACACATCGTGCATTTTCTCAAATTCCATTAGCAAAGCCAACTTATAAGCTACCTTCCCAATTCTTTGCAAAATCTCATATGGCGGGACAACATATTTAGCACTTAATTTGCCCATTTCCCCAAATCTCATCGCTCCTTTAGTTGGTGACACTTTCAAAAACACTTTGTCACCCACTTTGTGAATTCATCTTCTCTTCGCTTCAAATCAGCATAACTCTTACGCCTATCTTGGGCGGCTTGAATTCTAGCTTTGAATCAACTTGACATTCTTAACGGTCTCCTCAAAAAAATCTATCCCCAATACTATATTCTCACTAAAATCATTCCGGTAAATGGGACTTCTACACTTCCTTTCATACAATGCCTCATCTTGATGCTCGCATGATAACTATTGTTATATGAAAACTCAATTAAGTTTAAGCCGTTGCATATCTCGGCATAATTCCTCATGAACTACCAGCGCATTCATGCTATGGCTCGACTTCCTACTCAAAGCATCGGTTACTACATTTGTCTTCCCTTCATGATACTAGATATCTAGGTCATAATCCTTGATCAATTCTAGCTATCTCCTCTGTCTCGTATTAAGATCCTTTTGGGTGAAAATGTACTTCAAACTCTTATGGTCGGTAAAGATCTTACAAGTTGCCCCATATACGTAATGACTCCAATTCTTCAAGGCAAAAACAATAGCATCT
Source organism: Beta lomatogona (assembly GCA_947646795.1). NCBI lineage: Eukaryota > Viridiplantae > Streptophyta > Magnoliopsida > Caryophyllales > Amaranthaceae > Beta > Beta lomatogona. The sequence continues at coordinate 772,878 of CANSNZ010001286.1, forward strand.
AACTCTAGATCATGGGTAGGATAATTAGCCTCATACGGTTTCAAATGACGCGATGCATACGCGATCACTTTCCCGTTATGCCGCAGCACACATCCCAAACCATTCTTTGAAGCATCACCATACACCTCAAATCCCTCATTTCCATCAGGCAGAGTTAAAACGGGTGCCGAGGTTATAACACTCCTTCAAAATCTGAAAAGCTTCCTCGCGTTTCTCATTCCACTCAAATTTTGACCGCTTTCTTCATCAAATTGGTCATTGGCCTTGCTATCTTCACTAGTGGAAAAACGCTATATGTCACAACACAACCGCTGCGGTCCTTAAGAGAACCGTAGCGGTAAATCCCTCAAAATTTTGGGTGGGAAAATTGGGAACATAAATGGCTGCGGTTCTCATAAAACCGAAACAGGTTAACAAAAAAATGCTTTGCGATTCTCTGTTAACCGTTTGGGTTCGGTAAAACACAGCGATTAATAAAACACGGAGATGAAGCCCACTAAACGAAAAAAGTCCATATCTGATCTTCAACCTCAGCTAAGTTCTGAAACCCTAACCCCAACCTATTTTTTCTCCCTCTCTCATTCTCTCTCTTAACCCCTCACTCCTCTCCTCAACCCTCACGAATCACCCATAAATCACCCCCCCCTCATCCCGTCTATCTTTCTGAACCACCACTACGATTCGTGAGATCGGAAACAACCCTATCTCTCATCGTCGTCGCTTCTTTCCCTCTGATCCACGAATCGCCACCAGATCAGACGAAGAAAGGAGAAGGAGAAACTAGGGTTAGCAGAACTTTGGCGGTTTTATGGCATGCTCATCAAAACGACGCCGATGCGGTGCGGAAGCTTCTCGAAGAAGATCGCACACTGGTTAATGCTAGGGATTACGATAATCGGACTCCTCTTCATGTTGCATCGCTTCATGGTTGGATCAATGTTGCTCATTGTTTGTTTGATTTTGGCACCAATGTCAACCCTCAAGATCATTTGGAAAAACACCGTATAATTTTTTATCTCTCCGTATATAGTAATTGCTTTTTTAGCTATGATTTTGGAATTAATGAGGTTGAATTTGGCGAATTTTGTTGGTAGTTATAATCTCGGAATTTTAGATGTGATTGTGATTTTGAACTTCAGTAGAGTAAAATGAATTTGCTGCGAGATTTTGTTACTTTGATGTATTTGTTGTATGATGACATGTAGTGCAAGAAGACGATCGTAGAGTTCTTAGACATGCTTGACTCTTCAATTCGTTTTAATTTTCAATTAGAACTAAGGTTAATGTTTTATTCTACAACTTTTTCCTCTTCAATTCGCTTTTTTTGTGTTTTTATTGCACTCCAGTTCGTCCGAGAATCGAGTGGCATCTGATGATTGTGCTTCGAATTCGACGAATTTGGATCGATTTTTGGAGGCGACTACTACGTCAGTACCAGCTCATTATTTCCCTAAGGTATGGAATTGAGGGATTGAGGGTTAGGGTTAGTGCTTTTGATGATTTTGAATTGTTTGAGTTGAATTTTATTGAGAATTGGATCTGATTTTTGCTGTATAATATGGGGTGAAATTTGATGAATTTCATTGATTTTAATGTGCAATTGATGATTAAGGGTTATTTGATTTGATAGGGTTTAGATTTGCTTCTTATTGGTTTAATGAATTTGACTCTCAATTAGATTTTAATGAATATCCCAATTAGATTTGACTCCCTTTTTTCCTTATTTTAGGTGTTGTCAAAAGAGGATCATGAGACGGTGGTACAATGTCAAGCTATGATCAAAAGAGGCGAATGCCCACCCCTATTGGTAGTTTACGACTCATGTGAAGGGTTCTTGATCTTGAACCCCATCATCTTTTATTGCATCTGGTTTGAAGCTTGATTTTTGCCTTTTATTATCTGTATCAATGCAGGTACACTGTTAAGGCTGCTGACAAACGTGGAAATATTGCTCGATTCGTTAGTGGCATCAACAACCGTACTACGTGAGCCCTTTATTTTTTGGAAATACTGTCAAAAATAGACTGAACTGTAAACCAACAAACAAATATAGACTGAAGTAAGAAAATTGACAGACATAGACTGAAGTAAAAACTCTGTAAACAAAAATAGATTTAATGATGTCAAAATTGAATATTTAGGCATGTAAGTACTACTATGAATGATGGCCCATAGTTGAGTATTTTTTCTGCATTTCCTTAGTTAATGGCCATAGCTCAGTCTATTTATTAAGCATGGTTAGCACGGGAACATTAGTGGGGGTGGGTGGCGGTGCGGGGGGGAGCGTAGGGGGTGGGGGCAATGGAGTGGGAGTGAGTGGCGGTGCGGGGGTGGGGGCGGTGCGGTGGATGGGGAAGTGCGGTGGGTGGGAGGCGGTGCGATGGGGTGGGGGCGGTCTAAAAAATTAATTCTCGGTAGTCAATCCTCGGTATTCATTGCCTGGTCTTTGCAAGCAATATTTACCCTTTACCCCGCTCAAATAATTATATCTTGTTGCCAACAATGTAAAATTTCTATTCAAATCTGAATAGAATCAAAGCGAGAGGTCAATATGCACTATATTGTTCCCCATCTAAAGACCCTTAAATCTACGATGCGCTTGAGACCACATGCTTTTGCGGGTTCTACTTGCCACCGGTGGTGGGCGTCTTGTTTACTTGGAAATTGGTGATGGAGTTTTGTGACGAAGTGGAACATGCACAATTGGAGTATGAGATATCATCTCTTGACATAAATCCCATTGGTCAAAATCCAAATTATAGTCAGCTATTAGCTTTGTTGGAATGTGGACGAGATATAAGTATTAGGATATTTTCACTTCCGGATCTTAATCTAATCACCAAGGAGAATCTCGGAGGAGAGATAATTCCTCGTTGTGTTCTTCTACGCTCTTTTGAAGGGGTAAGTAGTTCAACATGCTTGTATGAGTCCATATTCATGCAACTCGAGTTCATTTTGTCCAACTGTGATTCAGGGAAGGGTGTTGAAATGTATATGATATCAATATGTTTGCTTTGTTTTTAATTCTGGAACATGATTATGAGACATAGTATCTATGTGTTCATTTTACTTTATTGCAAAACTGTTTAGATTCTCGGGTTTTTGGTTTCTTATTCTTTGCTGTAGTATATATCTAGCATAGAACATGCGAGATAATAGAACGAAAAGTTTCATCGGAACTCCTTGATGTTGGGTGCTTTTTAGTGAGGTTCGATTAATTTTAATGAGTATTGATATATAGTACTCCCTCCGTCCCCATTGATCTCGAACACTTGTTGGGACACGTAGTTTAAGGTGATAAGTTGTAGTGTGGTTATCAAATGTTATTTTATTTAAAAAGTAGATTTGATAGGAGTTGGTGGGATATTTTTTTATTAGAGGAGGGAGAAAGTTGTCTAACTTTTTTATTGATAAAAGGTAAAGTGTGGGCCAAATAAGTGTAAAAGAAATAATATATTAATAGGGGACCATGCCAAAAATAGAAGTGTTTTAAACTAATTTGGGACAAACATAAAAGGGAAGTGTTCACACTATTTTGGGACGGAGGGAGTATTGATTTTATATCGATTAATAATGAAAAAAATGCAAAAAGAAAAAAATTTGGTTTTGGGGTGGTCAACCGCTGCGGTTTTGGGTCAAAACTGCAGCAATTAACTTGCTTAACGGCTGCGGTTTTGACCCAAAACAGCAGCGGTAAATGATTACCTGATCCGGTTTAGGACCGGACCAGTTGTTATATGGGGCTGCTGCGATGCAACCGATGCGGCCCAAAACCGGAGCGGTAAGCCCGGTTTTGACCGCAACGGTTGAACTTTTTTCCACTAATGCTTCGAGAAATCCCTCACAAATCTCCTATAATAGCCAGCTAATCCCAGAAAACTCCTAATATACGGCACATTCTTTGGAGTAGGCCACTCACTAATGACTTGAATCTTTGAAGGATCCACAAAGACTCCTTCTTTAGACACATAATGACCCAAAAATGCTACTTTCTCTAAACAGAACTCACACTTAGAGAGCTTGGCATACAATTGATTCTTCCTAAACGTCTCCAATATAATCCTCAAGTGCTCGTCATGCTCTTCTTCACTCTTTGAATAAATCAAGATATGATCAATGAATACCATAACGAACTTATCTAAGAACTCATGGGAAATTATATTCATCAAATCCATAAATATCCCCGGAGCATTGGTTAGTCCAAACGACATCACAATAAATTCATAATGACAATAACGCGTCCTAAACGCAGTCTTAGGTATATCCTTATCAGCAAACCTCAACTGGTGACACCCTGAACGCAGATCAATCTTTGAAAACATACTCGCTCCATTCAGCTGATCAAACAGGTCATCTATCCTAGGCAAAGGATACATGTTCTTAATAGTCACATTCTTTAACTCCCTATAGTCAATGCACAATCTCATACTCCCATCTTCTTCACAAACAACACAGGAACTCCCCAAGGTGACGTACTAGGCCTAATATAACCCTTATCCAACAGCTCTTGCAACTGCGTCTTCAACTCACTCATCTCAGGAGGTGCCATTCTATAAGGTGCTTCAGAAATAGGTGCAGTGCTAGGAACTAAGTCTATGGTGAACTCAACGGCTCTTGCAGGCGGCATACCAGAAATCTCGCTCGGAAACACATCCATAAACTCGTTCACAATTGGTACATCCTCAATCTTTAATCCAACCTCTTTACCTACATCATGCACACTACAGAAAAACAACTCACATCCCTTCTTCATCAACTTCTTCACTTGCATTGCATAAATGACCCCAAAACTCTTAGGCTTCCCAAAACGTCGATACGAAGTCAATTTCCCCAAAGGGCTTCTCAACACTACTTTCTAAGCTTCACAGTCTATTCTGGCCTTATAGAAACCTAACCAATTTATCCCAAGAACAACATCTAGGTCTCCCAGATAGAACACTATCAAATTAAAGGGAAATACACAGTCTCCTATCTTCAGAGGCAAATCTTTAAACAACTTGGTACACCTTATGACTTCTCCCGTAGGTATACTAATAGGCAGGTCAATTACCTCAAAATCTACCAACCCTAGACTTTTAACAACGGACGGCGAAATAAACGAATAAGTCGCCCCAGAATCAAAAAATGCTTTAACAAGAACGGAGGTAATAGAGAAAGTACCCGAAACAACGTCGGCAGATCATTCAGCTTCATAGCGACTCATCACGAACAGGTTTACCGGAGCCTTATTACGGTTGTTGTTGCTCTCACTAGCGAGCTTACTTGTAGCTTCCTTGGTTGTTATGTGATCCTATAAGTTTCGAACCTTGATTTTCGACTAATTGAACCCAAACTTCCCCGATTACCATTCCCATTACCATTTTGCTCTTTCTTACGCTTGGTGAAGCACTCATACTCCCTATGGCCCTTCTTTTGGCGGTAGTTACGGGATACTAGGTCTCCCTTACAGTCTCTACCAGGGTGGTTCTTGTTGCAATTCTTACGATGGTAAACCCTTTCGGACTAGCCTTTATTGTTATTGCCCTTACCATTTCTCCCTTAAAAATTCCCATTTCCATTTTTGTTCTTCTTAAAATTCCCCTGATTTCCTCCAGCATTAAAATCCTTTCTCTTCTCACCTACTACAGAATTATTCTTCTTGTCACGCCTCGACTGAAGACCATAAATATGGGCGGCTCTTCCATACACAACATCAAGGGATGCAAAAGTCTCACCACCTAACCCCAGTTGAATTTCCTCAGTCAAACCTTGCTCAAACCTTTGAGCCTTTAGCTCTTCAGTGGCTATTACCTCAGATGCAAACCTCGACAATGCTATGAGCTTACTATAGTACTCAGAAATAATCATGCTTGCCATCCTAAGGTTAATGAACTCCTGAGCCTTTTGTTTCCTCATAAAAGCAGCGTAAAATTTTCCTCTTAAAGAAGAAATAAAGGAATCCCAATTAAACCCTTCAACAGCACTAAGTCTAGCCCCATTCTCTTTCCACCACAAGTCAGCCTCATCTTTCAGATACAGTACAGCTTGACCTAATTTATACCCCCTGGACAATTCACATCCCTGAAAATCTTTTCAAATTCCCTAACTGGCCCCTTAAAATATGGCGATTTAATTTTAGCTAATCTTTCAAACATGTCCCTCGTAGGATCAGGACGCTCAACTCTTTCGCGAGTCAAATTCTCCGCCAATAGGCGAATAGCAGAAGCTAAGGCATTATCGTTGTTAGCCATTCTACTGCGCGACCTGAAATTTTAACGTAACTCTACTTTTAATTTCAATACACAACTTACGTGCCATTGTCTACGAAGGCAACACTTGATTTGACCATAAAGATCGCATCAACATACAATTCTCATGAAGTTCTAATAATGCCACAGTATGAATCATCATTAATCATATAATCATTCATGAATAGTATTCACATCAATAATAAACACGTGTGAGGATAAAATTCAATCACAACAATAAAATAAAATATTCCCATTCACGTACCAAAATAAATTCTTGCTCACTTGGGTAATTAAATATTTACTTTTATTCCTCAAAATGATGATACTAACACTTTTTCCCTATCCATAACAACTATACTTTTCCTTAACAAAATAAAGGTACTAAAGAAATAAATTTAAACCATTGCTTCACTACTTATCCAACATATAATCTAAGGAGATACATCATCAGTCTTATCCTCCAAGTCTTCATCATCCTCATCCTCATCCTCATTTGCTACAGAAAATCTCAGCTCACCAAAAACACTCCTCATCACAGCATAGTAGATATTCTTCCGAGTTTGACTCCCAGCACGGTCAAACAACCGAATGACCTCATCATCACTATCTGGATTGCTAACCTTCAAGGCGCATCTCCAATTCTACGCTAGTGTAGCTATCACAATCAGAATCATATTCTCCATCATTCGCACCATCACTCAACATAATCGGATTGTAGTAGCTTCCTACTCTAGTAGTTTCTCTATCAGACATGACTAGAGATCCTATAACAGATAAATACGTCATCTATAAGCAAATGATACTCTCACTTAGCGTATGTTCCCAACAATAAAATATAGGAATAGCATAAGACAGTTAAGCAGGGAAGAAAAATATAAACATACTGAACTAACTATTTAATGCAGACATATAATATTTCTATCCTATATGCCCATTCCTATACTACCCATCTCTCACAAAATAATAAAGTAAACAAAATAAACTAGAAGTATTAAAATATTAAAATAATTAAATAATATATAATTTTTTGAATTTATAAAAGAAACCAAAAAAAAAAAGAATTTAAAATAATGAAGTTTGAAATTTTCGAACAAAACAAAAATAAAAATAAAAAAAATTTCGGACCCTAAAAAAAATAATTCGAACCAAGATAAAATAAAATATTTAAAATCTTGAAACCTTGGAAAAATGTTTCGATCGAAAAGTGATTTGAACACAATGAATAAGTAGGAGCTCGGTTTCTATGAAATTCATTTTAAGTAACTAGGCGCCTTAAAATTTAAGGTTGGCACGAAAGGCCAATAAAACCTAAAGCCCCAAGATACCACTTTGTAACACGGCGACAATTCCCTATTTTCCAAAACACCTTTTCAATATAAAACATAGAGAATCATCAAAGCATTATCGCCCGTGTGATGACGTATCGGCTTATTCAGAATTTTGCAGTGGAAATAATAATAATAATAAATAACTTTGAAAATAAAACTTAGTCAACCAAAAGTCAACTCCAAAAGTCAAACCAAAGCCAAACAAACAATAAGTCAAAAGTCAACTATAAAAGTAAAAGTCAACTATAATAATAATAAAGCTAACACTAGCTCTCAACTTCCCGAACGCATGATGCATCATCTTCAAACTGTAATCGATGATGCTCTATTGATTCCAAGAGATCGCTCACGAAATGAGTCATCACGGGATTATAAGGCATAGCCATGTATCAACACATACACACAAAGCACGTAATCGGCAAAGGCGAGTACTACATAGTAAATAGGTATAAAACCTAACATGATACTAATAAACATTAAGCGGGGATAAATAATAATATAATAACATAGCGGGACTACTTTAGTGAACTAAACTCCACGACTAATAAATTAATTAATTTAGATGGAATAGGCAATGGAAAGAGTTGTCCAAACCAAACCGAGACTTCAATTTAGAAGGCGAAGTACGGGCAAGACTCCGTATTCCCCGACATATGATATCGAAGAACCTTTTAAATAAAAATAGGACACGGTGTTCAATCCGGTCGCAAGAAAAAAGTTATGGGCTACCACCATGTACCCCAACTCATACTAGTCCAACACTTCGGGACGTGCACAAGTCTAAAGCTATTGCTATTCACTTTCCACGTTTAAGTGATTAATAAATTATTTACTTGTTATGACTCACAAAGTAAAGCAGACAATATAATCATCAAAGATACACAAACTTTCATTTTTATCTTAGAATTAGATAAGGTGATCATCAACTTAACAATCGAAGAATAATTCCAATATTAAATCCATAACCTTTATTTATTTGTTGATCTAAGTCAACAACCAACCAACCTTTCATAGGTGAATAACCAACTTACCAAATAAGGCCATCGGTCCTCATAAAGTAATTAAATAATCCGAAGGGAACAACATGATCCAAATCAATGATCCAATACCAACATAAATATTAATCCCTCATATGAATTAATAAAATAAAGTTCTCAATCCCATATGCTTGCATCAATCATCCATACAAAAATAATATCATCATCATAACCAACATGTTTCATAGAACGACATAAAACATATAAATTCAATTTAATTTAGAAGACGAAGTACGGGCGAGACTCCGTACTCCCATGACCTACGATATCGAGGAACTTTTTAAATAAAAATAGGACACGGTGATCAAGTTGGTACCAAGAAAAAGCCATGGGCTACCACCATGTAATTGAACTCATACTAGTCCAACACTTCATATGTGCAAAAGTCTAAAGCTATTGCTATTCACTTTCTACTTTAAGTGATTAATAAATTATTTACTTGTTATGACTCACAAAATAAAGCGGGGCAATATAATCATCAAAGATACACAAACTTCCAAATCAATGGTCCAATACCAACATAAATATTAACCCCTCATGTGAATTAATAAAATAAAGTTCACAATCCCATATGCTTGCATCAATCATCCATACAAACATATCATCATCATAACCAACATGCTTCATACAACGGCATAAAACATGCAAATTCAATTTGAATATAAATCACATATGAACTATAAATAGTTCCCTATATATGATAATACATAAATCCCATCCTTAGGACATGATACTAATCCAACCCTCACATAGGTATGTACGTACCTTGTGTAGACAAAGTTCGATGCCACTTTAACACGCTTAAAAGTCGCCTAAAGGGAATTTTCCGCCTAACAATAATCAACATAACCACAAATCAATACTCTATTTTTCCAGCAATATTAAAATACTTTAAACCCTCTTTAAAAGTGTTTAAAAACCTTTCCCATTATTAAAACTTCAATTATTAATACTCCCTAGTATGGTACTACTATACTAGTCATTAAAAACCCTTAACAACTCATACTTTGATCATAAAAACTCCTTCGTAAGCTAAATTCCAGTAACTTATAATGTATTTAAACCCTTTAAAAACATACTTAAACATAATTAAAATCATAAGAGTACTCATTCATAAACTATAATATACTACTATGATTTTTCAACTCATAAAACCCTAAAAATCCATACTTTGATACTCAAAACCATAGTTTAAACATAACTATTAAATCTGAAATTTTAATCACTTCACTATATAATTTATATAATCTAAAATTATATTTAAATCATCAAACTATAATTTTAAACATGAAAACATTAAATCCATCCTTAGAAATATAAACTCTGCATTAAATAAAACTAGAGGAGGAAGAAAATAACCAAAGAAGAGGAAGGAGGAAGAAACCACGACATTCAAGAGGGGGACGTCGTCGCCGGCGGTCGGCGGCGGGCTGGCAGCTCGGTGGTCCGACGGCGGCAGACGAAGGAGGTGCCGAGAGAAGAAAAAGAAAAACGGGAGAGAGAGAAAAAGAGAAGAGGAGGCCAAAAGAAAAGAGGAGAAGAAAGAGAGAGAGAAAATAGAGTGTGGGAAATTTTTGGGGTTTATATAGTTCACTTTTTTTGGGCTTAGGAACTTGTATTTGGGCTTAAATAATATTTAATGGTTGGGTGATTTGCATAGTTGGGTTCCTCTAACCCAAATTAAAATTCTTTTTACTAAACCAAAAGGTGTTTTAAGCCATTTAAATAATTTTCAAAGTATGAATAAATATTTGACTTTTTAAAATCATTAAATAATTTCTTTGACTTTCAAATAGTCAACCTTTTAAGAAATAAATCATTTAAACATTAAAATATATATAATATACATTAAAATGCAGTTATAAAATTCATAAAATTACGGGAGATTACACGTAATGAGCAAACCCTTTCCACATATTTACAATCATGAATTCATTGCACGTAATGTTCGTGTTGGCCGGGGTCGGGCATAGACTCGTGGCAGCGCGGCCAAGGGGCCGTGGGTCTATGGTCCTTTTTGGACTCCCGATCATTTTGGTTTTTCGCTGATTGCAAGGATCTCGCCTTGCCGTCATTAGCGTGGATACCTAGCCATTACATACGAGATTCTTGCCTTGCTAATTGATTCTCTCCTTTGATTTTAGCCTTTTTCCATTTTCCTCTTTGCCTTGCTGACCTCATAAATGGCAGTTCTCCTATTATCAGTTTTATACACACCAAGAAATTGAAACTCATTCCACAAAACGTTCTATCTGATATTTGGCAAGTTTTGATCTCCATAGTCTGTTGTTTGTGAGTGAATAGAACTGTGGAGTTGTGCTAAACTACTAATCTGGAGGACGATCGTGGGGTTTTCACTTGCACCGAGTTAGCGCAAAATCGTCTTTTAGGACAATAGTCTTCCCACGTCGTGGCTATTCAAATTTTTTTTTTTTTTGATCGGTAAGTAAGCGGCTATTCATTTGGTTCTTTAGTTCTGTAAGTTTATATACTGTTATTATTGCAACAAATTTACCCCTTTAATTAAGTACAATACTTAAATGGCCTTACTAATATTGTAAAACACAGTACTTCATCATATAGACGTTAGAAAGTAGAGCAAGATTCTTACGATCGTCATTTTACTTGTGGAGAATACTTTGAGCTATTCTTAGCTAAAAGATTACAAGTATGAGATACTGATCTTAATGAAACACAATACATCATCATATAGACATTAGAGAATTTAACCCATAATTCATGATGTATTACTTCTAATTTTGGCATTTTTTTTTTCTTTCATCATATAAAAATATAGTGTGTACATTGCATTTTCGGTGGATGTCACACGTCTATCTTTTTTAAATGGCGACATACAAAATCCAAATTCACTGCTAATTATGATTAAGTCCAAGAAAATACCTTGTGCTATACGCACTTGGAACGTCAATTCTAGAAGATAATATAAGTATTATTTCAATATAGACTAGGAGTAACAAAAGCTGTTTTAGTGGTGTGACGATGGTGAATTATAAAAGTTGGTAATGACCCGCCCCTGTGTACTTGTAAGTACAACGAATGACATCGGACTAATGAGGCCTTGTACTTTTGTCTTTTATGCTTAATAAAGTTAATCTAGCTAGATTAAATAGTGACTTGATTATTTTTATTTATACGCGGGACTATTAATTTTACACCTCTCTATTCTTCCTAGCCGATCATGACACCGTTACTTTCTTTTTCATGTCATTATCAATTTTGTTCACGGCATTGTATAAATCTGGGAGTATTTGTAGTTCATTTGCCAACTAAAACACCCAATAATTCGAACACTAAATAACACTTGAAGCCGGTAATCAAGATAGCTATGATGAGGACAATCAGTGATGGCCGACCATAAAAAGAGGTCAATATTTTCTTTTCCTTTGTTATATTCAAACAAAAGTGCCAGGAGGGTTTTTTTCTTTAAAAAAAAAAACTAAAAATAAAAAATGAAAATGTTAAGTAACATATATGGTTCTAATTGTTTTATATCATTATGTTTGAAATAAATGGTAATATATTGCGTCTATGCATAATTTTAGTACTAGCTAGGTACGATATAGTAAAACATTTTTTTTTTGATAATATGCATCAGTGACATATTTTTAGGGCTATATGCATGGTCGAAAATTAAAAGTTGAGCTCTTGAAATAAAAACAAGTTTTCAGTTTAATGTATGATCAAGAATTTGAAAATAAATAATAAGCTAATATATTTCAAGATTATATATATATATATATATATATATATATATATATATATATATATATATATATATATATATATATATATATATATAAACGCGACACGGGGACGGACATGGGGACATGTGAAAACGCAAATTTCAAAACTAAGAAAACGCTGGGGAAACGCTAATTTTTTAACAATTTATTTAATGCTTTATAATATCAATGAAAACAAAATTCAATATAACAAACAAGTCTAATTTATGATATATAATACTAACTTTAACCATTGTAACTTAAAATAAATCCAAATAATAATAACTAAGTGAGAGTATATTAGCTCCAACCACTAAGGGAAAAACACATATTCAAGATCCGGTTCATCAACAGAAAGGTCGGCAAACTCTAGAAAGGCGTTTTCATCGTTCCCATCATCCATGATATCAAATTGATCACCACCTACATCCCACAATTTTGTCTTCCCAGCATTGTATTCATCTGTATTCCTTGATAGAAGGCGCAGGTTAGTGTGAATCTTCACCAAATATTCAGCTCGTTTTGGATTCAACCTATTTCTCCTAAGTGAGTGAATAAAAGAATATATGCTCCAATTACGTTCACAACATGAAGAGGAAGTAGGTTGTCCAAGATATCTGAAGGCCAAAGCTTGAAGCAAAACAGTGGATGAACCAAAGTTAACCCACCATGACATAGGATCCATGGTACCCCTAGTGTATAAGTTCTCTCCGCCCTTGTACACTCCAGACTTGTATGAGAATATGGTATATTCATCCATAGCTCGGGCAAAATCAGCATCGTTGGGAAATAGTCTTCTAAAACAACTAACTCTTCCTTTAGATATTTCTGTGTCTCTATGCGGAGATACTCTATTTGGATTTTCTTTAAGCCATGCCTCACTATAAAACATTCAAAAGAATAAGAAAGATAGAAACAATCATTATCCATGTAAAATTTTAAATAAGTAAATTGATCTAAATATATAAGAAAGAATTTACCTGGGATTTAATGAGTGAGCTAAGCAATTAAGAGGAGTGTTGCTTTTTCGTCCAACGAGCTACAAGAATGCGATGAAGTACTTCAAAAAACTCTGAGTAATTATCATCATCATCATCATCATCTGTCGATCCTTCATGAGTATATATCCACAATTTTCACCTTTTTAATCATAGAATCCCACATCTCGTATACGGCAGTAGACTTGGCTTACCGGTATAACAAACCATTATCATCTCATAAATGGGTCATGTGAAGGCAAGAATGTAGTCCACTTTATCCCACCAGCTATCACTCATCAGTGAAGGCAAGAATGTAGTCCACTTTATCCCACCAGCTATCACTCATCACTTTTTCTCTTACAAAACTTGCCTTGCCTTGATCATCCTCTTTGTAACCCCCCCCATTCTTCACTTATCACCATGGCCTCAAGAGAATGCCTAAGAAGCTTAAACCTCTTTAGCATAACAACCATGAAGCAAAACGAGTGTCGCCCACTTGCAAGTAATTTCAAAGAAGAAAACCGATTGAACATTGCTAGTCTCATAGAATGATTCATAATGAAGTTTTTCACTGAAGCGCATCATCATGAACTTGAGTAATCCAATGACATTTATCATATGTTTCAATATTCAATTCTATATTTCTTGCAGCACAAATATTTTTCAAATTAAGGTTTAATGTATGGACAACACATGGGGTCCAGTAGATCCATGGGTACTTGATTTCAATGAGTTCACCAACACCCTTGCAATTGCTAGCATTGTCTGTTATTACCTGAACAACATTCATGGGCCCAACTTCTTCAATAACTTCTTCCATAAGATCTGCAATGAAGTGCTTGTCCTTGACTTCACCAAAGCAATTCACACTTTTAATGAAAATGGGACCACTCTCACTAGTAGCCTTGAAATTAATCAAAGGTCTTCTTTGTGGATCACTCCAACCATCAGACACTATTGTAACCCCTTTCTCCCTCCATGTAGCTTTTATTGGTTCCAAAAGCGTATCTAGATGCTCTAATTCTTTTTCAAGCAAGGTGGTTGTTGACTTGTTATAGTTTGGAGGAATATAACCACTCAAATTATTGTCTGCAGCAAATTGAAAAGCCTTCAAGTAATGTGGGTTTCTTGCCAAATTAAAAGGTAAACCACCAGTGTAAAACATCCGAGCAATCTCAGCATCAAGATGATTCCTAGCTTGTACATCATATAGCTTAGTAATTGGGTTTTCCTTTCTTTTCTTAGCTTGTACATCACTTGGTTGACCACCACTACTCTCACTATAAGGGGGAACTCCTAGTATAGGTAAGGGTACATAATGTGGGGCATTAGCTTTCTTTCTTCTCTCAGCCTCTTCATCCAAGTTTATCATCTTACGCACCATTTCTTTTGTGGTCTTAGTACATTTTCCAATTCCTTTCCCCTTAATTCCAAGCAAATGGGCCCTCACTCTTGTATACGTTCCTTGAAAAAACTTACCACAAAGATCACAAACAATCCCTACATTGCCCCCTTTCACTCCCTCTTCTTCAGTTTCAACATTGACAACACTAGTAACATATTTCCAAAGAGGTTTATCTATATCAACCTTCTTAGATTTGTCATTTGCACTAGCAGATTGAGGATTAGACATATCACAAATAGTGAAATAGATCGACAAAAAGCTGCAAGTAGATGAATAAAAAAATATAAATCATAAATATTTTAAATTATAAATAATATTAACTATTAAGTTAATCATTGATTGAAATTGTATTTTCACATGAACTGATGAGCATTACGTTAATCGTACAAATTGTTTTACATGAACTGATGAGTGACGAGCAGATTTAAAACCAATTAAAACAAACAAAATAAAAGTGACATGATGATATTAATTGATGAATGATGATTAACTTGCAAAAATGAATGGTCATTATTGGCTGTCGCCACATGAATAAAATTGGAAACAAAATCATCAAACAAACTAGCAAAAAAGAATGGTAAAGCAAACTGAAAAGTCACATGAAGATTCATCAGTGATGTACGTCCAGCACCACAACAAGTAATTAATGATGAAAAAAAGCCTAAGCCAACACACAACTGATACAAGTACACACTAAACAATAAAAAAAAATGACAACAAGAAGATTGATGATATTGATTGATGACTGACGTACCAGTTACCACAGACATTAATTGACATAAAAAAAATAACTGTAAAAAGGTACCTTTAGGAGTAGAAAATAGTGTGAAACGGTGGTAAAAGTACTATCCCTTCACTCTTCAATCAGTTTGGAGTTTTTTTTTGCGGCGGTACAGTATTAAATAAATAGGGTTTGGACTTTTATATTTAATATCCCAATACACGGTTTGGCACGTGTCTGACACGTTTTTCCACGTTTCGACACGCGAAACATTTCTGACACGCGAAACATAGGGTAGTTTGGCGTGTCAGTGCTTCTGAGTATATATATATATATATATATATATATATACGCACATGTATATTCCCTCAAAAATATACTTTTATCTCTACAAAACCTAGATCGCTAGAGAACAAAAGACATAGTAGCTGTACATAAAGACAAAAAAGGAAAAGCAATCCTCCTAGGATCACTCAAACACTCACCTAGCAATGATCAAGTGTAGCACCCGTGCACCTATTTACTGTGGAATAAAACAGAAAAAATAAACTACTAAAATAAGCATCATATCTACACAAGCTTATTCACACCCCCTCTTCAAGTTGGAGCTGCTGAAAGTAGACCCAACTTGAAAGATAAAAGATTGTGCTGATGTTCACCTAGAGATTTTGTCATGAGGTCTGCTAGTTGAAGAAGATAGGATAAGATGTGAAGAGTGTTAATGAAACCAACTTCCACATTGTCCCTCACATAATGGCTTTGTTCTTTCATGAAATATTAGGTTCTGACCTAAGTAATGTGCTGCTTTGTTATCACAAAACAAATCTATAGGTGTAGGGATCGGATTTACACCTTTAATTCTTCAAAGATGCCATGAATACAAACCAATTCACTTGTGGTTTGTGACATGCATCTATACTCAGCTTTACATGAAGACTTAGACACAGTATTCTGTTTCTTTGTCTTCCATGATATGAGACAGTCTCCTAGAAACATACAATAACTTGTAAGAGATATTCTGCTAGAAGCACAAGTCCCCTAGTCTGAGTCACAATATCTTGTGATCTTAATTTCTGAACTTGCAGGGTAGTAGAGTCCCTGATAGGTATCTAATCACATGAAGTCCTGCATGTAAATGTGGTTTCCTTGGGCAGGACACATATTGACTCAGTTGCTGACTTGCTGGACTGAGTAAGATATGTCAGGCCTTGTAATCAAATACAAGAGTCTGCCAACTAGCCTTCTGAAGACTTCTGGCTCTTCTAAAAGTTCACCTTGATCAGTTGACAATTCTAGTCCTTTTGAAAATGAGAACTTAGCTGGGTTATATCCTTGCATTCCACTGTCTTGAATGATGTCAATGATGAATTTTCTCCGATTTATGAATGTACCTTCAGTGTTCCTAGATACCTCTATTCCAAGAAAATATCTAATATCTCCAAGATTTTTCATGGTAAATTGTTTATCTAGTTTATCAATCAAATCCATGATTCCTTCCTCATCATCTCCAGTGATGAGAAGGTCATCAACAAAAACAATAACCTTGATCTCCTTTTTCCTCCATCAATCTTAGAAAAGAGTGAGTAATCCCTCTTGCACTGATAAAAACCAAAACTCACAAGGCTTTTGGTTAATTCAACCTTATATTATCTAAAGGCTTATTTCAAGCCATATAGACTTTTCTTCAACTAGCACACTTTGCCATCACTTGTTGTGTAACCTTGTGGAAATTTCATATACACCTCTTCTTCCAAGAAACCATGTATAGAAAGGCATTGTTGATATCTAAATGATGCAATTTCCATCCCTTGATTGTGGCTAAAGCAATCAAACTTCTCACAGTTGTGAATTTTGCAATTGGGGAGAATGTGTGCTTATAATCCTTCCATTTTACCTATCTCCCCTAGCCACTAATGTGGCCTTCAGTCTTACTACATTTCCATCTGGTCTAAATTTCACATAATAGACCCATTTGGAATCAATAGCCTTGTGACCTTCAGGTAGGTCAATAAGCTCCCATGTCTCATTTTCTTCTAAAGCCTTCAGTTCACTGTCCATTGCTTCCTTCCAACCTTTGTCTCTTGAAGCTTCTTTATAGTTGTTTGGTTCTCTAATTTTCATCACATTGTTCAAAGATGATATGTAATCATTAGAGTACAACTTTTGATTTTCAATTTCTGTCTTCACGAATGAAACATATGAAGTTTCTCCTTCTTTACTCCCCTTTTTGGGAATTTCAACTACAAAATCTTGTAATTTATGTGGTTGAATTCTCACCCTTATTCACTTTTTGGTACCATGTGCATCATACTGATGCTCAATGTTGGTTGTTGTTCTCCTTGTTCAACCACTTCTTCTACTACACCATCCTGCTCATCTTGATTTGAAGTTTCTTCTTCTTGACAAGTTCTTTCAATTTCATCGATCCTCACCAAAGTCAGTCACAATGTTATGTTCAGCCTGTCTCAATGCCATTCCAATCCCATTTTTACTTTTGTTCAGCATAAAAGGAAGAATGGTCTCATGAAACACTACATCTCTGCTAACAAAAACTTTCTTGGCCTCCAAATCCATCAACTTATACCCCTTTTGGCAATAAGGGTATCCAATCAAGATGCTCCTTAATCCCCTTGCTGCAAACTTGTCCATAGGTTTCTTGCTTCCACTTGCATAAGACAAGCAACCAATCACTCTTAAGTGATCATATTTAGGCTCCTTCTTCATCAATTTCTCATAGGGAGTCTTTCAACCCAACACATCAGTAGGAAGGAGATTAATGAGGTATGTTGCAGCCAAGACACACTCTCCCCAAAGGTAGTCAGGTAGGTTATGTAACACCCCGACTTTCATGCATCCTTATTAAGTTCATTAATCAAGATTAGCAGCGGAAGACTTAGCTTAGTCGGCGCGTTACCGCCGTACTTTCCACTAGGGGAAAATACAAGGCGACATTTAACATTAACTTACAAGGACATTACTTAGATTTGTCACTCTTTAAAGAAACACTTTAATAATATATTAATATTTTCTAGAAATTTCGGCAGAGTTTCCTTTGTAAATTGGACGACCCAAAATGGGAAAATGTTTGAGAACATGTTACAAATAAAATATTTTCAAATCCATAAATCAACGCTTTCGCGGAGCAGCAGCTAAAGAGAACCAGGAGCACTATTGTTCATCCAGAACTAGAAATGAAAACTTAAACCATTATTTATTATCTAATACAAAGTGGAACGTCCGTGCCTCAAAAGAAACGTAAAACAATCATAGCTGAACTTTTAGCAAGTAAGTGCTTCTACCATGGAAAAGATGCTCCAGAACTTCAACCTGTAACTATTATAACACTGCCACCCACCAAGTGACAGGCCACAGTAGTGACAAAACAAAACATTGACATACATATCAGCCCAATGTTGAGTGCTAACCCATAAAACATTTTTAACACATGTTTTGGTGTCTACGATTCTCATGTAATCATCATGTTCACATCATTCATAACCGCATCACAACAACACAGCATCATTCACATTACTCATCATTATTCATCATGTTTCCTGATTTTTAAGTGCTTTAAGAAATCATAGCAGAGTCGTAACATCATCATAGTTCTTTCATATCAAGCAGAAGACATACTTTCATATCATCAGAAATTCATATAGCTTATAGTTTGGGTTATACGGTTTTGTCATAGGTCATTATCATCTTTCATTCACTTCCATGTCAGAATACTTACACTTAACTCTATCGTGTTTCGTTTCTCTCGTACTATAGATGTATTACATAATCCTGTTTGTAATTATAAGAAGTAATCTTAAACTCAACATAGTCATAGTCATATTCATAACGTAGTCATGATCATACTTTCGTAACAACACAATCGTTTCATAGAATTCATTCATAACACCATTAATCGTCATATTCATAAAACATTTCATATCTTCTAATCCAAACATCGATATCATAATGTGTGAACATAAAACATAATCGCAATCATAATCATACTTTCGTAACATCAAATTCACCATACTTCATAGCATTAAATCATAAAATCTTCTACATAACAGATATTTCGTTTCATACCATAAGCTTCATCATTATCTTTTCATTTTACTTAATCATATTGGTATCTTGGCGAATACGACAGATGGTAAGCCACGGAGAACCTTAGTTCGCCAACAAAAGGGGCAAACCGACTGCAGGTGCCACGGGAGACTTCCGTCGCCCAACAAAAGGTGGCTTGCCACAGGAGATTTTCATCCCTCAATAAAAGGTGGCATAACGGAATACGGGTGTCACGGGAGATTATTATCCCCCAACAGAAGGTGGCATAGCCGTATGCGGATGTCACGGGAGACTAAGTCCCCCAACAGAAGGTGACAAGAACCGCCGGGATGGAACATGCAAGACCAACATAAAATGCCACGGGAGACTTTCGTCGCCCAACAGAAGGTGGCATGCCACAGGAGATTTTCATCCCCCCAACAGAAGGTGACTAGAACACGGGTGCCACGGGAGACTTTCGTCGCCCAGCAAAAGGTGACAACACCGCCAGAATGGAACGTGCATCACCAACAAAAGAATACTCAGCCAAGAACCATCTTTCACTTTTCTTTATCATGTTTCGTTATTTTTACGCACCACAATTACATTACATAACCGTAATCGCAATCATGATATGTAATCATCATCATAACGTAACCATAATGTAATTACGTCATCGTAATCATAATCATGTAACATATCTTAATCATAACATAACCATAATGACATTACGTCGTCGTAATCATAATCATAGAAAGTATCATAAGCACGACATATTCATAATCATGTTCATATACTTTTGCATAATCAGATATTATAATTATATATTATAACTTTAGGTGCTTTCTAGCATACATA
The DNA here is from genome assembly GCA_947646795.1 of Beta lomatogona. Classification (NCBI taxonomy): domain Eukaryota; kingdom Viridiplantae; phylum Streptophyta; class Magnoliopsida; order Caryophyllales; family Amaranthaceae; genus Beta; species Beta lomatogona. The sequence goes on from CANSNZ010001286.1 coordinate 793,221, forward strand.
GCAGAAATGTCATCATAACCCTTTCGTAGTTTCAGATCACATACAAAAACACAGCATAAAACCCTTTTCATAACATGTGGTTTCACATATGTCATTTCTTAGTATACATATCATAACTCGTCATTCATAAGTACAAGAGTTATCTTTTCACATTTTTCGATCACTTATGAAACATAAGACGTATTTATTCCATACTCCTTCATATCCATATAATAAACATATTAGCGATATAGTTCACATAACTGTCTATCGTCATTGAACATAATTCAACTCGAAATAGTCATCACAATAATATAGTGATACACTTTTCTTAGCTTTCCCACTTACTAACGTATAATAATGAACCTGATATAGTTAAACAATTGTGCTTTAAATGTCATATAATACCAAGATTGTCAATATATTATCTCAATTCTAAACATAGTGAAGCTGACAATAGCTAATCAACACACTTCCGGAAACCTTCATAATGACTTTAAGTGAACTCTAACTATTCATCCCGCTTTATTAAGTTAAAAGAATTCTATTAACAACGTTAATGTGAGATTCACTCATCCAATACATTGACGTATCAATGAATTAATAACGTATCATAGATTTATAATTTAAGTCGATAGATAACATTATTATTATCTGTAATTCAAATCTGACATTAAGCTTCATAATGACTAAAATCTTAATTGATACTCACTGCACCCTCAACATTATCAACAACAACCCCAACAATAATCGAGCACAACATTATTCAATTTGAACCTCCAAACCACATTCAACATCACATACCACATTAAACCTTCACAATTAATAATCAACATTGTTATTCTTCGTTCATAAATTCAAGGAACCCAACAACATCAAAAGAATAAGTATACCTCATTTAAGGTTAATTCAACTAGGAACTGATGCATTTCAATCCAATACTTAAATCCCAATACCCAAACAGCAAGAATGGAACACATCAAACAATCAACCATATCATCAAGTAATTATATTAACCTTAAATTTCAGAATTTATCAATTATAAGCTTTAAAATTATGCAATTTCACAGAGTAGAAAAGTTGAATTGGAAAAAGGGGTAGTACCAACAAGACACTGCCAGAGTACCAGCGTCCTTGGTCCATGGTGGTCGCCCAGCAACGACGGCAGGGCAGAAGCGAAGGACGAAGAACAGGGGAGGCGCGAAGGAAAGAAGGAAGCCGATGGCGCTGCGGTACGGCGTGGCTGCGGGGAATCTGGCGTGGTGTCTTCTAGTCGGGGGGTTCGCTGCACCAAGGAGATGAGCAGGTGGTGGTGGCGTGGTAGAGCCGTGAGAGGAGGAGTAAGAGGAGAAGAATTTTTGTGATTTTTAGTTGTTGAACTTGTGATTTCTAAGCCCTAATTCAATGGGTTCTTATAGATGGAATTTTTTTTTAGACAAAATAGAGGTGGATTAAGGGTGATTGGTGAATTTTTCACCTTGGGGAGCAAGGGTAGGAGACAAAGAGGAGATAAGATAGAAGAAAGGAGTGGGGTGGTCTGTTGATGTTGGGTTTGGGGAACCTATACCTCAGTTTCATTCTCCCTCTCTTCTTTTCTTTTCTTTCTTTTTTCTGGTTTTCTTTTGGTGACAAAATGTCAAACCTTGACCCTTTATAAATGTTTAGCTAAGTTTGGACCTCAAACATTAATATGGGACTTTAGCTGAAAATTCAAAAATCATATAGTTAAAATATATAGAATTTCCTTATTAAATCCATAAACTATATTATTAAATCTTTTATCATAGTAAACATCACCTTTTGTAATACTAAAGTGAATATATAACTTTTTAGAAAATAATCTTAATAATGATTATTTTGGAAATGTTTAAGACACAGTTAAGCTAATAAACATAATTAGTAGCTAATAAAACGACATTAAAGTTCGGGGTATTACATCCTCACCCCCTTAGAAAAAGTTTCGTCCTCAAAACTTGCAATAAGTTCATTTAGGAAACAACAAGTTAAATTCATTTAGACAAAAACCAAGATCTCAAGTTTCCATGGCTTCGTTAGACATCAAGCCTCCATTTCGCCATCAAATTTTGTATCTCTACTTCAACTCGACTCGCGAATTCAAGGAGCAAAGAAAACAAAAGGGGCAAACTGTTGGCAATGAATTCCACTAACTCATTTAGTGAGATCTCGTTTGAAATTCTTTTAATTTCTCAAATCATATAAGTTATATGAAAATGTACACGTTGAGTAAATGTGTATCATAAACGAATACAAGTCAATGCACAATACTACATACATATTAGCTAGTAACTGACATAGAAAATCACATGCACTGCAGCCTTACATAAACAGATTCGCATTGCACACGCAAAACCGCAAACGCTCAAACGGCTTGGTTCATTTATACCTAACTTTTTTTGCCAATCCATTTAACCTATCTAAAACCTTTACGTTATGATATGGAGATCATAGTGTACCTGAATCTAACCTCGGCTCTGATACCAAGCTGTAACGCTCCGACTTTCATGCATCCTTATTAAGTTCATTAATCAAGATTAGCAGCGGAAGACTTAGCTTAGTCGGCGCGTTACCACCGTACTTTCCACTAGGGGAAAATACAAGGCGACATTTAACATTAACTTACAGGGACATTACTTAGATTTGTCACTCTTTAAAGAAATACTTTAATAATATATTAATATTTTCTAGAAATTTCGGCAGAGTTTCCTTTGTAAGTTGGACGACCCAAAATGGGAAAATGTTTGAGAACATGTGACAAATAAAATATTTCCAAATCCATAACTCAACGCTTTCGCGGATTAGCAGCTAAAGAGAACCAGGAGCACTATTGCTCATCCAGAGCTAGAAATGAAAACTTAAACCATTATTTATTATCTAATACAAAGTGGAACGTCCGCTCCTCAAAAGAAACGTAAAACAATCATAGCTGAACTCTTAGCATGTAAGTGCTTCCACCTTGGAAAAGATGCTCCAGAACTTCAACCTGTAACTATTGTAACACTGCCACCCACCAAGTGACAGGCCACAATAGTGACAACACAAAACATTGACATACATATCAGCCCAATGCTGAGTACTAACCCATAAAACATTTTTTAACACATGCTTTGGTGTCTACGACTCTCATGTAATCATCATGTTCGCATATTCATAACCGCATCACAACAACACAGCAACATTCACATTACTCATCATTATTCATCATGTTTCCTGAATTTTAAGTACTTTAAGAAATCATAGCAGAGTCGTAACATCATCATAGTTCATTCATATCAAGCAGAAGACATACTTTCATATCATCAGAAATTCATATAGCTTATAGTTTGAGTTATACGGTTTTGTCATAGGTCATTATTATCTTTCATTCACTTCAATGTCAGAATACTTACACTTAACTCTATCGTGTTTCGTTTCTCTCCTACCATAGATGTATTACATAATCCTATTTGTAATTATAAGAAGTAATCTTAAACTCAACATAGTCATAGTCATATTCATAACGTATTTATGATCATACTTTCGTAACAACACAATCGTTTCATAGAATTCATTCATAACATCATTAATCGTCATATTCATAAAACATTTCCTATCTCCTAATCCAAACATCGATATCATAATGTGTGAAATCATAAAGCATGATCGCAATCATAATCATACTTTTATAACATCAAATTCACCATACTTCATAGCATTAAATCATAAAATCTTCTACATAATAGATATTTTGTTTCATATCATAATCTTTTCATTTTACTTAATCATATTGGTATCTTGGCGAATACAACAGATGGTAAGCCACGGAGAACCTTCGTTCGCCAACAGAAGGGGCAAACCGACTGCAGGTGCCACAGTAGCCTTTCGTCGCCCAACAGAAGGTGGCTTGCCACGGGAGATTTTCATCCCCCAACAGAAGGTGGCATGATAGAATACAGGTGCCACGTAAATTATTATCCCCTAACAGAAGGTGGCATAGCCGTATGCGGATGTCACGGGAGACTAAATCCCTCAATAGAAGGTGACAAGTACCGCCGGGATGGAACATGCACGACCAACATAAAATGCCACATGAGACTTTTGTCGCCCAACAGAAGGTGGCATGCCACGGGAGATTATCATCCCCCAACCAAAAGGTGGCTAGAACATGGGTGCTACGGGAGACTTTTGTTGCCCAGCAGAAGGTGACAACACCGCCAGAATGGAACGTGCATGACCAACAAAAGAATACTCCGCCAAGAACCATCTTTCACTTTTTTTTATCATGTTTCGTTATTTTTACGCACCACAATTAAATTACATAACCGTAATCGCAATCATGATACGTAATCATCATCATAACATAACCATAATGTAATTACATCATCGTAATCATAATCATGGAACATATCTTAATCATAACGTAACCATAATTACATTATGTCATCGTAATCATAATCATGGAAAGTAATCATAGGCATGACATATTCATAATCATGTTCATATACTTTTGCATAATCAGATATTATAATTATATCTTATAACTTTAGGTGCTTTCTAGCATACATAGCAGAAATGTCATCATAATCCTTTCGTAGTTTCATATCACATACAGAAACACAGCATAAAACCTTTTTCATAACATGTGGTTTCACATATGTCATTTCTTAGTATACATTTCATAATTCGTCATTCATAAGAACAACAGTTATCTTTTCACATTTTTCGATCACTTATGAAACATAAGACATATTTATTCCATACTCCTTCATATCCATATAATAAACATATTAGCGATATAGTTCACATAACTGTCTATTGTCATTGAAAATAATTCAACTCTAAATAGTCATCACAATAATCTAGTGATACACTTTTCTTAGCTTTCCCACTTACTAACGTATAATAATGAACCTGATATAGTTAAACAATTGTGCTTTAAATGTCATATAATACCAAGATTGTCAATATATTATCTCAATTCTAAACATAGTGAAGCTGACAATAGCTAATCAACACACTTCCGGAAACCTTCATAATGACTTTAAGTGAACTCTAACTATTCATCCCGCTTTATTAAGTTAAAAGAATTCTATTAACAATGTTAATGTGAGATTCACTCATCCAATACTTTGACGTATCAGTGAATTAATAACGTATCATAGATTTATAATTTAAGTCGATAGATAACATTACTATTATCTGTAATTCAAATCTGACATTAAGCTTCATAATGACTAAAATCTTAATTGATACTCACTGCACCCTCAACATTATCAACAACAACCCCAACAATAATCAAGCACAACATTATTCAATTTGAACCTCCAAACCACATTCAACATTACTTACCACATTAAACCTTCACAATTCATAATCAAAATTGTTATTCTTCGTTCATAAATTCAAGGAACCCAACAACATCAAAAGAATAAGTATTCCTCATTTAAGGTTAATTCAACCAGGAACTGATGCATTTCAATCCAATACTTAAATCCCAATATCCAAACAGCAAGAATGGAACACATCAAACAATCAACCATATCATCAAGTAATTATATTAACCTTAGATTTCATAATTTATCAATTATAAGCTTTAAAATTATGCAATTTCACAGAGTAGAAAAGTTGAATTGGAAAAAGGGGTAGTTTCAACAAGACACTGCCAGAGTACCGGCGTCCTTGGTCCATGGTGGTCGCCCAGCAACCATGGCAGGGCAGCAGCGAAGGACGAAGAACAGGGGAGGCGCGAAGGAAAGATGGAAGCCGGTGGCGCTGCGGTACGGCGCGGCTGCGGGGTTTCTAGCGTTGTGTCTTCTGGTCGGGGGGGTTCGCTGCACCAAGGTGATGCGCAGGTGGTGGTGGCGTGGTAGAGCCGTGAGAGGAGGAGTAAGAGGAGAAGAATTTTTGTGATTTTTAGTTGTTGAACTTGTGATTTATGAGCCCTAATTCAATGGGTTCTTATAGATGGAATTTTTTTATTAGACAAAATGGAGGTGGATTAAGGGTGATTGGTGAATTTTTCACCTTGGGGAGCAAGGGTAGGAGACAAAGAGGAGAGAAGGTACAAGAAAGGAGTGGGGTGGTCGGTTGATGTTGGGTTTGGGGAAGCTATACCTCAGTTTCATTCTCCCTCTCTTCTGTTCTTTTCTTTCTTTTTTCTGGTTTTCTTTTGGTGACAAAATGTCAAACCTTGACCCTTTATAAATGTTTAGCTAAGTTTGGACCTCAAACATTAATATTGGACTTTAGCTGAAAATTCAAAAATCATATAGTTAAAATATATAGAATTTCCTTATTAAATCCATAAACTATATTATAAAATCATTTATCATAGTAAACTTCACATGTTGTAATACTAAAGTGAATATATTACTTTTTTGAAAATAATCTTAACAATGATTATTTCGGAAAAGTTTAAGACATAGTTAAGCTAATAAACATAATTAGAAGCTAATAAAACGATATTAAAGTTCGGGGTATTACAGGTTAGCATGCAATAATTTCATTGGTCTTGCAGTTTCTAGCAAAAATCTATGCTTTATTTCCACTATGCCATATTATTATGGCACACCTTGCAAGCTTCTTTTATGAAGTATTCCTCTTTCAGTGAACACTCTACCACACTCACTTTGAAGTATACTTGTCCCATTACCACTGACTGTGGTGTGAAACTTATTTTCAACATGAATTCGGAAATTTTTTATGATTTCCTTCACCTGTTCTTTGTTGGAGAATAAAAGTGAGGTCAAGTCGCTCTACTATTGTCATCAATAATAGTCAAAAAGTAGGTTGAACCTATAATTGCTTTAGTTTTATAGAGTCCCCACAAGTCAATGTGAATCATATCAAACACATTTTCAGCAAAAGATTTACTTGGCATAAATGACAATTTGTGGTGCTTAAGAAGAGCACAAGTGTCACACAAATAGTGTTTTAAGTGCTTAAAATTACATAAATGAATGTGTTTCATCTTTGACAAAGATATGTACCGTAATCTAGCATGAAAAAGTTCTAGCTTAACATTCTCTTAGCACTTCTTATCTTTGCCCTCATCAGCCGTAGCAACATTACAAAACTTTTCATGTCTCTTCTTCTTCTTCTCTTCACATGCTTCATCCTTTATTTCTCCATTCAGTTTGTACAGATCTTGCTCATTCATGCCACAAACTATCTCCTTCTTAGTGATAGGGTCCTGTAAATGACATCCATTTTCATCAAAAATAAATTCCAATTTGGTTCCTTGCAATAACTTACTCACAGACATCAGGTTATTTTTGAAATCAAGCGCATACAAAACATTTGGCATCCAAATGTTATCCTTCAACCTTACATCTCTTACTTCCTTCACTATTTTCACTGTTCTATCATGTAAGCTCAACCTTACTTGTTTCATTTTTTTTACATTCATATATCTACAAGCAAGATTTTTTATTGCCTATCATGTGGTCACTTGCCCCTGAGTCCACAATCCAGGCATTTTTATCATTTTCAAAATTAACAACAGCATTTGAAGCTAAAACTTTACCTGCAAAGTTGTTGAAACTTTGCTTTTTCCAAATTCTTCATCACTTCGTGAACAAGAGCTGAAATCACAGCATTATCCACCTTGTTCCCACTTCCTTCTCCTTTTACCAAGACTATATCCAGGGGTGTGTTCTTTTCATAGCATCCTTGCTCTCTTCCCGCATTAGCTACTTGCTTGTATTTCTCCTTTTGTAAGTTCTCATACCACTCAGGTGCTCCTTTGATCTTGAAGCATTCATCCTTCACATGCCCTCTCTTGCCACAGTGGTCACATTTCTTCAAAAGTTTCTCCATCCTCCTTGCTTTGTATTATTTCTTGTTAAAGTTTTTCAATGGCCCTAGACTTTTCTCCTGTCTATTCACTGCCCATGGCACTCACCTCAGTTGTTGTGTTAAGCTCACCTGATATATCTTTCTGCCTTTCAACTTGAAGCACCAAGTTGTAAGCTTTGTTGACTGGTAATAGAGGATACATAGAAAGAAAATTTGTCTTCATTTGGTTGTAACCATTGTTTAAACCTATCAGAAACTTTAGCAACCTATTTATTGGTTCCATTTCCATCATTGCACTTGCACTTCTCCGTTGCACCACAACTGCATACTAGCAGTCCTTCAAGGCTGGAAATTTGATCCCATGATGCCTTGAGTTAACAGTAACTCATAAAGCTCTTTCTTTAGTTGAAAGAGTTGTGGAGCATTTGTTTGCCCATATCTCTCCATTATCTCTTCCTACAACTCTTTAGATGATTCAACAAAAATAAGACTTTCTGCAATTTTCGGCTTCATACTGGCCATAATCCAACTCCTTACCATGTAATCAGCTTTAATCCACCTGTGGGTCATCAGATTTCTCATCTGGCTTGGCATACTTTCCATCTAGGATTCCAAACTTGTTCTTCGCTCCTTGTGCAGTTTTTACATTCCTACTCCTGTTTACAAAGTTGTTTCCATTAAACTCAATGGTACCCAGCGTTGTAGTGGTGCTTTCATTGACTCCTACAAACAAAGGGTCCTTGTAAGGGTTCATGCATGAGGTGAGTTCGTTTCACCTCCTTCATTCTTCTTTTCATTCGCTTTTTCTGCCATCTCTGTTGTCTTCTTGACTTTCTTTCTCGATTGGTGTTTTTGAGTTTCTCAGTAAGATCATATAACCTTGCTCACTCTAAAACCATGAAGAAACTCAACACACAATAATTTGGTTTGATTTACTGGTTATAAATTCCAGTATTCAAGTTTTCTATTTCTCTGTTCATATATTTCTTGTGTTACCCGAAAACGGTTGTGCACTATACATCCTCTATATTTACTTATATCTTTACAAAACCTAGATCACTAGAGAACAAAAGACATAGCAGCTCTACATAAAGACAAAAAGGAAAAGCAATCCTCCTATAGGATCACTCACCTTGCAGTGATCAAGTGTAGCACCTATTTACTGTGGAATAAGACAGAAAAATATAAACTACTAATATAAAATGCACATCATATCTACACAACGGAGGGGTCTCAGACACATGAGCAGATTGAGCGACTGCTCAGGACCCCTAATTTTAAGGGACCCCATCTATATTTTATTTTCTTACTTTTTAGGTTTTTTGAGTTTAGATGAAAAATACATTTGTAAATCCAAACTTTTTGCTTCTAATCTATATACTTTTTTTTCATATTTCTTAGTTTATTCTAATTTTATCCTTGGCATAACTTTACTATATATTCTTATAAATCGGCTGTCTATTTGCTAAAAATAAAAATAACATTGAAGTATTTAAGAAAGTTAATTCATTTAAACCATTTTTAATAAAAAATATTAAATTAGTTATTAATATACGGGATTAGAGATCCATTTTATATCCCTATAGGGCCCATGTTTAATACATGGCACAGGGCCCCTAAATTGTCTGAGATGTCCCTGCTACACAAGCTTTCTTCACAAGCACATATCCACATTTTATGCAAGCTATATATGGTTTTTGACAGGGTAGGTCATAATTTATGTACGAAACATTCCACATAATTAAGTAGGTAATTAGGTATTATTCACTTGAATAAAACTATCGAGAAATGGTAAAAGAGCCTAAAACATACATATATATTATGATATGTAAGAAAAACAATTTAACAAGATTCATCTGCAGTAGGAATTCTTATATATATTGCCATTCAAACTCATAACATTGTTCCCATCCTACTACTCTATTGAGCAAAAGCCATTCAAAAGGTATCACAAACAACGCAAATCAATTCAACATTATGTAGAGAATAATGCTCGTTGATCTTGGATCAAAGATTAAGGTCCTCATGGAAGATGCGCTTGTGAAAATTGCACTCATCTATGTGTATAGAGAAGCTAATGAAACAGCATACTATATTGCTTCTCTTGATCGTTATGTGCTGCGCACGCCTATTAAAACATTGATCGGCGGCTAGCTAAATCATGATAATTTTATGATTTGTTAGTTTGTTTTCTTACTTAGGTAAGTCATTGTTTTAGTCTGTGTATGGGTATAACCCAAGTACGTTAGCGGACCTCCCTGATGAGGCCGCGAACACATTATCAGACGCGAACATTGTAAAGTCGCCTACAGCTCTAGCAAGTCAGCTTATCAACGTGGACCGACAACGTTGGCGATCGCCTAACAAGACAAAATAAGAGAATCTTCCCATACGTCAGGCGCACCACAGCCATAGACGTGTCAAAAGATTACATACCCTGTTAGGTGAATAGTTTTCTATAAATACCCCACTAGTACTATTCTGCAGGTACATTCTCTCACACTCACAATTTTTATCTCCCTCTCTCTACTTTCTCTCTCTAAATCCTAGTTGGACACGTATTGACTTGAGTGTCAGAGGGCGTTTCCTCAAATCCCCCCGAGGGTAGTTCAAGTTTGCTTCTTGTGTAGCTATTCACCAGAGGCCGTTAACCCTAATCTTTGGCGGACTTCTCTCAAGACCGCCAACCGTTTCAACACCGAAACAACTTAGCGCTAGAAGGTGATGTTATGGTTTTATATAGTGTTTTTCCCCCTATATTTGAGCTAAAATGTGTATCAATGGTGCTCCTAGGAGCCATTTTATGCTAACTTTCTGCATCTAGTTGTGGTTTTACGTTGCGTGTTCGATTGCGGGTTTTAGGGAGTTATCTCTCTATTTTCTACCACTATCTGACCATTACACTGGACTGGAGAGGTTCCAAGACATATTTGATGAGTTCCGAGGTCCCGAGAATGCTTTCCGAGGCCTTGGACAAAAGAAGAAGTAAATCTTTGGCGTCTAAAGCCAAGGGATGGCTAAACGGTGCCTCGCCCAACTCCATCGGGCTCCTGATGCCCGATCGGGCGTCCATCATGGCCAAAAGAGTGTTTGTTGCGGGACCGATCGGGGTTGATCCGATCGGGCTTGATCCGCCCTGTCGTTGTTCGGTGTCCGGCCCGATCGGGCGAGATGGCCCGATATCATCGGGCGTGTTCGTGGGCGAGGGTTTTCGATGCTGCGCGCTGATCCTTGGCGAAGTCTAACGCCCGACTTCATCGGGCGTGATTGCGGGTGCCTTTCTGCTGCTGTGGGAGTCTTGCGCGCTAATGCTTGACGAGCCCGACTTCATCGGGGGGCATGGCCCGATAGCATCGGGCGAGGTCTGCTTTTGGAGCGCAGCTACTGCTTTGAGCCCGATTTGATCGGGCTGACTTGGCCCGATCGGGCAACTGCCTCCGCGCGCTCATTTAATGAATGTCGGGCTGTTTAGTATAAATAGGAAATTCATAACTTTTATTAAACACCTTTGATTCATCTTTGTTTTAGCTCTTATTTTCTCATAGATTCTCTCAAGAACCCTAGTTTTTTATTACTTGTCATTGTGATTCAAGATCAAACCTTTGGATTATTCGCAAGTTCAATATAGTTCTTTAATTTGGTAATCCTCTTCCTTGTTTTCTCCATTATTGTTTGCTTCTTCTATTATTGATTAGAGTAATTTCTTAGTTATTTGCAATAGTTCAAAGTATGGATTTTTATATGGAATTTGTTATTGGATTCTCAAACATGAGTGAGTAGTTTTATTTCTAGGATTGTGGGGATCTATGTATGCAATGAGGGATTAATAGATTAATATAATTACCCTTTATATCAATTGTTTCTAGTGATTGAATCGTTCATGCTAGATTTATGAATTAGGCCTGATTTGTATTTCTATTATCGCAATATTGAATCTACTTCGAGAGGAGAGATTTCGTATAGGCTTTCAATAATTAGGCTTAGTGATCCTTGACCATGCGAGAGCGGCTAGGTGATCTTTGAGGGAGGTAATGTTCGAGAGAAATTACATGTGCCCTAGATAAATTGACTTATTGGGTAGTTATTATTCGTCTCTGATTTCCCGAATTGTATGCATAGTGATCCATAGTCCTAGTTCTTTATTAATTGATTCTTACCTTCATATTTAGTTCTATCATTTGCCTATTAGTTTAGTCACACACCCATTTTCATCGATTTAGTTAGTATAATATTAGAATTCGGGATACAATAGTATAACGTTCTCCCTGTGGATTCGATCCGACTTCCACGACTACTTGTTAGTGGACCTTAGGTTATTTTTGATAAGGTGATACGACTTTGCTTTGTCGGAAGGAAGGGCCCTCCGGTCTCTATGAAGCGAGTCATGGACAAAGCGGAAATGCAAGTCGCGGTCCCACCGGGATTTGAAGTCGACGAGGGTCTTCCCGGCCTATTAACGACCAGCGTACTCCTGAGGATAATATAACTCAAGTAAACAATGGTAGCGTTCCATTCAACTTGACTCAGTTGACTCAATTCTCCCCTAAGCAACTGCAAACTGTGGCATCCTTCATCCAGATGTTACAAGGCACTTCTCAGCCTAATAACACCCCTGTTCCGGATACCAGAGGCATTCAGCACCGTATACGATCACTGGCTATGGCCGGTAGAAACGTTGACGGTACGTCAATAAGGAGGATATGAGGAAGCAACCCTGGAAACTAAGGATCTAAACAATGCAGAAGATGAGTATCAGAGTCAGTCACACTGAGAGTACAGCACCCAGGGTGCTAGTAACTATTCGGCTGGCGGACACCTGTTAATTAAGCCCAGAATGTCTCCCTTTATTTCAGAAATCTTGAATCATCCTATGCCCAGAATCAAGATGCCGTCCTGCAAATATGACGGCAGTTCTGATCCAGATGATCATGTTGCAGCATATGAGGGTCACATGTACTTATACACCCAGGTGGACGCCATCTGGTGCAAGGTGTTTCTGTCTACCCTAACCGGGATTGCTCAGACTTGGTTGAAGAGTTTCAAACCAGGTCTTATCTCCAGCTTCTCCCAGTTGGCTTCCACATTTAGCACTCATTTTGTAAGCAATAGACGCCGTGAACGCACAACTGGTGAGTTGCTCTCCGTTAAGCAAGGGGAAACATAAAGTCTTCGTGATTTCATCGATCGTTTCAATGTGGAAGCAGGTTGTGGCTGTCTTGGCCTTAATGACAGGGGCTGAGGGAGGGATCAGCGTTCATAAGTTATCTGGGTCGCAAGACCTTCACGTCCCTAGGGCCTGTTCTGGGAAAAGCAAATGATTTCATAAGGGGTGAGGAGTTTGACAAAGCCGCGAGCAGTCAGCACCGCGAGCCTGAAAAGAAAAAGGATGAGAAACAGATTAAAGGCAAAGGGCACGAAAGGATGAGAAACAGAAGAAAGGCAAAGGGCCCGAAGTGATCGTGGCCGAGATGAAATAAGGCAAGAATCCAATGTGGTCAAAAGGGGAAATGACCGTGAAAGAAATGATCGCAAGAGGAATGACCGGGAGAGGGATGAACACAAAGAAAAATTTGACGTGTACACTCAGCTCACCACCTCTAGAAGTCAGATATACTTGATGAATAAAGACAGTGATAAATGGCAACGTCCAAAGCAAATGTTCCATAAAAACCACGATAAGAGCAAGTGGTGTGATTTTCATGGTGATCACGGGCATTTGACTGAAGATTGTCGGCATCTGAAGGATAACTTGGAGGATTTGGTCAGACTAAGGACGGAGACTTGATCAAGCCAGCCAACTAGAATGTTCAGTCGCGGATCAGTGAGATCCATGTTATTAGTGGTGGTCCGATTCATGGGGGCAGTGTGAACGGAGCAAAGGCAAGCCTGAAAGAGTTCAGGCACCAAGTCAATTTCAATGAAAGTATGCAATGGAGAAGACTGCCAGTAATGTCCGCCATGTCTTTCACAGTGGAGGACGCGAAGCATGTTGTCTACCCCCACGATGACCCTGTGGTGGTCACTTTAAAGGTGTCAAACTGTTTGATCCATAGAATTTTGGTAGATGGAGGAAGTTCTACGAACATATTGTATTTCTCAACCTTTGAGAAACTGATGATCGGTCGAAAACATTTGAAACATGTTCGATACCTAGTGATAGGATTCACGGGAGCATATGTGATTCTCGAAGGTCTCATAACCTTGCCGGTCAGGGTTGGAGAAGATAAAGATGCCAAAGATGTAATGGCATAATTTTTGGTGGTTGACGTACCAGGAGCTTATAATGCAATTGTTGGACGCCCCTTTATCCATGACGTCTAGGGAGTTGTGTCAACTTACCATCTGACTATGTTGTACGTTTCAAATCAGGGGACGACAGCGAAGTTAAGAGGGAATCAAGAGATGGCAAAATCATGCTACCTAACAGCACTGAAACAACCGGTAAGGAGAATGCCGGTAGAGGAACTGAATCCGCCAACTCGGAAACAAAGGCGGGCACAGAAGAAAGCCCTGGCGAATGAAGTAAAGTCCGACGAAGGGGAAGAAGAAATGATGGAAATTTCAATGGAGGAGTTGGAATCTAGGCCTGACGATAAGCCAAGACCTAAACCAGATGGAGAAACAAAGGCGGAGATGCTAGCAGGGGATCCGGCAAGAACAGTTGTTATCGGAACATATATGGACCCAAAGGTCAGGGTCAACCTGGTGACTCTTCTAAGAGAAAACGCGGATGTCTTCGCGTTCTTGGCGGATGAGATGCCGGGAATAGACCCGGCCGTGATGGTACATCGTCTGAATGTTAACAGCACTGTCCGCCCTAGCAAAAGAAGAGGAATTACTCTGCTGAGAAAAATAAGGCTACTCCCTCTGTCCCAGAATACTCTTTACACTTTCCTTTTTCATCTGTCCTGGAATACTCTTTACACTTCTATTTTTGGATATGACCCACTATTATTTTAATTCTTCTATCTTTAAGCATTGGCCCACACTCTCTCTCCTCCAAATAAAATAATACCACTCCTACTACACACCAACTCTAACCATGGCCCACACTCTCTCTCCTTAAAATAAAATAATACTACTTTTACTAACTACTAACTCCTATCACATCTACTTTTCAATAAAATAACAATTGATAACCAAACAACAACTTATCATCTAAAACTACGTGCATTGATAAGTGTCAATAGTATTCTGGGATGGAGGGAGTATAAAAGAAGAAGTTGATAAGCTGCTGGCAGCGGATTTCATTGAGCCATGTGATCATCCAGAATGATTGGTCAATGTGGCTATGGTAAAGAAAGCTAACGGCCAATGAAGAATGTGTGTAGATTTCACGGACCTCAATAGAGCCTGCCCAAAGGATTGCTATCCATTACCTAGAATAGACCACCTAGTAGACTCTACTAGCGGTCATGCACTGCTGAGCTTTATGGATGCGTTCTCGGGCTATCATCAGATTAGCTTGCTCTAGGCCGATAGAAAGAAAGCAGCATTTATCATAGATTGTGGTGTATACAACTTTAAAGCGATGTTGTTTGGGCTTCGTATTGCAGGAGCAACTTACCAAAAGCTGGTCGATAAAGTATTCGCGGATCAGAGGGGGAGGAATATTGAAGCATATGTTGACGATTCTATCGTCAAGAGTAAAACTGACCGTGAACATTTGGATGACCCAGAAGAGACCTTCAGAATGTTAAGAAATATAAGATGAAGCTCAACCCAAAGAAATGTGTCTTTGGGGTTAGAGCAGGAAAGTTTTTGGGCTTTTTAGTAAGCAAAAGAGGGATTGATGTAAACCCAGACAAAGTTCAAGCCATTGTCAACTTGCGAGAACCAAAAAGCGTCAAGGATATTCAGAGATTAACAGGGAGAATGGCGGCCCTCACTCGATTCATTTCAAAATCAGCAGACAAGGCTTTGCCTTTCTTTGCACTGTTAAGGGGAAATAAGAAGTTCGACTGGGGAGAGGAGCAAAGCAAAGCATTTCTGGCAGTAAAGAAGCATTTGAAAAAGCTACCCACCATTACAAGGCCCGAGACTGGGGACATATTACAACTGTATATCTCGGCCTCGCCCAAAACAGTCGCGTCCGAGTAGTTATCAGCTGGTAGAGAAAATGGCTTTAGCTGTGCTAATTGCCGCCAAGAAGCTCAGACCATACTTTGACTGTCATCCCATCCAAGTTTTAACCAATCAGCCGCTAGAAAAGGCGTTGCAGAAGATGGACAATTCAGGCCGCTTACTGAAATGGGTTGTTGAACTATCAGAGTACGATATACAATATAAGCCCAGAACCGCTATCATAGCACAGGGCGGGGCAAATTTTATTGTGGAAACCTCATATGAGGAGGAAGAAGTGGAGAAAAAAGAAACCTGGGTACTGGAAGTTGACGGATCTTCTGCTGTTAGTGGATCCGGGGATGGTATAGTGATGACCAGCCCTGAGGGAAATTCATATCAGTACACCATTAAATTTGCCTTCCCGGCGTCAAACAACGAGGCAGAATATGAAGCGACAATCGCCGGCTTAAGAATGTGTTTGGCGGCGAGTGCCAAGAAGGTACTCTTAAAGACAGACTCACATTTGGTTAGCAGCCAACTAAGAGGAGAATTCGAAGTCAGGGAAGCCAACATGGTGAAGTACGTAGAAAAGGCCAAAGAGTTGATTGCTCAGTTGAATCACTTTGAGATCCAAGCAATACCCAGGACCGAGAACACTAAAGCGGACGCGTTGTCTAAACTGGCAAGCTCTGACTCGTTCAGCATCGAGAAAACCGTCACGGTGGACATCTTGAAGGAAAAAAGCATCACGGGAAAAATTGTGACTGTCAACAGCATTAACCAGCATGGGGAGTGGTTTAGTGAGCTGGTGACGTATAAGCTGACCGGGACACTTCATAATGATCCTTCATTCGCTAAGAAACTAAAGCGACAAGCAAGCTGGTACGTCATATATCAAAATGAGTTGTACAAAAAATCATTTAGTCTACCTCTGCTTAAGTGTGCAACCGCATAGGAATCCGCGAAGATTCTTGAAGAGATACATGAGGGTATTTGCGGCATTCACATTGGCGGTAAAGCTCTAGCGTTGAAAGCATTAAGAGCTGGGTTCTATTGCCCAGGGTTATGTTAAGAGGTGCGACAAATGCCAGAGATATGCCCCCATCATCAGCAGACCAGCCAATGATTTGCAGCCTATCCTATGCCCAATTCTGTTTGCCAAGTGGGGAATGGACATTCTTGGACCATTCACCACCGTGACTGGAGGGAGGAGGTTCCTAATAGTGGGAATTGATTACTTCACAAAGTGGATAGAGGCAGAGCCGGCATCAAAGATCAAAGCAAATCAGGTCAAGAAATTCATCTGGCAGAATCTTATGACAAGATTTGGGATTCCCATGGCTATCGTCTTCGACCATGGCGTCTAATTCGATTGTCGTCCCATACAAGCGTTTCTAACAGATTTTCGTGTGAAGTTTGCATACTCAGTCGTTTGCCATCCTCAGAGCAACGGACAAGCAGAGGCCGCGAACAAACAAATCTTGAATGCCTTAAAGAAAAAGCTGGATGAATTTAAAGGAGGATGGGCTGATATGGTGCCGGCAGTACTATGGTCAAACAGAACGACAGAAAAAGAAGCAACGGGATAAAGCCCTTTCAAGTTGGCCTTTGGTGCAGAAGCAATATTACCGGTAGAGGTGGGTTTGCCCTCTTATCGGATCAAACACCAGGACCTTGAGAAGAATGATCAGGCACTCAGGGAAAATCTGGACTTCTTGCCAGAAATAAGATTGCTAGTAGAACTGAAAGCGGCTGCCTACAAAGACAGAATTAGCAAGGCTTACAACAAGAAAGTCTTGGAGAGACCATTGGACGTTGGCAACCTAGTCCTACGCAGAACAGCAGCCACTGGTAAGGCGCATCTCGAAGGAAAGCTAACTGCTAATTGGGAAGGTCCTTACGTCATTGCTAAGAAGCTTGCTTTCGGTTCCTTCATTCTCAAAGCCATGGACGACAAAGAACTTAAGAATTGCTGGAATGCTAGTGTCTTAAAGAAGTATTATGTTCGATTTGTAGAATGTAATAAGCCAAGAGCCACCTTTTATTGCATGAATAATTTAAGCTTCTGCTAGCGTTTCGTAAATTGTCTTATTATTTGTATATTAACGGATTGCATAACAAATCAATATGTTAATTACTAACGGCCATATAACAGGCAAAAAAACGTCGAAGCCATATCACAGGCTAAAGTATGTTAACGGTCATATGACAGAACTAAAAGCCATATGACAGGCAAAGTGCATAAACGGTCATATGACAGACCAAGCACATAATAAAAAGCCATATGACAGGCAAAGTGCATTAACTGTCATATGACAGACCAAGCACATAATAAAAAGCCATATGACAGGCAAGTGCACTAACGGTCATACTCCCTCCGTCCCAGAAAGATCTGAACACTTGTTTGGACACGTAGTTTAAGGTGATAAGTTGTGGTGTGGTTATCAAATGTTATTTTATTTAAAAAGTAGATGTGATAGGAGTTAGTAGGGTATTTTTTATTAGAGGAGAGAGAAATTTGGGTAACTTTTTATTGATAAAAGGTAGAGTGTGGGCCAAAGATGTGTAAAAGAAATAATATATTAATGGTGGGACCATGCCAAGAATGGAAGTGTTCAAACTAATTTGGGACAAACATAAAAGGAAAGTGTTCAGACTATTCTGGGACGGAGGTAGTATGACAGACCAAGCACATAATGAAAGCCATATGACAGGCAAAGTGCACTAACGGTCATATGACAGACCAAGCACATAATGAAAGCCATATGACAGGCTGAGTGGGCTAGCGGTCATATGACAGACCAAGCAGAAAATAAAACAAGAGAAGTTTGCGATTATATAACATATCAGACGAAAGTCAAGGCACGTTAATAGATTAAAAATACAAACGGCCATACAACGATCATACAAAAATTGAATCAATAACCAAAGTGCAAAAAGTACTTTCCCATAAAATAAAAGCTACTGGCTTGGCGGCCAACTACAGATGAAAAAGATGGCGGCCAAATAAAAGGCTTTCAATTTGAATCGTACTTGCAAAATTAAAAACATAGGTTTAATGATTACAGACGCCAACATGGACCGAATTAAGTGTTAATCAAAATATTCAAAGAGATTACAAACTACATGCTATTGGAGGAACAGGAAGAGCTGAGAGAAAGCCGCCAAAAACTTCAAGAGGGAGGGGTTCCCTGATTTTCCTAATCTGGAATATCTCGAGGATCCGCATTAGCAATAGCGTCCTCATCGGCAAATTTAGGTCCCCCTCGAATGACGTGAGATGTTGGCCGGCAGCGTGAGCATCTTCAATTACATTCCAGTCAAATCCAGGAATGGTCTTGCATACACATCTCATGGCGGCCGTACATCCGCCATCGTATCTCTTGTGGAGGGTCGCCACATACTCCTCAGATTGCATAAACTCAGCAATAGCCTTGGCGGCCCCCCTGGCCTCAGCAGAAGCGTCCAAAACAGCAACCTCATTTGCAGAGTTGGCGGCCTCCAGAGCTTTGGTCAATGCGGCAACATTTTCCTTAGTCTCTTCCAGCAAGGCAGCCCTCGACCTCAGAGTTAACAGCTCATCTTCCAGAGGCTGCTCCGTTGTCTTAGTCGTCAACTTATCTTCCGTCTCCCTCAGCAGGTCTTGGCAGGTCTCCAGCGACTGCTTATAGCTGTCCGCCAGCTTCTGGTACTCAACATACTGCTCGATCAGCTCAATAGCAGCATTGTTGGATTGCAAAGAGGAAAGGAGAACGTCAATAGGAATACAAAAAACAAGTGACAAAATAATAATAAAACAAGTACGAAAACATACCACAAGTTGGTCATGAGCCAGCCTTGCAGCAGGAGTTACAAAGGACCCTGCTGGCTTGTCCAATGGTAGCTGCATGCCCTTCAGAATACGGTAGGCAAGAATGCCACCGGGATGTCGGCATACAGCTACTCATCTTCCCTGACGTCCCAGTCATGCTGATAAATCTTGCCGGAGACGACAGGCCGGCGAGCAAAGGAGGCCGCCACAGCATCACTTAGCGGTACCTATTGCTTCTCGATCCATTCATGGTACCGGGAAAAGATGCTAGGAGATAAGTTGGACAGAAAGCTGGGTGGTCATCAACTCCCGAATCATCTCGCGGATAGAGGAGTAAGTGCCTGACAGCCAAGAGGCGCCGCTAATATGACCAGGGCCAGTGGCCGCGACCTCAGCTTGCTCCGGGTCCTCTGGGGAGCATCCACATTTAAATCTTCCACCTGAACAGTCTCGCGGGTGGGAGCAGAAGTAGCCGAATCCACTAAAGCCTTCCTTTTACTGGCAGATGTGTCTGCCGCAGCTTGCTCGCGGGGGCGCCTGCTGTTCCCACCACCCCTGGCAACAGGCCGGGAGGTGGAAGACCTGATTGGGACAGCAGGAGATGGCTGGCCGCTAGTACCGGCAACAGCAGCAGCAGCACCCTGAACAGGGACGCGAGCCACAGTCACCCCACCGCGACCTCGGCGGATGTTTTGGGGACCATTACGGTTCCCTCCCCGACGGCCGTTGGTGTTGTCGTGCATGGTATCATACTCGTAAGAAGGAGCAGGCGGCAAGTGGGTTAGTGGATGGAGGTTCTCGTCAACGCCAAGTGCGTCGAGATCAAGATTGTCGAAACCTGCAAACAAGCAAGAAACAGTAAAAAAAAAGTTACTATTATCATCAGACGAACCAGTCCGACAACAACAATTTCCATTTTCATGGGTAGGACAGAGCAGCATGGCCAACAAGCGTTCGTTCCCCAAGATGTACTTGGAATGAGGAATCCAATATCTAGGCTCCTTAACCCTAACCTCCTTCCCGTCCTCATAGGTGACTAAATAGCCTTCCGTGTCAAAATATTCAAAGGTCGTTAACTCTTCCCCAGTTAACGAAACAGAGGATAAATGCTCCATGTGAGGACGAGGCTCGGTGAAATGACGGCGCATGGGATAATCCTCGGGAACTTGCAACCAAAAGAAGGCATCCTGCCAACCTTTTAAACCACTCATTTTGGGTTGAACAGTCATCTTCTTGTCGGTCGTAGTTAGCGACCACCAACCTGCCTGCCTAGAAGATCCATTCTTCTTCAGCCAGTGGATGTGGCAGAAAAAGTTTAACGTTTGCGGAAAATCCAAAATGCGCGCAACCCTGATGTACGCGATTAAATTTCGGACCGCCAAAGGAGTTAGTTGAGTCAAGCATACGTTAAACGCGTTCAAAATCTTCACCAAAAAAGAATCCAGAGGAAGGCGGAGGCCAAACTCGAAGTGATGAGTATACACGGCCACGTGACCGGGAGGACACTCCGTCACAATAGCCCCCTCAGGCGGAATTACCAGCCGATAACCCGCTGGAAAATGATATAAATCCCGAGCAACCCTTGGGTAGGCAAGATCAATGGCGTCCTGACGCCACAATCCATCAATCTCTACACCTTGAGAGGGCCAGCCTTTGAAATCGCGAGGCGGCCATAGAGCATCAGAACCCGGTCCGGTTACGATCTCCTCCTCTATCTGATTGGAACTGTCGACCCTCAGTTCGATAGCACGGGAACTTTCCTCAATCACATGCGAAGACAAAGGCACAAAATTAGTCGCGTCCTCATTGACGCGAACAACAGGACTCGCAGGTTCAGTGCGACGATGGTAAACGGTCTCCTAACGCACCATAACGGTAGCAATGGAGTCGCTGTCGTCACCTAAATCAATAATAGGAGGGTTAGGAGCCGCAGATTCCTGTAAGCGGTCGTAAAAATCGGCCGCTACCTCAGCCACAGCATCCGCTAAGTTATCCAACCAGGCATGCTCTCTAAATGGGGCTACATCAAGGCAGGGAATAGCATCGGCTGGAGGATGGCTAACGGAACGCCTAGCAAGAATTTGATGCCTAAGTTCTCTAAGCGTTTGCCTATCACCACTCTGACTAGCGGATAGATACCTCCTAGTCAGGCTATGCTCCTAAGGGGTAGCAGGGTCGTTAAGAAACTATGACCTCAGTTCTTTTTCTCTCTCGGCAGTAAGGGGTATGTCCGCTAACAACCTAGTCCTCCCCACAGGGCTTGAACCGGAAGCAGGTTCACTATCGCCAGGGGGGAAGATGGATCACTTTCGGTCATAAACGCCTCACTAAGGGCATTCTGGCTATCAGACTGGTCCGACATGACGAAAACGCAAAGAAACTTAAGGAAACGCGAGAGAAAAATTGAGGAAATACACGGAAACGAAGGGTCACGGGAGAAAAGTAAAAGTAGGGAGTGAACGTCATTGGGAAAAGGTGAACAAAGTTCCCAGACAGTGAAATTGCGCAGAAAAATTCGAGCTTGAGCCAAGGAACCACCGGAAATGTAGAGAAAGCACCGGCGACACACAAATTTTCGAACCCAGAAAAAACCCAGAAGAAATTTGTCCAGAAAAGACAAAATTCTTAGCACACTAGGACCGGAAAGTAAAAACTAGAAGATCTAGTAACTTTTTAGAGAAATTTGAGCACAAAAAGGAGAGCTTTTTTGGGTGAAGAATAACTACGAAAATGGAGTTCGCCAGAGAAAAAGAAAAGGAAGTTGAGAGAAAATGAGATGAAAAACTCGAAGAAAGAGACAACTACCGTATGTATGCAGTCAATCAACGGCTGAGATTGCAAAACCTCTCAACTCCTTCTCCAAATTCCTGCCAAGTGTTGAAACACAGCAAAACCCTAGTAATGTAATGGGCGGGATTTTCGGAAAAGTATCATTAACTTTTCAAAACCTTTCAACTCCCTGCGACGACACGTGGCATCCAACAAATTAAATTCTCCAAAAAAATTGAACACGGCAACAATGACTCGCATCCACCGACAACATCCTTAGCGGCCAATACCCCAAATGATGCTGGGGGGCTAGTTGTATGGGTATAACCCAAGTACGTTAGCGGACCTCCCTGAGGAGGCCGCGAACACATTATCAGACGCGAACATTGTAAAGTCGCCTACAGCTCAAGCAAGTCAGCTTATCAACGTGGACCGACAACGTTGGCGGTCGCCTAACAAGACAAAATAAGGGAATCTTCCCATACGTCAGGCGCACCACAGCCATATACGTGTCAAAAGATTACATACCCTGTCAGGTGAATAGTACTTCTATAAATACCCCACTAGTACTATTTTGCATGTACATTCTCTCACACTCACAATTCTTATCTCTCTCTCTCTACTTTCTCTACTTTCTCTCTCTAAATCCTAGTTGGACACGTACTGACTTGAGCGTGGGAGGGGTTTCCTCGCATCCCCCCGAGGGTAGTTCACGTTTGCTTCTTGTGCAGCTATTCACCAGAGGCCGTTAACCCCAATCTTTGGCGGACTTCTCTCAAGACAGCTAACCGTTTCAACACCGAAACAGTCTGGACTCTGGAGTCGGAAGAGAAGAACTGGGTATATATTCATCAATATGTAAGATTATTAATTCGTATATAAATTTAGTCTACGATCGAGCTAGATAATTAAGTTTCAAGAACAGATGGAAAATGGACGGGCGTGGGGAGGTAATTATACTTACAAATCTATTAGGGCTGCAATCCAATAATTAATGTACACTGTACTATGATAATTGATAACTAGTCCTACATTATTAATTAAGCGGTCCAGAATGCATATATAACATTTGGAAAGAGATCGAGTACCCCAGATTTCATAGCTTACTGCTGCCATCACACATGCATCATGTATATTCATGATTCTTCAATTTCATTTCCCACTATGGGGATCACATGTTCCTCTACTAAAATGTTTTCTTTTTCTTAGAATATTATTATAATTATTATTACTATTATCAGGATATTAATATATACACTACAGTTGTACTTCATAGACAGATACACTTTACGATTCATTTCATCTAGCCCACCATGTGTGTGCAATCTTCAGAATCAGAGATCTCTAGCTGTTAACCTAATTTTAACGAACTAGTGACTTTTTACCATTCTCTGTTGGGGAGGAGAAAAACCAAAATGAAGAGCAATGCTTAATTCAAATCCTATCAGCAACTATCACTACACGAAGGAAGAATCCAGCTCTATATAATAGTTAGGGTTTTAGATTCATTTCCATATTTAGTTTATAGATGATAATTGATTAATTATATAACAGTATGCAAGCCATATAAACATTTTATTGTACATGAGTCGAGTTACGTAGTTAGTTTGTCAATCTTAACTTATTTTACACAGACAAATTAAGCAAGCATGCATGATATTCTTATATAGTTGTCCAATTAAGGTACACTCAAAAGTCAAATCAAGCCTCGGTTATTGTCATCTACTATCATTTTCAAATAAATGACACTAGTAGGCAACATCATTTGTAATTGGAAACTTTACAAAAAAAAACCTTTGGTTTTGAGTTATGTGTCATATTGCTATAACTTATAATTACATGGAACTAGTAACTACTTCCAATATAGTTCTCATTTCCCTTTTTTCATGGTAATTTATGCAAGTAGAATCTAAGAGGGATAGTAAAAAAAAATTTGTTTATTTAAATATATGGTGTATGGAAAAAGATGATTTTAGGAGAGAGAATGAAGAACAATTGGTGAAAGAGCATTAATTGTAACACATGGGTTGAATAAACAAAGCAAAAAACAAAATTTAAGAAGCAAATAAATGATACACGGTTTTTCGAGACAAATTATGGAAAAATGTGGAGCTAAATATGGAAATGGGAACCATATTTTGGGACACCCAAAATGAAAATGGAAACTATATTTTGGGACGGAGGGAGTAGCAAATTAGATTGGACAATGTATATAAAACGAGGGTTTGAGTTTTGACTTTATATCATAAGATGCTTTATGGAGTAACAAAATTTCTTTTACTTTTATTTTAAATTTTAGGTAGTCTCACATCATATATTAAAAAATATACGTCATAAAACTTATTAATAGATGTACGTCTATGCACAAATACTCCTCTATTTCTTTAGTTTGCTTGCTTTGACTGTGCGCGTTTACCAAAATACTTCTTTAATTTGACCTTAAATATCTTTCACTACATATTAATCAAAATTATAACAATTGAATATTAATAAAGTACTTATTAAAATGAATCAAATAAGAGCGAGCCTCATGATTATATTTTTTTCTTACATATTGAGAATAATTTAGAAGATTTTATCTAAGTGTGAATAGTGTCAATATTTTAACAGAGCAAACTAAAAAGATACAAAGGGAGTACTATTATAAAATATATGGTGATCTAAATAAAAACCCATAAATTAAATCCGCTTATAAACACACACACACATATATATATATATATATATATATATATATATATATAGGATCCACTAAAAACTAACCTTAAGCTGAAAACTGACCTTTTTGCTCATTTTGCAGATTTTTACTCATTTTATGTTTTTTGCTCATTTCATGTTCTTGCTCACTTTAAGAAACTTTTGCTCATTTTAGCAAAATGTCCCTCATTTTCACGAAGTTTTTGCTCATTTTACAAACTTTTGTTCATCTTATGTTTTTTTTTGCTCATTTTATGTTTTTGCTCATTTTAAGAAATTTTTGCTCAATTTGCAAATTTTTGCTCATTTTATATTTTTGCTCATTTTATATTTTTACTCATTTTAAAAACTTTTTGCTTATTTTAAAAACTTTTTCGTTCATTTTATGTTGCGGTTTTAGGTAAGAAGTGGTTTTCGCGTGTTTCATATATATATATATATATATATATATATATATATATATATATATATATATATATATATATATATATATACCCAATGGCGGATCTTCATTGGGACGAACAGGGGCCTGGTCCCCCTTAAATCTTGGTCCAAACTAAAAAATTGCAAGCAAAAATAATATAAAAAACCCAATATTGCCCCCAAGTCTTGGCTCATACTATAAAAGAGGGGGATTTGTTTGTCTACATGTAGTAGAAGATAGTAGAAAAGTAAAAGTATTGTAGTAAAGAGAAAAATAGAGTGAACAAAACACACTAACTGGTGATAGAGGATCAGTACTGCAGTAGAGACAGTGAGAAAGTAAAAATGTTAGAAGGTTAACGTTATAGATTATGAGTGATCTTGTTCTTGAAAAGAAAATAAAATATGTTTACGTTATAATGGGGTAACTTTTAAGCATTTTAAGGTTGCTTTACCGCCTTGTAAATTTGTTTTGCAAGTTTGATTGTTTGAATGGAATGCTATCTAGATTTATAAAAAAATTATAAAAAAAAAAAAAAAAGGTAACTTTACATCCGCCTTACCATGTTTATTCTACACCAGCCTTAATTAAAAGTTGGCGTAGGTTAATTACTCATGAAATAGAAAATCAATTAAATTATAATCTTCCTTCGTTTCTTTTTTAGTTCTAAGACTTTTCCTAAAAAGAAATTTTTTAATTAGTTCTGCAACACTTTCTACTTTTTCTTTTCATTTCTCTCTATCTCTCTCCAATCACGTAGGGCTCTCTCCTTTTTTCCTCTCTACATCTCTCCTACCCAAATTTTGTATTGGAGTTTGTGAAAAAAAAAAGTGTTGCAACTAAAAAAACGGAGGAAGTAATACTTTTTTAATCTACTGTTCACAATTCCACGTAGTATGTAATATGGTAATATATACAAAGTATTCAAATTTTTGTATTTGCATTGGCTTGAATTTTGCAAATATCATTTAATATTTTAATTCCCCTGCCCAAATGTTCAAGATCCGCCACTGTATATACCGTCTACAAAACACAAGGAATGATGGGATTTTCGAAGAGGTGATCCCACGAACAACATGGAGGAGGCGTCTACAAAACACAAGGAATGATGGGATTTTCGAAGAGATTATCCC
Source organism: Beta lomatogona (assembly GCA_947646795.1). Taxonomy (NCBI): domain Eukaryota; kingdom Viridiplantae; phylum Streptophyta; class Magnoliopsida; order Caryophyllales; family Amaranthaceae; genus Beta; species Beta lomatogona. The sequence continues at coordinate 819,892 of CANSNZ010001286.1, forward strand.
ACGAACAAAATGGAGGACCAGCACACAAACAAACATATTAAAGTAACTTGATAGCATTATATTCGATAAGTACTGGTCAGCTGTGTTTTCATGCTGCTGTAAAATGTAAATGGACTGATTCATACTATCATTCCAACAACAGGAATATCCGATAAATTCTGTGTGTCCTTGCAACTTTTATAAACTAGCTTTTTACAGCGATATTTTAGGGGTAACTGTTACTCAGTAGTATAACAAACCAAAAATGAAAGTTCATATCTAAATTCACCTTCATTTTGTGAATAAGAAAGATTGAATACTTACAAATAGTATTTAAAAACACTTTAATAAATAAGTATAAGTAATGAAATTACATCTCTAACTACTGTTTTTTGTTGACTTTAACTAATTTTCTTGAAAATCCACACACACGCATTAGCCTATTCAACTTCAAATAGGTAATCAACATTGTGGAACTGATTTATATCCATGGTCTTACTTGGTGGACGTAAAAACCACGAGTATTCTTTAAATTCGAAATTTTCATTACTTTGTTAAAAATTGTTGCTCTCCCATTGTGCATTTGCAATTTCTATCAAGTTCTTAAAACTATGTTTAGACACAATAATCATTCAACAAAAAAAAATCTCTATTATAAAGGTTGCTACTGTTGCTTTCAAATAGTTTACACTACTAAATAAAGCGCATAAAGGGAGAGATATGTAAAACAATAAAATGTTATAGAACCAACTTAAGTCTAAATCAACCAACTATCATGCAGCATAACAATTTTCAGTGTAGTCTGAATTTTTTTTGCTGAGTGTGAGAAACTAAGAGAAAAAAATGCTATGTGTGACATGCTCATTATGAAAGAAGCTTATATTAAAATTATGCAGCGTAGTCAATTGGTACACTTTTTTTGCACCCAAAAAGTGGCACACTATGCCTTTTTAATACTATATTTGATTAAATTACATACATTATAATGCAGTCCTTTTTCTTAGCTACATACTCCCCCAATTCCCAAACCCATCTCTCTCAATTTTCACGCAATTCTTCACTTTCTCTCTCCTTTTCATCATCTTCCTCAGTTTTCCCCAAATCAAACCACACACTCAATTTCTCCGTATTCTTAGCTAAACCTCTCAATCTCCGCTTATGTGGACTTCGAAGAGAAGCACTGAGTTTCTCAGTGAGTTCTCGTCGATTTCAGCGTCCGAGTAGCCGAGTTCACTCTCTTGAGACCTTCGATTATGATCTCGTCATCATTGGAGCTGGCTTTGGCTGTCACGGCGTTGCTTTTCATGCCGTCGATAAGGTATTTTTGAATATTGAGTTGATGGGCTGAAATTCGATTATGAGCACAAATTTTTGATTTTAATATATGGGTTGAAGTATTTTTTTTCTCAATTTCTTTTTAATATCTGGGCACAAAAACAATTTGAGTTGAAGTATTTTGTCTCAAATTTTTTTTAATATCTGGGCACAAATTTGAATTTTTTTTTGACGAAATTTGATTTTTTTTCCGACCAATTCTGATGTAATATTAATGTTGTGGAGGGACAATTAAGTAAATTCCAATGGGGACACCATTTGCTCCCCCCTTGGCTTATATAATAGAGATTATATGTGGATATTTCAGATGCAAGCTGACGTCATTGTCACATTGACATATTGGTTTATTGTAAAATATTATTATGGATTTTTTAACAAGAATAATACAAACTTTTGCCCGTTCTCTCGCAATAATACAAATTTTTGATTATTTTTTAATAATACAAACTTTTGATCAATATTCCTCCAGTAGAACAATACCGGTTTTTAACTTGTTGTAGGAGGTAACTAGCTGAGGTGGTTCAGGTGGGTGGGGGGTTGGGTGAGGAGGGACAAAGAAGAAAGATCATTTTGTAATTTTTTTTGACTTGTTTTACCGGTTACAAGTCAACTTGATCTACTGGAGGAATTTTGATGTAAAGTTTGTATTATTAAAAAATAATCAAAAGTTTGTATTATTGCGAGAGAACGGGCAAAAGTTTATATTATTGTAGTTAAAAAATCCTATTATTAATGACAAAGCTTAACCTTTTCTCATTGAGCCATCACAATATATATACAAGAGTTTTAGGAATCCGACATGGAAAAGGAAACCTAACTATAATCTAACTATAACAAACTAGAAACTATCTATAACAAAATAGAATCCTATGTTATCTCCAACACCATCCCTCAAGTTGGAGCATGTGTGGGCTCCACAATGCCCAACTTAGACAACAAAAAATCAAACTCAGACTTACCAAGAGTTTTAGTGAAAATATCAGCTAACTGTGCCTTAGTAGACTCATAAGATGGCGAAATAAGTCCGTCAGTGATGGCATCATGCACAAAATGACAATCAACCTTAATATGCTTTGTGAAACAGGATTATGAGCCAAGTACAACGCAGACTGACTGTCACAGAACAAAGGAATAGATTTGTGATGTTGCACTCCCAAAGTCAGAAGAAGAGCCTTGAGCCACTTCAGCTCACAAGTAATAGCAGCCATGGAACGATATTCAGCCTCTGTAGAAAAGCGAGAAACGGTATGCTGTTTCTTGGTCTTCCAAGAAATAGGAGAACCACCCAAGAAAACAATCCAACCTGTGAAAGACCTACGAGTGAGAGGACAAGCTGCCCAATCAGAATCACACCATCCCTGCAGAGATAAGTCACTTTCAGCACGAAGAAGAATACCCTGGCCAGGAGTACCCTTCAAATAACGAACCACATGAAGAGCAACATCCTAGTGTTCCTGACGAGGAGCCTGTAGAAACTGAGAGAGAACATGAACTGCATAGGCCAAGTCAGGGCGAGTAACAGCCATATAAATCAAGCGACCAACTAGGCACCTGTAGGACGCGGCATCCTCTAATAATGCGCCAGAAGCATGAGCTAAACGATGATTTTGCTCAATAGGAAAGCCAGATGGCTTGACACCAAGAAGGCCGGCTTCAGAAATAATATCCAAAGTGTAGTTGTGCTGACATAAAAATAATCCAGAAGTACTACAAGCTACTTCAATGCCAAGAAAATATTTCAGAGGTCCAAGATCCTTCATTTTAAAGCGGTCACTCCAGTATACTTTGATCAGAGTTAGAGCAGCAAAATCATTACCAGAGATAATAAGATCATCAATATAAACTAAAACATTTAGTTGCACAGTCCCACGAGTATAGGTGCATAGAGAGTAATCAGAGTAAGACTGAAGAAAACCATATCCTTTTAAGGTTGAAACAAACTTGCCAAACCAACAACGAGGAGCCTGCTTTAAACCATACAAAGATTTTCATAAATGACACACCAAATTAGGCTTAGGACATTCAAAACCTGGAGAAAGTTTCATATAAACTTCTTCATCAAGATCACCATGAAGAAAAGCATTGTGAACATCCATCTGATGCAATTCCCAATTTTTGGAGGCAGCAATAGCTAAAAAGCCTGAACTATAGTCATTTTAGCAACAGGTGCAAAAGTTTCATTATAGTCAATACCTGCCTCCTGATGATTACCTAGAACAACCAGACAATATTTCAAACATTTCACAGGCCCATCAGACAAATATTTTATGCGATAAATCCACTGACTGCCTAAAGCACGCTTCCCATGAGGAAGCTCTTCTAATGTCTATGTACCATTGTCTTCTAATGCACGGATTTCATCGTGCATAGAAGCCTTCCAACCATCATCCTTCATAGCTTCTTTAAAAGACCTGGGTTCAGTGTGAGAAATAACAGAAGCAAGAAATTTGCGATACTTCTCCGAAAAATTTATGTAATTAATATAATGAGCTATAGGATAAGGAGTACCTGAGGAAGACGAAGGAGACGAAGCAGAGAGAGATGGGCTTTCAGCGACCACAGAATGCGTAACAAAATCTTTTAACAACACAGAGGGAATTTTATCTCGTTCACCACGGCCCAAATTAGAAGAGGAAGAAGGATTTTGATCCAACATAAGAGAAGGGGAACTGCGTGTGGGCTGAGGGTCCACAGAAGGATGAAAAGGAGGGGTCGCTGGGCCCGCGTGAGAAGAGGAAGAAAGAGAGGAGTTTTGGGCCTGGAGAGGTGAAGATTCGGGGTCTAGGTGGGGAGTAACGGGGCCACGTGAGGGAAAGGAGAGGATTGGGCCAGGAGGGGTTAGCGCAGGTCCAGGGGAGGATTGGCCCGGCGTGGGATATGATGTGTTTGGGCCTGGTGAGGAGTGACGAGGAGAATTGGGTGGGGAAGGAGAAGTTATGTGCAGAGCTGGGCCATTGAGTGTGGGCTGGGGAATTTGTGGACATGGGTCATCAAAATCAGCAAAATCAGGATGGATAGGTAAAGAATTATAAGGAAATAAGGTAAGAGGGTCTATATTGGCATCTTGAGGGGATTTAAAAGACAAAAGGGAACATTTCCTCAAAGAATTTAACATCACGAGACATACAAAATTCCTTGGTATCTAAATCAAATAATTTCCAGCCCTTTTAACCAAATGGGTAGCCCACAAATATGCATTTTCTACTCTGGCTTGCAAACTTATCCCCTTTAGTTTTGTGATTGTGAGCAAAACAAAGACAACCACTAGTGGAAAAAAGCCTAAGGGCTGCGGTCAAAAGTGGCCTAAGGGCTGCGTTTTTTGACCGCAGCAATTAGAGTAGCAGCCCTTAATATATAGGAAGGGCTGCGGTTACGAACCGCAGCCCTTGCAGAATTAAGGGCTGCGGTCGTAAGAAAACCGCAGCCAACCGCAGCCCTTATCCACATAAGGGCTGCGGTTAATTGGGAAAACCGCAGCCCTTTATTACTTAAGGGCTGCGGTTTTCCCAATTAATTAACCGCAGCCCTTTATTACTTAAGGGCTGCGGTTTTCCCAATTAACCGCAGCCCTTATGTGGATAAGGGCTGCGGTTTTCTCTATTAACCGCAGCCCTTTTGTAATTTTTTTTTTTTGTAAAATTCAGCTATATAATATTATAAATGCGCTCGTTCCCTGTGTCGCTGGTTCCTTCTTTGCTTTGCTTTGTACCATATTACAAACCTCATAATGCATATATATATAGAGTTCCCAATTATATATGTAATAATTCTATATATATAATAATAATAATGTTAAAGAGTACATATTAAGGCAAATATTAATTCTAATACAAAAAGCTACATTAACGCAACAACCGAATAGCTTGCCAACTTGTTTCGAACTTCTAGCTAGTTCTTGCAAAATCCTAACCAATGTATCATAGACAATCTTCACAAATGTAGGTTGCCAACTTGTTTCGAACTTCATCCAACTCTTCAATTGTGAATTCATTCAACCTTGGTGCGTCGTTATCCATGTAAACCTTGCAATAATATGAATATAATAAATTAATAAGATCAAGTCAAACATTTACAATATATAATAACAACTAACTCTTGCAATTAGCTAATTAAACAACCAATTTTCGAGTTATTTTGTCGATTTTTGTGAATTTGAGCTATTTTACATCCCAAAACTATACATGCATGTTATATATGCATACTTTATGCATACTTGAAGAGTTAATGTCAAATTTAGGTGCACAAGATTAGAAGTTCAATTTTTAGGTTCATTTCGGGGACGATTTTTGTGAATTTGAGCTACTTCACTTCCCAAAACTACCTACATGTTACATATAGGAGCAAAACTAACACACACCACTTACTTTATGCATACTTGAAGTGTTAATGTGAAATTTAGGAGCAAAAGATTAGAAGTTCAATTTTTAGGTTCGTTTCGGGGTCGTTTTTTGTGAATTTGAGCTATTTCACTTCCCAAAACTAGCTACATGTTACATATAGGAGCAAAACTAACACACACCACTTACTTTATGCATACTTGAAGTGTTAATGTCATATTTAGGTGCAAAAGATTAGAAGTTCAATTTTTAGGTTCGTTTCGGGGTCGATTTTTGTGAATTTGAGCTATTTCACTTCCCAAAACTACCTACATGTTTCATATAGGAGCAAAACTAACAAACACCACTTACTTTATGCATAGTTGAAGTATATAAGTCATATTTAGGTGCAAAAGATTAGAAGTACAATTTTTAGGTTAGTTTCGGGATCATTTTTTGTGAATTTGAGCTATTTCACTTCCCAAAACTACCTACATTTTACATTTAGGAGCAAAACTAACACACACCACTTACTTTATGCATACTTGAAGTGCTAATGTGAAATTTAGGAGCAAAATATTAGAAGTTCAATTTTAGGGTTCTTTTTGGGGGTTGTTTTTTTTGAATTTTATTTTTTTTTTTTCCAAAACTTCCTACATGTTACATATAGGAGCAAAACTAACACACACCACTTACTTTATGCATAGTTGAAGTATATAAGTTATTTAGGTGCAAAAGATTAGAAGTTCAATTTTTAGGTTAGTTTTGGGTTTTTGTGAATTTGAGCTATTTCACTTCCCAAAATTACCTACATGTTACATTTAGGAGCAAAACTAACACTTACTTTATGCATACTTGAAGTGTTAATGTGAAATTTAGGAGCAAAATATTAAGTATATTTTAGGTTCGTTTCGGGGTCGTTTTTTGTGAATTTGAGCTATTTCACTTCCCAAAACTACCTACATGTTACATATAGGAGCAAAACTAACACACACCACTTACTTTATGCATACTTGAAGTGTTAATGTGAAATTTAGGAGCAAAATATTAGAGTTCAAGTTTTGGGTTAGTTTCGGGGTCGATATGATTATAGTTAATTTATGCTACAATTTCCAAAATAAACTAATTCTTACCTATCAATTTAATCTAAATTAAATAAACTAATTAGTTACATACCTAATGAAGATAATCGATGTCGGTACAACGGTTGACTATATCAAACATGTACCGCGATGCGTAATAGCCACAATCAACACCATTCTTTTGTTGCGGACACTTGAAATTCACCAAATTTAAACATCCAAAAACATTCATGTTAAATTTAAAGTATATGAAAATAAATGGTTCGACATAAGATTCACCAAAGTAGTTACCTCAACTGATATCCAAAGAGGAGCTTTTCCTAATCGAAGTCCAAGTCCACAATGGTGCTTCATCACACTACATCAATACATTATAAGATGTTTATTATATATATATATATATATATATATATATATATATATATATATATATATATATATATATATATATATATATATATATATAAATGTGTAATATTAGGTACACATATTGTTCTAGTTAAGTTACCTATTCAATAGTGACTTGACTAGTAAGCTCCGTGGTGGTTGTCGACGAAGAGAATCAAAGTGGTAAACGTGATTATTTGACAAACATATCACAATGAGCGTCCAATGGAGACTATATAAGGAAATAATATAAAGTTACTTATTCAACAATTCGGTGAATTTTGTTATCGATATATATGGAACAAGAAGGCAAGTTATCTAAACAAGGAAATAAAGTTATAGAAAATAAAGTAAAGCATCAAGTTTGGTGCAACAAGCTTACGCTTCAATATATGGAACAAGGATGAACTTCTCTTCTAACCGATGTAATTGTTTGAAACTAGTATCGAGATATTCTTTCACATCGGTTTTGTTTTTTAAACAATTGTCATCTCGCATCATACTTGGACATAACCAACCAATCTTTCTCTCACTCATTTTTTCATTCAATTCAGTACACAATAACCTGAGAAATTAAAGCATATAATAAAAGGTAAACATACTTATCATGTATGGAAGTTGAAAACTATTATAAACTTGTAAAGTAAGATATGTATGTATCACCTCATGAAAGCTTGTATCATTGTTCCACTCAACATTTCTCCACGTAAGAATTCTTTAACATCGTCTTTGGATCTCCATGTAGATGACTCATCAGCGTAGTTGAATTGTTCCTTCCCCAAACGAACATATATTGGAGCATTCTCGGGCAAATCGCTAACACACTCATGCAACCAATAACATGCCTTAGTAAGGCCTTGCACCACCAACGGCTCGAGAAGTGGATTGTTTGACATACTAACTTGGTCATCGAACACATTTGGTTCAATTTCAGCACGTCCAATTGCCTCCTTAGCCATCGTGTTTGGTGAACCGACCTTTTTAGCCTTCTTGTCATGTGAACCAGCCTTCCTTGAAACCTATTAAAAAGTAATAATAAGAATATTACTAATTATTATATATATGACATAGAAAAGTAATATAATCGGAGTTAATTATTACATAAACTAACGCATATATATCTGTATGTTTATCGGTGTACCTAATCTGAAAATCGCACCCATGCACGCGGCCACAGAACATAACTACCATGGGCGTCACTCAGTGTATGTAGACTAACCTCCGGTTTTGGCATCGGAAGACCTAAGTCTTCAAAAACAGGCTCAATGTAGTCGATGCTCACCACATAGTGATAATTATTGTTCACTATCTGGTGATGCACTCGTACTCGATCACCAGGAGGTTGTGCATGGCCACTAGCTACCACAATCAGACTATCAGAATCATTTTCTTGAACTAATAGTCGGCATGGGGTCTCCTCCTTTGAATCAAAACAAGTCATTAATAGTTAATTGCGATGGATCAACATATTTAGAATTGCATGCACTTAGGGACAATACATAGTTAATTAATAAAGCACAGTGATTAAGCGTGATAAATCTCCCAAACGAATATATAAACATATTAGAAAATAAAAATCAAAATAATTAAAAAGGCAACCTTGAATTTCTTGAACAAATGCGTGAGAGAGGGTGGGTGGCCCGCAGGTGGGTGGCGCGCAGGTGGGTGGCGCGCACCGGTGGCAGGCGCTCAGGTGGTTGGTGCACAACGGTGGCAGTCGCTCCGGTGGCGTGGGTCTGCGTGGTGCGCTGGGGATGGCGCGTAGAAGGCTGCGTGGCGCGCACAGGACGGTGGACCGGAGCTCAGGGGGTGGTTGAATTCGAAAGCTAGGGCTCAGGGGTGGTTCAATTCGCAAGGGTTGGGCTCAGGGGTGGTTCGCTGCTGCGTTGTGAGAGAATTTTTCGCGAGTGAAAAATTGGGTGGAGCGAGGGAATTAATGAGAGCGCGAAATTTGGGGGAAAAAATAAAACAAAGGGTTGCGGTTGTGTAGAAAACCGCAGCCCTTAATGGATGGGCTGCGGTTTTCTACACAACCGCAGCCCTTTTACAACAGCAAATGGCTTTTTTTCCTCTAGTGAACCAAATGTTTTAATAGCCTCATAAGATGGGGTAAATCCATAAAGCACTTTAAAGGGAGATTTGTTATATAACAAAATAGAGGGAGTACGATTTATGAGATGAGCAGCTGCTTGAACACTCTCACTAGTACAGAATCATTGATTTGCGTCGGACCTGGGACCACCATTTGCGTCGGACATTGGTCCGACGGCACAGGTCTCGACGCAGATATGAAAGACATGATCTGCGTCGGACAAGGATATGACGCAGATGTGAAGCTATTTGCGTCGGATGCAACGCAAAGTCCGACGCAGAAGACGCACCAAAAAACCACATCTATGTCTATCATTTGCGTCGCATTAAGAGGCATGTGCGACGCATATGATTCATTTTTTATTAAAAAAAAGTATGATTTGCGTCGGATTGAGCGTTACATCCGACGCAAATTGGTCATTTTTCATTAAAAAAAAACGGAAAGTCAATTCACCATATTGAACCATCTAATAACTCACTGGCTTTTGTTCACGAAACTGACAGCGTTACAAAATAACATCAGATCTATAATTCGATCAACGAAAAAATTTTCACAATCACATAGATCTAATCCTCTACGTTCCGACATTAATACATCATCAGATCCACATTTTTAAAGTAGATCTAAAACAAATAAATAAATCCAAAAGTGAAAATCGAACTCATGTAGATTATCTGATCTATGATAATCAATCAACAAAATGTCGAAAAAAATGAAGAAAAAAATCAATCAAGAAAATAGAAATGAGATTAAATACGAGTGAAAATAGAAATGGAAAATCATATAAAAGACAGAGGAAAAATCGCAGAAAAACAGAGAGAGAGAGAGAAGCGTTAAATGCAGCATACTTTGAAGAGGAATAAAATACAAAACACCAAGGGATTGAACCCAGCATGAATGAAATACAAAAGATCTAGTAAATGCGCAACAACGAGACTGCCGGTACCGAGACACTGGCTGAAGTCAGCATATTTAAGAGAGAAAACTGTTCTACTACAGAGATCCAAAGAGCCAACATTGACAGCGTTGACAGAGAACATCAAGCATTGAGCAAGGATCAGTTGATAGATCAAGAAGAATGAAATTAAAAAATGTACCCAGCATTAAAATTCATAATATACGAAACAGAAATACATGCATGAAATACAAGAATCAAATCTGAATAAAAAAACCGAAAAAATGAACCAGAATTTGTACAAAATTAAAAAACGAAATTTAAAAATTAAAAAACCAGATCTTACATACAAAAAAACGAAAAACTAAAAAAATATCAGATCTGAATCACCAAATTTTTTGTCATTTTGTTCGAACTTCTCGTTCTTCTTCAATTGTCGTTCATAAACTTCTTCAATTCTCGACCTTTCTTGAATTCTGGTTCTTCTTCAATTCAGGATTTCTGGAAATTCGAACTTCAATTTGGGGAAATTCGACCTTTTTTTTGTTGATGCATTGATGAAGAGTGTTGATGAAGTGCGTTAATAAGAAAGAAAGAAAGAAGAGAGAGAGAGGAGGAGGAGATAGAGAGAGTGGGGTGGGGGGGTGGGGGGGAACTTAAACGGCTGTGAATGAAATGAAAGGGTAGGTAGCTAGGTTTGAAAGGAAGCGGACGACTAATGAAATGAAACGCTATGTGCGTCGCATGGACCAAAAGGTCCGACGCACATATGTATACAAAGCGGGCCTCAAGCTATGTGCGTTGCATGGACTCTAAGGTCCGACGCACATCGTATTACAAAAACTAGGCCCTAAATCATGATTTGCGTCGAACATTGATCAGGGTCCGACGCATATGAATTTTTTGCGTCGAATGCGAGACACATCCGACGCATATAAATCATGATTTGCGTCGGACCCCTTGAATGTCCGACACAAATGATGCTTCTGCGTCGTTTTACCTGTTGTGCGACGCAATTCAGGAGACGCAAATCAACTTTTTTCTACTAGATCTCCCCCCAAAATTAAATAGGTAATTGAGCTTGGAAACGAAAAGCCCTCCCACATTAAGAATATGCTTGTGTTTGCGCTCAACCCTCCTATTTTGTTGTGGTGTGGCAACACATGAAGTTTAGAAAATAATGCCAGTGGCAGTAAAATAATCAAGTAAGCAATTAAATTATGTGCAATTGTCACTCTAAACTATTTTAATGGTTTGAGAAAATTGGAGGTCAACCATTGCAATAAAAGCCATAAACATGCAAAAACCTCAGTTTTATCTTCCAATAAATAAATCCACACAGCACGGAAATAATCATCAACAATAGTTAGAAAATAACGGGTACCACAAGAGGAAACATGTCTATAAGCACCCCACACATCACAATGAATTTTCTCAAAAATACGACTAGCTCTATTATCACTTAAAGGAAACTTGTCTCTAGGATGTTGAGCACGAAAACAAATTTCACACCCTTTATGTAAACTACCCTTATGACCACAAAGAGGAGGAAGTAACTTAACCACACGTTCCAAAGGGTGCCCCATACACCTATGCCAAAGGTCAAAATCTGAAGTAACAGCATGAAAAGAAGCATGAGTCACAGCAGCATCCCTGTAGAAGTAATAAAGTCCATCCCGTCTAAGCCCCATTCTAATCAGCTCCCTCATGCGATCCTGTATAGCACACATAGATGAGTTAAATTGCCCAGTACATTGTAAGTCAGTAGATAATTGAGAGACAGATAATGAGTTATAACTGAACTGAGGCACAGAAAGAACATTAGTGGGAGTAAGATGTGCCGAAAATTGAACAGAACCCTTATGAGTAGCAGTAACATAAGAGCCATTAGGGAGGCCAATAGGACAATCATGAACTTCCTCAACATCAACTAACCATGACACTTCTCACCATTAACATAATGAGTAGCCCCTGTATCAATAATCCAATCAGTAGGAGAAAAACTACCATTAAGGCGATCATCAGAAATTTTTGCAGTACCAACAAGACCTGCTAAAGCCTTCCATTGTTCAGCCGAAAAGAGCCGAGGAGCCAAAGAGGAAGTAGACGAAGGGGCAGACGAGGAGGAAGCAGTGGTGTTGTTAACCTTAGTCGAACCTCGACCTCCTCGACCACGGCCCTAGCCGCGACCCGAACCACGAACCGGACTTTCACGCGAAGAAGAATACGGATACCCGATGACTTCATAAAAAGAATCGGACGCATGACCTGGCTTGTGACAATGAACGCAAGGGTGAAGAGACCAACACGAGGAGGCCGCATGGCCTTGTTTGTTACAGTGAGAGCAAGTAGGGGGGTGCACGACCACGGCCACGACCCACGCCCGTGGACTGTGTAGCGAACCCGAGAACAGCAGTCGGGCGCGGAGGCTCGTGCGTGAGACTGGCCGAACGAACTCGTTCAACTTGTACAACAAGATGATAGGCACGATCTAGCGTAGGTAAAGGATCGCTAGATAAATTTGATGAACGTAAAGGGACATAATCCAAGTGTAATCCCATTAAAAAATCATGCAATTTTTTAGTATCACGACGAGAGGCATGACGTGATCCCGCATCACAAGATAAGCAACAATTACAAGAGATTAAAGGTTCATGCTTGTATAGTTCGTCCCATAAACTATTTTATTTTCCATAATATGTCGAAACAGGCATGGATTTTAATTGCTCACACTTAGAAATTTCAGTTTTTATTTGATGAATTCTAGGGCCGTTTACCAATGCAAAGCGAGTACTCAAGTGATCCCAAAGGCGGTGAGCAAATCACGAAATTTAGAAAGTGTAGATTTTACCTCAGGATCAATAGTGTTAGTGAGCCAAGAAACAATCATGGTGTTGACTGATACTCAATCCTCTCGTGTGTAGGGTGGGCGGCGGCGGTGATGGAGCTGTCAAGGAAACCAAATTTGCGTCGTGCCTCGAGGGCCATCTGAATATCGACAGCCCAATCATCATAATTATCTAGCTTGAGACGAGTGGGTGTGATAAAGTCTCCGGGACGATCACCCGTGCCAAGATAAAAAGGGGAATTTATATTTATAGGAGGTGGTGGTGGCGTTTTGTTCTGCGGTGAAGCCGAGTCATCATCACCGGCCATGTTGCTTTATAGGGGCCGAATGAAAATGATTTGGTGTGATTTGTAGGCGGCACAAATCAGAGGCAATGAGTGGAATTTATCAATCTTGAACACAGGTGTCCAAGGATCGAAGAAAGAGACAAAAAAATAATTTCGTGTGGATTTGTGTGGAACTGACAAGCAACAAGAGAAACCCACGACAGAGAGAAGAAAGGAAAAATATTGCTATGAGATGGACGTGAGTAGGGGTGTTCACAAAAAACCGAAACGAAAAATCATACCGAAAAACCGGTCAAAATGGGTGAACCGAGCGAAAAATTTGGGATTAAACGGTTCGGTTATCGAACTGATAAAAAAATATGGTTAAACGATATGGTTACAGTTATGATTTTTAGGAAAACGGTTAACCGAAAAACCGAATATATTTATTTTATTTTATTATTATTTAATTTTTTATAATAATTATATTATTTAATAATTATTTTTTTTTAGTAAAATGCTTCAAGTAGTGACCCTTAGACAAATCATCACTCACAGGGGCAGGACCTCGAACTCAGTGGTTGGTCGTCTTGCTAAATAAGGACTGAGCAGAAGAGACGAGTTCATAGCATGGGTATGTTTAGAATTCGTTTTGTAATTTTTTGCATCATTCCTTTTCTTTTAATATTTTGGCTCTGAAACTTTATGTAAGAACCTGTTCTTATTCGCTGCCTTGTGATGAGGGCAGTGATGGCCGTTTTGCTTTGATGGAGTCTTAACTCCTTTATTAATAATACACCACAATTATCAAAAAAAAAAAAAAAAAAAAAAAAAAAAAAAAAAAAAAAAAGGAGTGTACTCACTTTAATAGTTACTCTGTTTCTCTGTGCACTCATTGTGAACTACTCTTTGCCATAGTTTTAGATGATTGTGAACTACTCTCACTGTGAACTACCAACTTGTAATAGTTTAGATTTTTGTGCTTGTTTTTTCTTAGAACTTTCAGATATGTATTGTATGGTGCAGAATGTTTTTAGAGATGATTGTCTTTGATAGAGAATCTTGGTATCAATGGTATATTATTTATGTTGAAAAAAATTTGAAATCCAAAATGTAAAATTAGTAAAATAATTTGATAAAAGGATTTTTTGACTTTAACCACCTTATAAAATCACCATTTTTAAGATAACCACCTTATAAGTTAATTGTTTTAAATAACCACCTTATATGACCTAAATCCTTTTAAATACCTACCAATCAACAGATTTAGTCAAGGAAATCATCCTCAAAAAGGGTTTAAGAACGATTTCATCACCTCCACCTTTATTCACTAGAATGTGTTTAAGGTTTAAACCCTTATTTAAGACCGATTTCTTGGACGAAATCTGCCAATTGGTATGTATTTAAAGAGATTTAGGTCATATAAGGTGGTTATTTAAAACAATTAACTTATAAGGTGGTTATCTTAAAAATGGTGATTTTATAAGGTGGTAAAAATCAAAAAATCCTTGATAAAACTTGAGTAACGGTTAATGGTTAACCAGAAAACCGTACCCAAAAACGGGTTAACCGTTTATGCGATTACCGGTTTGAACGGTTACAGTTAGGGTTCGCAAAAAAATGGCGAACCGATACTTTCGGTTACCGAACCGGTTAACCACCCGTGAACACCCCTAGACGTGAGGTCCAGAGAGAGAGAAAAAAAATTATTTGTTGCACTAACCTTTGCTCTTGATACCACTACAAGAAAATAGGTTTTGGGCAACGGATTTGAAACCCAAGGGCAACAAAATTGTATTTCGTGGCCCATAGCTAAAAACAAGGGCGACGAGTTGAATTTGTTGCCCTAGTGTACATTATGGGGTGACTAATTTTTTTTGTTGCCCAAAATCATATTTGGGCAACGATTTGAGTTTGGGAAGCCCATTAGCTTAATTAGGCGACAAAACTATTTATTTCGTTTCCCTTGTTTAGTGAATGGCCCAATTCAAATACATGCTTCATTGCCCATACCCAAAAGAAAATAGCGGAAAAAAACCCGCTCCAAAAATTTTCCACTAAATCACGTACGTTTCTCCTCCTTTCACACCCTCAAGACTTCAACTGCTCATTCTCAACTCACACTCTCGACGTTTCTCAGTCCGGAACCGGTGACACCCTCATCTTTCTCTTTTTCCCGGTGAATTGGTGACGATTCCAACGAGAACTTTAACGTTTCTCAGGTGACGAGTTTAATTATGATGGCCAATTGCGTTTCTCATTAATCAAGCCGCGATAATTGACATATCTCATTTCATTTCACAGGTTTCTTGACATTCTCAACCACCTTACGTTGCTCAGCATCTCGACGTTTCTCAGGTGATGTTTCTTTGGTGATAAGTTTAATTATGATTGAAATTTTGGTTGATGGTCAATTCTGACCCTCTTTTGCTCTGCCCTAACTTTTTAAGATTACGTAGATCAGTGGGTGGCTACCGGAGATCAGTGGTGAGGCTAACGGCGATTTCAACGGCAAGGTTGGTATCTTTTGTTATTTGCCCTAAGATCTCGTAAATTGGTTAATGTCATCTTTTTCCTCGGCATCTTTGTTACGGATTTGTTGTTTTGGCTTTCTCTGTTTTATTTTTGATGCAATTCATTTTTATGTTTATTTTTTTTGTTGTTGGGGAGATGTTGGAAGAGTGCAGACAAGTGTTTTGAAATTGTATTCTTGCATTTAATTCTTGGTATATACAACTGAGCCTTGATGCTTATACATAGGCCTCCATGTCCCCTATTCTAGACATTTCCCTGTTCTAGATAATTTTACACTCTACCTTACATCTATGTACGCCCTTAGTACATTCTGAACTACAAACATTTTAGATACATCTACAAGACTACTCTTTGAGTGCTCAAGATCCTTCCACTAACTAATCTCCACAAACATTCTAGATACATCTACAAGACCACTCATTCAAGAGGCTATGCCTTGGATGCACATGTCCAAACACACTGAAAACGCATAACTCGACCAACATGGCCGATGTTGGCCCAGTTTCGTCCCTTAATAGTTTATGTCACTAGCTATCATTGATTAAGTGGAGCTATAATATGACCAAGGATCACTAGCTATCACAAACAATGATTTGTGGTTGTGCAACAGTCTGAAAACATCAAGATTATTCTCAATCAATAAAAGAATTGGACATGCATAGAGGAATGTTGTACCTAAAATAACAAGGTTTAACAAGTAAAGGTAAGTCGTAAATGTCCCTGTAAATTCAACTATTTGTCCAGCCAACAGCTTGGAACTCAGAAGCTAAGTGTTTCTACATAAGAAAAACAATAATACCGGCAATTTAAATATCTGGCATACTTAGAGGAATTTCTCCCAAGGACATGTAGATTGGATCGTCTTCACTAAACATTCCTTGCAATAAGTAGCACCAAATAATCAGCCAAAGTCATTACTTAAATAGAGAAGAGAGAACTATAACATATTTTAACACAATAGAGCAAAGCAGAAGGAACACTCTATATAGGACCCAATACAAAGACTCAAAAAGCCAAGCATATGAAACACGACTGAAACATAATTATAGTGGATATCTAACACTGGAGTAGTAAGTTGGCCTAAGCAACAGCTCATCAATGGAATTTTTTACTAAAAGATTTACAGAAGACACAGGAAAAGGAGACCTTCAAGTAGCAGCTTATCCAGAAGAGCTTACATTAGTATTATATCAACTATGTAAAACTTATACGAATTCATTTATATTATCCCACTAAGTACACATATACAAAACAGGAAGTCACCAATGTATAACTCATTCTGGTTTATTACACAATGAGTCAACGACCTTCTAGTCCCCAACTAATTACACACCCACATTTTAGAAGATCCTTTTTCATGAATAAAATGGGTATAATGTTTTCTTTCTTTTCGTAAGCAAGATCTATGGAAATCATTCCTATTTCTAGTTGCATGCTCGCAGTTATACTGTTTCAAAAAATTTACTCGAGGTGGATCATGTAGGTATTTGATCAACTTCCCTCTGAAATATTTTTTTTGATTGGCATTAATTCCAATGTCTTCATAGTTTATAAGTGTTCCATTTGGAATTAAAATGTGATGACAACTTGATTAGAAATGAAAATATTGAATATAGAAAGTCTGAATATTGAAAAAAAAAAAAGAATAATGGAAATATGGAATATAGAAAGTCTAAATATTTATGGGAATTGCCATTAGAGGAGAAGATACCGAATGGAGACTTGAATGGAGTTTAATGGAAGGTTGAAAGGAATGAATTCATGAAATTATTAGCCATCCTTATACATTTGATTTAAATTTTATAAACTACCTTAACAAAATTCTCACATCTTCTTTTCTGGTAAGAAATGAGCACAAGTGCTTTTCAATGCATCTCAGTTGATCCTAGTTTAGTGAAATTGATCCAAATATGGTTTCATGAAGTTCTATAGGCAAGAGAATGAGCACAAGTGCTCTTCAATACAACTCCTTTGCACGTTAAATTAAAGATTTTTCTAGTTTTGTCAAAATGATATAACTAAACTAAATTTTTTTATATTCAATTACCTAAGCTAGTAAGTTTGGAGATAATTAAATTTTTTTATCTAACTGAATGAGAGACATCTTCTATTTTTCTTTCTTAAGGATATTTTCTTACTTGATTGAAACAATGAATACCGATCAGAGTTGGATGAATCATAGTGGGATAAAGGATAGGAGAAAACCGGAGTATAAAGCAGGGGTCGATGAGTTTCTTGAGTTTTCTTTCAAAGAAAAAAGTGATGAAACATCATTGAAATGTCCCTGTGTGAAATGTAGATTGCTTTTTGCCCAAAATCGAAAAGCAATGCAAATTCACTTACTAGTACATGGTATCGATAATGGTTACAATCCATGGGTGAGTCACGGAGAATTAGTTGAGCTTAAAGGCGAAACAGAGGTGGTTTCAAATAACGAGGAAAATGAAACAGAAATGCCCTTTGACGACATGGCTCCATTAATTTTTGAAGCGACAAATGCATGGAATTCAACTACTTCTATGCTCGATGGTAATGGAAACAATAAAGAATCAGACAATCATGAATATCCTAAGGAGTTAATGACATTAGTAGAAGACATGGAGGCCGAGTTGTACCGGGGTGTACCACATTCAAAAGATTAGAGTTTATTATCTCATTGCTACACGATAAAGTTAGCAATAAATGGAGTGATAAATCTTTTTCAATGTTATTGAAGACCTTGCATAGGGCTTTTAACTATGACAAGAATTTTCCTGCAAATGCTTATGAAGCAAAAAAATACACAAAAGCACTGGGGTTAGATTATGTAAAGATCGATGCTTGTGTTAACCATTGTATTTTGTTTCGAAAGGAATTTGCGAATGAAGAAAAATGTCCTAAATGTCTGGCTCCTAGATGGAAGAAGAAAGTCGTGCAAGGTGGTGATGAGTATTCAGATGGCGAGGATGTCCAAAAGACAACTCGAGTTCCTCAACTGATCTTGCGTCATTTCCCCTTAATTCCACGACTACAAAGGATGTTTATATCTTCCAAGTTATCAAGGCATATGCGATGGCATAAAGATGATAAGAAAGATGATGGGATAATTAGACACCCCGCAGATTCAGAAGCATGAAAGTCTTTGGACACAACATTTTTAGACTTTGTCTAAAGATGCACGTAATGTACGATTGTGTTTAGCTAGTGATGGGTTTAATCCTGGGGCTAACATGAGTAGTAGATATAGTATTTGGCCAGTGATGTTGGCGCCGTACAATCTACCCCCTTGGATGTGCATGAAGAGTGATAATATGATATTATCTTTATTAATTCCTGGTCCTAAATCTCCAGGAGATGATATAGATGTATTTTTACAACCTCTAGTAGATGAACTTAATGAACTGTGGGAGCTTGGGGTAAAAACGTTTGATGCCTATGCGAAAGAGACTTTTAATATGCGAGTGGTGTTGTTATGGACCATTTATGACTTTACAGCTTATGCTAATTTGTCTGGTTGGAGTACCAAAGGGGCCCTTGCATGCCCTAATTGTCATTTAGACACAAAATCTCATTATTTGAAGCATGGGCACAAATATTGCTATATAGAACATCGAAGGTGGCTACCAATCGATCACAAATGGAGGTTTATAGGAGCTCCTTTGGTGGTAAGGTACAAAGGGGTCTTCCTCTAGTTCTTCTAAAGGGGTTTGATGTTTTGGAGCAATTAAATGGATACTCAAATGTGGAGTTTGGAAAAGCTTCAAAGGGAAAACGTAAGAGATGTGAAAGATATATCGTGCATCAAAGGAAAAAAACGTAGTGTCTTCTTCCAATTACCTTATTGGAGACATCTCTTGGTTTGACACAACTTGGATGTGATGCATGTGGAAAAGAATGTTTGTGAAAGTATATTAGGCACAATGCTTGATTTACCAGGAAAGAATAAGGACTCCTTAAATGCCCGAATAGACTTAAAAGACATGAAAATGCATGATAAGCTACGTCCAAAGTCACTTGGGAATGATAAATGGCAAGTCCCACCAGCACCTTACAACTTGACTTTGAATAAAAGGAGAAAAATAGTCACATTTCTATCCAAATTAGCTTTTCCAGACGCTTATTCATCAAACATTCAAGGTGTGCCTCCTTGCGAGAAGGAGAGGTAATAGGAATGAAAACTCATGATTTTCATGTTTTCATGCAAGACTTACTAACACCTGCCTTCCAAGGTGTTTTAGATGAGAATGTTCTAACGCCTTTACAAGAGCTCTGTCATTTTTTCAAGCAATTGTGTTCTAAAACCTTAAAGGTAGAAGAACTAGAGAAGATGGAAATGAATATAGCAATCACCTTATGTAAGCTGGAGCGCGTATTCATTCCTGCCTTCTTTGATGTGATGATACATCTCCCGATTCACTTGGCTACTGAAGCTAGAATGGCCTGTCATGTACATTATCGTTGGATGTATTGCTAACGGGTACATTGAAATGGAATGTCTGACATTTTGCTCGAGATATATGTCTAAGATTGAGACGTTACACAATCGTCCAGATCGAAATGATGACATTAACCATCCTCAATCCTGTAACTTGTCCGTCTTCTCTAAAATAGGCAAGCCTTTAGGGAAGGCAAGTCTAACAGAAATGATTGCTAAGGAGAGACGAGAAGCTCAGCTTTATGTCATGTTTAATTGTGATGAAGCAAAACCTTTCTTGACGTAAGTGTGATTCTATTTGTCATGCATAAGGATTTTTTTTCATTAATAGAACTAATTATTAGTTGCTTACATTCTTATGTCTAGTGAGTATGAGCATGTACCAATTTCTCAAAGGATTGAACTTTGCAAGTGGTTTGAAGATAGAGAAAGTGAACACATTAGTTTTATTTTTTGTATTTTTGTTTGTTTTCGTGGTTAACTAAGAATGATATGTAGATTACAAAGCTATGGAAAGAAGGGCATCCAAGAGTTACCGAAGAATTGTTGTGTTTAGCACGAGGACCGATGAAAAGTGTTGTCACTTTTGATGGATACGTCATTAACGGGTTTAGATTTCACACCAAAAAGCAGCAAAGAAATCGAAAAACTCAAAATAGTGGCGTAGTTGTGAAAGGGGACGAGGAAAGTGGGCAAAAGGATTTCTATGGGGTTTTAGAGAAGGTTATTGTGCTAGAGTATGATGCACTTAAGAATCGAACTAGTCCCAATATCGTGTTGTTTAAGTGTAAGTGGTTTAATGTGTTCGACGAGGGAAAAGGGATTAAAAAGGGTAATTTAGGAGCAGTGCTTATTAATGTTACTCAGAGGTTAACAACCAATGAGTCATTTGCATTAGCTTCTCAAATTGAGCAAGTCTTCTATGTACCATGTCATAATGAGCCTCAATGGAGATTTGTTATTAAGGCAAATCCAATGAACTTTTTTGATTTCCCTAATGACGAAGAAACTGAAGAAATTGAATCATTATGGGAACAAGTGCCACCATATGTAACCAACTACGGAGATGTTCAAGATGAGGATATTCCAATAGTGAGAAATGATGTTGAATATAACTTGGTTGAGGCTCATATTGAAGAAGATTTGTTGAATGAAGTGGATAATGAACATGAGGAGGATGAAGATGATGAAGAGATCGAAGAAAGTGAGGATGATTTTTCGGACACGGAAGATGAACCTATCTTGCATGATTTTTACAATTCTTTTGAAGACGATGGATCTCAAAGTGATAGTTCTAGTAATTCATCTATAACTGAGTAATGGTATATTTTATCGAAAAATACTCTAAAAATTATGTTTTAACCTTTAATTTTGAATTTTTTAAGTAACCTTTAAGTTTACTTTATTATTACCAATTTACTATTTTGATAATAGCGAAATTTTTGCTTGTTTTACAGTGTTTGAAGAGTTGCGATAGTAAGAGTTACGTCAATTCTAGGAGGAGGCAGATTCAGGATTTATATTAAAGCTATATTTCTTTTTGTTTAATTAACATTTTAGCAAATATCGAGATACCATATTTTTTTTTACCATTTGTGTTTTTTTTCCCAGTGACTATTTTTGTTTGTCTGAGACATAAAAATACTAGCAGTTGATTGCAGATTATAGTTCAGAGTTTGGAGAATTTATGTTTGTGTGTTTATTTGTCTGAACTATAAGAAAAGATATAACTTGGATTTGTGTACTGCTTGTACTTTGATATCTATATGTAATTCTATTATTATATTTCAATAATAATACTTCAAATTGGTAAGCATATGTTCATCTCCTTTCTCTTACAAATGTGTTGTGTTATATATCTTCTCTATCTTTTCATCTAAAGTCAACTAACTTTTTTTTTAGGAAAATGTCAATCGTCCCAACATCATCCGAACAAAATCAACCAAATGATGAACCACCAAAGCTTACTTACCGTAAGCAACGAAGACTTGATCAAGATGAGCTTCGATAAAAATTTCCTGATCGTAAGAGGCGTGGGCCTACTAGGGGCGTGAAATATTACACTAAAAGGCCAAGAAATTCTGAAGAAAAAGTCACAGTCAGTTTCATGGATGAGGTTCGACTTGTGATAGGTGAAAAGGCAGATGAATTTCTATGTGATTGTAGCAAGTGGGTAAAGGAGTTTTTTCCCCTAAATACTAAGTATGTCTATTTTTACTCTATTTTATTATTGATAGTGTTTCTTATGCGTAAAACACATCTCTAAGCTCTGTAATGAATGAAATTCTTTGATAAGAGTTGGGCTAAAATGGACCCATATAAGAAGCAAAGGTTATATGACAAGATCTTGGTAAGTCATTGATGAATTATGTACACTTCTAACAAGATTCCTCTCGTAACATAGAATGATGCTTGCAGGAATTTTATTGGTTTATCATTCATGGTGTCACGGAAAGTATAATTTACCTAAAAAGGTTGGTGGAGAGGATATTGTTGACGTATTGAGCTTTCAATGTTCATCTTTATATAGACATTGGATATTTAGGCTGAAGGAAAGACTCGATAGAGGCTACACAAAGTCACAACCAAGACGCAACAGACCTTTGACTATTGATGAAGACCAATGGGATTGTTGATTGACAATCATTGGATTACTAAAAAACAAGAGGTTAATTCCTTTCTCATGTTATCCGTATACTTATTAAATTTGCTATACTGATTACATCCATAACATGTGAGGTCTTAAATTTGCTCCCCCCGCGAGCCCCCTTGCTGCCCCCGCACCGCCCCCACCACACCCCCGCGGACCCCCCCTTGTTCCCCCTGTAGGCCCCCTTGCTGCCCCCCTTGCTACCACCACCCCCTGCAGACCCCCCCTTGCGGACCCCCCTTGTTGCCCCGACTTGTGCCCCCTGCTCGCCATTGTTGACTCATGAATGGTGTCGTTGGTAATATTAAATGTAGTTATCATGTAGCTCAATTATCCGAATGATACTAGCTAATAATATACGAAACAATCCCCGCCTTCTCCAATATGCCTTTCATTTAATAGAAATGATAATAGCCAAGTCTTTATCTAAGGGGAGAATTATGGGAAGCTAATTCTAAAAATTTGCAAATTTCATATGCTAGGCATAAAAATAAGGATGGAACTACTTGCTAGGAACCAATTGCTGAAAAAAATTATGAAGAACTCAAAAAACTTCATGAAACTCATATTCAGGAGCATGGTGAGGATACACTCAATGTGAAAGATGCTTACATTAAAGCTTTAAAACGTAAATCTGGCTATGTGAGAGGACTTGGTCCTAGAGCTTGACCACCAAAAAAAAGGTAGAACTGGAGAGAACAATGAACGATTGTCTACCCAAGTTGACACTCTTGCTGCATCAAACGAGGAACTTAGAGTATCAAATGAACAGCTTAAAGCATCTAATGAACAGCTTAAAGCATCTAATGAAGAGTTCAAGGCATCCAATGGAGAGCTTAGAGTAGAATTTTCTAAAAGAAGCTATTGAAAGTGAAAAGAAAATGAGAGAAGATATGCTGAAAATGTTTCAGGACATGAGATATGAGTTTTTTAGCTTATTTATCATTTTACTCGGTATGTGAATGGAAAAAGTATTGTAGTATTACTTCAGTAATGAGCTCATGTGTCTGTATTGAGTAAATTTTGTACTTATTTGTTGGTAAATGTGGATAAAAGCAATTGGATGCACCGTGCTTCGCCCTATTGATCATATTGCTTACCTTACTGTTAGAATTTTGTAAGGGAAATTCTCATTGGTACCCTCCAACTATGGACTTTTGCCAATAGTACACAAAATTATTGGTTTCTCATTAGTACCACTACACTATTGACTTCCTAATTGCTATGAGCTTAACGTTAGTTTAACGTTAGTAAAGTTTAGTATGAGAACAATTCTGTCATTTATTTGTTTAAAGAAAAAAGAAACAAAATCCCTAATTACATGCCGCGCCACTCCAGTCTCCAACTGCCAAAATTAAAATTCATCTTCATCTTTGTTATAGTATCTTTTTAATATCTCTGCCTCAGTTCTGCTTCACGCTTGTATATCACATGTTGCCGAAGTATTATGTAAGTTGTTTGATATTCGTTAAATTTGTTCGTTGTATATTAGAAGCTTTGACTTAATGTTCATAGTATATTTCTTAGATGTAAACTGCCTTTATTCAGATTATAGGTCAGATTATAGCTTTGACCTATGTGCTGCACCTAAGAGGGTTAGACATGATGTTTCAAAACATGATCCACGACTTGATTAAAATTTATTTCTTTATCCTAAAGTACAACATGAATTCCCTGCATATAGTTCATAGTATTATAGTATATACATTAGATTTGTCGCGTCTCTGTTCATAGATATTCTCTTTTTAATGGAGGGGGGAAAAATAATCTTAAAAGTGGACGGAAATAATTTGAATTTTTTTTAACTTAAGACTAAACTTTACTAAAGTTTAAACTAGCATTAAGCTTATATTACAACAATTAGGAAGACAATAGTCTAGTGGTACTAATGAGAAACCAATAAGCTTTTGTGTACCATTTGTAAAAGTCCATAGTTAGAGGGTACCAATGAGAATTTCCCATTTTGTAATCATCTATTGCTTGTTATGATTGTGCTTGTGTGTTATTGTTTGAAATGTCAAATTGTCTGCACTCTAACTTACGTCATGTCCTCTTCTTGAGGATTGATCTAGTGATGTTAACAAGAGGCTAGTCTGTGGGTCACGGGGATATGATATGTTAAGAGAGAGACAGAGTAATGCTTGTTGAGGAATAGGTTGTTGATTCTTCTTCCCACCATAAAGTGTTATGGATTCGGACGTTGAGGATTAACAACATTTCCCTCTTAAAACACTTGTTCGGTTTCTGGTCGGAAGTAAACACTTGTTATAGAATTACTTGGAGTTGATATGGTTACAAAAGTTTGTTGGTTGGAAGTACACGGATGCAAGAGAAATCGGTTACATTTATCCCTTCCCTACATTGATCCCATTCACTGGATATTTTGGGAGACTGTAAGTAGCAGTTGATTGCAGCAAGCTTAGCTGACTATCTTTTCTCTTCTCTCTTTTGATGGTGGATATTCTATATGTAGAAACCCCTAGGATAATAAAAGAAATACGGAAGTCACGCTTGTGATATCCAGAAAGGTGAGGATAGAGAACACAACATCCTTATCCATACCATTTACTTCTATTTTAGCTTTCATTATACCATTTACCTCTATTTTATATGTCATTATACCATTTTGGCTCCTTTCCTTGAACCATATTCTTTCATGTCTTTTGGATGATTCTTTTGGTTATCATGTTGTTTTGACCTTTAAAATATGGTGGTTATGAAAGATTTTGGACCTGCATTTCTTTTGGATGATTCTACTTGAAGTTTTGTTGCGATTGTAGTTAATACTTGTTATATATTGGTGCACCTATATTATTTTTTTTTTTTCGGGAGAAAGAGTAAAAAGATCATTAATCCCCCCCCCAATTTTTTAATCACATGGGTATCTAAGTTTTTCATTTTATCAGGAACAATGGGTCGTGATTATTTTCCGAAATTAGCAGGGGAAAGCTATGATAAGGCTTGGATTATGTTAATTTCTTCATAGATTATGGGTACTGCTAATTAGTTTTTTTTAGATTTACTTTGAATTATTCAAGTTACATCGGATGTCAAATTTGAAGATTATTTTGTTGTACTCCGATTATATACAATTTGCTATTCCACGAATACTTCTTCTATTATGTCATACTTTTATTTTTAATAGGTTCATCTAATATATATGATCAGGGGAAAAGCTTATAGATTACATGATAACAATAATTCGTAGTCCATACCAATTTGGGCAACAAAATAGGGATTGCACATTGTCATTTCAATTTAGCACGAGATTGAAAATTATGTACGACAATTCGTAGCCTAAAGTATTTTGGGCGACGAAACTGGTGTTGCCCAAGACATCATGCATGTAAGACTACAAGACATAATGGGCGACAAAAAACCGTAATTGTTGCACAAAGTTCAGTAATATTGGCGACGAAAGTTAAGTTGTTGTTGCCAAAAGTCAGTGAAGTATGGGCAACGATTTAAGAAACTCGTTGCCCAATTGTCCCGACAAATGTGCAACGGATACGAGGCTCGTAGCACAAAAGACCATTATGGGCAACGCATTAACTCGACGCCCAAGATGTGGTTTGTGCGACGATCACAATTTTCGACTCCCCAAATACAATGGGCGTGCGAAAATTTCGTGGCCTAAACTTTTGTGCAACGAAATTGTCCTATTGGGCAACGAAAATAGTCGTTGCCCAAATCCTATTTTCTTGTAGTGTACCATGTAAAATATTATTAATGACAAAGCTTAACCTTTTCTCATTGAGCCATCACATTATATATATAAGAGTTTTAGGAATCCGACATGGAAAAGGAAACCTAACTATAATCTAACTATAACAAACTAAAATCTATCTATAATAAAAAATAGAGTCCTATGTTATCTCCAACATTTATAGTGCTCTATCATGTTTTTTTAGACAAAGTGCTCTATCATGTTTGTCCAATGTTACCCATAAAAGAACTATTTTCCAGTGACCTTGAATAATCCCCCACCTTATTTTCAGCTATAAATTTTTCATTAATGATCTAATTAATTGGAAAAATTGTTTTTAATAAGTCAACATTTGCACGTGCTTCTTAAAATAAGTCAACCTTTCGATCAAGTATGAATAAGTTAACCTTGTATCTACTTTTGCTATAAATGAGTTAAATCACAATACCATCCTATTAAAATGTGACACGTATCATAATTTCAACGCCATTAACTCGTTTACAGCAGAAGTAGATACAAGGTTAACTTATTCTAAGATAATCAAAAGATTGACTTATTTTGAGAAGATCAACCAAAAGTTGACTTATTAAAAATATTTTTTCCTAATTAAAATAGAAGAAGGATCCTACTACATCGATACTTGGATGAGTTCAGTCCATACTTGGATGAGTTATTCAATCCAATTTAATTTAGTAGGTTAGTGTTAGGTCAAATATATAAATAGTAGGAGAAAGAATTAAGGGAATCTCCACCTCCTTATCTATAGTGGAAATGTGGAATATGGATATTTGATCTTAGAGTATATAAACCTCAATTAATCAACGAAAAAATACTTCCTTTATTTATTTATTTTAATTGCACCATTTTACTTTTTGGGTACTTTCTTTTAATTGCACCATTTCTAGTCTATATGTTGTTGATAAGTCCTTAAAACGTCCTTAAAAAACGAAAACAATTTCACATCTAAACTCATCTTGGCTACAGTAGAACAATTCCATGCAAAATCCTATGTTAATTGCATAAAATTTTGTCAACTTTAACCAAAATTAAAAATCTCTAATTTGGGAGAAAAACCATAATTAATACCTTAAAGATCCTTAATTTGGGAGAAAAGCCATAATTAATACCTTAAAGATCCCTAATTTGGGAGAAAAACCCTAATTTACCTTTTCTATATGGATCTTTGATCTTTGAGGTAAGATAAACCTCTATCACTAAACGAAAAAAAATACTTTCTCTGTTTTTTTAAATTGCACCATTTACCTTTTTGGGGGTGTTTTCTTCTAGTTACACCATACCTATTTGGTGTTGAGAAGTCCTTAAGAAACGAAAATGATTTCACATCTAAACTCACCTCTATTACTCAACGAAAAAAAATACTTCCTCTGTTATTTTTAATTGCAACATTTTCCTTTTTGGGGCATTTTCTTTTAGTTGCACCATACCTATTTGGTGTTGAAAAGTCCTAAAAAAACGAAAACGAGTTCACATCTAAATTCACCTTGGCTACAGTTTAACAATTTCGAGCAAAATCCTTATGTTAATTGCATAAAGTTTCTTCAACTTGAACCGAAATTATAAATCCCTAATTCGGGAGAAAAACCCTAATTAATACTTTTTCCCACCCCTGCTCTCATAATTTTTAAATGGTTTGTTTGCAAAATTGGCTTCCTCAAATAGAAGCAATAGAAAAATTTATACTACAACAAGTAGATCCATGGTCAATCATATATAAACCAGTATACCAAGAAGACTTCGTAAATTATACTAATAAATACTACATTCGTTTTAAATTAGATGCTACATTTGCACTTTTTACTCTATTCACAAAAGTCACTCTAACCATCGTTTGTGATTTATACGTGAATAAAAATATAATCATGTGGGATCTTGTTAGATTCGTCTTAATATGTATTTTTTTTAATATGTACTTTTTGTAATTTTTACAAATACAAAATTAGAAATATATGTCCTCAAAGTTTTGCATTGGCATGCGTAAAAAGTGCAAATGTAGCATCTAATTTGAAACGGAGGTAGTATATAGATAAGGATAAATTTTATATTACTCAACCTACCATAGATAAGTATATGAGATTATTTTATCAATGTACATTGATGTTGATTTATGAATTACTCAAATCAATTTAATGTTGAAGCCAATTAGATACAAATATCCTGTCCAAAAAAATGACAAATTTCAATCAAAGAAATAACCATTATAATTCAGCTTACCATATTAATTCATGCATAAATACAAATATGAATGAAATCAATGTAAAGGATAGCAAAAAAAAATAGGATGACAAATAGTAAGGAATGCAACGAAAATAACCCATACAAATTTTCGACAACTTAATTCTTGCAATTTGCAAATATGATAATTCAACACAAATTGATAATCATAAATGATAAATTATACATTAGTGTCAAAGATTGTTCGAGAATATTGTTGGAAAAATTTGAGCCTTTTTGTTCTTCGTGTAATCTTTTTGCTGTTCTTCATCATGGTGTCGCCAATTTTTGTGTATTCATCAATTTCAGTCTTTGATTAGCATTTTTTCTCTTAATATTTGGGCAAATCACAACCCTTACAATTTTAGTATTTGATGGTTGTCATTTATTTGCATATATTTTTTTATTCTCACACACGGCTTTGTTCGCGTCAATTTAAGCCTTTGATCAACATTTTTTCTCTTTTATGTAAGAACTTTTTTTATAAAAACAATTCATTTATTTTAGAAAGGAAGAAGTATATATATTATTCCAAATCTAGAAAAGTTTGTAAAAACTCATGTCCACTACGCACGTTACGCGGTGGTCCAACTAGTTTCCTTAATAAGTAAACTAGTAAAGATGTTGTCTCTCCAAATGGGCTACCAAATAGGCCCAAATGGCCAAATCTATGCAAGGTTAAAGGAAAATGAACTAATGACCTGAACCCAAGTACCCAATACCAGATTGAAATCTAACTGGTCAAGAAGAGTTGAAAATCTAACTTACCAAATTAATGGCGGAATGAGTCTGTTATCAACTCAACTGTAATCCAGAAGAAATCTCAGTAATTCATTCATCCATACTCCATGGCAGAGACAGAGAAAATTCATGTGTTCTGGGAGGTGGGGATGTTGAAGCACGATACGGGTCGGGGGGTGTTTGATACCGGGTCAGACCCGGGTTTCCTAGACGTCCTTGAAAAGCACCCTGAAAATGGTGATAGGATCCGGAACATGGTCTCTATCCTAAAACGGGGCCCCATTTCTCCTTTCATTTCTTGGCATCAAGGAAGACCTGCTTCTATATCCGAGCTCCTCTCTTTTCACTCTCCAGGTTACTTCTTTCTGTCTATTTTTACACTTTTATTTATTTATGTTTAAATTTTTATTAATATTATTATGTTAGGAGTATATCCGGCATATGAGTTGGGAATAGTTGTTCACATTAAAGATTGGTGGGTTACTCCACCTATTACCAATTGGTTTTAGGATGGAATGTTGCCAGTTTGTGGTCAAACTCTCATTCGGCGTGGGTTTGTATCATATAACAAATCGTTTTTGGTTTAGTTTCTTTTTGGGCATATGGATTGTATTGGATATTTGGATGGCATGTTGGGTTATATTGATTCTTGATCATGTTTTGTTATGGACTGAACTTTCTATATGTGGTGACATGCTTTCTTTCTTAAGAGAAAAAGGAATGGTTATAACTTATATGATTAACTTCATTGGGCTTAACACAAGCCCATGCTGGAGGAGAGTTTGAACTTTCTATATGTGGTGACATGCTTTCTTTCTTAAGAGTGAGGAACTTATGTGATTGATTTATTAAGGAGTTAGAATTAGTAATCAGACAAAGACAATTGATACAGTTTATGTATAGAACAGAAGATTCCTGATACGTTGGGAAAAACTAGTTGTTGTAGTAGCTTTAAATGTTAGATTAGTTGCGCGAGTAGATGTTAGAGGAAGCCATTAAATTAGCTTATTGAAATAGATTTTGGGCGCAAACAAGCGGTTGAAATACTAGGTTGTTTGGTTGGGAGGAAAGTGTATTTTATGAAAACTATTTTTCTCATTTTCCTCAATTTGGTTTTGACTAGATCAAGGAGGGGAAAATATGGGTTAAAATTCATTTTCCAAGGAAGGAAAGTATACTTTCTAGTGTTCCCTCACTCTAACACATGACACAACACTAACAAAGGAAAACGGGTTCAAAAAAAAGAAGTTACTTCCCTTGCTACCAAACAAAGGAAAATCAACCTAGCATTGAGTTTTCCTCTGGAGTATGGTTTTCATAAAAAAACACTTTCCATTGAAAATGTTTTACATCCAACCAAATACACCCTGAAAGAACTATAATGTTTCACAACTAAAGACTTTGTGCAAATAAATGAATTCCTGCTGATAAACATTTGGAAATGAAAACTGACTCTGAAACTTGAACTAGGCAAGACTGCATCAAGACGTAATCCAAGTTATATAACCTCCATCTATGCATTAATAATTGTAAAGGAAACAATTTTACAATGAGTCTTTATGTCAGTTAACTTGTGAAAATAAATGTTCATGGTTCCCAGCTTCTTAACAGACTACTGACTACTGATAGTCTGATATTGGCCATTACGTCATAGAATACATCAAGGAATTGGAAGAAGCAGATAAAGCTGGAGGGAAGACGATTTGTTGTGGAACTTTTCTAAACCCTGGCGCTTGGGAAGCGGCTCTTCTTGCTGCTGGCACTACACTCTCAGCTATGAAGCATATATTAGATGGTCATGGTAGCATTGCTTATGCATTAGTCAGGCCACCTGGTCATCATGCTCAGCCAACTCAAGCGGATGGATATTGCTTTCTAAACAATGCTGGTCTCGCCATTCAGTTAGCATTGGATTCTGATCGTGCTAAAGTGGCTGTTATTGACATTGATGTTCATTATGGAAATGGGACTGCAGAAGGCTTCTACCGATCCAATGAAGTTCTTACGATATCGCTTCATATGAATCATGGTTCTTGGGGCCCATCACACCCCCAAAGCGGAACCCTCAATGAGCTCGGTGAAGGAGTGGGGTTTGGGTATAATATAAACATACCTTTGCCTAATGGAAGTGGTGATCGTGGATATGAATATGCCATGAAGGAGCTTGTTATTCCAGCTGTTCAGAAATTTGAACCAGATATGATTGTCTTGGTTGTTGGACAAGACTCAAGTGCGGTAAGTCGCTTTGTTGAGACTTAAGGTACTCATTAATGCTATGTAGTCTGAATGTCATGAGTTGAGATTACTGTTACATGTTGAGCTCATCTGTAGCCTTGTTTCCTTTCCTACAGTCCACCAGGCTCCAAGGTGTGTCATAGATATGTCCATCATATATATATATATAGGGAAACTGAAGGGAGTTCAATTTTTAACAGGTAGGATTTTCCTTTGATCCTCATATTGCTCAACCTCTGTCCTCTAGTGTTGCATTTTATGTTTTTAATGGGCTTGCGCATATGATCTCCTAATCATAGTCCTACCTGCGTGATTTTGTGTGAGCCATGATGGCTTCTTCAATTAAACGAGAGGCATAGGCCGGGTCAATTTCAGGTCGTGTTGGTCAGAGTGATATCCTCTACATTATCATACTTTCCAATACCAAAATATATACTGTAGTGCATGAAGACTAAGCACATGTTTGGTATGACTTATGAGATTTTTAAGTGTTGAAATGGGAACAAGATACCGTTTCCATTACATGTTGTTTGGTAAGAGTGGTGGAAGGTAATAATGTCTGTTTTTTAAAAAATAACCATTTCCACCCTATTAGCCCTCCTCAATCTTATACTTGTAAGTGATTCCTCTCCATAGTGGAACCAAACACTCAATAAAGGTAACAATTATTGTTATCATTCCTTTATTTTTAATTCCACGCTTGTTCCATTCCGTGAGTTGAACCAAACATGAACTTAAATACAACTCACGGCGACATGCTGCAGTTGGCTATAATAGAAGTAAGACTGCTGATTGATTTCAGTTCTTGAATCTCAATATTATAAAAGCAGCTGCCTAGGTATAGGGAGGTTGAGAGATATACTGCCTTAGCCCTTGCTAAGTCAAGACTCCAGAGTAGATGGCTACCCATTTAGGTTATCCATATTGATGGTGGTACACATTTTGGTTAAAGTATTGAACCACTAGAGGTGCTAAAATTCTTAGTAGTACACAGTTGAATCTACACAAGTTTTCTAAAGTAAAAAGATTATAACACGAAGTTTCCAGAAATTAGCATTTTCCACTCTTTCTGGCATCTCTCTGTTAATTCCCTTAAATTTATTAGCTTAATCATTATGTACTAGCATCTTTCTGAAATAGGTCACATATCTTCAGATTTTTCTCACAATCATCACATTCAGAAGATACTTGTTTTAGGATTAAAGTATTCTCCAACTTTCATCCATAGTGTGGTAAATGTTTAACTTCTGATGGTGATTACTTGTGTATCCTCAGTTTGACCCAAATGGAAGACAATGCTTGACAATGGATGGATACAGAGAAATAGGAAGAATTATTCGCAACTTGGCCAATACACATTGCAATGGCCAACTTCTCATCGTCCAGGAAGGCGGCTACCACATCACATATGCAGCTTATTGTCTTCATGCGACACTTGAAGGTGCGCTGTATCTTCAGAACCCTTTATTATCTGATCCTATTGCTTACTACCCAGAGGATGAAGCCTTCACTTTGAAGGTCATTGATCAGATGAAGAAATATTACACGGAAAATGTTCCTTTTCTGAAGGAAAATACTTAAGAGCAATTATGGTCTCAGACTCTCAGGCCTCAGCTATCCATAATGAGAACATTATGGAGTTTTAGACGTTCAAAAATCCCAAAGCCCAAGTGATGTTCAATACCAAAATCCAACGTAAATGGGAGAATAACTCTCCGGATTTATAACATGGTTATAAAAGTTCATTTTCGGGTTGAGAATTTCAATTGGTTTAATGGTGATAATATGATGATAATAGCCTTGTGCATGTCTGTCTGCAATCATACTGGTTTTATGATGCAGATTGACGGTAAAAATGGTAAAGACTTTTGGTTTCATGGTTTAATAAAAGCCTGATTTATCGGAGCAAGCATATACCATTCAGAAGATACTTGGTTACGATATTGGCATGCTTTGAAATCTAAAATTGATGATTCAACTAATTAGCAGACAAGCATGGTCCTAGATAACTTTATGAAACATCATTGAACATTTTGAAAGGCAGGTGAGATGAGGTCTTCAATCAATGGGTTCTTTTGTTCTAATAAAAATACAAAAAGCATTGACTGGACAATGGAATAATAATTTTGCGTTTCAGAAATTATTGTACTTGCATTTGTTTAGTTGAAACAGTAGCATATCTTCTCTATGTTATGTGTCCAAATTTTATAGGATGAAATTTGTTGTTCTTGTGGAATTTTTGTTTTCACACTGTGAACAAAGTTTGAATCTCAGCCCAACTTCTGTTTTCTCATACTCAAACCTTCTGTCGCCAAGCTTTGTGGTTGTGGCTGTTATCCACTCATCTACTACTCTTATCTATGCTTTCAAAATTTAGATATAGATATTTGCACTCTCTTCCACTTTTTTTTTCTCTTTGTTTTAAAAACATTTTGAGTCCTATGTATAACATATTTCCTTGGTTTCTTTTTATGTGACGAACTTTCCTTATTTGAAAATGACACAAAAAGAGACTGATTTCTCTAAGTGGCAAAAATGTAGTTCCAACTTCCATTATTTAATTGTTTTACCTACTTATTTCACTCAATACTAAAATTTGATTGGTTAAACATGTATCCAGACTTTCTCTCTCTATCCTTTTTGGTTTTCCCCACGTTCTCTCTCAATTACTTGAAAAGAAACGAAGGTAGTATTTCTCTAAGTTATTAAAACAAATGAAAAACTAAAATTAGAAAGGAGGAAAAATCTAAAAGACATGCATCTTTGTTTTTCCCGAAAGAGTTCACTAATAGTAAGCTTAAATTTCATCTGTGTCTAAATTAAGTATTACAATTAGAGCTTTGTTCTTTTGAGTTGAGTTGAGTTGAATTCAACAAAGTTTGAACCGAAATTGTGAGAGGGAAGTAATTAAAGTAACAAGGGGTAACAATTGCTACCCTTAATTTTTTTACAAAACATAATTCTTTTTTGCTTAAATGGAAAAAAAAAGCCCAGCCCTACCATTCTAAATCTTGTTCCCCTATTTTGCAAAGATTACTCTCACTAAATATTTATCCAAATCTAAATTAAAATGTACATAGAGCGTTGGTCGGACGAATTTCTCATCACAAATAGAAAACAATAGAAAACCCATTGACAAGTTAATTACATACTTACTTAGAACATATGAACCTCAGTTAAAGGTCAAAGTCAAAATGTCAGCCGCTGTTAAAATTCATCGACTACTTACCAATACTTGCTTCAAGTTTGTTCTACATTTTATAGCTTGGTATTTAATTTATGGGTAAAATATTCAAGTCCCAATATTTTGACACATCATGGAGGAGAAATAATTTGATCATGTGAAGTCTCAGCCATGGAAACCTAAAACTAGAGTTCAGTACTCTTCATCTCCAACTTCCTTGTTCATCAACCATTTCGTAAACCAACATTTCTTCGTTGCTAAATCCGTTGTTGTCGCCATTTTATATCGATTTGGAGGACAAGAAATGGTTAACCAATCCGAGCTCCTCTGTGAACCAGTTTTTTGTTGTTGCTGAATTTGTTGTCACCATTCTGGTTTGTTTTGAGGAAAGAGAAAGTTTGTAAGAGCTTTAGAGAAAGAGAGAGAGTGGAGAGAAGTGTGAGAAAAATTACCGTATTCTTTAATGGTTAATTAACGTTGTGCATTTCTCAATAATTTTTAGAATTTAGATTGAGATTATATAGATTATGAGTTGTGTCAATTTTTGACTTTGTAAATTAAATTTTGAATTGGAAATTTATATTTGTTAGTGAGTTATAAATTGTAAGTTGTTAGTGAATTATAATATATGAACCAGTGAATAATATACAAATTGTGATATAGTTAATATATGTGAGTTGTGAGGTTTTCTTTATCGCACCCTATCTTCCCTCTTCTCTTACATCATTCTTGTGCTGGCATTTCAACCTTGCGAGTATAAAAACGAAGGAAGTATTAATTTTTTCTTTCTACTCAACAACCAAGCCAACAAAATTATTCGCCATCAACTCACATGACTCCATCTCAAAATCAGTGTGAAAATATAAGAACTCACCATGAACATTTGTAATTTTGCTTTATTAAAGTACTATGAAGTTGTATTTGGATTTTGTCATGTTTTGATAATAGTATGCATTTTTTCCGTATTCGATACTATCACAATATTACGCTACCCCTGGTTGGAAATCCTGGATCCGCCACTGCTCGTCATCAAGATATACTCCATTATTGAGTTGTACACTCATGTTTTATTGCATCAATTTGACTTCTCCATGCCTCCATATATTCTCAATAAACATAAGTTGTATTCCATTATAATTAATTTCTATCTCTAGTAGCCTTTTTTGGCAACGCTCTAGTGGGTTATGTACTTCTAGATAGACTTATTTTTCTTCCATTATTGAACTAATATCGGAGAAAGAAAAAACTCCAAACACCCCCCCTCCCCCTCAAAACAATAGTACAAAAGACAAAAGATTATCCGGCTGAAATGTTGGTTGGCTCAATTAATGTCTAAACATGCATTTGTGTTGTTATACATTGAACTCAACACATCTAGACGTGTCTTATAAAATATGATAGTAGACTGTACTCCAACTCTTGTTTGACTAATTCACTATATATTATCCCTATATAACAAAGTTCAAGAAGTAATTAATGACCTTCTAAGTTGCTTGTTATAGTTTTATACTAAACCTACTAATTGTCCTACAGGAGTAAAATTATGGATTATCATGTTAGAGAAAAAGAAAAGAGAGGTATTTGATAAAATTAATTTAATGTGGGTATAAAAAGTAGCGAGAAGAAGCTGTACATAGGTGCAAGTAAGTAACCATAATTAAACATCATGAATAATATCTGAAGAGAGACCTAAATTTGCGTTGTGTGATGAAGGATAAATCCTTTGATCGGGGCGTGACCTAAGATGAAAAGGACCCAATGAGAACAAACAAAAAAAAGTGGGATATTACATTTACATATACTATTAATTCTCTCAGATTATAAAGACCAACTTCATAAAGTAAAGCAATACCCAGATTTGCCTCACCACAAGTAAGCAGGGAGAATCCATGACAAAGATAGGATCTAAATCCCATTATATAAGAAATCCACATATTCATATCCACTTGCATCAATCTTTCCTTTTTTTTATCTCAACTATTATTGGATTTGGAAAAGCAAAAATTAGAGGTGAAACTTCACTATTTTTTATTTGTCTATGAACCGCGGTTATGTAGATTTTTTTACGCAACATCTATAATTAAGGGTATTACGAGGTTTGGCCGAAATAGTTTCCTTTTTTTATAGACGGAAAAAAAAATTTGGGGGGAGGGGAGTTGCCCTCTAAGCTCTCATTCTTTAATCTTTTTCCCTTTTTCTACACATGCTTTGTTGCACTATTGAAATTTGAATGTCTTCTCTCAAAATGTAAACCTAAGGCGAACCTACAACATTGCACACACTCTTTCAAATCGTCACCACATTGCTAATGGTTGGACATGGAAGTAGTTATTGTCAAGCTAGTACCTTGTCTACATATTGCAATCTTTTCATGTGGATAATTAACGTGGTATTATATTTCAATAGCTGGAACATGTAATAAGCAATCCTTGCTAGCTACTTTTCACCGTAATTTTGCTTATTTTAGAAGAAGAGAAAAGGTAAGAAAAAAAAAGAAAAATTA
Organism: Beta lomatogona; assembly: GCA_947646795.1. Taxonomy (NCBI): domain Eukaryota; kingdom Viridiplantae; phylum Streptophyta; class Magnoliopsida; order Caryophyllales; family Amaranthaceae; genus Beta; species Beta lomatogona. The sequence continues at coordinate 857,292 of CANSNZ010001286.1, forward strand.
ATGAAGAGTTAAAAAAATTAAGAAAAAAAAGTTAAGGAAACTTTAGACAAACAAGAAAAGTTTAATTTTCAGGAAAAATAGCAAAAAATTCAAAAAAAATTAAGGTGAAGAGAACACGCCCTAATAATGTAGTAATTTAAACCTCTTTGATCTAGGATATTGTCCAAATGATAGTTGCACGAGGATCTACTATCTAGATATATGACTAGTATTTTGTTGGCGTAAGTGCTTCATTGCAATGTTATCAAGAATTGTCTCAAATAGTGTGATTATTTCGGTTGACCGTTGATCTTTACATATGGATAATCTGATCTCAGTTAAAGGATTTCAGAACAATCCCATGATCTCCATATAACACCTTTGTACTATTCTCTAAGGTATCTTCTGTAACTCACTTTCTTGATTGCATTATAACTCATACCATCCCCTATTAGGTATATGTTTGTAATTCAAGTTTAAAGAAAAAATGGAAAGTCGTAATAGAAAAGATTTAAAAAATGAGCAACAAAATGGAACGGCATGAGTATTTTATAAATATATTTTGTGGAAAAAAAATCAACATTTCAGGGAGTTGATACATCATGCAAAGTTTTGGCTAGGAAACTAAGGGTGTCTTTTGTAGAAAGTGCCAAAATTGTGAACTTCTTCAATTGTAATGAAAGGATTTTAGAGAGAGAATTTAGGAGAGATTTAATTTCTGATAGATTGCAAAATTATTATTACAATGAGAGAGAAGTAATCTAGGCTATATATACAGCTCCTAGAAACTAGTAAACAAAGCGTATGAAATAAGTTACATAGAAATCAGTTAGGACAAGCCTAACAGAATCAGTTAAGACTCTAACAAACTCTAACCACCTTGCTGCTGAGCTGGCAGTTCTGTGAGTTGTAAATGAGGAGAACCACTATCTCCAATACCCCCCCTCCCCCTTCAAGCTGGGGGTGGTAACAACACCAAGCTTGGACAACAAAAGCTTGAATTGAGGTGATGGCAATGCTTTAGTAAAGAGAACAGCTAGTTGAGACTTGGTTGGCAGATATGTGAGCTAAATGAGACCCTCTAGTACCTTGTCTCTTGTGAAGTGGCAATCCACTTCTATATGTTTTGTCCTGTCATGAAAGACAGGATTCTTTGCAATGTATATAACAGATTGATTGTCACAATGAAGAGTGACAGGTCTCAAATTAGGAACCCCCAACTCTTCAAGGAGTCTAACAAGCCATGTCACTTCACTGGCAGCTGCTGCCATGGTACGATATTCTGACTCTGAGGAAGATTTAGAGACGATAGATTGCTTCTTACTCTTCCAAGAAATAGGAGATTTCCCTAACAACAAAAGTCCAGTGACCTTCTAGAATTGGGACAAGATGCCCAATCTGCATCAGAGAAGGCTTGCAATGTGAGAGTTGAAGTGCCATTAAGCAGAATACCCTGAGTAGATGTACCAGCAACATATCTCAACACATGGTGTAAGGCTTGAAGATGAGTAGACCTGGGAGCATGCATAAATTGGCTAAGAGCTTGGACTGAGAAAGACAAGTCTGGCCGAGTGTTAGTAAGAAAATTAAGCTTGCCAACACAAGACCTATAGTGTGAAGGATCTGCTAATAATTCTCCATCTTCAAGATGTAATTTGAGGTTGATAGGAAGAGGTGTATGAGCAGACTTAGAAATATCCATGCCAGAGAAATCTAACAACTCCTTGGTGAACTTCTTTTGTTGAAGTAGAATGCCCTCTGAGACATGACCGACCTCCATTCCCAAGAAATAACTAAGGAACCCAAGGTCTTTAATACTAAAAGTGATGTCTAAATGATGCTTGAGATCATGAATGCAATCTGTATTTGTGCCTGTGATGATAATATCATCAACATACACAGCAACTATGGTCACATAATGGGATGTCCTTTTAAGAAACAAAGAGTAATCAGATTTGGATTGAACAAAGCCTTTATGCAGCAATTCAGCGAGCAACTTAGCATACCACTGCCTGGATGCTTGTTTAAGTCCATAAAGGGACTTCTTGAGCTTGCAAACTTGACCACTATCTCCAATATAACCCTCAGGGAGCTTCATATAAACCTTTTCGTGCAATTCTCCATGGAGAAAAGCATTATTAACATCAAGTTGGTATAAAGACCACTTATGATGTGCTGCCAAGGCTAAGATGCATCTAATTGTTGTGTCATCTTAACTACAGGAGAAAATGTCTCCTCAAAGTCAATTCCATACTGCTGTGTGTATCCTTTAGCCACCAATCTGGTCTTGTATCTCTCTATAGAACCATCAGCTTTAAGCTTGATTTTGAAAACCCATTTACACCCTATGACAGTTTTATGAGGTGGTAGTGTGACAATGTCCCATGTATCATTGTCTTGAAGAGCTGTCAATTCTTTGTCCATAGCAGCAAGCCATTTAGGATCTTGGCTAGCTTGTTTGTATGTAGTTGGTTCAACTGGAATAGGAACTGAAGAAACAGGCTGAAAAGAGATCAAATTACACCAATGTGATGTAAGATTACATTTGTAATCTGAGAGATATGAGGGTGGATTGTGAACCCTGGTAGATTTTCTAAGAGGTGGAATAGAAGGAATAGAAGATGCAGAAGAGAAGGATGGTAGTGAAGAAATTGGAGAAGAAGGAGAAGAACTGAGATCAACTGTGAGTGAAGAAGAAGTGGGAGGTGAAGAGGAGACATCAGGAGAATCATAAAAATAAGCTAAATTAGGTGAAGTAACAGCATGAAGGTAGATAGTGTCTGTAGGAAATTGAGAAGAAGTATGTGGAATTAAATGGAAAGAGAAGTGAATTAAGTTCATGAAATAAAATTTCTCTTGAAACAAAGATCTTAGAAGTAGATAAATCTAAGACTTTATAACCCTTTTGGCCTACTGGATAGCCTAGGAAAACACTAGGGACATCCCTTGTATCAAATTTGGTTCTATGAACCTTAAAGGTACTAACATAGCACAAACACCCAAAGGTTTTCAAATGATGAATGAAAGGTGAAGTACCAAATAACAGCTCATAAGGTGTTTTAAAATGCAAAGGCTTGAGAGGCATTATGTTGATTAGGTAGGTAGCACACAAAAGTGATTCACCCCAATACTTGGTTGGCAATCTAGCTTGAAAGAAAAGTGCCATGGCTGTTTCTAAAACATGTATATGCTTTCTCTCAACTACTCCATTCTGTTAAGGAGTATTAGCACAGCTTGTTTCATGTATAATTCCCTTTTTCAGAAAAATCTGCTTCATGTCACCTTCACATAACTCTTGAGCATTATCATATCTAACACACAAGATCTTAGCATTAAATTGAGTTTCAATCATCAGAAGAAATTGCTCAAACACTTTAACCACATCATATTTATATTTGATCAAATGTGTCCATGTGAATCCGGTGTAATCATCTACTATAGTAACAAACTGATTACAACCATTAGGGGTGGCAATGATGCGAGTCGAATTCGAGTTTGAGCTAACTCGACTCGACTCGTTAGCATTTCGAGTCGAGTTTGAGTTGAGTCAAGCTCACTCGAGTCGAGTTTTGACCGAGTTTTGACCGAGCTTTGACCGAGTCGAGCTTTAACCGAGTAGATTTCGAGTAGCTTGCAAGTGTCTCCTGTTAAAAGCAACAATAAGGTGAAAAATGTTGAATTTTGGTATTTTGCTATTGATAATTGGGTATTGGAGCTTCTCACGAGTTTTCGAGTCGAGTAACGAATTGCTCAACTCGACTCACCAGCATCTCGAGTCGAGCTCGAGTTCGATTCGATCTCACTCGAGTCGAGCTTTGACCGAGTTTTGACCGAGTCGATCTCGAGTAGCTCGCGAGTTGTCTCGACTCATTGCCACCCCTAACAACCATTATGAGTAAAAACCTTGTAAGGCCCCCAAAGATCAAGATGTAGTAGTTGAAAAGGAGCTACAGACTTGATTGAACTAGATGGAAAAGGCAATCTTGTATGTTTAGCAGCTGGATAAATCTGACAAATAGAAGATTCTGTACAATTATTCAAGTCACAGCTAGGAACAACATACTTTATTTAAGCAAAAGGCATGTGTCCAAACCTAAGATGCCATATATGGGCTTTATTACACCTGGAAACATTTAAAGCAGCAGGAGAAGCAATAGTAGTCAAATGCTCAGTACTCTGAGGCAGCAGAACCTCTTTGAGTTGGTATAAACCACCATGTATACTACCAAGATGAAGTGGAGGCTCTTTCAAGGAGGGCCCCTGAAGAAAACACTCTGAGTGAGTAAAGTATACTACACTTTGTAAGTCAGCACACAGCTTTGTCACAGATTGGAGATTAAAGTGAAAATCTGGAGCATGTAACACATTATATAATGTGATATTATGAGATAATTGCACTGTACCTATGTGACTGACCTTGATTTTCTTACCATCTGGTATAACAATGTTATCAGTCCCATTTAGAGTGTGATAGGAACTAAACATACTCAAGTTATTGCATATATGATCAGTGGCTCCACTGTCTATAACCCAAGCAACCTTAAAAGAAGAAGCTAAGCAGAGAGTACCTGCCAATTTAGTCTGATGAACTGTTTCTGGATCAGCTTGTCCAGAAGAAGAAGAAGAAGGAACTTGCTTATTCAAGAAATCCACCAAGTAATTGTATGATAAAGTGGATGAAAGTGAGGATTAATCTTCATTAGTTGTTGTAGGAGTAGTAGAATCTCCATTATGAACAAGATGAGCAGTAGCTGCTACTCTCTTGTCCTTAATACCTTTGAAACCAGGTGGATAGCCATGAACCTTGAAACATCTTTCTAGGCTGTGGCCAGGTTTCTTACAGTGAGAGCAGAAATAAGAAGAAGCACTCCTCTTATTACCACCTGAATAGTTATTGCTAGAACTACCATAAGAACCAGAAGATGATGCATTAGCAGGTTTTGAAAACCTATTTGCATTATTATAATACTTCTTATGAGATGCAGCAAAAGTCACAGATTCATGATGATCATTTTGTGCCTGAGTTAGTTGCTTGTGTGAGTCTCTTCCTGAGCAAAAAGCCTATAGGCTTGTGTAATAGAAGGCATCTCTGGCATCATTAAGATGTTACCTCTGATAGTAGCAAACTGCTTACTCAACTTCATCATAAAATGAATGAGTCTCCTATTTTGTTGCTGCTGAAAAGCTCTCTTTGTAATATTACAGGTGCACAGTTGACAGATGCAAGTAACTAGAGGATCAACAACATTAAGTTCATCCCATAGTATTTTAATCTTGGAATAAAATTCTATGACAGAAGAATTTCCTTGATCAATATCACCTAATTGTTTCTCCAGAGAAAACAACTTGGCAAAAGAAGTATAACCAAAACGATCTTCAAGATCTTTCCATATATCTGTTGCAGTATCAAAATACATCACCTGTGGTACTAATTTTGCATCCTGATTATATATGATCCAAGACATGATCATATCATTACATCTAATCCAGGCAGAATACTTTGGATTAGTAGAACTAGGTTTAGGTATCTTTCCAGACACAAAATCGACTTTGTTTTTAGCAGAAATTGCAATCAACATGCATCTCTTCCAATTGCTATAACCAGTACCATCAAATTTCACAGAAACTAATTGTTGTGAAGTATGATCTGAAGGATGAATATAATAGGCACTGGAAGGATCTTGATTAGGAGGAAGTTGAGGTTGATTTTGTTCTGAAGACGTGATTTTGAATCAGATGAGAATTTGAATATTTAGAAGGATAGAATTATGGAAATCAGAAGAAAATTTCAGAGAATTAAGATGAAATTCAGAATATGTAAAATTCCATAATAGAATGATGAAGTATGATTAGATTTTCAGGATTTCAACTTTCAGAGATTTCAGATTTTCAGAAAAACAACAGAGATTTCAAATTTTCATCAATTGACAATTTAATTTCTGGATGAACAGAATCAGGGTTTCACAATCATATAAGATGAAGAAAGAATCAGAAAAATGAGAAGAATTGAGGTGAAAATTCTCAGAAAATTCGTACATAAATTACGACAACAAACGAAGAAGAAGATTTCACAATCAAGTCATAATGATCAATCAACAGATGAAGATCAGCAAATGAAACCTGGATCGAGCAAACAGTAGCTCTGATACCATGTAGAAAGTGCCAGAATTGTGAACTTCTTCAATTGTAATGAAAGGATTTTAGAGAGATAATTTAGGAGAGATTTAATTTCTGATAGATTGCAAAATGATTATTACAATGAGAGAGAAGTAATCTAGGCTATATATACAGCTCCTAGAAACTAGTAAACAAAGCATATGAAATAAGTTACATAGAAATCAGTTAGGACAAGCCTAACAGAATCAGTCTTAACCACCTTGCTGCTGAGCTGGCATTTCTGCGAGTTGTAAATGAGGAGAACCAAAATGTGTTGGAACATAAAAGATATTAGAATTGATCGAATTATGAAACTTATTACTCCCTCCGTTCCTTATTGATGTTCCTATTTTAAGTTGCATATTTATCAATGCACATCCTTGACTGTAAATAGTTATAATTACGTATTAAATTACTAAATTGAGACAAATCAAACAGATCTTACATTACTATGTATTAATGTGTATATTGAGAAAATTATTGAAGATTCCATGTTATTCCAAATAGTGTCAAGATTCCAATTTGGAACATCAATAAAGAACGGAGCGAATATTAAAACTTTATGAATTTACTTAACCTAGTAACTAAAAAATTTTTCATTTTTTTTAAAAGAGGATGCATCTAAAGGATTATAAGTAGGGAAGAAAAATGACATTTTAAGTTAGGGTCCGTTTGATTCAACTTATTTGTTTTATATTATCTTATCTGAACTTATATTGGAGTTTATTGTGTTGTCTAACATTTTATTTTATCTTATCTTATCTTATCTTATCTGATTTTATCTTATCTTATTTAATCTGATCTGATTTTATCTTATTATAAGTTAAAATAAGTTGAACAGAATAAAATTTTAGTTTTATAGTAGTAAAAGGGTAGATCATGAACCAAACACTTGGATCTTCAGGTGATAATAGTATAAAGGTCACATGTGTCGGCAAGAAGCTTCTTATTAACAACTTCCAAAGTGTTTTGTTCTTTTCTCCTTTTACTTTGGTTTTACCCTCAGCAAGCGGCATTTCAGAAAAAGGCGTTATTTATATTAATAGTGACAGATACCATAACATGGCTTCTTCCTCGTGAAAATTATATTCTGGAAATTTTCTACAAATAAAAATCAAACCGAAAAATCCCGTTTTTTCATCCGACTTTTCCACTTAATAAATTTATTAACACTGTTTACTCGTCTCCTCTCTCTTTCTCTCTCCTCCTCACTATCTATTACACTCAACTGTACATAAATGCAGTAGTAGTACGGCATTCCCCAGAAAACTCCTCAAAAATTCTGGATTCCTTCCATAATTTATTCTAATTTACAAATAAAGAAAGTGGATCAGTTTAGAGTTTCTTCATGATTCTTATCCCATTCTAATTTTATTTTCCTTTTTTCTAAATCTTTTGCCGTCATAAATCTAAATTTTTCACGTAAGACAAAGTTCATTGCCATCAAAAATACAATCTTCTTTGTCTCTCTGTCTCTCTGTCTCTCTCTCACACATTCATTTCTTACACTTTTCTGCTATTTTATTTCCTACATTTTCATATTTTCTTTTTTTTTTTCCTCCAGTTTTTAGCTCTAAAGTTCAGTTCTTGATCACACTTTCATTAAATGGGTTTCCTTAAAATTTAAAATCTCTCACATTGATGTAAATCATCAATGGGATTGCGTTGTTTTCCAAAATTAAGGATCATCATGCAAAAAGATGAGATTTTTATGTGGGTAATATTGTTGGGTTTTTCTTTGATTTCTCTTGTTTTCTGTGTAACTGACCCAAATGACTTAAAAATCCTGAATGAATTCAGAAAAGGGTTGGAAAACTCAGAACTTCTTCAATGGCCGAAGAATGATGATGATCCATGTGGGTCTAAATGGAAACATATCTTTTGTTCGGGTAATCGGATCACCCAAATCCAGGTTCAGAGTTTAGGGCTTAAAGGTACACTTCCTAGTGACCTAAATCAGCTCTCAAAGATGTCAAATTTGGGTCTTCAAAGGAACAATTTTCATGGGAAGTTACCTAGTTTTAGTGGGTTATCAGACTTGGAATTTGCATACTTGGATTTCAATAATTTTGATGAAATTCCTTCTGATTTCTTTGATGGGCTTACTAGTATTAGGGTTTTGGAATTGGATAATAACCCTCTTAATGCAACTAAAGGGTGGTCATTGCCTGATGATGTGGGAAAATTAACAGAGTTGGCTAATTTTTCATTGAGTAATTGTAATTTGGTTGGTCCATTGCCTGAGTTTTTGGGATCATTGCCATCTCTTAGTGTTTTGAGGCTTTCATATAATAAACTATCTGGGTTTATACCTTTGAGTTTCAACCAATCCATGTTGCAGATTCTTTGGTTGAATGATCAAGAAGATGAAGGAATGACTGGGCCTATTGATGTCATTGCTTCAATGACTTATCTTACTGAGGTTTGGCTTCATGGGAATCACTTTACTGGGACTATCCCAGAAGGTATTGGAAATTTAATATCATTGAAAAATCTTGATCTTAATAGGAACCAGCTCGTTGGACCGATCCCTCGAAGCTTGGCTTTGATGGAGTTGGAGAGATTGGATTTGAACAACAATATGTTAATGGGTCCGATTCCGAAGTTCAAATCTGGTAATGTCTCTTATGAGTTCAATTCATTTTGTCAATCAATTCCTGGAGCTCAATGTGCACCACAAGTTAATGCTCTTATTGATTTTCTTGGTGGCTTGAATTATCCAACTGCTCTTGCTTCTGAATGGTCTGGTAATGATCCTTGTGAAAGACCTTGGTTAGGTGTGACTTGCAATTCTGACTCCAAAGTTGTTGCTCTTAATTTGCCTAATAGAAATCTTATTGGTACTCTTAGTCCTTCAGTTGCTAGCTTAGATTTGTTGCGTCAAGTTAAATTGTCAGGAAACCATCTAACTGGCCAAATACCTGCAAACATTACTCAGCTGAAGTCTTTGACATTGTTAGATGTAACCCGAAACAATTTTGATCCTCCCTTGCCTAAATTCAATGCTGGTGTTAGAGTCCTCATTGATGGTAATCCTTTTCTTGTTTCTAACCATAGTGCAAAATTGCCATCTCCTGTTGATAATCCACCACCCTTGATTATTAGCCCGCCAATGCTTCAATCCCCAGTACCTAGTTCATCCCCTGGCTCGTCTCAAGGAAGTGTGAGATCACCGTCACCTGCAAAGATACATTCCCCTGGTGTTGCCCCGAAGCATAGTTCAAGTTCTTCCTCATTGGAGGAGGATACTAGACCTCAAAAATCCAAAAGAATGACCTTCCTTATTGTAGTTGCTGCTATTGCTACTGCTATAGTGTTAATTCTTCTCTCAGTCCTGTTCTATGTGTTCTGTTGTAAGAAGAATAAAGGCGGTGTTGAGGCACCTTGTTCTGTTGTTGTTCATCCGAAGGACCCGTATGATCCAGACAATATGGTTAAGGTTGCAGTCTCGAGTAACAACACGGGAAGCTTATTTACCCAAACTGGTAGCAGTTCTGGGAGTAGAAACAGTAGTGCAATAGCAAATTCTACTTCTCATGTAATAGATTCTGGGAACCTGGTTATATCAGTCCAGATCCTTCGTAAAGTGACCAATAATTTTTCCCCGGAAAATCAGCTTGGTCGCGGTGGTTTTGGAATTGTTTACAAGGGAGAACTTGAAGATGGTACTAATATAGCTGTTAAGAGAATGGAGGCTGGAGTGATTAACACTAAACAGTTGGATGAATTTCAGGCTGAAATTGCAGTGTTGTCAAAGGTTAGACATCGACATTTAGTATCTCTATTTGGTTATTCCACTGAAGGCAACGAAAGGCTTTTGGTTTACGAGTACATGCCTCATGGAGCTCTAAGCAAGCATCTGTTCCATTGGAGGGACCTTGATTTAGAACCGTTGTCATGGAAAAGGAGGCTCATTATTGCTTTGGATGTTGCAAGAGGGATGGAATATCTTCACACCTTAGCACATCAAAGTTTCATACATCGTGACCTCAAATCTTCGAATATACTCTTGGATGACGAGTTTAGGGCTAAAGTTTCCGACTTTGGGTTGGTCAAACTTGCTCCTGACAGAGAGAAGTCTGTTTGCACGAGGCTTGCAGGAACTTTTGGGTACCTTGCTCCTGAATATGCTGGTATGTTACATTCATTGTTCCAATTATCATTCTAGTTTACTTCATCATTCCAATAAAAACCATTTTTCCTTTTTTAGCAATGCCGATAACAGAGTTACAGATATTAGCAAGCTTTCATGATATTGTTTCGTATACATCTCAGGTTGACTATATAATAATATGAATCATTAGCAAGCTTTCATGATATTGTTTCGTATACATCTCAGGTTGACAATATAATAATATGAATCATATGCAGTTGGCTCTGTGTTGACGATCAGTTGATCACTTTAGTTTTTTTGTTCACGATACGTGATTATAATAAGCATGCTTTGAAAATCATTAATTCCATTGGATGAATGACTGTACCTGGAAAATCCATGTCACTTATGTATTTACTACTGCACTTATCATCCTTCCTTGAGAAATCCTTTCAGGTTGTAATCTTTCATGGCTAGACAATTTTCTGACCTAAATGTTCTAAATTTATCAATTGTTTTCATCAGAAATTTCAAATTCTAATCTTAACAAACTTTCTCGCTCCTCCAATTCAGTGACAGGGAAAGTGTCAACTAAAGTTGATGTATTTAGCTTTGGGGTGGTACTAATGGAACTTTTGACTGGATTAATGGCGCTTGATGAGGAACGATCCGAAGAGAGTCGATATTTAGCTGAGTGGTTTTGGAGAATAAAAACAAGCCAAGAGACCCTGATGGCTGCAATCGATCCATCTCTCGATATCAAAGAAGGGGCATATGAGATCATAACCATCATATCTGATCTTGCAGGGCATTGCACTGCCAGAGACCCAAACCATCGGCCAGATATGGGGCATGCTGTAAGTGTGCTTGCCCCACTCGTTGATAAATGGAAGCCGTTTGCTGATGACGTAGAAGATTATTCAGGCATTGATTACAATTTGCCACTTAGAGAGATGTTAAAGGGCTGGCAGAATGAAGCGGATAAAAGCAATGGGAATAGCTGCAGCACAAGCGTGAATGATAGCAGGGGAAGTATACCTGCTAGGCCTACTGGATTTGCAGACTCCTTCACTTCAGCTGATGCTCGATAATTTATCAGTCAATTGAGTTTGCTCCACTGAATAAATACATAGTTTCTCCCCTATCTGGAGTAAGTGTTTGAAAATTCAGTATGTCCACGAGTTTCCGGTACCTTTTTTTGTGGCTGATAGGAATTTTGGTTTCTCTTAGTGTAGTGTACATGGAGTTTGTTTATGAAATCCTCCTTCAAATCTGGTAGTAAAATTCCACTGCGCTTTGTGATTGTCTCTATAAATAATAATAGTATAATTATAATTTTGTGGTTTTTCTTGGAGAATAGCTACATCTCATATGTTGTTCAAAAAAATTATTGTTGCTGAGTTTGATCTGACTACCCATTGTATTCTACTAGAGGTGCGTAATTTCTGCGCAAGGTAGACGAGGTGCTTTCATATTTCTTTTGGTTTATTCGTCGGATTAAAGACGTTAATTTCATGGTAATCATCAGAACTGATCTGAATGATGTTTGGTGCAGAAGATGTGTTACTGATACAGCAGTTATATTGAATGTAAGGTTGTTGATAAATGAAGTTACAAAATTGAATGTAGAAGCAAGTGAAAGCAGTGATGTATCCTTGTGTACTGTACTACTACACTACACTACACTACACTAATGCATATAGGGAGTAGTAACTTATGGAGTTATATCTGTTGTTTGGCTAACGTGATGAGGAGGGAACTTGCATGAATGCAGTAGATTGCAGGACCATCAAAATTTTAATGAATCTCAACCTTTTTTCTTTGACTTTTATATCTGGATTTGTATGAAGAGCACTAGTCACTAGTCATATGCTTCAGGCTCAGTAGTCAGTATGCTTCCCCCACCAAAAATTATGATCAATAAGGTTAACACGGTATCTTGCAGAGTTAGAGAATCACAGCTACGGAAATAGGAAAAGAACAAAAAAATAATAATCTCCTGTTGGTTTTTTTATACTTCTTTTCAAGTGGCTTTTGTTGGAAGACAAGTTCCTCTTTTAGTTATTCTTTTCTTTGTCTTGAACTCTTCTTTTGAATTCAGGAAAATAACTTCTTTCTAAAAATTGACGGCTATCATGCATTGCATGACTGCATCTACATTCTACGAGAGGTAGCAACATTTTTTTCCTTTTTATATCATTTTGGCTCTATATATTATATACTTTCTCTGCTTCTTTTTAATTTACACACTTTTCTTTTTGAACTACTTTTTTTAATCTACCATCTACATATTGTTGCTTAATCTATTTTTGGTAAAATGTTCCATCTATTTTCTCCTCTTTTTCCTAGTCCACTTTTTAATATAATAAGTCATCTGCACCTTTTTAGTTTATCTCTATCACTTTTCGCTTTTTCACTCCACCTTTTGGACCTACTCCCTGGTTCTCTTTCAAAGTGGAGTGAGTAAATTAAAAAAGAAAGCGACGGAGTAGTACTTACTTATTGATCACTATGACTCTATTAATGTGAGTAATAATTAAGTGTGCTTCTTTGGAACTATGAGGGAAAACTCACATGGTTATTAGACACTACTAGAATGTAATAAATTATGTTAACCAATAATCATATTCTATCACCAATATATGTTTTTTTTCTTGTGACTTGCCTTCAATGTTAACTTAAAGTAATTTATTTTAGTAGTTGATAATCCTAGATCGATTAGCAAAAAAATTTCGGTGTAAATTAGTGAGTAAGTTCAGTGATCTAGATGGGATACGATCCCACGTCTTAGGTACCACCCTCGCAAAAATTTACCATTTAAGCTAAATAACATCCATACAATTAGAAAATACTTTATAAAAGTGTAAGAAGCAAATAAAATTACCATTTTACAAGGTCTGTTGAAGTCAAGGAGTATTTTTAGGTATGCCCCTCATGAAGGACTCGTTTGGTTACCGTTGTAACTTAATTCCCATGGGAAGTCTTATTTCATGTGAAGTAAATTCCCTTGTCTATTTCCCATGAATTCCCTATTTCCTGCATACCAAACAACTACCCTATTTTGTACTCCCTCCGTCCCATAATATAGTGCTCATTTCTCATTTTTCACGGGAATTAAGGAAAATAAAAGGAGTAGTAGGATTTCTCAAAAAAAAAAAAATTAAGAAAGAGTTTATTTGGTATTTTTGTCTTGGAACTAGCTCTTTAATTTATTTTTCCTTTTAAAAAAATCAAAAAACAATGAATGTTTCTTGGAATAGTGTAAAACAATAGATAGGGACACATATTTTGAAAGAAAATTAGGGGTATTTTGGAAAGTTTGTGTAGAAATTGAGGATAATTTAATCCAAGCAAATTAATAAAAAAGAAAACAAGCACAACATTTTGGGACACCCAAAAAGGAATGTGAGCACTATATTATGGAACGAAGGAAGTACTTCCTAAGAAATTCAAATTCCAGTGGAATTTGAGGTGAACCAAACGACCTCTAAGTAATTAATTTAGCACCAAGAAAGAATCTAGTGATATTATGTTCCCCAAGGCAAGGCCTGAGTACGCACAAGACGTAAGCAGCAAATTGAGTGCATTTCGCATTAGCCTACTACACAAACGCAGTGCAGTAATTTCCCAATATGGGCAATATCAGATCTACAAGTAAGATATTTATGGAACACCTCTAACACTAGTCTAAACAAAGGAACAAAATAGTCCATTTTAAAAGAACTTCTTGTCAACCTCTGTCCGATATAAATCTATCTGATTTGGAACGGAACCAATTGTTCGCCTCCTCTCCCTTTTTTCTCTCTTCTCTCTTCTCTCTCCTCTCCCACAAAACCCTAATTTTCAACCTAGGGGCTACCGCCACCCTTTTGGGCGGTGGTAAGCCCAGTTTCTCCTTTTGTTACTAGTTTTTTATGTTAATGTTTCTAATAAACTTCAGTCTCTCTTTAATGGAAAGTTTTTCTATCCATTTATTGGTTATATCTACCCCTATATTGGGTTTTATCTCTCTCCATGTGTGAGTTTGGAGACTTTGTTTTTGGGTTTTTGTGTAATTCAAGAGGTTGATTTGTTGATTGAAATTTGTGCGGGGTTGCAACAGATGTCAGTACTTCGTTTACAATCACTTGAATTGGATCCAATTCTACTTCAAAACTACAAAAGATCGATAGGCCCTTCGCAAAGTGCGTCGCATCGACGATGTGAAAGACGAGGGTTTTCAGAAGTGTTAGATCTACTCAACGATCGTGGTTTTGTCATATTAGAATTGTATTTATTTCATTTTGATATGTATTTGTTTAGTTTTGACTTTTATTGTAGATGTCGTATGACTTTGAATCAATGAATTAATTTTTAATTTTAAAAAAAATAATCTGATTTGGAACGGAAGAACTTGCATCAGTATCTCAATTTCAAAGGTTACGCAGCAGCCTAATTTAGGAAATCAAAAACAAAGAAATGGGCTTTACCATTACCATTACCGCCACCTCAAATCAAGTCCAACATCAACACAATCTCTCTCCTAACATCTCTCTTAAGCAATTTCACAAACAGGTAGTTGATCCCATTGTTCCATGGACCTCTTCCATTGCTCGTCTCTGCAAAAATGGCAAACTTTCCGCAGCAGTAAATGAATTCACTCGAATGCGAATTTCTGGCATTGACCCTAATCACATTACTTTCATCACTCTTCTCTCTGGCATTGCCCATTATCCATCACAAGGCCATCACTTTGCAGCTCCAATGCACGCCTATGTTCTAAAATTGGGGCTTGATAGGCCTAACGTTAAAGTCGGTACCGCCCTCGTTGATATGTACTCAAAATGTGGCCTTGTGGAATTGGCAAGACTCACTTTTGATCACATTTCTGACAAGAATTCTGTGTCCTGGAATACTATGATTGATGGTTTTATGAGAAATGACAAGGTTGATAATGCACTCCAACTGTTTGATGAAATGCCTCAGAGAGACGCCATTTCTTGGACCGCTTTAATTGGTGGATTTGTGAATAAGGGGCTTTATAAGAAAGCTTTGCAGTGCTTTTGTGAGATGCAACTTGATGGGGTTGAGCCAGATTATGTGACCGTCATTGCAGTGCTTTCGGCCTGTGCTAATCTAGGTGCCCTTAGTTTAGGGTTGTGGACTAATAGGTTTGTTATGGGGAAGGACTTTCAGGATAATATTCGTCTGTGTAACACATTCATAGATATGTATTCACGATGTGGACGTGTTGATTTTGCTCGTTATATTTTCGAGAAGATGCCAACTCGTAGTTTGGTATCATGGAACTCAATGCTAGGTGGATTTGCTGCCAATGGTCATGTTGAAGAGGCATTGACACTTTTTGATAGGATGCAGAGGGAAGGATTCAGTCCAGATGGAGTAAGTTTCACAGGAGCTCTCACTGCTTGTAGTCATGCTGGTTTTGTAGACCAAGGGCTCAAGTACTTTGATGACATGAAAAGAGTTCACAATCTTCCTCCTCGTATCGAGCATTATGGTTGCTTAGTTGATCTTTACAGCCGTGCAGGGAGACTAGAAGATGCATTACGTGTCGTAAAAAATATGCCGATGAAGCCAAATGAAGTTGTTTTAGGATCGCTGTTGGCAGCATGTAGAAATTGTGGGGACATTGGCTTAGCAGAGATGGTTATGAAATTTTTGGTTGAGTTGGATCCTAGCTCAGATTCCAACTATGTGATGCTTGCAAACATGTACGCTGCTGTTGGAAGTTGGGAGGGAGCAGGTAAGGTTAGAAGGAAAATGAAAACTCGGGGGATACAGAAGAAACCTGGAATAAGCTCAATTGAGATAGAGGGTGGCGTTCATGAATTCATGGCCGGTGATAAATCTCATAGTGGGACAGATTCAATCTATGAAATTATGGAGCTTCTGTCTTATGACCTGGGGATATATGGATATATTCCAGAAACTTCGTTACCAGAATCATAAGGTGACCTCTCAAAATTGAAGTGCACGTGTCTTTGACTTGTTAGGAAACACAGAACTTTAATGGAAATAAGCATATCCTTCATTGTAGATCAAATTGCTTCTCTATCTCTTAAAGCACTAGGCTTGCAGGAAGGTATCCTGCTCCTGAATAAGCTGGTATGTTACAATTATCTCTCCGATTATTCTCCCTATCTTACTTTATTATTTCAATACAAACCATTTTTTCTCTTAGTAATACATATTACAGAGTTACAGAAATTATGATGAAATTTTTGCTAAAATAGCAAGCTATATGATATATTTCCGTAATCTTAGGCTGACAAATTGACAAAAGTACTTTAGCTTTTTGTTCATTGAAAATATGCAATTATGTGGATTATTCATGATAATGAGCATGCTTTTAATTCCATTAGTTCCATTGGATAGATACTGTAGCTGTAAATTTTATGTCACTTGTTGTGTTTACTACTGCATTCATCATCCATCCTTGAAAATTCCTTTCATGTTGTGATCTTCTATGGTTTGACAGTTTACTGAGCTTAATGCTCAATGCTGACCTTAATGCTCAAACTTTGTCAAATGTTTGAACACAAAATTCAAATTCTCATTCTAACCAACCTCGATGTTTTTTTTTTAACTCAGTGACAGGGCAAGTGACAACTAAAGTTGATGTTTTTAGCTTTGTGGTTGTACTGATGGAACTTCTGACGGATTAAAGGCAGTCGATGAGGAACGAATTCGGTATTTAGCTGAGTGGTTTTGGAGAATAAAAACAAACCAGGAGACCCTATTGGCTGCAATTAATCCATCTCTCAATATCAAAGGAGAGGCATATGAGATTACAGCCATCATCGCTGATCTTGCAGGGCACTGCACTGCACTGCCAGAGACCCAAACCATCGGCCAGATATGGGGCATGCCCACTCATTGATCAATGGAAGCTGTTTGCTGATGACTTAGAAGATTATTCAGGCATCGACTTCAATCCGCCACTCCGAGTGATGTTAGAACTTAGAGGGCTGGCAGAATGAAGTCTATAAAAGCAAGAGAAATAGCTGCAGCACAAGAGTGAATGCTGTATATTTGATAGGCCTGCTGGATTTGCAGACTCCTTTACTTGAGAGCTGATACCCGTTAAATTATTAGTCAATTCAGTTTGCTCCTCTGTATAAACAGATAGTTTTTTCCTCTCTTTGGAATGTCCACGAGTTTTTGGTATACTATATAGGGCTTCATAAACAAACTCCATACTATATAGGGCTTCATAAACAAACTCCATGTATGCTACACTAAAAAAAAACAAAATTCTTTGTCAGCCACAAAACATAAAAAATACTACCCTACATAGTATTTTTTATGTTTTGTGGCTGACAAAGAATTTTTTTTTTTTTTTTTTTTTAGTGCAGCGTACATGGAGTTTGTTTATGAAGCCCTATATAGTATGTAGTCACTTAAATCACTTTGACCGTGAGTAATAATTATGTGTGTTTGCACCCAAAAAAAAATTGTGTTATTGTTTTTCTTTTTTGATGGCCAACAGACACCGGGCATTCAGGCAAGTACTATACTGAAGTGCATGTATTTTTGAATTGTATGGAAAAACATAACTTTATGAATCAATGGAAATAAGCATATGATTCATTGTACATCAAATTGCTTCTCTATCTTTTGAGTTTTGACGCACTTCCATTGAACTTCCCATAGATTCACTGATCTGCTAATATAAACATCCTTTTTCTGACTGTAATCTGAAAAATACCATGAAATCTGCATGCCCCAAGCAATGCTCTCCACAAAGCCTCATCAGGCTCCATCTCCATCCTCTCAACCACTCCTATAGCTTCTTGTATTTTGCCAGCTCTACCCAACATATCAACCATACAAGTATAATGCTCCATGCTTGGTCTCAAACGAAACCTCTCAACCATGATTTGAAAGCATTCCCTCCCTTTCTGAATCCTCCCTCCGTGACTACATGCTGTAAGAAGCGTAGTAAACGTGGCCCCGTCAGGCGAAACACCTGATTCTAACATCCTATCAAACAAGAAAAAAACCTCATCAAAATTCCCATGCATTCCATACCCGCCCATGATGGCACACCAAGTAATCAAGTTCCTCTCAAGTCTTCTATCAAACAGTGTGCGTGCCGAATGCAAGTCACCACATTTACCATACATGGTAATCAAGGCGTTGCAGTGGGCAAGGTCGGAGCTTAACCCATGAACCAGAATGAAGGTGTGGATACGTCGGCCAAGTGTAAAGAGCGAAAGTGCAGAGACAGATTTGAGGACAGCAGGGAGGGTGTTGACATTAATGAGTTTGCGGGCGAGGAGCATTTGATGGAAACAAGAGAGAGAAAGATGGAATTGTTTAATGGAAGCGTAGCCTCTAATAAGGGTGTTATAGAGAAACGTAGATTTACGGTTTGTAACGGAGAAGATACGATGAGCATCGGACAATTGAGCACACGAGGTGTAAGAAGAGATGAGCTTTGCTCGAATAAAGTCATTGTAAGAAGTGCCGATTTTTATGGTTTGGCAGTGGATTTGCTGCAGTTGTTGGAGGTTCTTAGTTGTGCAACAGAGCTCCAAAAGTGAAGCGCAAGCTGAAATTTGTTGAGGCAAATGCATCTCTTTTTGTTATTTCTCCATCGGCTGGATATATATACTTCCATATATTGGCTATGTTTGGCAATAATAGCTGAAAAGAAGCTGAAATTGATAAGTTTTAGATAGAATTCATAATATAGTAGTTGAAATTGATAAGGTAGCTAATTGGCTTAATTATCTGGCACAATAGTTGCTTACATTAATAAATTAATTTGATGTTGTAAATTTTATCATATAGTATTACCTCTGCTTTTTAGATGCAACATTTCGTTTTTGGAGATTAATCATCAACCAACTTTAGATACATCCTCTCAAAATTATATTAGAAAAAACATACTCAAGTATGATCTGGTTCGTTTTTTCTAAATGTGAGAATTCCGTAAGTCTAACTTTTTATAATTTTTATTCATATTTTTCAAAATATTAATGTTTAAATAAGCGTCTTGGAAAACATGAAAACGTAAATGTCGCACATTATAGAGTATAAGATATAATAAGATGGCAAGATGAAGACAATTGGCAATCAAAATCTAAATACACATTTTTCGGATTAGAGTTTGAAAAATCTCAATAATTCAAGGGCTACGATTCTTTAAACCTATTTCTCTCTCTCTCCTCCCCTGCCATCTTGCACCCCCAAATAATAAGCTCATATAATGTCTTTTGTCCTGAGATATATATTTCACTTAATAGCAACTTCAGGTCTGTTTAATATTAATCATTGATTGTAGTGTATATGACATAGGAGCCAGCATCATTATGATATATGAACAGAAAAAAATTTAGTATTCAATATGTAAACATCTTTACCGATTAACATCAGTGGAGGAGCCAGGATTCTCAAAGTGGGGGGACGGAGTACGGACGTCGGGCATTCGGATAAAATTTTAGGGAAAAAAAAATATTACAACACAAATTGGTTGATACTTAACGTTTTACATCCGAAATTCCAAAATGCTTATACTCTTACAAGAGAAATGAAAAAAATGTTTATACTTGTTTGAATTAGGTGAATCATGAATGTGAATCACTTGACATTTCTTAATTAAATTGATAGACATGAACCGATTATATGATCAAACCAAACTCCAATTCAAATATATTATCAGCCCAATTCATGAATCAACTCATATTTACAATTTACAAATTACAAATTACGAACCCAAAAAAAAAAAAAATCTAAAACATGAATCAACTAATCATGAACAACAACACATCAATCTTACACTACAATTAACAAATATCATAAAGTTTGCTCAATACTAAAACTTGCAGTATTTGAAAATAGGGAGCCAAGACATGGTGAAGTTTGCTCAATCATAAATCAGATAGCACATTCATACTTTGCTTTTTTGATATCCATTGCTTTAAATTGAAGCTGAAGTCCAATGTATTTTATGAGACAACAAAAAGGCAGAAAGCAAGAGACGATTAGACAAACATATTGATTATTCACTGTAACATTTCATCACAAACACTATTTGAGAGAACAAAGATGAATGTCATGTATCGAATGCAAACCTCTGAACACAGAGAATTTCAAGGAGAGATAATACAAGCTTCGAGAAACAAGTATTCAACCATAACAAAACCAAACAATGATAATAAGAACAATTCACAAGTCAATTTACAGTTTACAGATAACAAATATTACCTCCTTTCAAAAAAATGAAACTAAAACTTAGGGTTTAGAAAATTAAACAACTCACTTGGGCCGTTTGGCAGCGACTGGGCGGCGTTCCGGGCGGCGAATGGACGCGGACGAATGCGGCGACCGTGGTTGGGGTTCCGGCGGGATCGTGACTCAGGGTTCCGGCGGGCGACCGTGGCTGGGGTTCCTTGACTCCTTCCTTCGTTTCTCACTTTCTCTCTTCGTTTTATTTGGTTAGGTTTCCTTTGTTTCCTTCACGCGTGCTGCAGCTGCACTGCTTCTTTTGTTTAATTTTTGTTTTTCAAAGTCGGATGTCCCCCTGCTAGCTCCGCCTTTGTTAACATCTATAGAAATCTCAAGCAATTTCAAGAATTGAATCTACCTCCAATTTAAACAAAAGCCAAAAAAAAAAAAGGAAAAATTGATTCTAATAATCCAACATTTTGGCTGTTCGCTTAAAATAATCCAACATTTTGATTATTATTAATTAATCCAACCTTTTATCTCAATCCGCTCATAATGCATCATGAGACCGGTAATCTGTTGGAATGGTAAATTTTTTATTTTTTTTTTCATTTTCTCCTTTAATCTCCCTCCCTTTCTCCCCCCTCCCTCCCTCCCTCCCTCCCCTCCCTCACCATTCATGAATCCCCCACCCCCACCCTTCACGTCCCCCCCCCACCCCCACCCCTCGCTCACGATCCCCCCCCCCACCCCACCCCCCCCGCCCCCACCCCCACTCCACCCCACTCGCCGAGAAGACGGGAATATGGCATTATGTTGGGCGGGTTGTGATGGCGGAGAAGTTAGGCTGGTATATGCGCCGCCGAGTGATTGCGCACGCGGTGAGAGGGACAGAGGAGGGGGACGCTTGGGGCGGGCATGAGGCATGAGAGGCCGCCTGGAATGCATGGGATGTGAGGGGTGGTAGGGGCGCGCGAGATGGGATGGTGGGCGTTGGATGCAAGGTGAGGAGAGTGGAGGCCGGGAGACGTAGTGGTGGTTGTGCGCCGGTAGTCTGCTTGTTGTACTAGGTGGGTGGCGAGGTAGGGAAGGGGTCGAGGAGGGGGTGGCAGTGGGTGGGGAAGGGGAGGGAGGGAATGGGGTGGGCAAGGGGGGGGAGGGGTGGCAAGGGGTGGGCAAGGTGGGGGAGGGTGGCAGTGGGTGGGCAAGGGGAGGGGGGAGGGGATATGGATGGGGTGGTGGTGGCGGTGGGTGGGCAAAGGGATGGAGGGGGTAGTAAAAAAAAATTAATTAAATCACAACAAATCAGAGCAAGACACGTGTGCAATTAACCCATTCTCCTGGGCATTAACCTGTTTCAACAAGTATTAGGATAAAAGGTTGGATTATTAAATAATAATCAAAAGGTTGAATTATTTTGAGCGAACGACCCAAAGGTTGGATTATTAGAATCAATTTTTCCAAAAAAAAATTTAGAAGATAAGATTGAAAAACAAAAGGTGAAAAAAATCACTTGGTGGTCATATGGTTCTAAGCAAGAGGAAGGGTAGGGGGTCGTCTGCGTGGATCGACGGGGGTGGAGGGGGCCGTCGGCGTCGTGCAACAGGGGAATAGTGTTTGGTCGTCGACGTCACATGAGGAGGAGTTTGACATCGCGGGAGGAGCAGATTGATTAGTTGACGGAGGATAGGCCGCTCGATACATTAACAAGTCGAGCCGAAGTAGGCCAAACTCGGCTTGAAAAGTTTATGAACATGCTTGATTATTATTTTATATAAAAAAAAATTATTATACCTAAAAGCACTTTAAAAAGTTACTATACATATCCTTTTATACAATTTATTAACATTGAACAATTCATGTCTTTTCTTTCTGTATACTTTTAGATCTAGTTTGTCGATTTTTTATGTATATTTGTAAGTAATTCATTTGGTTAGCATGCAAAAATGAAATAAAATATGTTTTTTCAATTTAGTCTATAATTCTACAACTTCTGTCAACAATTTTTTAAATGTCAAATATAATTTTTTTTGTTTGGTTTATTTTTAATTTGTCTCAAATCGAGCTCGTCGAGCTCACAAGCCCAGCCCAGTCCAGAACAGTTCGGGCTCAACTCGTGCAATAAGGGTGAGTTTATCCCTCAGACTCAACTTCAAACTTCAAACTGTGCCACATCAGCTTTCCACTAATTTTTAATTCTACAGACTCACTTCAGACTCATTTCAATTTTATACTTTATCCCTCATACTCTCTCTAGACTCACTCCACATAAAAGGAGAAGACACATGGCATTTTTTTATTGGCTAAAAAAATATCATTTGCATAGCAAGAGTCTTGAGAGGAGTCTTGAATATCAAAACCTAACCCAAGACTCTGTCCAAGACTTTACCCAAATATCCCTAAGTCTTGTTGAGTCTTGCCACAAGACTGCCCTCAAGACTCCCCTCAAGACTCCCAATAAGCACTCCTAATCAAGCCTTTTTTTTTTACTATATTTTGCACTATTTCAAAATTGGTATTTTCTTAAGGCAAAGTTTATTTTAATTCTCTCACGTCAGGATAGTTTGTTTTTGTAACTATACTCAAGTGAAGAATGGATAGGTGATAAAGAGAAAATTATCTCAATTTTGTAATCCTATTGTAGAATTGCAAACAAAAAAACTTGAATGAATTGGGTTCACAATAACTTATTGTGAACCGAATATGAAATAATCAGTTTTCATTATATATTATCAGTTTTTATATGATATAGTCACCTTTAATATAGTCAGTTTTTGTGTGATATAGTCAATTTTTTTGATGTAGTCATTTTTCTTATGATGTAGTCAATTTTTGTCCACCCAAGATGTTTTGAATTGCAAAAGGAATTCATTTTAGTTTTTCTACCCCTAAACTTATTGAAATGAATTTATTTGAACTTATCTAAAATTATTGGACCGGATTGAACCTAATTGAAACTTATTGGACCTAATAGAAACTTAATTATTAGACTTGATTTAACCTGATTGGAACATATTGGACCTAATTGGACTTGATTGGAACTGAGTGGATGAAATTTATTAAACTGATTAAAACTTATTAGACTTGATTGCAACTTATTAGATGGTTTGCAATAATTGATCCATTAAAAATAATATGATTATCAATTAAGAAATTATTAATTAATAATAACTATAAATTATATCTTAATTGGATTAATTAGTTTATATTTGTAAATTACTTATATAGTAGTAATATCTCTTATTATTAGGAATGAAAATGTGTGATCTCCAGTCATTTGAGGATGATTTGTAATATATTAAGATGATTATCATAATTAATGTTAGTATTCTCTGACCAATTATAATTTTGTAGTAATAACATATTCTTTTTCCAATAATGATCAACTACTAATTACTCCACTAATTAATTTTGCTAATTATTAACATGTTACTTTTTTCTAATAATAATAAACCACTAAGTTATTGAAACTTTTTGGACCTGATTGGATCATATTTGAACTCTTGGAATTATTTATCTTAACTTATTTGACATGAAACTTATTTTCTTAAGATAAAGAGAACGCACCCAGAATTATATAGTAGTTCATCCATATATATATAGGTGAAAGAGCTTAGCGATTGGTTTCAACAATATACTATATCGAGATTAATCTCATACACGTTTGTACTTACAATATATATTTTCTTGTACGTAATAAAATTCCTAGTGTGTGTGTGTGTGTATATATATATATATATATATATATATATATATATTGAGTACCTTCTCTTCTAGATTTATTATTATTATTATTAGGAAAGATAATTGGTCCGAAGACTAACCCTGTTACGCTACTAGCCTGCAGGGCACACCAGCTCAGATGCTGGGTACAAGGCTAAACATCGCAGAAGTAAATGCTCTAACATATTGTTGGGATGAGGATTCGAACCGTGGGCAATGCCCTGGAATTCGGGGTGGTACTCCACTGAGCTACCACCTCTCCCTCCTTTTCTTCTGGAATATAAACGTAGAAAACATTGCATATAAGAGCTTGTTTTTGGTTATAAGGAAATCATTTCTAAATTTGATTCATTTGCTCACTCTTGAGCAATACAATTCAACAACTACAACACTAAAATCATAATTTTATAAGATGGAAATGTTTGTACCAATAATTAAGATTTATTTCATGTGGTCGTCCACATTATTAATCCACTACTTCTATTATTCTCTTTTGTAAGTGATAGTTCATGTGTTCTAAAATAAAAGAAATATATATCATTTTAGGTCTATCAAAATAAATGAAACGTTACTATATTTGCACTTATTTCTCTCTATCTCTCACTTCATCACATGAGTCTCTTTTTTTCTCCATCTCTCTCTCTCTTTTCTCCTCAAATCTCGTGTCAAAGTCCTACGTTTCATTTAAAATAGAACGGAAGAAGTATTATGATTATATTTTATATTGATTGTCACCTACCACATGAAGGAATATGTCCTTAGACATTCCGACAATTACTAAATATAAATAGGAATGTTATTATGAAGATAATAAAGTTAATTATTTTAGTAATCGTATTTACTTGCTAGAGAATAAATATGATTAATAGGACAATATTGATTGGGCCTATAACTAAAATAGATTAATCCTATGAGGTCACACATTGTAGCACAAGTTGGACAAAGCAATCCAAATCTATTTAGGATTAGGATTGGGCCGGTCCAAAGGGGAATAGGAGGAGAATTAGTTCTCCTAACTAACCTATGACTCTTCTATTATATATAGGATATAATATTAGGGTTTAGGTAATTCAATTCATTAGTCAGTTTCTTTTCACTAGAGAGAGAAAGAGAAACCCTAGACCTATTCCCTAAAACGGCGCCTATACCATCAAAAGCAAGAGATTTTCTTCTCTTCCGTTCTAGCAAACGTTGGTGTTCAACTGGTGCTCGTGGACTGATTAGTGGAGCAACACTTGGGGCTCTCGGATCTTCAAAGCTTGCATACAACAGGGAAATCACGCTACAAAGGTTTGATATTTAATCCCTATTAAATGATTCATGTGTCTGATTATGTTTGCGATCCTATGATAGATGTTAGGAAATTGTTTCCTGAAATTCCGCTATATGCATCTATATATTCCTACAGTGGTATCAGTTTTGCCTAATTCATAATATTCATATGATCATATAATTGTATGTAAAGTTATTATTTTTATTCAATTAAGGGAGGATTTATTTATGGCTTAAATTTGCATAATTGATATTCAATATTAATTGATTGGAAATTGTAAATAATTGATTTATTTGTGATTTATGCTCAAATAATTTTATAAAGTTTTTAAATTTTTATATTAGGGACGAAATAAATTTTTTAATTCACTCTAAAATTTTCGGAATTTTATAAATATATTTGTTAGATTTAAAATTATTTAATGTTTAATTTGATTAATCATTGAAATAATTTGTTAACAATTAAAAGATTTGATTTTTTACTTGTTAAATAAATCTAATGTTCATCACCCACATAGATCTAGAATAATATGATGGCTGAAAATAATTTGATTATTTTTCACACTAATTTTCGAATTTTATCATATTATTTATGAATTTTGGCTAAATTTTATGTTTAATTTGATTATTCATAGAATTTAAGGATAACAATTAAAATATTTGATTTTATTTGTTAAGATAATTCAGTAGACCACCCTAAAAGTTAATTTTGAATTTTCTAGAATTTAATTGTTAATTTTCTGAATTTTTGGATATAATTTGGTTTTTGCCCTAATTTTGAATTTTTTGTTAGATTTAATGTTTAATATAGATTAAGCATTGAAATCTAATCTTAACAAATCTAAAAAATTTGTTTGAAGTTTGTTAAGTGATTCAAAATTTTTTGCCATAATTTTCGGATTATAAAGACCTAATTAAAATGCTAAATCTTTAAATAAATTGTTTGTTAAAGATTTAATGGCAATTTTGTAAATTGTTAAAAAATTCAAAAATTTGCCCACCATGGCTGGGTGGCCTCACCTGCGACGGTGGAGCAACGGTGGTGGGCGTTATTGGGTCTGCAGCAAAGGGGCGCTACAGGCGGCGCGAGTGGTGGAGACCACAACCAGCAGCGCACGTTTAACGTGCGTGGCTGTTGGTGCGCGCTGGCGGCGCTTCTGCCGGCGTGTGCTGGCATGTTTTACCCTGGCCGGCGTCTGGCGTGTCTATCGGAGTCGTCAGTGCAGTAGGTGCAGCGCCGGCGTGTGCTGGTCGTGTGCGGTGATGTGCGTCTGGTGGCTGGGTAACCCAGCTTGGGTGAGGAAGTGTTTTGACTAGCAGCTTGGCTGCTGGTCAAACCTCCAATAATGATTATTGCCATATTCAAATAAGTAATTGAATGAAAATAATAAAGTTTCCTAAATAATTTCTAGCTTAAATTTGTTAAGTTTTATAATTGTTATGGAAAGTTTTATTTGCTTATTAATTGTTAATAATTAAATAATTTGTGTTTATTTTATTTTGATATTATAAATGCATGTATGTTTAATGTAATATGTTTGATATTATATTTTGCATGTTATGACTAGTATGACCCAAATTAGGATAGTAATTACGATCTGCGAATCGTTAAATTTGAATGTAAAATTAAATACGATCTGCGAATCGTTTGTATTTTTGTAACATTAAATTTTAGTTATTTATTTAATTCAAATTATGTAATCAAGCATGAGGATCCAAGGAGTTTCAAGGATGGTGATCCATGGAGATTCAAGGGAGGATTCATGAAGATTAGTTATTTTCCTAAGTATAGGGGCCATACTAGATCATTTAGTTATTGCTTATAGTAATTCTCTTGCATTTATCTTGTTTAAATGCTTGCTTCTAAGTTTGTTTGTGGTTAATTGATTCATGTGTTCACTATTAATTGACCATATTAGTAAACTTAGGTCCCCAAATGTAATATTGAGTTCAATTGCTTTTCCAAACAACACCTATAAAGCCTTGGATCATGAGTAATAGGTTCTGCCAAAGCAGGGTGTTGCTCATAGTTCCGGGGATTGTTGGGTAGGTTTTTGAAACTTACATGTTAATGTTGGTTTAACTCAACAAAATCATCAAAAGACAAAGTTTTGGGTTTTGAAGCTAAGAGATAGGAGTAAACAAGGAGTTGTTAACCTGTCTACCAAGAATTATAATTAGTTATAATTAGTAAAGTGTTTACTTACCTCAACTACTATAAATTGAAGGCAAGGCCAAAGTCCGTTTGATTGTAGTGGGAGGGGATCTTGGTTATTTCTTTATTCAATAGGGGACTTTCATTTTGAATAAAGAGTAGTAGTAATTAAAATTTGTTTAATTATTGCTTTCTTGATAAATATTGATTGGATCTTGCTTAAATATTCTTTTGTTGTAGTTATCATGTCTCGTTCAACCAACAACAACACTCCCGGTTTTAATTTGCGCTATTTACTTGAAAAGGACAAACTGAATGCACATAACTTCCTAGAATGGGAAATGGCTGTGAGAAACGTTCTCAGAGCTGAAGGAAGGGAAAAAGTTCTTGACAATCCTCTCCCTGAACCCCTGCCATAAAATGCTACTATAGCTGAACAGAGAACAAGGCAAACCCTAGAGGCTGATTCTGTGCAAGTAACATGTCTGATGCTTGCTTGCATGGAGCCAGACTTTCAAAAGCGTTTTGATGGTCTGGATGCCTACTCCATCCTCCAGCAGCTGAAAAACTATGTTTCAGAAGAATGCTAGATTGGAGAGGTTTGAAGCTCACTGTAAGTTGTTGGAGTGCAAGTTGGGAAAAGGAAAACCCGTTGGTCCGCATGTGTTCAATATGATTGGACATTTTCAGATCATGGAAAAATTGGGCTTCCCTTACCCTCCAGAACTGGCAACTGATATTGTGATCAAATCCTTGCCTGAAAATTTTCAAAACTTTCAGTTGAATTTTTACATGCAAGGAGGGGAGGCTACCTTGCAAGAGCTGCATGGTATGCTAACTCATGCTGAAAGAAGCTTGCCTGCTGAACTTGAACATAAGGATGTTCTTATGGTTAGGAAGGGCAAGCAATTCAAGAAGAAAGGGGCTCCTAATAAGAAGAACAAGGGTAAGGTTGTTGCCACTGATGATACTTCTAAGCCACAAACCACTCCTAAGGCAAAAGTAGCAGCACTACATGAGTGCCACCACTGCCACAAGATTGGTCACTGGAAAAGGAACTGCCCCAAGTATCTGGAAGATAAGAAGACTGGCGCTTCGACTTCAGGTATTTATGTTATAGAGATTAACTTATCTACTTCTACATCATGGGTATATATTTGATACTGCATGTGGATCTCACATTAATTGTAATGTGCAGGCACTAAAAAGAAGTAGGATGTTGAGCAAAGGAGAAGTGGACCTCTACGTGGGCATTTAAGCACGAGTTGCTAATTTGGCTATGGGGATTGTAGTCTACTTTTGCCTTCTTGTTTAGTTTAGAACTCCATAATTGCTATTATGTTCCAACTATTACCAAGAATATTGTTTCGATTCCGGTTTTGGATTCGGAAAGTTTTTCATTTCAAATAAAGAATAATTGTTGTTCTGCTTATTTGAATGATTTATTCTATGTCTCAACCAAGTTATCAAATGGTTTATATGTGCTAGACTTAGAAACCCACATCTATAACATAGACAACAAGAAACATAAAGCAAATGATTCAAACCCTACATACTTATAGCAGTGTCGATTAGGCCACATAAGCTCAAAGCGCATTGAGAAACTTCATAAAGATGGAATTCTCAAATTATTTGATTTCGAATCATTTAATACTTGTGAGTTTTGCTTGATGGGGAAAATGACAAAGTCTCCTTTCACAGGTTCAAGTGAAAGGGCCAATGACCTTTTAGCCCTCATACATACGGATGTGTGTGGACCTATGAGTACATTGGCTAGGGGAGGGTACAGTTACTTTGTAACATCTCCGATATTTTAAATGATAATTTCTAAAATATGCTTAATTTAATGAACATTAAACAGTAGCGGAAATACTGTCTATCGGAGTATTACTTTCTAACCATAATAAAAGGTTGTCTAATTATCATAACTAAAGGTTAATTATCCAAATATCATCCAAAGTGAGGTGATAAACCTCTTAAAACCCAAGTTATCAAAATGGCGAAATTTCGAATGTCATAAAGTAGAGCATGATAACAAAATAACATAATTCCTATCTCTCACTCTATCCCGTTAACAACCCGAATCATTAGCTTTCTTCACCTGCAAAATATATATATAGGGGTCCACAGTCAGTGGGGAGCAACTAGCAGTCCTCCCAGGTTAAACAAGATCAAATAAGCTAATTACAGTAATCAACATCGATTATAGTAACCACAAAGTATCATAAACATCCACAACATCGCCAATAATCATAATTCTTCGAAAAAAAATAATAATATGCTCAAAATAGCCATTTATATCAAAATAGACTCAATTTCCAAATCCAAATAACTCTCCCAAATAATCATTCAAACACAACATCACAACAATCGGCATCGAGGGGAGAACCGAACGCAAGTGGATAGATGTACACCCACCAAAGATACAACCACCCACGGTTCCTACATGATAGAAGTATTAGGACACGCACACCCACTCAAGATACGATATCCTATGTCTAAGAAATGGCCATAACTCCCGGTGCTAGTTTCAACGGACCCGGCTCGGTGCGCCGTACCCGGCTCTGCACAACCTAACACCGGACGACGACTAATATCAAAGCGGACTTACGTACCCGCCTAAGACGTAAGTTAACTCTATGTACCCAGCTCAAGACAAGAGTGACAGTTCATACCAAGGGACCCAGCTCGGCCCCATAGGATTTCTCTTCCTCAACAAAACAAACCAATGTACCCCCTTTCAAGACAAAGGTAATGACTCAATAAAATATCATTTCAAAAATATCTCTATGTACCCATTTCAAGTACAATAGTAAACATCATCTCAAAACATCTATTTGCACCCGACTTAGTGCAAAGTAAAAATCATCTCAATACAACACTTTGTACCCAACACATTACAAAGTAAAAACCATCTCAACAGCACTTTGTACCCATTACAGTACAAGGTAAAACTAATTCAAAATTAAGATCATAACATAATTAAAGTAGTAGTAACATGAGATTTTTAACAACATCTTTAGAACATCTCAAATCATTTTATTTAGTATAAAAATTAAAGGTTTATAATCATCACAAAAACTTGTCAAATCGACATAAAAATTGATGGAATCACCCAATTCAACTTAATATCAACTCAAATAATATTTTAATAAAAAATACATACACTTGTCAAATTGACATATAAGTTGATGGAATCACCCAATTCAACTTAATATCAACATAAATAATATTTTAATCCAAAATACAATCTTGTCAAATTAACATAAAAGTTGTTGGAATCACCCAATTCAACTTAATATCAACTTAAACAATATTTTAAACCAAAAATACACAACTTGTCAAATTGACATAAAAGTTAATGGAATCACCCAATCCAACTTAATATCAACTTAATCAGTAATTTAATCCAAAATACACAAACTTGTCAAATTAACATAAAAGTTGTTGGAATCACCCAATTCAACTTAATATCAACTTAAACAATATTTTAAACAAAAAATACACAACTTGTCAAAATTGACATAAAAGTTAATGGAATCACCCAATCCAACTTAATATCAACTTAATCAATAATTTAATCCAAAATACACAAACTTGTTAAATTAACATAAAAGTTGTTGTAATTATTCTGAAAATACATAACTAGTTTCGGTAATTAGGTTTTCATTATACAATAATTTTGAATTTAAATCACTAAAATAAATTAGTAATAATCCAAAATTAATATTAGTGATATTAATCACGAAATACCTTAATATTAATAAACTTCTAACAAGTTCATTTCGGTTCAAAAAGATAAATTTTAAATTAATAGATTTTTGAATTAAACAATTTACTAATCAAATAAATAATAATTTGACAAATTCATACAATAATTCAAGTAGGTTAATCACGACCATAAAATGAGGATTTAAATATAAAATGAAATATCTTAAATAATTTTCGTGAGTATAAAAATAAATTTCGAAATTTAAACATATTCTAAAACACTAAAATACTATCGGATATAATTACACAATTAACAAAATAAGTTTCCAAAATTCAAATTAAATCACACCAACAAGTTAATAACATGTATGAGTTCATAAACATACTAAATATATAATTTTATCAAGATTTATACATTTAAAATCAGTAAATATATATTATACACTTAAATACACATATGTAAATCGAAAATCATAATTAACAATTAAATTCTCATAAATCCAAAAATTCATATATAATTCACGTAAATTCACATAATCCATATCAAATATTATATAACTATTTCTACTATAATGTATATTAATTAACTATAATTAACTTATTAATTAAAATTAAACTAGGATTAAAGCTAGTTACCTTAATTTCAAGTGGAAAATAGAATGGAGATAATAAGAGAACACGAGCTAAGATCCTTCCTCTTCCACAAGCTCTAAACTAAATGTATCACCTTCTAAAAATATTCAAGGAAGAAAATAAGTGTTAGAATTTAGAGTAGAAATTAATAGAAGAAATTAGGAGTTTAATTAAAAACAACTTGAAAATGCTATAAATAATTTTCTAAAGCTCAAAAATTGCTCAAAATTTTTATGGAGTACGAAAATGACATAGAAAGTAAGGGAGAAGCTTACTCTTCAGTTTTTAGAATGAAAATAGATTGGGTAAAAATTATTTGCTCCAAAACTTTAAGTAAATAAGGAAAAAATGTCAAGAAGTCAATGTAGTTGGAGGATGGAGTAATTGGGTTGGCAATGGGATGAAAATGCTTGGAAACTTCCTCCAACATCAGAATTTACTTCCCATAAAAATTTCAAGACTTTTGGACCAAGTTTAATAATTTTAAAGATTAAAACCTTAAAGTTAGTCAAATAGTCAAATAAGCTTATAAATGCCTTAGAAAATCCGAAAATGAGTTAAAACTATGACAAACTGATTTTAATAGATTTGAAATGAGTTTTAAAATTTATAAATTAATTAATTAAAATTATTTTTACCGATTTCCTAATTTTTTCTCCAAAATCGATTTTAAATTCAAATAAAATATGAATATTGAAAATAAATTTCACAAAAATTATTTAAACCTTATGAAAATAAATCCAACATGTTTATGAAATAAAAATATAATTTTTACGAATTTTCAAATCAAGATGATAATTTTATTGATTAAAACAGTGAAAAGGTAACGGAGTTAATTAAACACTATGAAATAAACGCGAAAAATTCGGAGTGAAATTTTGAGGTGTTACAATCACTCCCCCTTAAGAAAGTTTCGTCCTCGAAACTTAGAAACAAGGCTAAGCACCTGAGGTAAACAACTCGGGATATTTTTGCTTCATCGATTCTTCAGTCTCCCAAGTGGCCTCTTCGAACTTTTGATTTCTCCAAAGCACTTTTACCAACGGGACCACCTTTCTTCTCAAGACTCGGTTCTGATGATCAAGAATACGTATAGGTCGCTCTTCATAAGTCAAGTCCCGATCAACAATGATTGACTCAACCGGGGATTACATGGGAAGGATCACTACGATATTCCCGCATGCGACACATGGAATACGTCATGAACCTTTGACATTAGGCGGTAAGGCCAATCGGTAGGCTACTTCCCCGATCCTTTCAAGGATCTCATAGGGACCTATATATTTTGGGCTTAACTTGCCCTTCTTGCCAAACCGCATCACACCCTTCATCGGAGACACCTTCAATAGCACCTTATCCCCAACTTCAAATTCAATGGCTTTTCGGCGAAGGTCAGCATATGATTTTTGTCTATCTTGAGCAGCTTTCATTTTAGCTTGGATGACTTTAACTTGCTCCACGGTATCCTGAATCAAATATGGCCCTAAAACCAAAGAGTCACTGATATCGCTCCAACAAGTAGGGCTACGACATTTCCTCCCATATAGAGCCTCATATGGAGCCATTTGGATACTAGCATGATAGCTATTATTGTATGAAAACTCCACTAAGCTCAAAGATTTCACCCAAGACTGCTGGAATTCTAAAGCACACGCTCGGAGCATATCCTCAAGAGTCCGGATGGTTCTCTCGGTTTGCCCATCTCGTGGCAAAGCATGAAATGCAGTACTCAACTTCAATTTCGTCCCAAATGCATCTTGTAGTTCTGTCCAAAAGCGGGAAAGGAATCTAGGATCACGATCTGACACTATATCTTTCGGAACCCCATGAAGGCGAATTATCTCCCTAGAGTACGCTTCACCCAATTCCTCCATTGACCACGTATCCTTCATGGCAATAAAATGAGCCACTTTCGTTAAACGGTCAACTATTACCCACACGGCATTCTTTCCTCCGATAAGTCCTCGGAAGACCCATCACAAAATCCATGGAGATGGAATCCCATTTCCGGGATGGAATAGGCAAGGGTTGTAGCAAACCACCCGGCCTCTGGTGTTCTATCTTCACCTTCCGGCATGTTAAACACCTTGCAACAAACTCGGCTATTTCCTTTTTCATATTCGGCCACCGAAGTTCACCTTAAGATCTTTATAAAGCTTATCACCACCCGGATGCACAGAGTAGGGGTGTTATGAGCTTCTTCCAAAATCTTTCTCTTAAGGTCTTCAAAATTAGGAACGCACCATCGACCCATGAACTTCAAACTTCCATCCGCACATACTTCAAAACCTTTAGCTAGACCTTTCTCCCTTGCTTCTCGGATTTTCTCTAACTTTGGATCATTTCTTTGTCGACTCCTCAATTCTTGATACAACTCAGGCTCAACACTCATGGCTCCCAACAATGCAAAGACTTCTCCATGTGGGACCACCTCAATCTCCAATTTTCTAAACTCTTCACATAAGTCCTTGGGTAAGATTATGGCTGCATTAAGCGAGTGTTTGACCTTACGACTCGAGCATCGGCCACCACATTAGCCTTACCCTCATGATAATCCAACTTTAAGTCGTAGTCCTTGATAAGTTCTAACCACCTTCTTTGCCTCATGTTCAAAAGGTCGCGCTGCGTGAAGATGTATTTTAAGCTCTTATGATCGGTGAAAATCTTACAAGGAACCCCGTATAAGTAATGTCTCCGGATTTTCGGAGCAAACACGATCGCAGCCTAACTCGAGGTCATGAGTTGGGTAGTTTCTTTCATGAATTTTCGGTTGTCTCGAAGCATATGCTATGACTTTGCCTTGCCGCATAAGCACACAACCTAGACCATTCTTTGATGCGTCACTATACACTTCGAATTCCACCCCTTCGTAGGTAAGGTGAGAATAGGAGCCATAGTAAGCCTCTTCTTTAGCTCTTGAAAGGCTCCTTCACAATCTTCGTCCACTCGATATTTACAGTCTTTTCAGAGACTTGGTCAACGGTCGTACGATCTTTGAAAAATCCTTAACAAAGCGCCGATAATAACCAGCGAGACCTAAAAAGCTCCTTACTTCGCACACAATCTTCGGACTCTCCCATTCGACGACAGCCTTGACCTTTGATGGCACCACTTTTACCCCTTCCTTCGTGATTACATGGCCCAAAAATGATACCTCCTTTAACCAAAACTCACACTTGGACAACTTTGCATACCACTTTTGCTTCCTCAATACATCCAATACCATCCTAAGATGTTTCTCATGCTCTTTCTCGTCCCTCGAGTACACCAAAATGTCATCTATGAAGACAACTACACATGTATCCAAGAGTTCATGAAATGAACGATTCATTTGTTCCATAAACACGGCAGGGGCATTCGTTAAACCAAATGGCATAACTTCAAATTCATAATGCCCATATCTAGTACGGAACGCAGTTTTGGGGATGTCTTCTTTCCTTACCGGAATCTCGATGGTAACCTCGATCTCGAGTCAATCTTTGAAAAGACTCCATCCCCTTTAGTTGATCGAACAAATCTTCTATCCGAGGTAGCGGATATTTGTTCTTGACAGATCACTTTATTAAGCTCCCCGTAATCTATACACAGCGCATACTCCCATCTTTCTTTTTAACGAACGAGACGGGAGCACCCCCATGGCGAGACACTCGGCCTTATAAAACCCTTATCAATCAACTCTTGTAGCCGCTTCTTCACTCTTGCAGTTCACCTTGGTGCCATTCTATATGGTGCCTTGGATAAAGGAGCAAGACCCGGTATTAGATCAATGCCGAACTCAACATCTCTCTCAAGGGGGTATACCAGGTAATTCTTCGGGAAAGATGTCCGGATACTCACGGACAATTGGGATATTCTCAAGTTGTTCCTCAAGAGAGAGGTCTTTTACCATGCATAGGAACACTTGTTCACCCCTATGACACATTTTCTTAAACTTTAGAGCGGATACCCATTTGATACCCGTCTTCACATTAATTCCACTATATGAGATTCGATTTCCATTCGGGCCCTTAAGCGTCACCTTTTGATCTCGACAATGAATGCTTGCTTGGTATTTACTTAACCAATCTATTCCCAGAATTACGTCAAATTCTTTAAGGTCAAATTGCTTCAAGTTTGCCTGAAGCTCGGATCCCGTAATGGATATAGAGACATCCTTATACTCAAGATTGCAAGGATATATTTCTCCAAGTGGGAAGAGATATTTGGGACCTCACCTGGGGACAAACGTAAGTCAAGTTTGCTCTCTTTACAAAATCGGCAGATACAAAAGAAACAAGTTGCACCGAATCAAATAGAACATAAGCAGGAACAGAGTTTACGAGGAAAGTACCAGTTATGACATCGGGATGAGTCTCTGCTTCCTTGCGCGTCATAACGTAGATACGGTTCGGAATTTGAGCAGGCGGTGCTACGACTTTTCCAGCAACATTGTTGTCAGCCTTTTTAGGACACTGAAAAGATTTGTGCCCCGTGTTCCTTACAAAGTGAAAACAGACGATCGGGTTTCCCTCACATGTCTTACCCGGTGCCAAGGCTTGTTGCACCTCGGACAAAGAGAAGGTCGAGCCTCGACGAGAGGGGTATGATCCTTGATAGTATCCATCCTTGTTACCGAAGTCTTGATTTCAAACTTCGGTTTCTTAGTAGCATTCGGAATGTGAATACATTAGGCCTTTTTGCAGCATGGGCCTTTGCAGCTTCTTCTTCTTCTTTGATGGAAGCATAAATACTCAAGGCTTTCTCATAAGCCTCCTGAAATGTGGATACAGAAGATCCCAAAACAATGGTCTTCAAACGTGGGGTTCATCTTTTTCACATAACGCTTGAGACGTTCAGCTTCATCGGGCACTATATGTGGGGCAAATCTAGATAATTCTGTGAACTTGTCTGTATATTCCCGCACCGACATCGAACCTTGAGATAACCCCGCAAATTCCTCCCGCTTTTGCCATTTAAGTTCATCTCGGATAGAACCTCTCCT
This sequence comes from Beta lomatogona, assembly GCA_947646795.1. NCBI lineage: Eukaryota > Viridiplantae > Streptophyta > Magnoliopsida > Caryophyllales > Amaranthaceae > Beta > Beta lomatogona. The sequence goes on from CANSNZ010001286.1 coordinate 894,171, forward strand.
TGAGTTTCTCCTTGAAGAGTTCCCAACCAAACCCGTGCAAGGCTTGCATTGCGGCCTTTAGCAAGTACTCCACCAATTATCCGCCTCTTGCTTAAGGTAATAGGTACCTATAGGCACCTTCTCGGTCTCCGGACATGTTGTTGCATCGAATAACTTCTCGATCTCCCTTAGCCAGTTCTCTAAAGCAACTGGGTCTGCAATCCCGTCATAATGAGGTGGACGATGACGATCAAACCTGTCGAACACTGATTGACTGTTTGCTGGCGTAGGAGTACGATGGGTGCCACTCGAGCTTGCCAATGAGATAAGTGCATTTTCTAAGGCACGACGACGGATCCTGGCAGCTTCTTTTCGAGCTTGCTTACGAGCCATCTCATTGTCAAACCCGGACGTCATCCCGCAAAATGACAAATGAACCCTTGGTGGGTTGTTAAATAATTACCACCAAACACATATTTAGCACACAAATAAACACATAGCACATAAGTCATATAAATTTGAGAGAAAATATTTCCCAAGGCCATATTGGCTTTCTTCCTACCCATGTAACTCACTCTAAAGCACTCGTCTTGAAGCCTAAGCTAAGCAAAAACCTAGGTTTCAAAACTACAAATTTCACGGGGAACTTGTAGCAACTCTAGAGAGAGTTTTTGAAACGTTTTGCTCTGATACCAACTGTAACATCTCCGATATTTTAAATGATAATTTCTAAAATATGCTTAATTTAATGAACATTAAACAAGTAGCGGAAATACTTGTCTATCGGAGTATTACTTTCTAACCATAATAAAAGGTTGTCTAATTATCATAACTAAAGGTTAATTATCCAAATATCATCCAAAGTGAGGTTATAAACCTCTTACAACCCAAGTTATCAAAATGGCGAAATTTCGAATGTCATAAAGTAGAGCATGATAACAAAATAACATAATTCCTATCTCTCACTCTATCCCGTTAACAACCCGAATCATTAGCTTTCTTCACCCGCAAAATATATATATAGGGGTCCACGATCATGTGGGAGCAACTAGCAGTCCTCCCGGGTTAAACAAGATCAAATAAGCTAATTACAGTAATCAACATCGATTATAGTAACCACAAAGTATCATAAACATCCACAACATCGCCAATAATCATAATTCTTCGAAAAAAAATAATAATATGCTCAAAATAACCATTTATATCAAAATAGACTCAATTTCCAAATCCAAATAACTCTTCCAAATAATCATTCAAACACAACATCACAACAATCAGCATCGAGGGGAGAACCGAACGCAAGTGGATAGATGTACACCCACCAAAGATACAACCACCCACGGTTCCTACATGATAGAAGTATTAGGACACGCACACCCGGCTCAAAGATACGATATCCTATGTCTAAGAAATGGCCATAACTCCCGGTGCTAGTTTCAACGCACCCGGCTCGTGCGCCGTACCCACTCGCACAACCTAACACCGGACGACGACTAATATCAAAGCGGACTTACGTACCCGGCTCAAAGACGTAAGTTAACTCTATGTACCCAGCTCAAGACAAGAGTGACAGTTCATACCAAGGGACCCAGCTCGGCCCCATAGGATTTCTCTTCCTCAACAAAACAAACCAATGTACCCAAACTTCAAGACAAAGGTAATGACTCAATAAAATATCATTTCAAAAATATCTCTATGTACCCAAATTCAGTACAATAGTAAACATCATCTCAAAACATCTATTTGCACCCAGCTTAGTGCAAAGTAAAAATCATCTCAATACAACACTTTGTACCCAACACATTACAAAGTAAAAACCATCTCAACAAAGACTTTGTACCCATTACAGTACAAGGTAAAACTAATTCAAAATTAAGATCATAACATAATTAAAGTAGTAGTAACATGAGATTTTTAACAACATCTTTAGAACATCTCAAATCATTTTATTTAGTATAAAAATTAAAGGTTTATAATCATCACAAAAACTTGTCAAATCGACATAAAAATTGATGGAATCACCCAATTCAACTTAATATCAACTCAAATAATATTTTAATAAAAAATACATACACTTGTCAAATTGACATATAAGTTGATGGAATCACCCAATTCAACTTAATATCAACATAAATAATATTTTAATCCAAAATACAATCTTGTCAAATTAACATAAAAGTTGTTGGAATCACCCAATTCAACTTAATATCAACTTAAACAATATTTTAAACCAAAAATACACAACTTGTCAAATTGACATAAAAGTTAATGGAATCACCCAATCCAACTTAATATCAACTTAATCAGTAATTTAATCCAAAATACACAAACTTGTCAAATTAACATAAAAGTTGTTGGAATCACCCAATTCAACTTAATATCAACTTAAACAATATTTTAAACAAAAAATACACAACTTGTCAAAATTGACATAAAAGTTAATGGAATCACCCAATCCAACTTAATATCAACTTAATCAATAATTTAATCCAAAATACACAAACTTGTTAAATTAACATAAAAGTTGTTGTAATTATTCTGAAAATACATAACTAGTTTCGGTAATTAGGTTTTCATTATACAATAATTTTGAATTTAAATCACTAAAATAAATTAGTAATAATCCAAAATTAATATTAGTGATATTAATCACGAAATACCTTAATATTAATAAACTTCTAACAAGTTCATTTCGGTTCAAAAAGATAAATTTTAAATTAATAGATTTTTGAATTAAACAATTTACTAATCAAATAAATAATAATTTGACAAATTCATACAATAATTCAAGTAGGTTAATCACGACCATAAAATGAGGATTTAAATATAAAATGAAATATCTTAAATAATTTTCGTGAGTATAAAAATAAATTTCGAAATTTAAACATATTCTAAAACACTAAAATACTATCGGATATAATTACACAATTAACAAAATAAGTTTCCAAAATTCAAATTAAATCACACCAACAAGTTAATAACATGTATGAGTTCATAAACATACTAAATATATAATTTTATCAAGATTTATACATTTAAAATCAGTAAATATATATTATACACTTAAATACACATATGTAAATCGAAAATCATAATTAACAATTAAATTCTCATAAATCCAAAAATTCATATATAATTCACGTAAATTCACATAATCCATATCAAATATTATATAACTATTTCTACTATAATGTATATTAATTAACTATAATTAACTTATTAATTAAAATTAAACTAGGATTAAAGCTAGTTACCTTAATTTCAGTGGAAAATAGAATGGAGATAATAAGAGAACACGAGCTAAGATCCTTCCTCTTCCACAAGCTCTAAACTAAATGTATCACCTTCTAAAAATATTCAAGGAAGAAAATAAGTGTTAGAATTTAGAGTAGAAATTAATAGAAGAAATTAGGAGTTTAATTAAAAACAACTTGAAAATGCTATAAATAATTTTCTAAAGCTCAAAAATTGCTCAAAATTTTTATGGAGTACGAAAATGACATAGAAAGTAAGGGAGAAGCTTACTCTTCAGTTTTTAGAATGAAAATAGATTGGGTAAAAATTATTTGCTCCAAAACTTTAAGTAAATAAGGAAAAAATGTCAAGAAGTCAATGTAGTTGGAGGATGGAGTAATTGGGTTGGCAATGGGATGAAAATGCTTGGAAACTTCCTCCAACATCAGAATTTACTTCCCATAAAAATTTCAAGACTTTTGGACCAAGTTTAATAATTTTAAAGATTAAAACCTTAAAGTTAGTCAAATAGTCAAATAAGCTTATAAATGCTTTAGAAAATCCGAAAATGAGTTAAAACTATGACAAACTGATTTTAATAGATTTGAAATGAGTTTTAAAATTTAAAAATTAATTAATTAAAATTATTTTTACCGATTTCCTAATTTTTTCTCCAAAATCGATTTTAAATTCAAATAAAATATGAATATTGAAAATAAATTTCACAAAAATTATTTAAACCTTATGAAAATAAATCCAACATGTTTATGAAATAAAAATATAATTTTTACGAATTTTCAAATCAAGATGATAATTTTATTGATTAAAACAGTGAAAAGGTAACGGAGTTAATTAAACACTATGAAATAAACGCGAAAAATTCGGAGTGAAATTTTGAGGTGTTACAATCACTCCCCCTTAAGAAAGTTTCGTCCTCGAAACTTAGAAACAAGGCTAAGCACCTGAGGTAAACAACTCGGGATATTTTTGCTTCATCGATTCTTCAGTCTCCCAAGTGGCCTCTTCGAACTTTTGATTTCTCCAAAGCACTTTTACCAACGGGACCACCTTTCTTCTCAAGACTCGGTTCTGATGATCAAGAATACGTATAGGTCGCTCTTCATAAGTCAAGTCCCGATCAACAATGATTGACTCAACGGGGATTACATGGGAAGGATCACTACGATATTCCCGCAATTGCGACACATGGAATACGTCATGAACCTTTGACAGATTAGGCGGTAAGGCCAATCGGTAGGCTACTTCCCCGATCCTTTCAAGGATCTCATAGGGACCTATATATTTTGGGCTTAACTTGCCCTTCTTGCCAAACCGCATCACACCCTTCATCGGAGACACCTTCAATAGCACCTTATCCCCAACTTCAAATTCAATGGCTTTTCGGCGAAGGTCAGCATATGATTTTTGTCTATCTTGAGCAGCTTTCATTTTAGCTTGGATGACTTTAACTTGCTCCACGGTATCCTGAATCAAATCTTGGCCCTAAAACCAAAGAGTCACTGATATCGCTCCAACAAGTAGGGCTACGACATTTCCTCCCATATAGAGCCTCATATGGAGCCATTTGGATACTAGCATGATAGCTATTATTGTATGAAAACTCCACTAAGCTCAAAGATTTCACCCAAGACTGCTGGAATTCTAAAGCACACGCTCGGAGCATATCCTCAAGAGTCTGGATGGTTCTCTCGGTTTGCCCATCTGTGGCAGCATGAAATGCAGTACTCAACTTCAATTTCGTCCCAAATGCATCTTGTAGTTCTGTCCAAAAGCGGGAAAGGAATCTAGGATCACGATCTGACACTATATCTTTCGGAACCCCATGAAGGCGAATTATCTCCCTAGAGTACGCTTCAGCCAATTCCTCCATTGACCACGTATCCTTCATGGCAATAAAATGAGCCACTTTCGTTAAACGGTCAACTATCACCCACACGGCATTCTTTCCTCCAGTAGTCCTCGGAAGACCCATCACAAAATCCATGGAGATGGAATCCCATTTCCAGGATGGAATAGGCAAGGGTTGTAGCAAACCACCTGGCCTCTGGTGTTCTATCTTCACCTTCTGGCATGTTAAACACCTTGCAACAAACTCGACTATTTCCTTTTTCATATTCGGCCACCAGAAGTTCACCTTAAGATCTTTATAAAGCTTATCACCACCCGGATGCACAGAGTAGGGGGTGTTATGAGCTTCTTCCAAAATCTTTCTCTTAAGGTCTTCAAAATTAGGAACGCACCATCGACCCATGAACTTCAAACTTCCATCCGCACATACTTCAAAACCTTTAGCTAGACCTTTCTCCCTTGCTTCTCGGATTTTCTCTAACTTTGGATCATTTCTTTGTCGACTCCTCAATTCTTGATACAACTCAGGCTCAACACTCATGGCTCCCAACAATGCAAAGACTTCTCCATGTGGGACCACCTCAATCTCCAATTTTCTAAACTCTTCACATAAGTCCTTGGGTAAGATTATGGCTGCATTAAGCGAGTGTTTGACCTTACGACTCAGAGCATCAGCCACCACATTAGCCTTACCCTCATGATAATCCAACTTTAAGTCGTAGTCCTTGATAAGTTCTAACCACCTTCTTTGCCTCATGTTCGGTGTCGCGCTGCGTGAAGATGTATTTTAAGCTCTTATGATCGGTGAAAATCTTACAAGGAACCCCGTATAAGTAATGTCTCCGATTTTCGGAGCAAACACGATCGCAGCCTAACTCGAGGTCATGAGTTGGGTAGTTTCTTTCATGAATTTTCGGTTGTCTCGAAGCATATGCTATGACTTTGCCTTGCTTGCATAAGCACACAACCTAGACCATTCTTTGATGCGTCACTATACACTTCGAATTCCACCCCTTCGTAGGTAAGGTGAGAATAGGAGCCATAGTAAGCCTCTTCTTTAGCTCTTGAAAGGCTCCTTCACAATCTTTCGTCCACCGATATTTACGGTCTTTTCAGAAGCGGCTTGGTCAACGGTCGTACGATCTTTGAAAAATCCTTAACAAAGCGCCGATAATAACCAGCGAGACCTAAAAAGCTCCTTACTTCAGACACAATCTTCGGACTCTCCCATTCGACGACAGCCTTGACCTTTGATGGATCCACTTTTACCCCTTCCTTCGTGATTACATGGCCCAAAAATGATACCTCCTTTAACCAAAACTCACACTTGGACAACTTTGCATACCACTTTTGCTTCCTCAATACATCCAATACCATCCTAAGATGTTTCTCATGCTCTTTCTCGTCCCTCGAGTACACCAAAATGTCATCTATGAAGACAACTACACATGTATCCAAGAGTTCATGAAATGAACGATTCATTTGTTCCATAAACACGGCGGGGGCATTCGTTAAACCAAATGGCATAACTTCAAATTCATAATGCCCATATCTAGTACGGAACGCAGTTTTGGGGATGTCTTCTTTCCTTATCGGAATCGATGGTAACCTCGATCTCGAGTCAATCTTTGAAAAGACTCCACCTCTTTAGTTGATCGAACAAATCTTCTATCCGAGGTAGCGGATATTTGTTCTTGACAGTCACTTTATTAAGCTCCCTGTAATCTATACACAGGCGCATACTCCCATCTTTCTTTTTAACGAACAGGACGGGAGCACCCCATGGCGAGACACTCGGCCTTATAAAACCCTTATCAATCAACTCTTGTAGCCGCTTCTTCGACTCTTGCAGTTCACTGGTGCCATTCTATATGGTGCCTTGGATAAAGGAGCAAGATCCGGTATTAGATCAATGCCGAACTCAACATCTCTCTCAGGGGGTATACCAGGTAATTCTTCGGGAAAGATGTCCGGATACTCACGGACAATTGGGATATTCTCAAGTTGTTCCTCAAGAGAGAGGTCTTTTACCATGCATAGGAACACTTGTTCACCCCTATGACACATTTTCTTAAACTTTAGAGCGGATACCCATTTGATACCCGTCTTCACATTAATTCCACTATATGAGATTCGATTTCCATTCGGGCCCTTAAGCGTCACCTTTGATCTCGACAATGAATGCTTGCTTGGTATTTACTTAACCAATCTATTCCCGCAATTACGTCAAATTCTTTAAGGTCAAATTGCTTCAAGTTTGCTCGAAGCTCGGATCCCATAATGGATATAGAGACATCCTTATACTCAAGATTGCAAGGATATATTTCTCCAGTGGGAAGAGATATTTGGGACCTCACGGGGACAGCGTAAGTCAAGTTTGCTCTCTTTACAAAATCGGCAGATACAAAAGAAACAGTTGCACCGGAATCAAATAGAACATAAGCAGGAACAGAGTTTACGAGGAAAGTACCAGTTATGACATCGGGATGAGTCTCTCGCTTCCTTGCGCGTCATAACGTAGATACGGTTCGGAATTTGAGCGAGGCGGTGCTACGACTTTTCCAAAGAACATTGTTGTCGGCCTTTTTAGGACACCGAAAAGATTTGTGCCCGGGTTCCTTACGGTGAAAACGGACGATCGGGTTTCCTCACATGTCTTACCCGGGTGCCAAGGCTTGTTGCACCTCGGACAAAGAGAAGGTCGAGCCTGACGAGAGGGGTATGATCCTTGATAGTATCCATCCTTGTTACCAGAAGTCTTGATTTCAAACTTCGGTTTCTTAGTAGCATTCTCGGAATGTGAATACATTAGGCCTTTTGCAAGCATGGGCCTTTGCGCTTCTTCTTCTTCTTTGATGGAAGCATAAATACTCAAGGCTTTCTCATAAGCCTCCTGAAATGTGGATACAGAAGATCCCAAAACAATGGTCTTCAAACGTGGGTTCATCTTTTTCACATAACGCTTGAGACGTTCAGCTTCATCGGGCACTATATGTGGGGCAAATCTAGATAATTCTGTGAACTTGTCTGTATATTCCTGCACCGACATCGAACCTTGAGATAACCCCAGAAATTCCTCCTGCTTTTGCCATTTAAGTTCATCTGGATAGAACCTCTCCTTGAGTTTCTCCTTGAAGAGTTCCCAACCAAACCCAGGCAAGGCTTGCATTGCAGCTTTAGCAGTACTCCACCAATTATCCGCCTCTTGCTTAAGGTAATAGGTACCTATAGGCACCTTCTCGGTCTCCGGACATGTTGTTGCATCGAATAACTTCTCGATCTCCCTTAGCCAGTTCTCTAAAGCAACTGGGTCTGCAATCCCGTCATAATGAGGTGGACGATGACGATCAAACCTGTCGAACACTGATTGACTGTTTGCTGGCGTAGGAGTACGATGGGTGCCACTCGAGCTTGCCAATGAGATAAGTGCATTTTCTAAGGCACGACGACGGATCCTGGCAGCTTCTTTTCGAGCTTGCTTACGAGCCATCTCATTGTCAAACCTGGACGTCATCCTGCAAAATGACAAATGAACCCTTGGTGGGTTGTTAAATAATTACCACCAAACACATATTTAGCACACAAATAAACACATAGCACATAAGTCATATAAATTTGAGAGAAAATATTTCCCAAGGCCATATTGGCTTTCTTCCTACCCTTGTAACTCACTCTAAAGCACTCGTCTTGAAGCCTAAGCTAAGCAAAAACCTAGGTTTCAAAACTACAAATTTCACGGGGAACTTGTAGCAACTCTAGAGAGAGTTTTTGAAACGTTTTGCTCTGATACCAACTGTAACATCTCCGATATTTTAAATGATAATTTCTAAAATATGCTTAATTTAATGAACATTAAACAGTAGCGGAAATACTGTCTATCGGAGTATTACTTTCTAACCATAATAAAAGGTTGTCTAATTATCATAACTAAAGGTTAATTATCCAAATATCATCCAAAGTGAGGTTATAAACCTCTTACAACCCAAGTTATCAAAATGGCGAAATTTCGAATGTCATAAAGTAGAGCATGATAACAAAATAACATAATTCCTATCTCTCACTCTATCCCGTTAACAACCCGAATCATTAGCTTTCTTCACCTGCAAAATATATATATAGGGGTCCACAGTCAGTGGGGAGCAACTAGCAGTCCTCCCAGGTTAAACAAGATCAAATAAGCTAATTACAGTAATCAACATCGATTATAGTAACCACAAAGTATCATAAACATCCAAAACATCCCCAATAATCATAATTCTTCGAAAAAAATAATAATATGCTCAAAATAACCATTTATATCAAAATAGACTCAATTTCCAAATCCAAATAACTCTTCCAAATAATCATTCAAACACAACATCACAACAATCAGCATCGAGGGGGAGAACCGAACGCAAGTGGATAGATGTACACCCATCGCAAGATACAACCACCCACGGTTCCTACATGATAGAAGTATTAGGACACGCACACCCAGCTCAGCATACGATATCCTATGTCTAAGAAATGGCCATAACTCCCAGTCCTAGTTTCAACGCACCCGGCTCGGTGCGCCGTACCCGGCCCAGTACAACCTAACACCGGACGACGACTAATATCAAAGCGGACTTACGTACCCAGCTCAAGACGTAAGTTAACTCTATGTACCCATTCAAGACAAGAGTGACAGGTTCATACCAAGGGACCCACTCAGCCCCATAGGATTTCTCTTCCTCAACAAAACAAACCAATGTACCCAGCTCAGTATAAAGGTAATGACTCAATAAAATATCATTTCAAAAATATCTCTATGTACCCAGCTCAGTACAATAGTAAACATCATCTCAAAACATCTATTTGCACCCAGCTTAGTGCAAAGTAAAAATCATCTCAATACAACACTTTGTACCCAACACATTACAAAGTAAAAACCATCTCAACAGCACTTTGTACCCATTACAAGACAAGGTAAAACTAATTCAAAATTAAGATCATAACATAATTAAAGTAGTAGTAACATGAGATTTTTAACAACATCTTTAGAACATCTCAAATCATTTTATTTAGTATAAAAATTAAAGGTTTATAATCATCACAAAAAACTTGTCAAATCGACATAAAAATTGATGGAATCACCCAATTCAACTTAATATCAACTCAAATAATATTTTAATAAAAAATACATACACTTGTCAAATTGACATATAAGTTGATGGAATCACCCAATTCAACTTAATATCAACATAAATAATATTTTAATCCAAAATACAATCTTGTCAAATTAACATAAAAGTTGTTGGAATCACCCAATTCAACTTAATATCAACTTAAACAATATTTTAAACCAAAAATACACAACTTGTCAAATTGACATAAAAGTTAATGGAATCACCCAATCCAACTTAATATCAACTTAATCAGTAATTTAATCCAAAATACACAAACTTGTCAAATTAACATAAAAGTTGTTGGAATCACCCAATTCAACTTAATATCAACTTAAACAATATTTTAAACAAAAAATACACAACTTGTCAAAATTGACATAAAAGTTAATGGAATCACCCAATCCAACTTAATATCAACTTAATCAATAATTTAATCCAAAATACACAAACTTGTTAAATTAACACAAAAGTTGTTGTAATTATTCTGAAAATACATAACTAGTTTCGGTAATTAGGTTTTCATTATACAATAATTTTGAATTTAAATCACTAAAATAAATTAGTAATAATCCAAAATTAATATTAGTGATATTAATCACGAAATACCTTAATATTAATAAACTTCTAACAAGTTCATTTCGGTTCAAAAAAGATAAATTTTAAATTAATAGATTTTTGAATTAAACAATTTACTAATCAAATAAATAATAATTTGACAAATTCATACAATAATTCAAGTAGGTTAATCACGACCATAAAATGAGGATTTAAATATAAAATGAAATATCTTAAATAATTTTCGTGAGTATAAAAATAAATTTCGAAATTTAAACATATTCTAAAACACTAAAATACTATCGGATATAATTACACAATTAACAAAATAAGTTTCCAAAATTCAAATTAAATCACACCAACAAGTTAATAACATGTATGAGTTCATAAACATACTAAATATATAATTTTATCAAGATTTATACATTTAAAATCAGTAAATATATATTATACACTTAAATACACATATGTAAATCGAAAATCATAATTAACAATTAAATTCTCATAAATCCAAAAATTCATATAGAATTCACGTAAATTCACATAATCCATATCAAATATTATATAACTATTTCTACTATAATGTATATTAATTAACTATAATTAACTTATTAATTAAAATTAAACTAGGATTAAAGCTAGTTACCTTAATTTCAGTGGAAAATAGAATGGAGATAATAAGAGAACACGAGCTAAAATCCTTCCTCTTCCACAAGCTCTAAACTAAATGTATCACCTTCTAAAAATATTCAAGGAAGAAAATAAGTGTTAGAATTTAGAGTAGAAATTAATAGAAGAAATTAGGAGTTTAATTAAAAACAACTTGAAAATGCTATAAATAATTTTCTAAAGCTCAAAAATTGCTCAAAATTTTTATGGAGTACGAAAATGACATAGAAAGTAAGGGGAGAAGCTTACTCTTCAGTTTTTAGAATGAAAATAGATTGGGTAAAAATTATTTGCTCCAAAACTTTAAGTAAATAAGGAAAAAATGTCAAGAAGTCAATGTAGTTGGAGGATGGAGTAATTGGGTTGGCAATGGGATGAAAATGCTTGGAAACTTCCTCCAACATCAGAATTTACTTCCCATAAAAATTTCAAGACTTTTGGACCAAGTTTAATAATTTTAAAGATTAAAACCTTAAAGTTAGTCAAATAGTCAAATAAGCTTATAAATGCCTTAGAAAATCCGAAAATGAGTTAAAACTATGACAAACTGATTTTAATAGATTTGAAATGAGTTTTAAAATTTATAAATTAATTAATTAAAATTATTTTTACCGATTTCCTAATTTTTTCTCCAAAATCGATTTTAAATTCAAATAAAATATGAATATTGAAAATAAATTTCACAAAAATTATTTAAACCTTATGAAAATAAATCCAACATGTTTATGAAATAAAAATATAATTTTTACGAATTTTCAAATCAAGATGATAATTTTATTGATTAAAACAGTGAAAAGGTAACGGAGTTAATTAAACACTATGAAATAAACGCGAAAAATTCGGAGTGAAATTTTGAGGTGTTACATACTTCATTACTTTTACCGATGATGTGACCAGATTTGGATATGTTTACCTCATGCGGCATAAGTCGGAATCCTTTGAAAAATTTAAGGAATTCCAGAATGAAGTACAAAACCAACTTGGGAAGAAAATTAAGGCATTACGATCCGATCGTGGTGGTGAATATTTATCTCAAGAATTTGGTGATCATTTGAAGGTTTGTGGAATACTTTCACAACGGACTCCGCCAGGAACACCACAGTTAAATGGCGTTTCTGAAAGAAGGAATCGAACTCTACTTGATATGGTTCGATCCATGATGAGTCTTGCTGATCTTCCTATTTCATTCTGGGGATTTGCGCTTGAAACAGCGGCATTCACACTTAACAGAGCACCATCCAAAGCAGTGGAAAAGACACCATATGAAATGTGGACAGGAAACGTTCCAAAATTGTCTTTTCTAAGGATATGGGGTTGTGAAGCTTATGTAAAACGTTTACTTTCTGATAAGCTTTCACCCAAATCCGATAAATGTCTTTTTGTGGGTTACCCAAAAGAGACTAAGGGATACTACTTTTACAACCAAAGCGAAAACAAAGTGTTTGTTGCTCGTAATGGTGTCTTTCTGAAAAAGGAGTTTATTTCCAGAAAAACAAGTGGGAGAAATGTATATCTCAAAGAAGTTCGAGATGAGCAACAAATGGATGAGGTTAACACCTCATCAGAGGCGGCCGGCATGAAAATGCTCAGGAGGTGGTGCATTCAATTCACGTACCTCCTACTGTCCCACTTGGAGATACTCCGTGCGAAGTCACTCAACCTAAAGAGGTGGAAACTTCTTCTGTTGTTCCCCAACGTAGGTCTAGTAGGACCATCATTCCGTCAAAGAGATATATTGATTTCCTTTTGACGGAAAGTTCTGAAATAACGATTTTAGAATCAGAAGAACCTACTAGCTACAAAGATGCTTTGGATAGTCAAGACTCCGAAAGATGGCTTGAGGCCATGAAATCTGAAATGGATTCCATGTCTAAAAATCAAGTATGGGACTTGGTTGATTTGCCTGATGGGGTAAAACCCATTGGATGCAAATGGATCTTCAAATTGAAAACAGACAAGGATGGAAACCTTAGTGTTTTCAAAGCAAGGTTGGTGGCTTAAGGTTTCAAACAAATTCATGGTATTGACTATGATGAAACCTTCTCACAAGTAGCCATGCTGAAGTCCATTAGGATAATCCTTGCGATTGCTGCCTTTCATGACTATGAAATATGGCAGATGGATGTCAAAACCGCTTTCCTGAATGGGTTCTTGAAAGAGGATGTGTACATGACACAACCTTAAGGTTTTGAAGATCTAGAAAATCCAGGGAGGGTATGCAAGGTTAAGAAGTCCATTTATGGACTAAAGCAAGCATCAAGGAGTTGGAACCTCAGGTTTGATGAGGCAGTCAAGAAATCTAGCTTTCTCATAAATGAAGAGGAATCTTGTAAATACAAGAAGTTAAGTGGGAGTAGTATTACTTTTCTGGTCTTGTATGTGGTAGACATACTTCTCATAGGAAATGATAAAACCATGCTTGAGTCAGTCAAGGAATGGCTTAAAAGATTGTTTCTTTGTGAAAGACGTAGGAGAGGCAGAGTACATATTGGGAATAAAGATCTATAGAGATAGGTCGAAAAGGCTGATTGAACTTAGTCAAGAGACTTATAAAGATAAGGTTCTTGCAAGGTTCGAGATAGAAAACTATAAGAGAGGATGATATTGCAAATCCTTTGACTAAACCGCTTGCTCAACCTAAGCATGAAGGTCATACTAGGTCTATGGGGCTTAAGCATATGGGAGAATGGCTTTAGGTTGTTTACTTCTTGTTTACAATTGTTAAGCCATTTATTATGCTTTAAATGTTTATCAATAAAAATTCGTTTCTTATTTAATCACTTGGTTTGGTATTAAATAAAAATGTCCAAATAATTTGTGTTTTCAAATAGGATTATCGAAAACGTTTTGATTATGGAACCCTATAAAGTGAACTGAAAATCACAATTTATTTAAAGTCCCTAGTCTAAATCACTAAATTGGACATAAGTGATTTATTTAATTAAAAGACTAGTATATAATTAATTGATAGCGCAGTTCCATGGGCTATGGAGACATAAAGATGTCTAATTGATTATATGGATGCATAGTTGATACATTGAGACTTGACCTAATTAGATTCTAAAAGTAGAATCAAACTACTATATTTAGTGGATTCCTTAGACTTGAGTATGTCTTAATAACCACAATATAATTAGTTTAACTTTGACACTGTTAAACGCCGCGCCGTAAAAGGAGGTTATAAAGGCAGTGATCAGGTGGGCTAAGAATTGAGTGGGAGTTATGGTCATACAAGAGTGGATAAGTCCTCCTATTAAATAGGAATGGTGTATGGGCCTCTTGATGTGCGAGAACTGGAAAATTGCATGGCCATGCGGAATAGGATTAAAGAGTTAATCCTTATTTGAGCAGTTCGAACTCAGCGATCAAGGAACAAAATTTGAGAATAACATTGTGTTATCAAATTTGACATTAAGTGACTTAAGGAATTTAACATTGCGCTCTTGTCTTCGGACAAGTGGGAGATTGAAGGAATATGTCCTTAGACATTCCGGCAATTACTAAATATAAATAGGAATGTTATTATGAAGATAATAAAGTTAATTATTTTAGTAATCGTATTTACTTGCTAGAGAATAAATATGATTAATAAGACAATATTGATTGGGCCTATAACTAAAATAGATTAATCCTATGAGGTCACACATTGTAGCACAAGTTGGACAAAGCAATCCAAATCCATTTAGGATTAGGATTGGGCCGGTTCAAAGGGGAATAGGAGGAGAATTAGTTCTCCTAACTAACCTATGACTCTTCTATTATATATAGGATATAATATTAGGGTTTAGGTAATTCAATTCATTAGTCAGTTTCTTTTCACTAGAGAGAGAAAGAGAAACCCTAGACCTATTCCCTAAACCGGCGCCTATACCATCAAAAGCAAGAGATTTTCTTCTCTTCCGTTCTAGCAAACGTTGGTGTTCAACTAGTGCTCGTGGACTGATTAGAGGAGCAACACTTGGGGCTCTCGGATCTTCAAAGCTTGCATACAACAGGGAAATCACGCTACAAAGGTTTGATATTTAATCCATATTGAATGATTCATGTGTCTGATTATGTTTGCGATCCTATAATAGGTGTTAGGAAATTGTTTCCTGAAATTCCGCTATATGCATCGATATATTCCTACACCACAACCGTCCTCCTTTATTATAATGAGTGTGTATTCAGTATTTACTATTAATTAAGCCAGATGATAATAAAGTTGAAACTTGATAACTTTATTATAGACTTTCTCCACTTAAAAAAAAAAGAAATTAAAGAAAGGACTATCAAACAAGCTAAAACTTGGTGTAAATTTTGGTGTCTATATAGTTTTCAAACTAGTAATTATTATTTAAGAGAAAAATGGTAAAATAAATGTGTAAAGTCCATGGCAAATTGGCAAACATGGAGCAACGAATTTGATACTAGGATGCTTATTTCGTGTTACGGCCTTACGGGTGGTGCAGATTACAAATATAAAAGTATTGCTCTTAATGGAATTGGATCAAGAGGTCATCTTCAAAGTTGAGATTGATCGAAAGGCGAAAGCATCAGTTTAAAAGCATGACGCAAGATAATTACAGCACTGTGTCTGTGACGCTCATATACTTCAAAAACCTTGTTAAAGCAAATCATCATCTCTCTGCCTCTGCTGCCAAATTAAAGCTTGTCAAATTAATCCTTTTTTTCTCCCTGCAATTCATACATTCACTACTACACTCTACGCTCCCTTTTTATGTATTATGATTCTCGTCATATCAACCACTTTCCCTTTCCATGCAAGACCATTATCTCTTGCTGTTTTTTTTCGTTTTTTTCCATTTTTGCAATAAAATAAGGGAATTGAACTCATTAACTTGTACTCCATATCTTAATTCAAATCTCAAACTCAACTTCCATTGTTGAAATATACTTGCATTTCATTTTCATACAAACTTGCAGCGTAACACATACATGATGCATGAAGCATTGAAGCTGGATGGATATTACAAAATTCTTCAAAACAACTTTTTTCCATTAAAAAAAAAAAACTACATATATTAGACGGCATATATATGGCACAAATAAAACGCCTAGGTCGGTCTATCTTCATGGGCTGATTCTGGGCCTCTTTTGAGGACTCCCACTGTGGTGCAATGGGTCTGGGCCAGAAGGAACATCCCTCAATTCTACACCATAAATGGGCCTAGTTGGCTGAGCTTTTGATACCTCCATCAGAATCTGCATTCAAAAAATGAAACTAGTTGAGATGAAAAGAAAGAAACATGCAAATTAAACGTTAAGTGGGTATTATAGATTAATAAGATGAGCATGCATATGCATGCAATACGAAGCAAACCTTTCTGTTAGAGTGGTGTAGATTGTGAGTGAGTGGTGGGTTGGGGTGGTATGATCTTGCAGGTGTACAATCTGCCCATGCAAAACCATATATAAAGTAATTAGTACAAAATTATTATCAAGAAATTCAACATATATATATATATATGCATGTAGGAGAAACAAAAGATAGGGAGAGAATGTAAGAGACCAAAATCCGAAGCGGGTGCGAAAGCATGGATGAGTAGAAGACTAGAATGTAGCATGAAGATGAGAACAAACGTAGTAGTAGTATTAGTAGTAGTAGGAGCCATATTTAAGCAGAATAATAGAAGTAAGAAAGAAGCAGAGAATGAAAAGAGAGAGAATTAGGTACTAGGTAGTGTTTGGTAAATAAGGGGTTATGTTATGAGCGAGTGAGGAATGTTATTGAGTATGCAATTTATAGAGGACTTGAAATTAGGATGGACTCTACTATCTAGAGGTGGGTATGGAATGATTGCGTAGTGCAGCCATATCTATAGATATTTGATTATTTATGGATTGGAACGCTGCGTATGTATAATTACAACAAAGAAATTATGAAAGGATTATATTCTCATCTGCATGCACTTAGATTAGATTTGATTACATGGTTATGAATCCCCACATCTTTTCCCATTTTTACGTCAGCTTCACTACTTACTACTGACAACGCCGTTATACCTGTAAGTTGTCAACTTGTCACCCTTAGCTTAGCCACTCCTCTCCTCCTTATACTCTCTCGTCTTTTTTACTCGATACATTTTCTTTAAATGGATATCTTTATTTCTTATTATATTTCCATATTTAGTAATTATAATCCACTTAAAAGTACCAATATTTTCCATTAATTTGTCTCCGTGATACCTATATTTCTCAAATATCTGTCATTTTTCGATAAAGTTATGGTTCTTATCATATTTTTTAGGAAAATTTGCCAAAAAAAACCTATCATTTTTGCGGAAAAAAACCTCATAAAGCATTTTTTGCGAAAACAAACCTAGTATCATTTTCTGGTGTTGACCATAGAATTTTCGGCGTTGACCACCTCTAGCCACCACTACCAACACCTGCGCCCAGCCTCCACCCACCCCTGCAGCCCCCACTTCATCCCTAGCCCGGTCCCCACCACTTGCAGCCCACCCCACCACTTGCAGCCTACCCCACCCCCCACCAGCAGCCCCCAACCCCTCCCTCCACCCCCCTAAGGCCGCAGCCCCCCCACCCCCTTCTCCCCTACCCTCTCTCCTCTCTCCCTTCTCCCTCCCTCCCCCTCCCCCTCCTCTCCCCTCTCCCTCTCCCCCTCCCCCCTCTCCTCTCCCTTCTCCCCTCCCCTCCCCCCCCCTCTCCTCTCCCTTCGTCCATCCCCCCCCACACCATGCCCACCCCATCCCCCCGCAGCCTCCCCTCCGCAACCCGGAAAATCTAAACCCACCACCATCACATGGCCATAACACCATGAAAACCCCCACCACAACCACGAAACCCACTACCCATTACCACCACAAATGAAACGAAAACTATCAAAAATCGAAAAACGAAAACCATTGTTTCGGGTGGTGCGGCGGTGGGGGGTTCGGGTGGCGCAATGGTGGGGAGTGTTCTGGGTGGCGCGGTGGTTGGGGGGGATGGACGAAGGGAGAGGGAGAGGGGGAGGGGGGGAGGAGGAAGAATGGAGAGGAGAGGGGGAGGGAAGAGGAGGAAGAATGGAAAGGAGAGAGGGTAGGGTGAGTGAGGGGGTGGGGGGTGCCGCCTGAGGGGGTGGAGGGAGGGTGGGGGTTGCTGGTAGTGGTGGCTAGGTTTCATCTTGCAAAAATAATTTTGATTTTGGTTTGTTTTCGCAAAAAAATTTGATTTTGGTTTGTTTTCGCAAAAAATGCTTTATAAGGTTTTTTTTTTTTGCAAAAATGAACTCGTAAAAGGTTTTTTTTGGCAAATTTTCTTATTTTTTATGTTCTCCTAAATTCTTGTTCAAAAGCAAATGTTAATATAGCAAGTAATTTTATATAAACAGATGGAGTACAAGTGTACAACACTACTTATCTCCCCTCCTCTTTTTCTCATTGCTCAACTGTCGACCTAGCTACTCTACTTGCAATTGCATGCCCCTCTTCTATTTTCAAAACTGAATTCATATCTTCACCAACAATTTTTTAAGTAGCCTTAAGAGGTTTGACCAACGCATAACATGAACAAGGGTTTAATTTCTTTAACTTCCAAAAATAAATTAGGATAAGCTTGTTCTAATAAGTTTAGATGGGTAATTATATGTTTTTCATATATTTATTTAGTTGAGATAAGTTTGAGTAAGTTTCAAAATATTTTCGAAAAAGCTTTTAGAATGTTATAAGATCAAGTTCTATATAAGTTTATAGAATTTCATACTTCCTCCACTTCTTTTTGTTCTTCCTATTTGGAATCTTGACAATACTATTTGAAAGTTAAGATAATCATCTAAATTCTCTCCAATATATAAATTGATATACGTAATCTTGACAGTCTTACAGTACTATTATGTGGGGATTTTGTTTTATTCGTCTCAATCACTACATTAAAAATATCAAACTTTTATAATTTTTACTAATACGTAATTAGAGATGTGCATAAACATACGTGATAAAGCAAACAAGAACACAAAAATGAGCCTATAAGATAACGCCCCCTAAATCGAAACGATATGTTATAAAATTGAAAGTAGTTCTTAACTGTTGAGATAGTGTTTTGGAAAAGGCAAAAAAAAAATATTGCTTTTGAAGCTTTTGAAGGTGGGACACACATGTTCTTTTTTTTAATAATTTTCTTAAATTTATTTTGACGTCTAATCTTTAGTAGCTATAATTTGATAGTTACAACAACTCATTTTGTCTTGCAATACTTTACTTGTTTGCTTTTTTAAAAAAAAAATCAACCTTGACCATATTATTCATTAATATGGAAGAAAAAAATTATTATTATTATTATTATGTGGAACTTATTGAAATTCGTTTGAATATGTAAAATCATCAACTTATTGTAATCTAAATTAACACATACACTCCTTTTGTCTATTCGGTATAAGACTGCTCCCACTTTCCTTTTTAGTTTTATTACTAAAAGATTATTCCGTTTTCTTTTTGGTTGACATGCATGGTCCCGATATTCTTTATTTACTTCTTCTCATACACTACGCACAAGAATTCAAAAGTACATATTCGTTGAAAAGAATCGTTACAAAAAAAATTAAAAAAGAATGGTCTGAAGTTAACATTAAGAGACAGAGGAAGTAATTAAAGATATATATAGTCAAATGCGTGTCTTGAAAATGGTAAAAAAAAAAGAGGGTGAAGTAGTATTTGTCTATGTGATAGAAAATAATGGAAATATATTCTCTATTTAGTATTGGATGATCAAGGAAGTAGAAAAAAAGAAACCAATTACCACGACAACTAGCTAACAGTTACAATAACGGCTACTTTTGCGAAATGCTCTCCTATATAAACGTGATAGAGCTTTTTTTTTTTAAGTAAATCTGACGGTAGACGAACTTACAAGATTTAGGAATTTAGGATTGAGTTAAATGCATGTTATTAGTAAGACTAGCAGACGCCAAAAGAAAGATATGGACCTGGTCACGTGAGTGAAAGGTTGTGTTGAGAACTTGAGATCATGAATCACACATACTTGATACTTGTGCTTGTATTTGATATGAGGAGGGATGACATCAGCAATGATCAGGTCTGTATGCAGGGATTTTATGGCAGAGAGTGGAAAAAAAAGATTTGATTATATAGTTGTTCTGGTGATTGACCCCCTGTAATTTGTTCAGAGAACTCAGATTCTCTCTACTCAGTTCCAAAGACTTTTCCTGGATCTTTCTCCTTTTGGTGCTTTTATTCACCTCTATCGCCACTGTTTTGGATGACGATGCTCTTATCTGTACCTTTCTTTCCTATTTAGTCATCTGCTTATGTTAATGAAAAAGTGTAATCCCCCCTTTTGATTATTGTACTATAAATCGATATAAGTTAGTTGGATGATTTTTCAGTGATCATACTAAAATTATGACCACCGATTACAACGGAAGTCAAAGGGCCTCTGCACCACCCATTTTGCCAACTCAACAAGCCATTTTCTTTTTCATTTCTTTTACTAAAATCATAAATATTTATGATAAATACTTAAAATAATTTTGTAAATTCCAAAAAATTAATAAGAAAATCCTAAAAATTTAATACTTTTATTTTTCTGAAATTAATTATTTTGACAAAAAAAAAAAAAATTTACCCATTTTTTTTTTCTCTTTCCTTTTTTTCCCCTTGAACCCCGATGAACTCCTTCCTTCCCTGCGTTCTCTCTCCACCCATCTCATCTCCTTCCTCGACCATTTTCGACCAATTAACTGCTCTTTGGTTACTCTACTCTTCACGCATAAGTGAATCTTCTTCACGCAAACACCAAGGGTGGAAGTGTGCTTTTAGGAAAATCTCGATTTCAGTCTTCTTTACATATCTAGGGTTTTGGTTTTGTTTTTGGGTAAAGTTCGATTTCAGTTGTCTTGATTTGTTTGATTTAGGTCTATACTCCATTTCGCATGAACAAAACCCTCATGTTCTTCAATCTCGATTTCCGTTTAATCGATTTTGGGAATCTTTCAGTGTTTTATCAGATTCAACAGGGCCTGACTGTTGGCTGTTTCAATTTTGGGGGGTCATTGGGTGATGACCCAACTATGGGGCTTTCGGTGATGACCCAACTATGGGGATTTGGGTGATGACCCAACTTTATGTATTCGGGTGATGACCCAACTATAGGGCTTTGGGTGATGACCCAACTATTATGTTCCAATAACAAAGAAAGATTAAACTATCATGTTGATCTAGCCAACTTAGATTGTGGATTGTAATCTGGATTCAAATGAACAATGATGTATAATCATGTTTCGAGGAAGAATTAAAATTTATACCAAACATTAGATAAAATTGCTAGTATTAATTTTGAAAAAACTGTCATGTTTGGGATCATAATATCATTAGTAACAATATGTGATTAATAATAATTCATAATAATAATTCAATGGTATAAACATCTTTAGGTAGACGCTTTCACCGCGGAAGAAACGTTTAAGAAGGCATATGGGCCTTGGCACAAACGTGCCCTAAAAGCGTCTGTCATGGATCAAACATCTTGTATTGACTTTTGTGTACAAACACGTTTGTCATGGATCAAAACGTTTAAAGAGAAATCTGTCATATTTGTATTAAAGATATCATTTTATGTGGTTAATAATAATTCAAAATAACGTAGAAATGGGCAAAAATAGATAATAAAAAAATAATATAATGATCTAATAAAATCTTACGCTGCCAAGAACAAAATTACAAAAAAGGCCAAACACCGCTCGCCTTTGAAAGGATTTGATCCCGCGCCGCATAGATGCAAGTGATTTTCATATCAGGGCTAGTGACCACGGAAACGGGGGTATCAGCACGACAAATGTTTGTCCCCAGTTGTTTATGTGTTATGGTGCGCAAAAGAAAGACAAAAATAAGATACGCGTATGTTTACATTTGCTGATAGGAAAACAGTTTTGACACAGAATAAATGTTTAACTTAGAATGTCGGGTAGCTAAAACACGCTTTCTAATTTCTACTACGAAATAAAGATTAGTGTTTATTAAATACTACCTCCGTATTTTTTAAGTAAGTTGCACCATTTGTTTTTTTGGCACTATTCATCAACCAGTTTTATTAAGTTATCTCGCATCATTATATAAGAAAAAACATAGTCAAGTGGGGTCTTGTTAGATTCGTCAATGCGAACATTCCAAATATCATTTTTTTAAAATTTTTACGTGCATATTAATGTTTAAAGAAGTGTCGCAACAAATGTGAAAAAGCAATTGGTGCAACTAAATAAATACAAAGGTAGTATAAAACGCTAGTAAATGACCCCATTTTATACATGATAGCCTTATTAAATTTGCTAGTAATTCAAAGTAGTGGTTAGAGGGTTTCATCATCCAACAAAATATGCCCATACAGAGCGTCGGGGGGCTAATTAAGAGACACCAATGGTGATTATTGGACGTTATCTCATTCAAAGTAGTGGTTAGAGGGTTTCGTCCCTAGTACCAAATACGCCCAAGATACAGAGCGTCAGAGGGTTTATTGATCGATCGTTTGTCTCAATTTTTCTCTCCGAATAAATCATTTCAAGAAATACAATAACGTCATCCCTCGTACCTTATCGGCTAATTATCTCATGGTGAGCCACTATGATCCGGGGGTTTCGTCCATACCGAGACGCAAGAGCCATAGTGTTGTGTAGAATGTCTTGTCTCCTATATATAAATCAATAGTAATTGTGTTGGTCGCTGTTATTTAAAGACATGACCTAAAATATCTTAGGACATGACCCTAAGGAAATCTACCTATTCTAAGCATAAAGTGTTGGGTCATGTGCTTAAGTCGACCATTGCAATAATATCGTGTATTCATTCCTAATTAAGAGACACCAATGGTGATTATTGGACGTTATCTCATTCAAAGTAGTGGTTAGAGGGTTTCGCCCTTTGTACCAACTATGCCCAAGATACAGAGCGTCAGAGGGTTTATTGATCGGTCGTTTGTCTTAATTTTTCTCTCTGAATAAATCATTACAAGAAATACAATAACGTCATCCCTCGTACCTACCCTATCGGCTAATTATCCCATGGTGAGCCAGTATGGTCCGGGGGTTTCATCCATACTGAGACGCAAGACCCATAGTGTTGTTTAGAATGTCTTGTCTCCTATATATGAATCAATAATCATTGTGTTGGTCGCTGGTATTTAAAGACATGACCCTAAATATCTTAGGATATGACCCTAAGGAAATATACCTATTCTAAGCCTAAAGTGTTGGGTCATGTGCTTAAATCGACAAATGCAATAATGTCGTGTATTCATTCCTAATTAAGAGACACCAATTGCGATTATTGGACGATATCTCATTCTAAGTAGTGGTTAGAGGGTTTCGTCCCCTGTACCATATGCCCAAGATACAGAGTGTCGGAGGGTTTATTGCTCGATCATTTGTCACAATTTTTCTATCCGAATAAATCATTTCAAGAAATACAATAACGTCATCCCTCGTACCTACCATATCGGCTTATTATCCCAAGGTGAGCCACTATGTTCCGGGGGTTTCATCCATACCGAGACGCAAGAGCCATAGTATTGTGCAGAATATCTTGTCTCATATACATGAATCAATAGTCATTGTGTTGGTCGCTGTTATTTAAAGACATGACCCTAAATATGTTAGGACATGACCCTAAGGAAATCTTCCTATTCTAAGCCTAAAGTGTTGGGTCATGTGCTTAAATCGACCAATGCAATAATGTCGTGTATTCATTCCAAATTAAGAGACACCAATGGTGATTAATGGACGTTATCTCATTCAAAGTAGTGGTTATAGGGTTTCGTCCCTTGTACCAAATATGCCCAAGATACAGAGTGTCGGAGGGTTTATTGATCGATCGTTTGTCTCAATTTTTCTCTCCGAATAAATCATTTCAAGAAATACAATAACGTCATCCCTCGTACCTACCCTATCGGCTTATTATCCCATGGTGAGCCACTATGGTCCGGGGGTTTCATCCATACCGAGACGCAAGAGCCATAGTGTTGTGTAGAATGTCTTGTCTCCTATATATGAATCAATAGTAATTGTGTTGGTCGATGTTATTTAAAGACATGACCCTTAATATATTAGGACATGACCCTAAGGAAATCTACCTATTCTAAGCATAAAGTGTTGGGTCATGTGCTTAAATCGACCAATGCAATAATGTCGCGTATTCATTCCTAATTAAGAGACACCAATGGCGATTATTGGACGTTATCTCATTCAAAGTAGTGGTTAGAGAGTTTCGTCCCATGTACCAAATATGCCCAAATATGCCTAAGAACCAACATCCCGGGTTTATTGCGATCGTTTGTCTCAATTTTTCTCTCCGGATAAATCATTCCAAGAAATACAATAACGTCATCCCTCGTACCTACCCTATCGGCTTATTTTCCCATGGTGAGCCACTATGTTCCGGGGGTTTCATCCATACTGAGACACAAGACCCATAGTGTTGTGTAGAATATCTTGTCTCCAATATATGAATCAATAGTCATTGTGTTGGTCGCTGTTATTTAAAGACATGACCCTAAATATCTTAGGACATGACCCTAAGGAAATCTACCTATTCTAAGCATAAAGTGTTGGGTCATGTGCTTAAATCGACCAATGCAATAATGTCGTGTATTCATTCCTAATTAAGAGACACCAATTGCGATTATTGGACTATATCTCATTCTAAGTAGTGGTTAGAGGGTTTCGTCCCTTGTACCAAATATGCCCAAGATACAGAGTGTCAGAGGGTTTATTGATCGATCATTTGTCACAATTTTTCTCCCCGAATAAATCATTTCAAGAAATACAATAACGTCATCTCACGTACCTACCCTATCGGCTTATTATCCCATGGTGAGCCACTATGGTCCGGGGGTTTCATCCATACCGAGACGCAAGACCCATAGTGTTGTTTAGAATGTCTTCTCTCCTATATATGAATCAATAGTCATTGTGTTGGTCGCTGTTATTTAAAGACATGACCCTAAATATATTAGGACATGACCCTAAGGAAATCTTCATATTCTAAGCCTAAAGTGTTGGGTCATGTGCTTAAATCGACCAATGCAATAATGTTGTGTATTCATTCCTAATTAAGGAACACCAATGGTGATTAGTGGACGTTATCTCATTCAAAGTAGTGGTTATAGGCAAGTGTATCCGCATCCTCGGTATTGGTGCGAGGGGCTAATTGGTTTCTTCACGGCTTAGGAAGTCTAATGAAAGACTACGACAAGAGTAAGAAAGGTGATCATAGGTACACGGGCGAGGTAGGGGAGGGGAGGGGAGGGGGGTCTAATACATTGGTTGGGTGTTTCGAGCAATCTTGTGCTTCGTCATGTCCTAAGCCTGACATGCTTAGGACGTGGCCTAGATCAGTGTCCTAAATGGCTAAAGCTGGGTCGTGTCCTAAATGGCTAAAGATGGGTCGTTTCCTACATGGCTATCCTAGAAAATCGAGTAAATCGACCAACGCAAAATATTTGGGTCGTGACCTAAAATATATGGCATGGCATGAAGGTTGGGGCATGCCCTAATTACTAAAATTCTGGGTATGTCCTAGAAATCGACCAAATGCTAAAGGTTGGGTTTTCACCTAAAATATTTGGCAGGACATAAAGTTTGGGGTCATGTCCTGATTTTTTTCTTTCTTATTCTGTAGGAGAAATCTCATATCAGTTTGTCGCCGATAACATATCTCGAGCTACAATTTAAAATTTATGGTGGAAAAATCCTAGTCGAGGTGGAGGTCAGCGTTGCCGGCGCAAGGGTTTGATTCCGGGCATATAGGGATACGGGAAGGAAATGACAGGCTACAAAACGACGCAGAGCAATCTACTTCCACAAATATCAGTTATTCGTCGCCGGCCGAGTATCAGTCATCGTCGCCGGCCTAGCATCATTCATCGACGCCGGCACAAAGCTAAGAGATTCTTTCCATGGGGGATATGAGAATTCACAATTGTCAAAGAGGAATTGCAGGAAGTCGAAGGAAGAAGAGAGAGAAAATTCCCCAAAAGTTTTTAAAAAAAAATTCCACCAAAATAATTTTTCGGAATAATTTTTCTTTCGGAATTTTTTTTGGTATTTTTTTTATTATTTTTGGTATTTTTTGGGTTTTTCAGAAATGAATTTAAGGTATTTTCATAAATATTATAAATGTTTTTGAGGAAAAGAAAATACAAGTGGGTCATGTTGAATGTGTGGCTCATATTCATTCTGACCCCACATTTTCAGTGATCATATTTTCAATATGATCACCTTAGAATTTTCGTACGTTATTTAATCTTTGTTGTTACTCCTAATCTCTTTTATTGATTTAACTGTGCCAACTTATGAAATTTGACTCCCATCATCTCATTATAAAAAGTACTTCCTACGTTTCTTTATACTTGCGACGGTTTGACTTTTGCACTATTCACAAACTCTACTTAGTTAATCTTTTGTGATTTATTGTTAAGGGAAAATATATTCAGGTGGAATCTTGTTAGAATCGTATCAATGTATATTTTCCGAAAATCTACTTTTTATAATTTTTAATTATCGTTACTTAATGATATTAATAGTTGCAGTTATGCATTGCCAAGCATGAAAGTCAAACGGTTGCAAGTAAAAAGAAATATAGGAAGTATAATTTAATTGTCAGATAAAAAATACTAGTTATTGGGTTTAGAAAATGTATAGTTATCATTTACTTTTTTAATGTATGAGTCTTTTTTTTTTTTTTTTTTTTTGATAAGGAGAACAAGCTTTCTAACACCCTAGTTTGGGGGCTAGCCTAAAACATCTTTTCGGATGATAAGGGAGAAATTCATACAATAAGGAGGGAACCAATATAACAGGAAAGGGTAGTCATGTGCCTTCCTAGCCATAAAATCAGCAGCCTTATTAGCTTCGCAGAAACAGTGATGAAACTTGCACACCTGGAATTGAAAAGCATCCACACCTGCATCTTTAACAATGTTAGAAATCTCCCAAGGAATACGCCAAAAATTCTTCATAGAATTGATGACCCCAAAATTATCGCCTTCTACAATGAGATGAGTGATATTAAGGAAAGAGGCTCCTTTAATGCCTTCACTAAGAGCCCAAGCCTCAACTTAAATTATAGAGTTATGAGAACCCAGAGATTTAGCACCACCTAAAAGAACTTCACCATCACTATTTCTAATCACAAAACCTAAAGAAGCATTACCATTACTAAATTTAGCACCGTCAAAATTTAGCTTGCAAAATTTAGGAGGAGGAGGGACTAAATGAGATTAGTACCCGTGCGAGATGTCAACCATGTCATAATAATTACAACTCATGTCATGGTGTCAACCACTTAGGGCCTGTTCTCTGTGACATAAAACAACTGAACTGAACTGGTTGCAATTGAACTGAACTGAACTGATTGCAACTGAACTGAATTGAATTAAATTGTAACTAATAGTAATGATAATAATTTAGGAACTAAATTAAACTGAACTGAACTGATTGCAACTGAACTGAACTGAATTGAACTAAACTGAACTGAAAATAAGCTGGGGAGAACAGGCCCTTAGACCCTAATCTTTTGGGCACAGTTTAAGTTCAGTTCGTTTCAGTTTAGTTCAGCTACTTTCTTCTCACAGTTTTACTTCAGTTTAGTTCACCCCAAAAGAATAGGGCTTACTGTGAGATCAATTGAACTCGAAACACTCGGGTCGAAGATGGTATTACTACCCCTTCCGACCTTCTCCAAATATTCAAACCATATTTCCAAGTCTAAATGAGGTTCCATACGAAAACGAATTGAATATAGTATAAGTAACTCATTTAGCTTATAAGTTGGTAATTTCTCTCCTTTTTTTATAATGTGGAATTCACATGTGGGTTCTTCTCTTAATACAGATAATTATTTAGAAAGATAATTCTAATATACATAATTAATGGCTAAAATAAACATCTATAAAATGAAAATTTTGAGTTTATTTCTCCAGCTTGTTTCATAATAAAGGTTACTTAAGAAATAATAAAAGTTAGCTTAAGATAAATCAAATATATAATATATAAATAGTATCAAAAGTCAAAGAAGTAATTCAGTTTATATTACTCCCTCTATTAATTTATTGCTACTTGTGTTTTGCACAAAATTTTAAATAATGTCACTTTCAAACTTTTTAGAATGTATTTTTTGACCTATTTAATGTAAAATACAGGGAAAAGTTGTAAAATAGTGTTTTTTTGTGGAAAAAGTGAAATAAAAAAATTATTAACTGAAACAATTTAGCAATTAAAAAGAAATAATTATTTAAGAAAAATATAATAATTAAAAAAATCGGAGGGAGAGGTTGTACGCCTCTTTGGATATTGCTTTACATACTGCTGTACAAAAAAACAAAACTTTAATTCGAGGAGGGTTTACAGCTGGAAGTACTTTGCAGTTGAAAGATGGTGATGATTTATTATGGATGATGGGGTGACTTTGAATCTTTGATATTGATAGTGGCAATAGGAAAAAGGAAGTAAAAAGGGGACTGATTGATGTGGCTTGGTGAGTTGGTGTCATGGGCGTATCTGCAATTCTGCATAACAAGAAGCTATAAGCGCTTAAGGTGGATCATACAAAGAAAAATCTCTCATCAGAATTCATTGTTATAAAAGGAAAAACAATATTCTTGTTAATTTTTATAGATTGTAATCAATTAAATTATGAAAACTACTCCCTCTGTATTTTTTTATCTTTCTTACTTGGAATCTTGACACTATTCACAATTAGAGAGAATTTTTTTAATTTTTCTCAATTTATAAGAAAAAATATAGTCATGTGATATCTTGTTTGATTCGTCTCAATGAGTATTTTATTAATATTCAATTATTATAATTTTTACTAATATGTAATGAAAGATATTTAAGGTAGAATAAGTGCATTGACAAACGTGCAAAGTCAAGGTAGGAAAGATAAAAAAATACAGAGGAGTACTTGTTAAACAAAAGATTATCTAGACTTTGGGTACTACTGGCAAGTCTGGCATGTACCCAAAAAAAAAATTATGTAATGAAGGCACTATCTAATCTGTTATAGATTATCTAACCCTCTTCACAGTTGTTTTCATTCGAGTTTTAACCATTAGCATTTATTTTCATTGTCTAATCTCAAAAAGAGATGGAGATCTAATGAACAAGCTAACCATGACCACATGAATATTAACGTTGGTGTCAATTCTCTGCTAGCAAGTTCTAATGAGAACCCTCTTATGGTGAAAACCGTGAGAACTACTTAAAATGAGCAAAAGCTTCATAAAATTAGCAAAAAAAAAAAAGTAAAAAATGAGCAAAAGCATGAAATGAGTAGAAAACATTAAATGAGAAAAAACGTTGTGAAATAAGCATAGGAATGTTAAATGAGCAAAAACATATAATTAGATTAGAAAAAGATCAATTAAAAGGATCGATCAAACAAAATTGACAGAGATTGTAAACTTTTGATTGTAAAAATCTAATGAAAGGAAGGAATCAATAACAGAATTGATGAACTAAGTTGATTGTAAAAATCTACTAAAAGGAAAAAATCAATAACGGAATTGATGAACTAAGTTGATTGTAAAAATCTACTAAAAGGAAAGAATCAATAACGGAATTGATGAACTAAGTTGATTGAAAAAAATCTACTGAAAGGAAAGAATCAATAACGAAATTGATGAACTAAGTTGATTGTAAAAATATGAAGAATCGATAACAGAATTGATGAACTAAGAACAAGAATAGCTCCATTTGAATTAGAGAGGAAATTCTACTTCTACATTGAGGAATGAAATGAAGTAAAAATATATTATCTGGCTGATGACGTAAAAATATCTAACTTTGTTTCAATTCACTGTGATGATGATGTGGCACCTACTTCTAGAAGAATCTAGGAGGCTCCTCTTTCTTTTCCATCTTCTCCATCTCTCTCTTTATTCTATTTTTTTATGGCCATTGGCCACCTGAAGAAGTTGAGGGAGATGTTAGACTTATTGGTCGTGTGTTGGATATAACAATGCGAGAGACAGAAGAGACCAATTTGGGGATTTTGAATCTATAACGAGTTAGAATAATCAATCAAAAAATCAACAAAGTTTTTTTGGGAATTGTCGATTTTTAGGAGCTTGAATTGAGAACTGAATTGGGGTAGATGAGAATGAGATGGGGGTGGAGAAGAGGATACCCAACCTGGTTTAGTAGGATTGGGTCATGATTTCAACTTAATATTTCAGGTATTTATTTGCTTTCCACGTACTTACTTGCTCTATTGGATTAATTACAAAACAAAATAGCAATTGTTCCAATCATGATCCCAAGCTAACAATTGGAAGAAACTAAACATTGGTTCTGCACTTCTGCCTTATCTCTTCTCTACCAATCCCTTTTTTCTCTTTAATTAAAGATGAACAAGGGATTTCCTTCAAAAAAAGATGAACAAGGGATAAGGGACGATACCCAACCTGGTTTAGTCGGATTGGGTCATGATTTCAACTTAATATTCCAGGTACTTATTTGCTTTCCACGTACTTACTTGCTCTATTGGATTAATTACAAAACAAAATAGCAATTGTTCCAATCATGATCGTAAGCTAACAATTGGAAGAAACTAAACGTTGGTTCTGCACTTCTGCCTTATCTCTTCTCTACCAATCCCTTTTTTCTCTTTAATTAAAGATGAACAAGGGATTTCCTTCAAAAAAAAGATGAACAAGGGATAAGGGACGATAAAATTTTGAAAAATAAAATTTCCGTTGCCGGGATTTGAACCTGGGTCTCTCGAGTATCCTGACCAACTAGACTACAACGGAGGACCATTACTACGGCGAGCGTTTACTGACATATTTGTTGACCACACTAGTTCTTTTTTTTGCTACAAGGTTCGATTAGCATTTTTTGTGGAGGCTATGCACAAATTCACTCCCTGTGCGAGCTCTACTTAATTCCCGCCATTTTATAGATGATGATGGATTCCAGTGGGGTTGTGCTGAAAGCGAGACTGCTAGTCACGCTTTTTTTGAATGCCCGAGAGTGCGTGAACTTTGGAGTGATTGTGGCTGTGAGGAAATGCGAGGCTGGGCTACGATAACTTCTATGTGTGAGCTTGTAACTCAATGGCGCAAGGTGGAAGCAAGTGTGAGGCTTCGTGGGCTGTTTTTAGCGTGATGTCTTTGGAGTGAGAGAAATCAAAAAGTCTTTGAAAACAAAACCACACCCAACCAGATTATGATTGAGCGTGTGTTTAGGCTAGCAGAAGAGCATGTCAAGTATGCTTACAAGAGTACAGCGAGAACAAATATTCCCAGCTCAAGTATTTGGATTGCGCCTCCATCTGGTATCACTAAGGTGAATGTCGATGTTTCTCTAGCAGTTGAAGGTTGGGTTGGTCTTGGTAATGTGGCTCGAGATTCTCAAAAGGTCAAGTCATGTTCTCAGCTGTACGACGGACAAAGGCTTTCTGGGCTCCCGAGCTTGCCGAGGCAAAAACAATTTTAATGGCTCTCCGATTATGCAAGCGGTATGTATTGAAGGAGATTATGCTTGAATCGGATTGCCAAGTGCTTATCAACCGTCTTTCCAAGTCTTCTATCTATCTCTCTGACTTAGA
Organism: Beta lomatogona; assembly: GCA_947646795.1. Classification (NCBI taxonomy): domain Eukaryota; kingdom Viridiplantae; phylum Streptophyta; class Magnoliopsida; order Caryophyllales; family Amaranthaceae; genus Beta; species Beta lomatogona. Next base: position 926,182 of record CANSNZ010001286.1, read on the forward strand.
TACTGTACTTCATGATATATTTTTTGCTTGTATGTCTTTTTCTTCTGTTACTTGGTCTCATGTAAAACGTGATGGCAATTTTGTGGCTTATCATTTAGCTAGGCTAGTCCCTTTTGGTACTGAACAAGTTTGGGAAAACCACTATCCTACGGAGGTGGCTCCTTATGTACTCATGGACAATTTGTCTTTGAATTAATGACTAGCTAGCTTTTCCCCTAAAAAAAATGTAAGTAATTTTTGTTCATTTTGTAAGAAGTAGTTAGAATTTTAATAAAAGGTATAACTTTTAATATTTTTGCCAACCAAACAACATTGCAATTTTAGATTTTCCAATAATTATTACTTCTTTCCCCCTTTTAACGGATTTAAATCTTCTATCCCACTTTTTGTGTACCACTGATTCTTATGGTTGTTATTATTAATATGTCTTACCACTTTATAAGACAATTTTATAATTACTTTTTAATCAACCAATAATAATAGAACTTTAATGATCATATGAGAACCACCCTTATGGTGAGAACCGCTAATAGTTATTGTTTCTGGGTCAAAAGTTACGATTACTCCATGTAATCCATATACAATAAAAAAATTAGAAATTGCATATTATAGGGTTTGATAACGTGACTTCAAGTTTATATACTAAAGTCTTAACCACTGGACCAAGTGATATTTAGTATTATCATTTTGAAGTATAATATTAATAAATAAAAATTTTCCTTACTCGGAAAATAGCTCGGGACGAATAACTAGTTTACAATGGTAAACCGCATTTTTTTAGTTTAAAAAATAAACCTATACTTACTAATATTATACAATCCTGACATTAATGATGGTTAAACCCTTAAACATATTTACTACCTAAATCACCACCTAACCCTAAACCACCACCTAACCCACTAATACCCCAACCCACCACCACCTTTCCACCGGAAACACCATAGCCCTGTCACTCTCTCCTTCCCTGTGACTTTCTCTCTCTGCCTGCCACTCTCTCCCTCCCATGACTTTCTATCTTCTAATCTCTCTTTCTTTTTCACTGCTGCCTCCACAGATGTCCACCGCCATTTCCCTCATCTCGCCCGAGCTTTTTCTTCTGCGTCGCCGCTCTATTCTATCCTCCTTGCTGCTGCTGGTGTTTCGAGGGTCGTCGGGAGCGCTGATCTCTCTCTCTTGCTCGAGTCTTCCTCCCTCCTCTGCCTGCGTCTTTGCTACCCTGATCCTCTCTTTCCTCTCTCTCTTGGAAGGGTGGGACAATGGTTGAGGGGTGGGACAGTGGTGGTGGGGTGGGGTGGGGTGTCAATGGATTTGGTGGTGGTTGGAGGTTTGAGGTTAACCTGGGTTAGGTAAACCAATAACAATAACTACGGTTGTATAATATTACTAAGGATAGGGTTATTTTTTAAACTAAAAAAAGGATTTACCATTGCAAATATTCCATAATATAGGGATACAAGTGGAAATTTACAAAAAAATGAAAGGGATTCACAACTCACAAAATAAATAACTCTAGAAAGTAAAAAGAAATACTAGTATAAGATGAAAATAAACCTATTTAGATGCATGGCCACATGGGTTAAGCCCATAAACAAACAGGCTTTTCAACGTAACCTTAGCCCAACAACTATATTGATATTGCTTTAAAGAACTCAAGTAGCCAGTGATGCACATAATTAACTTGGCAAATCATATCATATTCATGTGTTAAATATCAACATAACTGTCGGCAGTAAGCAATCAAAATTAGAAAAAGTAGTGATGCCAATAATTGAAGTTGATTATGAACAACGTAAAGGGTCACGTAACGCTGTTATAAAACAGTGTATTAAAGAAAAAAGAGGAAACAAAATATAACTGCCTTTTTGTTCATTAGTGTGAAAATTATCTGTACAGTAACGTGCTATTGTTATTACTTAAAACCCAATCATTGCTGGGATATTGTTTTGCAGCTAGCTGTCAAAATTATATATGATAATGATACGTGATCTGTGGTTGTGATTTTTAAGTTTCCTAATGTACAATCTTTTCAAAGCTAGTAATTCGATATTAATTTGAAGATTAGGAATAAAGAAGAAATACAACAGAATGTAACTACTCCTACCATTATAATTGAAAACTGACAGATAAAATGGAGACGACTTTATAGCGAGTATGTAGAATTGCACTTTGAATTTGGTAGGTAGTGTTGCAGGAGAGTACTGAAAATTCACACCAAATATATTGGAGACAAATTGCAACTACCGACTTGAATTCCTTATTTACTCATTTACTGCCTTTTTAACTTTTGTCATCTAAACATCGGGTATTATATTGGTATTTCTGGACCACTGATGCATTTGTTTTAAGGTAGGGAGAAGGGGTAGTAAGTTTGGGGGAAATAAAGGGAAATCTAATATTGTGAGGGGTGAGACGTAATTCTAAGATTTTTGGGATAACAGGTGTACACGACTATCGGGCTATACCACTAGGCCAACATTTGTTGCTCCTAGACGACTGATGCATTGCAGCATTTACCTTTGATAAGAGATGTACACATGTTCTACTGTCTACGTACTACGGTACGTACTTTTATTGTGTATATATATACTCCGTCTGTCTATATATATTTGCTATTTTTTTTTTCTATAAATGAGTATATCTTTTTACTTCTTGTATTTATTTATTAGGTAACCATGATCCACCAAAAAATATCAATATTTCCTTTATTTTTGTCATTTTCTTACTTATAACTCTCAATTATCTGTCATTTTCCTATAAAGTTATCATCCCCACCACACATTTTCACCTTTCCTAAATTCTTGTGTCCAATGGGTCGGATTTGGATTGGATTATGCATAATCCGACTCCGACCCTACAAGAAGTCGGATTTTAATTTTGAGTCCGACTCTGAAAATCCGAGTCCGGTCCGACTTAAAATCATAATATCCGACTTCGACTCTGATTTGATCCGACTTTTTTTTTTTGCCCCATTTTAAAATTAAAAAATCTTCTATGATACATATAATCTAATTACTATTTTCTTTTTAAATAATCATATGGAAATCATATATAGTACAAATAATCTAAACATTACTTTTATTTTTAACAATAATTTCTTCAATGGAAAAATCTTAGATAATACAATTGCCTTAAAGTCAGAGTTAGATTATACATACATAATACCTTAATATAGATAAAAAAGGATTAATTGCCTTAAAGTCGGAGTCGGATTCGGATGTTGGATTTTTAATGGGATCCGACTCCGACCCTCCGCAAACTTGGAGTCAGACTTTTTTAAATCGAGTCGAATTCGATTTTTTTTTTGTCGTAGTCGGCTCGGATTTTTCCCATCAGATCGGAGCGGAATAAGGTTGGGTCCGGACTAGATTGCCATCCCTAGTTATAGCAAGTAAATATAAACAAAGGGAGTATATTGTAAAGTTGTACGTGTAATATGAGTTTGACCATATATAAATATACAAACACATTATAATTCCATCATGAAACTAGGAAGAAATGGATTAGCGTACCAAGTAAGGATTGTCTTTTTTAGCAAAGCTCTTACCTTCGATTTTATAAATTTGAGTTTGAATCTTGACAAGTGTAAAAAATAATTGCAGTAGCTCACCAGACTTACTTGTTAGTCCATAATCATCCTTCCGATCCTCTTTATGTATGTGACTATGTGAGTCAACTTTTTTTATATGTAAATTGAGTGGGAAGATCACAACATCCTTATTGGCCCTTACAAACTTCCATCATGAGGTCCAATAAACCCCTCTTGGAAAAATCGTGAAACTCAAAATTTCTAATTGTTATAACTTATAACACACTAGCACTCTATATTTCTTACACTCTTTCCAAATCTAACCTTATTATCTCCAAATTTCTTCCCAAAATCCCTTGTTATAAGTTATAACAGTTAGGAATACGTTATTCATCATCGGTGCAATCAATTATTATGTTTCGTGCTCTGAACAGATCTTCAAATCATTTTTATCTTATATTATTCAAGTTAATGATATGTCTCTTTCTCCGATCCTTTTTTTCAGTAGCATATTTCGTTATGAACTGTGGCATATTAAAAATAGTAAACTACGAGAAAGGATGTGGGGTTCTAGAGAGAGACTCTCTGACTTCTCTCTAGAATATTGAAGTCTTGTTTTTTATTTGTGTTTTGCACCTCAGCAGTGCTGAAGCTATGGCAAAAAGGGCAAAACAGGGAAAGGGGGGGAAGAAGCTCAAATAAACCCCAAATAAGAAGGGTGGCAAAGAGATTCTAACTAAGAAACCTCAATCTGCCGATGCTAGAAAATTGAAAAACTTGAACGAATTGCAAGGAGAGGAAGGAATTCCGGCATTGAGCTGGACTTCCGATGATGCTGAATCGGAGTCATTGTTGGAGAGATCAGTGTCCAGGCATGATAGGGAGTCCTTTGAGGCAGCGCGAAATCAATTTGAAGGATGGATTGCGGCGGTTCGAACTCCAGCAAGACCTCAAAGCAGTAATGTGGTGAATCCTTCGCCAAGTCCTATGCAGAATCTTGCAAGTAATCCTGGTAATACTAATGCTTCTTGGCGTAGTTCTTTATTTTTTCATTTGCAGGAGGAAGGGTTGGATTTGTCGAATCATGCTGGGCCTAGTAGCAAACATGAAGAGGGGATTGTTCGTATTTCAATAGATGATGTTAAACCTGAACTAGATTATTGGGAATCTGCTGTGGTATGTTACATACTAGGAATGAAACCTCCTTTCAGGATTGTGGATGGGTTTATTCGGAAAGTATGGAAGAAATATGGGGTGGATAAGGTTGCAATGCTTGAAAATGGTGTGTTTATGGTTCAATTCCAATCTGTGGATGAGAAGAAGAAGGCTATGGAGGATGGACCAATATTATTTGATAGAAAACCGGTTATAATGAAGGAGTGGGCTCCGGATATAGACTTGTTGGCCGAGGATGTGAAAATGGTGCCTACTTGGGTGAGATTCCCTGGGTTACCATTAAAATTTTGGGGTCAAAATGCTCTTCACAAGATAGCAGGCATTATAGGGAACCCAATACGTTCAGATCGGGCAACTGCACAGAAGGACATATTGAAATTTACAAGAGTGCTCGTCGAAGTGACTATTGACCAAGATTTTCCAGGGGAGATAACATTTTATGATGAGAAAGGAATTATGCAGACACAGAGAGTTTGTTATTAATGTAAACCAGTGCATTGTAGTGACTGTAAAGGAATTGGTCATAATGCAATGGAGTGTAGGAAGAAGAGATTTGAAGTGGCTAGTAGGAAATTAAATCAATAGAAGAAATGGGTTCCTAAAAAGAACCAAGGGTCTCAAGCTGCACATATTGAAATACCACAAGGAAATGGGAAGAATAATAGAGTGCAAACTCTAACTTACGTTCCTGAAGGAAACAAGGAAGGTGAGCATATGGAAGGGGAGAATCAAGTGGTTCAGGGTAATGTAAGTGATGTGTCTGACGACCAGAATAGTAGTATCCATGAGATTGAGAAGAATGCTAATAATGTCAGAACTGGGAATCTGGGTAAAAAAGGAAGATGCAGAGCATGATGGGGCAGGGTCACTGAGTCCAAATTGATAAAATCCGGTTCTGGAATGTAAGAGGCATGAATAGTCCATTGAAGCATAGTGATATTAGATGGATTCTAAATATAATGCTCTTGGATTATTTGGTCTCTTGGAAACAAGGGTTAGAAGATGTAATTTCACGAAGGTTTTTCCTCAAGTATGTGCAAGTTGGAGTGTGGTTGCAAACTACCAGTGTCATAATAATGGTAGGATTTGGCTTATTTGGCTTCCTTCTCTTTATAGAGTGAATATCATTGAGTGTGATACTCAATATATCCACTGTGGAGTTCAAAATATTTCTTTTGGGAAGTGTTTTGATTTAACTATGGTGTATGGGTTGAATGATGCTGGGGATAGAGAAGGTCTTTGGCGGAATCTAGAGAGAATCAGTCATAGTATTATAGGTGCTTGGATAGTAGGAGGGGATTTTAACAATGTGTTAAATATGAATGAAAGAATAGGGTCAGATGTAACCTTGGATGAAATTGCTAAGTTTAGACATTGTGTGAGAGTAAGCCATCTAGTGGAAATTTCAACTAGTGGCCCTTTCTACACTTGGTCTAATAAGCAAGAGGGGATGAATAGAGTCTTTTCGAAGATTGATATAACTTTGGTGATTGAGCAGTTGCATGATACTTTTCCTAATGCTCATGTGTGTTTTTTGCCTGAAAGCATTTCTGACTACTTCCCCTGTGTAATCAGGCTTGATGGGGTGATTATTACTAAACCTAAGCCATTTAGGTTTTTCAATATGTGGTCACCAACTGAGGAATTTGTCAATATTGTTAGTAAGCATTGGACTGAGGCTGTGGTTGGGATTCCAATGTTTAGAGTGGTGAAAAAATTGAAAATGATGAAGAGTGGTCTGAAGATGCTGAACAAGACTAGATTTTCTAACATTGAGCAAGAAGCAGATGCATCTTATAAGGAATTGACTGGTGTTCAGGAAGAAATTTATGCGAATCCTCTAAACCAGGAGCTACACAGCAAGGAGAAAGAAGTGAGGTTGAAATATGACCATCTTCATAAGGCTAGAGTTAGTTTCTTGAAGCAGAAGGTGAAAGATGATTGGTTGAAGGGAGGGGACAATAACACTGCATATTTCCATGAGTGTCTTAGGAAACGAAGAGTGCATAACCATGTTTATAGAATAAAAAATCTGAATGGAATGTGGGTGGAAGAGCAAGACAAAGTGGAGGAGGCTTTCCTGCAATACTATGAAGATTTGCTGGGTACTCCTCAAAGCATCATTGGTCATGTGAGCAAGACCATTATTAAAGAAGGGCATGTGTTGTCTGGTGAGCAGCAGCAGGTTTTGAGTGCAGATTTTTCTAGGGAAGATGTGAAAAGTGCCCTTTATGATATTGAAGATGACAAGGCACCTAGGCTAGATGGCTATACAAGCTATTTTTTCAAGAAAGTTTGGCATATTGTGGGAGAGGATGTTACTGGAGCTGTTTTGGAGTTCTTTAGAACTGGCAAATTATTGAAGCAAATAAATGCTACTCCCTTTGTCCCAAAATACTCTTGACACTTATTAAGGCACATAGTTTTAGATGATAAGTTGTTGTTTGGTTATCAATTGTTATTTTGTTGAAAAGTAGATGCGATATGAGTTAGTAGCTAGTAAAAGTAGTATTATTTTATTTTAAGGAGAGAGAATGTGGGCCATGGTTAGAGTTGGTTGGTAGTAGGAGTGGTATTATTTTATTTGGAGGAGAGAGAATGTGGGTCAATGGTTAAAAGGTAGAATGATTAAAATAATAGTGGGTCATATCCAAAAAAAGAAGTGTAAAAAGTATTATGGGACAGATGAAAAAGGAAAGTGTAAAGAGCATTCTGGGACAGAGGGAGTACCACTCTGTGTCTCATTCCTAAGTGTGAGCAGCCAGTAGATGTTACTCAATTCAGACCAATTGCTTGCTGCAACGTGGTATACAAGATCATATCTAAAATGCTGAGTAATTAAGAGATTAAAGAGTGTTTTGCCTGATTTGGTCGATCCTACGCAAAGTGCATTTGCGTCAAATAGGGTGATTTTTCACAACATTTTTATTTGCCAGGATATTATGAGACACTATAGAAGGAAAAACCAGGTTGCTAAGTGTACAATGAAGGTGGACTTAAGGAAGGCGTATGACTCAGTAAGCTGGGATTTTATCAAACAAATGCTTGAGGGGCTGAAATTTCCTTCAAGGTTTGTGAATTGGGTGATGGCTTGTGTTAGAACCCCCTCCTTCTCTCTGAGCATTAATGGTAGCCTCTGTGGGTTTTTTAAAGGGAAGAAAGGGTTGAGACAGGGGGATCCTATCTCCCCCTGTTGTTTGTGATAGCTATGGAGTACTTTTCAAGGCTGATGAAGAAAATGATTGACTATGATTATCATCATAGATATGCTCTAATGGGCTTGAATCCTTTGATTTTTGCAGATGATTTAATGATGTTCTGCAAAGGCAACGTTCAGTCCATGGTGTTGATGAAAATAACTCTTAGAAAATTTGCTAAAGTGTTGGGGTTAAATGCAAGTCAAGAGAAGACTGCAATCTATTTTGGCAATGTGAATGATAACATCAAACAAAAGATCCTGCAACTCACTGGTTTCTAGGAAGGTTTGTTCCCTTTCAGATATCTTGGGGTGCCAATCACCTCTAAAAGAGTTTCAAAGTCAGATTGTGATATTCTCATTGAGAAGATTTTGAAAAGAGTGAATTGTTGGAGCTCTCGCCACCTCTCCTATGCAGCTAGAGTAACCTTAGTAAATTCAGTTTTACTTAGTTTACATACATATTGGGCCCAAATTATCCTGCTTCCCAAGGGTGTTTTACAGAAGATAACACAAATGTGCAGAGGCTTTCTTTGAGAAGGTAATTAAGCTTTACCTTCATAGGCCTCCCCCTGTAGCATGGCATGATGTTTGTAAACCAAAGAACAAAGGTGGTATGGGTATTAGAGATTGTGTGAAGTGAAATAATGCAGCTATTGGGAAGTGCACTTGGCAAATAGCGAAGAAAGAGGATATACTGTGGATTAAATGGGTACACACTGTCTATATTAAAGATAGTGACTAGTGGGGTTATGAACCACCAAAGACAACAAGTTGGATCTGGAAATGCTTATGCAAAGCGAAGAATCTTTTCTGGCCAGCTTATAATAACAACAACTGGAGGGATGGGAGAAAGAAGTGTACAATTTAGGAAGGTTACAGATGGCTTCAAGGGACCTTTGAAAGAGTCTCTTGGCATCATTGGGTTTGGAATAGGCTGAATGTGCCAAAGCACTCTTTTATTGCGTGGCTTGCAGCTCAAAAGAAACTGAAGACAAAAGATAAGTTGATGGTGGCAGGGATTTGTCAGGGTGCTAATTGTATTCTGTGTGCTCAGAGTATGGAAACCAATGAACATCTTTTTTTCCATTGTTTGTTCAGTAGGAAGTTGTGTATTGAAATTATGAGCTGGTTGGGCATTAGATTTGCTGCTGCTGAAAGTATCTATGAAACTTGGAAGAAATGGGGTAGCAGGTATAGATGTAAAAAACAACAGAAGGTTTGCTACGCTGCTCTTGCAGCTACTGTGTACATAATCTGGTGTGCAAGGAATTTTGTGTTGTGGAATGGTGCTGTCCCTAGACCTGAGCAACTGGTTAGGAGTGTAAGGAAAATAGTTTGTATGCGTGTATATAATAGTATAGATAGCAATTGGTCAGATGAGGAAAAAGGGTGGGTGCAAAGGCTTCAAATGTTTTAGAAGTATTTTTTGGTAGGTTGGTTGTTTTGGTGGTCTGTTTGTTGTTAGAATAGGTTGTATCTTTGGAGCTTTATGCTTTTTGGTATATATTTCCTTACTTTTTACCAAAAAAAAAAAAAAAAAAATACATCGTTATGAACTTGTGGTAAATAGGCCAACATATACATGCAATTTGTTCATGAGAGTTTGATCATCACCTCAAAACAATGTAGGAACAAGAACAATTCTACAAAAATTGCCTTTTCTTTTTTTATATAATGTTGACCAAAATTTCACAAATTTTCATTCATTGATGCCTGATGCACTAGGGGAAAAAAAAGGAAGGGCTGCGGTTTCTTTGGAAACCGCAGCCCTTTTATTGAAGGGATGCGGTTAACAAGAAATCGCAGCCCTTCATGCAGTATGAAGGGCTGCGGTTTTGAGGCTAACCGCAGCCCTACTAATGAAGGGCTGCGGTTAGCCTGAAAACCGCAGCCCTTCATAAACGAAGGGCTGCGTTTTCTAGACTAACCGCAGCCCTTCTGATCCCATCCCATATCTCCAGTTTTGCGCGCACACACACAGTAGGTAGACATATTTTCTAAATTTCCCTCCCTTACACGCATTTGACGAGCGAAAAACCCCTCCCTCCCTCTCACTCACTCGCACATTAACCCTAACGCCCCATCACCGGAGTCCTGACGCCGGAGCACCCACATTGCTTCACCACCACAACCCTTCTCTTTCTTCATCTCTCTTCTCTTCTCTTAGCTTCTCTTCTCTTCTTTTCTCTTCTCTTCTCCACCATTTGAGTGGGTTTAGGGTGTGGAGCTCCTCCACCACTACGCAGCGCCACCACCCACAAGCGGCAAAGAACAACTACCACCACCACCGCCCCTACTCTTTCTTCATTGCTAGCTCTTGGGTTTAGCTATTTTTTTTGCTTAGTTAAGTATGAATTAATGTTTTTAAGTTAGTTTTGTTTTTCTTAATTGAATTAAATGATTAATGTGCAATGTGGGTTTTGTTAATTGTAGGAAGAAGAGGCTTAGGAAGGCAAATAAAGTTCCAACTATCTCTACTCTCTTCATTGCTTATCATTGGTGTTAAGAGGTAACTAGTTTATTTTCGTTGTCTTTTTTGTTTGATTTAATTTGTTGATGAGACAAAGTTGTCATGTGATTCAATTTGATTAAGTTATGATAATTTATTGATATATATATGTATTTCTTATAATGTATGTATATTTCTTGATATGAGATTGTATGAAAACGCAATGTAATTTAGCTATGAAATCTACAAGTTGTTTGAATTGTCATCATATGCCTAGATACCCGTTCAAGACTTACTCATTAGGAGTAAGTCTTGAATAGTCCCCGATTTGGGACTGTTCTTGGACGTTTGATCTCACTTAGGTGGTGAATGTGTGTCTTCTTTTCAATTCTGAGGAAAATCTTGGCTCATCGTTTCTCTACATTGTTCTCTGGGTACATATGTAGATAAGCAATTATCTACATTGGGTACTTGGAGAACTGTAGGGAAATGCTGCCGGATTTTCCTTAGAATTGAAAAGTTGGCACACATTCACTAGTGAGATCAGACGTCCAAGGATGGGTTTTGTTGGAGTGATAAGGACCTTCGGCTGCATGCATACAATTGAACGTGTCACTATCTTAGATTGCTCTATACGTGTGTGATATGATGATATGTGAGTGTATGTACTTAAATAATGATTGATGCATTATAATGAATGGTTGTGTTTAATTATTAGAGGTCTTCTTGAATGAGATGGATTGTACTTGGATGTATGGTAGTCGTGAATCGATTGAGTTTGTGAAAGGGGTCTCGGAATTCCTGCACAACCGCATTACAATATCAAGCATCCTCCTGGAGCAATCGACTTTTATTGTCCTTGTTTCGATTGTAGAAATGTGAGCAAGGTTAGTAGTATACATGTGGTTAGGGAGCATGTCTTTCGTTGTGGGTTTAGGCCTCAATACCACGTATGGGTTTGGCATGGTGAGCAGGGGAAGTATATAGGAAGCTCTAGAGTAATGAACGATGTATGTGAAGAAAAGAAGGATGATGAGTTCGGGGATCAGAATTTGGATGATGAGTTTGCAGATGATGATAGGGATCGGGTAGACGAGATGATACACGAGGTTGAAGATCAGTCGTGTAAACGACCTCGTATTTTTGAGTCTATGTCTCGAGGCCGCCGAAAAGCCGTTGTATCCGGGTTGTACAAAGTACACCAAACTTTCCGCGGTGATAACACTGTTCCACATTAAGTCGAAAGCTGGTTGGACGGACTCTAGTTTCACATCGTTGTTGGAAGTTTTAGCTGATATGCTCCCTGATGGAAATGAACTGCCAAAGTCGTACTATTATGCGAATAAACTGATGTGTCCTTTCGGTTTAGAGTACGAGCGGATACATGCTTGTCCTAACGATTGTGTGCTTTATCGTAATGAGTATGAGCATTTACATGAGTGTCCACGTTGTGGATTGTCGAGGTACAAGCGTGAAGGAGCTGGAAGGACTACCAGCTAAGGTGTTGTGTTATTTACCCATAATACCTAGATTTAAGCGCATGTTCTCAATTAAAGGAGATGCGAAGAATTTGAGGTGACATGCAAATCGTAGGAAGAAAGACGATCTGCTCAAGCATCCGGCTGATTCGCCTGAGTGGAAAAGTATCAACAGGGTGCATAAGGCATTTGGTAATGAGGATAGGAATATGAGGTTTGGATTATGTACGGATGGCATGAACCCTTTTGGCAATCTCAGTTCGCAGCATAGTACATGGCCAGTGGTCTTAGTGGTTTATAACTTGCCTCCTTGGTTGTGCATGAAACGCAAGTACATGATGCTGTCGCTTCTTATATCGGGGCCCAAACATCCTGGAAATGACATTGATGTATACCTCCAACCGCTTGTTGAAGATTTACAGAAGATGTGGAACGAAGGAGTGTTAGTATTTGATGCGTATGCTAATGAGATGTTCACTCTGCGTGCCATGCTTTTTTGTACTATGAACGATTATCCAGCTTATGGGAACTTATCTGGGTATAAGACGAGAGGAAAACAACCCTGCCCAATTTGTGTAGATGGCATGAAATCTACACACCTTAAGGGCCGCAAACATGTGTATATGCGCACACGAAGGCACCTCGGACGCGACCATCCCTATAGGTTTAAGAAGAAGACATTCGAAGGGACGGTTGAAGAAGAAGTTCTTCGATAGACCATTAATCGGGTACCGAAGTTTATAATCAAGGTGAAGGGCATTGAAACAATATTTGGTAAACCCGCTAGTGAGGGGGTGGCGGGGGGGCGGCAGGTGGTGCGGGGGCCGGGCGGGGGTGGCAAGGGGGTGGCGGGGGGCTTTGGGGTGCGGGGGCTAACAGGGGGTGGGGGTGGCAGGGGCTGGGGGCGTCGGTGGGTGCGGGGGTGGCAGGGGTGGTGCGCGGGGCGGTTGGGGGTGGCGGGGTGGTGGGGGGGTGCGGGGGCTAAAAGGGGGTGGGGGTGGCAGGGGTGGCTGGGGGTGGCAGGGGTCTTGGGGGTGGGGGTCTGGTGGTGCATGGGGTGGCGGGGGTGCGGGGGGCTGGGGGTGGGCGGGGTGTTGGGGGCTAACGGGGGTGGGGGTGGCGGGCTGGGGGTGGCGGGAGTCTTTGGGGGGGGGTCTTGGTGGTGCAAGGGGTGGTGGCGGGGGTGGTGGCGGGGGTGGTGGCAAGGGGGTCTTCGGGGGCCGCCAGGGGGTGGGGGGGCTTTGGCAGATTTAATTTATTTTTAAAGTAAAAATTTGAATGTGAAGGGCTGCGGTTTTAGGCCTAAACCGCAGCCCTTCACTTTAATAGGGATGCGGTTTAGGCTTAAAACCGCAGCCCTTCATTTAGAGAAGGGCTGCGGTTTAAGCCGAAAACGCACCCCTTGCTTAGAAGGCTGCGTTTTGGGCTTGAACGCGACCCGCCCCGTTTCGTGCGGTTAAATCTTATCTATTGAAGGGCTGTATGGAAAGAGGGCTGGCCAAAAACGCAGCCCTTGGGCTGTTTTTGACCGCAATCCTTCCTTGTTTTTCCACTAGTGATGGTTCTTATTTTATGTTCAAGAAGTCTCTGTACTATGTGTAGAAGAGACGAATGAGACGATTTTAGTGAAGTATATTAATAGAGTAACGAGACAAAATATAAGTTATCTGAGAGTAGCTAGCATAGCTCAGACCATGCTTTGGAAATCTATTGGAAAAGCCTTTTTGCACCTGGACGTCGTTGTAGTAAGCCGTAGTAGTAACTCAAACGTACGGATAAGATATTATTAAGCATGCATGTGATGAAGATGTGAGTGGGAATTAAGGCTGAAAATGCCTAATAATGTTGCTAGAATTTTGCATAATAGATTAATAGTTAGAGCTCGAGGCATGTGCACCTCACATGGGCAATGGCAACAACACAACCAGACAAGTCGACAACAAGCTCACTCTTCATAAGAATGAGATGACTGATCAGTACGTACAAATTTGATTTTTATGTAATGTCTTCATTAGCTTTGCAAAGATACCTAAAGCATCAAGAGTATCCACAAAGTATCTCCTAGTATACGAGTTATAATATATTGCATCCTGATCTTCTTGACTTGATCTTGAGCTCTGTCTCACAAACATACTAACAGTTAATAATAGTGACAATGAGATGATAAAAAGTGAGTAAATAATAGTCACATAACTCAAGAACTGTATAAGAGTCTGTTCTTTTCGCATAAAACAACCGAATGAATCGAATCGAACTAAATTATAACTACTTAATAAGTAATGCTAATAATTTAGGAACCGAACCGAACGAAAATAAGTTTTGGGGAGAACGCCATAAGTAGTTGTTTTAGTCAAGTCGACTAGCTATAGAATTGCATGTATAAGCAGCATTATTTATGTATCCAATGATAAGCATGCTAATGTTGAAATTTTACAACCCTTTGGTCAATGAATTAGTAACTCAAAAATTTCCCTTTATAGTACTAGAAGTCCAGAAGTAATACGGGGTTATGATGAAGGTTGTTTTAACTTAGAGTTTTTTATCAGAAACAACCTTTTAAAAGTGCCATTTTGTGAGAAACAACCTTATAATTTTTTTTTTGTGAGAAACAACATTTATATGCGATTTTCTTGTCAGATCATACCCTTCGACCATTTTCCGGCATGGACTTGATTTTTCCGGCGAAGACTTTTTTTTTTACCCCCTTCCCTCTCTTTTTCCCTCCAATTTCTTCCTCCCAACCCCACCCCAACCTCCACCACCGAAAACCCTCGGCCCCCTGCACTCCTTTATTTCCGAAACCCCCCGCACTCCCCTACCCCCGAAAATTGCCCTCCCTTTTCCTAGAAAAGCACCACTAGACTTGAGTTCCTCACCGGAACTCCAAACACGCGACCCAAATCTGAGTTCCGGTGTGCTGTTTTGGTGGTGGCAGGGTGCTACTCGGGATAGGGGTGGCAGGGTCTTCTTCGAGTTTGGTGGAGGAGCGGTTCAAGTGGGGGAGGTTTCGGGGAGGGTGGTTTCCTGGTGGGGGAGGAGGTGAGGGTGGTTTTGTCGGTGGGGGTGGAGGTGGGGGGCAAGGCAAGACTAAAATGGGGGGTGAGGCTGGAGGTTGGGGGTGGGGTTGGGAGGAAGAAATTGGAGGGAAAAAGAGAGGGAAGGGGGTAAAGAAAATGTTCGCCGAAAAATTCAAGTCTTCGCCGGAAAAATCAAGTCAATGCCGGAAAATGGTCGAAGGGCCTGATCTGAAAGAAAATCGCATTTAAAGGTTGTTTTTCACAAAAAAAAATTTATAAGGTTGTTTCTCACAAAATGGCACTTTCAAAAGGTTGTTTCGACAAAAACTCTTTAACTTATTATATTTATTTCTCGTACTTTTTATTAGAAAAAAAATGAAAGTTTTCTCGAACTATATAAGGAATTTTGGAGAAAAATATAACCATATTGTGCTAATATGGATGTGCTAGATTCAACTTGTTTTGACTTATCTAGACTTGTAAGAGCTTATCTTATCTCAAGTTAACAAGGTGCTAAAACTTCTTTGACCTTATATAAATTTATTAAAACTTTTATTATCCTAAAATTAGTCCAATTAAGTTGAATAAATTATAAAGCATTTGATTTTAGCGGTCAATTATCAAATTTAGCCTTAGTGGCCATTTCAAACCAAAATCTCGGGAAATTACTTTGTCTAGAAAAACTAAGCGTTCTATCTATTTTATTGAGTTCTAAAAATTCCCTATCTTTTTAAAGTCGAACTTATAAAATCTTGACAATATTTGGTAACTTAAATATAAAAAAAATATAATAATGTGGTATATTCTAAGAAGTGAAGAAGGATAATGCTTCCCTTACCTGTTTAAGTTTCCTTTGATCATGGGATATCCTAATTTCTTGCCCTATACGTCTGAAAAAAAAAAAAGAATCTCTTACCGGGTTGTTCAAGGTTCTTTTGTTCAGCACTTCCATACAATTTTGCAAAACATATCAATTTCTCAAGTATGGTTGAAGAAATCGCATAAGTGATAAGTCTATCTTATACACGATTGTTTGACCCATGAAGAAGGCTATAGCCTTAAGAGGAATAATACAAAGAAGGCAATGTAGAAGTGTAAAAAAAAAAAAAAAAAGGAGTTTTCTTGTATGGAAATTTCTTTTGTCATCGTAAAGACATAGCATTTGATTAAATTCGATAGTTATTGTATATGCTGTATGACAACCAAATTAAATCATCTTTCTTTTAAAGGCTCTTCATCTTTTGATTAGCAAATTATTAACTTTGAGTTACCTTTTCCAAATGACATTTTTGATACATTTAATTACCAAATAATTGAATCTTACCTAGACGTGAAGTACTTAAAGCTTTCTAGTATCGAGTAACACTTTACCACAAGCACAAATATAAAAATGCCAAAATGGGTAACCTAAAAGAAAGTGAAGTATAATTGTAAATTGTAATAGTAGTAAAGTTGTAAAAGTTGATTCTTTCTTAGAGAATAGGGCAGATGAGAAGAAGGCCCTAATAAGTACCTAACTATACATAATTATGGGCAAGAAAGAATTTAGTAGTAGTAGTAGTAGTTGTTGGGAGTTGGGACCTGCAAAATTCACCTTCGTTTAAGTCTTAACCCTGATTAACTTGCTTAATGTTGGTTGTAATCAGGTGCAGTTGAACTTCAATAAATATACACTGGTCACTGGTGTGGTGACTGGTCTTAAAGTCAGTGACACAAAAATGGGAGTGAGTAATAAAATAAAAATATCCTCTCTTTTTCTTTTTTTTTGTTTAATTAAGTGGAGCTTCAATTGAAGAAAGAGAGTGTGAAGACCAGAAGAGCAATGAAATGCAAGCACATCGACATCGAAGCGGCGATTGTCTGGAATTGCAAGATTTTTCTTAGGGTTCGCGCAAATTCTAATTCCAATTCACTTTGGAATTCGATTTTTTGTTCAGTTATTCAAATTAATGTCAGCTTTTTGCGTTAGCATCTGTTGATGAATATCAAATTCAAGTTTTCGGCGATTTTTCCAGCTCGAATTCAATAATCAATACTTGTTATTAGTTTGATCTGTAATCTCTACTTCAAATTCTGCTATGTTGTGTGGAATTTGCATTATTGAAATCGAATTATTTTAGAAGCTTCAATTGGTTTTTTTTGAATCTAAGATTGATTATAAATGGAGTCAAGAATGGATCATTATGAGATCATGGAGCAGATTGGTCGCGGTGCATTTGGAGCCGCCATTCTTGTCAATCACAAGCAAGAGAAGAAAAAGTTCGACTCTCTTTTAGTTTTTTTATTTTAATTTTTATCAATATTAAAGTTTTATTGCTTGATTGAGCTTAATTTTGAGTTTCTGCAGATATGTGCTAAAGAAGATTAGGCTTGCTCGACAAACTGAGCGATGTCGTCGATCCGCTCATCAAGAGGTAGATTATCAAATTGTGTTTATAACTTTATATTGTTGACTTGAATTATTGAATTATGTCTCGAGTTTTTGTTATTTTACTAATTTTTAAGTGGTTACATTGTAGATGTCATTGATTGCACGTATTCAACATCCCTACATTGTTGAATTTAAAGAAGCTTGGGTTGAGAAGGTAGGTTAAGATTAAGAGTGTTAATTTACAACATATATGATCATTTTGTGGTGATGAATGTATCTTTTTCAATGTTAATTTAGAAAATACTTGGATGATTTAGAGTATGATTTGATAAATGCAGGGCTGCTATGTTTGCATTGTTACTGGTTACTGTGAAGGTGGAGACATGTGAGTGTATATAATTGCAATTTGGAACTAGTTTTATGGTCTATGAAAGTGAAAGTTTTGATTTTCTATGGGGTATATGATAAATTCTGGTTTTTCGCGTGTCTGAATATTTATCAGGGCTGAGTTGATGAAGAAGGCATATGGTACTTATTTTCCTGAAGAGGTAATGGTTTTTATATGCATGATTTGAGATTCGAATATCGGAATTTTTATTTATCAAATAGAAATTTTATTGGTTTTTGTATATCTGCTTTTTTCTTTGTTTCTTTTCATTAGAAACTCTGCAAGTGGTTCACGCAATTACTGTTGGCTGTTGAATATCTACATTCAAATTATGTCCTCCATCGAGACCTTAAAGTATGTGATGTACTACATCAATGGATTTTTATTTTCCTCTTTGTTCCTAAATGTTCACTTCCTTGTAATCTCTACTGATTTCTTCTATAACCATTTTGCAGTGTTCAAATATATTTCTGACAAAGGACCATGATATTCGTCTTGGTGGGTGCTTTAAGCTGCTAATGAGTCAATATTCGTCTTTGTGCTCGGGTTTATGCTCGGGTTTGTGCTCGTATTGTACTCCTTGATTTTTGACGATAACCATCTCGTGAGGAAATGCAGGTGATTTTGGGCTTGCTAAAACTCTCAAGGCAGATGATTTAGCGTCTTCTGTAAGTAGCTCTGGACCTTGGAAGTTTCTCACTAATTACCACCCTTTAATTCTGTTCTTCAGTGGACAGTTATTATTGTGTATTCCTTTCTCTGTTGCACGGCAATTTGTCACTATTGGCTGGAGATTGATGAACTTGCAGACCAATGGGGAAAGGAGGACAGTTTTTACTTATAATTCTTTTCAATTAAAAGGGAAGATAGGGTACATAGAGAGGAGTTTGATACCGGCCCCACTCTTCAACATGCTTTCCTAGAGTTCTTTGCTACCATGAGATGACTTGAATCGAAGCTAATTTTATCTTATTTGTGCTTTAGGTGGTTGGAACACCAAATTATATGTGTCCTGAACTTCTGGCAGACATACCTTATGGCTTTAAATCTGATATTTGGTCCTTAGGTGCGTGTGTCTTTTTCTTTTTGGCCCTTAGTACATGGATTTTTAGTTAATGACTTGATTTATCTTATGTTTACCAGGTTGCTGTATGTATGAAATTGCAGCTCATCGACCGGCATTTAAAGCATTTGTGAGTTTCATGAGACTAACTAAGCATATCCACTTGTTCATACTTCATTGTTCTCAGAGTTACTGAAATGTTGAGAATTTTGGTTTTGCAAGAAGATATGTTTGTTCCCAATTTGGTTTTAGTTGGAAGAGTGTTGATTGTATATTTCTATATGTTAGTGACTATATATCAATAATTAGGAATTAGATGTTTGGGATATCACCCCTACAATTCTTGCTGTGGTTTTTGGGGCGGCTTATCATATGAAATTTCTGCATGCGGGGTGAGGGCAAAAGACTATGTAAGCATTATTGCACAGGGAATTGAATGTGCTCAGTTTTTTAAATTATGGCTTTAAACCTTTTGGGATTAAGGGTTTGATATTGTTGTTGCTTCAAAAGCTAGAATTTGTGTCACAAATCGCAATTGTAACTTGTGGTATCTTATTTATTATGTCTCTGAGAAACTTGTGTGCTATCGTATATTTATGTTTACAGACTTGTTTCGTTGTCTGTGAATCCAAGACAACTAGTACCTTATTAATTGAGTTGGCAATCATGCTTACTGCAGCAATGCTTATTTAATTTGCTTTTTATATACCTAATGTTTCATATTTTCTTCTGCTAGGATGATTCATTTTAGCTCTCCTTTCCTGTTTTAAGATGCTAAATGAAAGTGCTTTATTCCAGGATATGGCAGGATTAATTAGCAAGATTAATCGATCATCTATGGGTCCCTTGCCTTCATGTTACTCTCCTTCACTGTAAGTCCATCTACATTTATCTAGCTATTGTTTTCGCATGGTTATTGGATTATGCTGATTCCATAAGGATGTTTTTTGCACGTGTAGACAAGAAAAATAATACTGGCATGATATTGCTTTTTTCTCCAGAGGAAGTATGAGCTTCAGAACCCCAAGTTAGATCAACGGTTCACTAATTGTAGTTTTTGTGTTTGTGTGTGTGTGTTTTTTTTTTTGGGTTTGGGGGGGGGTGTTACCATTGTCAGGAAATTATTAAAACAAATTTAGAGAAGTATACTGTGCATGCTCAAATTCTCTCTTTGTTTTTTTTGGAAGGGGGTGGGGGGTGGGTTCTGTCCAGAAACTATCTGGATAATATATATATATATATATATATATATATATATATATATATATATATATATATATACACACACAGATATTTTGGGCGTGCTCAAAGTCTCTGTGTTTGTTGCCATTGCTGAACGGGAAACAATGTTTATTTAGTGCTTACCTACTAGTATCATGGCTGTGAGGGAATTTCCTGGATGATGTTCAGACTTGTGGAATTTTTCCAGTAACTGACTTAAGATTGGACTTACGTTTCCTATCGTGATTTCTGCTTTGCACTTAAGGAATAACCTATTGTGAGTTTTCTCAAAAATTTCCTGCGAGCTCGTTTTATTTTTGACCCCGTGTTTAATTTTCAGTGCTTATCTCATTCTCAGCCATCTTATTTTGCAAAGAAGGCAAGCCACAGGTCAATATCAATGTATCACTTCTTTTCTAACATCTACTCTTTAGTCCTCATCACTCATTCGGCACCATAACGAATAATAATTTTACATAAATACTTTTCTAACTGATAACAGAAAAACCCTATTCATGAAGGCATCGGTGATGCTTATGATATAGTTGAGACTTTATATGTTCCTTGCCAAACTGTTGAAAAGAATTTAGATAGAGAACTTCTCATCTGAGTTGGAAAATTGCAGATAGTCCTTTTTTATTTTTATTTTTTTGCAACTGAGCATTTCTGGCCTTTTTTATATATGTAGAATTTCCAAACTACTTTTTTACAGCTTTATCATAGTGAGTCTGTGACTTTTTGTATTTGCAGGAAGAGTCTAATCAAGGGAATGCTACGCAAAAATCCCGAGCATCGCCCAAGTGTATGGAGTTTGATTGTTTATATATATATATATATAATGATTATAATCCTTATATGAGAACACTTTGTATTAATCCTTTTTAACCACTATGTAATTCATTTTGGCTAAATTGTAACCATTTTTCTCTTGCGGAGCCAATCTTCCAAATTCCAAAAACATTTCCAGGACAAAAGATTACCATGTGATATTGTTTAAAAGGATTATATTTTTAATAAAATGGATTACTATTTCACTGTTATCACGTTCTCATGTAAGAGTTCTTCTCACTTGAACTTATTTTATATGTACACACGTCGTATATGTTTGCTCTTGGGACATTTTTTTATTAATTCAATTGAATTGAACAGGCATCCGACATTCTGAAGAACCCTTACTTACAGCCGTATGTCTACCAATACCGGTCCTCCACTTCTACATATCTGGGGAAACCAATGTCTACAGCTCGTGAAACACGAAAACCCATGATTGAGAGCCAAATCAGTAGCAGTTCTTGCAGTGATAAAGATAGTTCTGTTTCAACTGAGAAGAACATTTCAGTCATGGTTTACTGCGAGAATAAGGCCACTGAAACAGATATTGCATCTGATGATGATGTAGATTATGAGAATTCAACTCAAAATAATGAAGAGCAATGTGCTGCTGAGTGTGTGGTTAGTATGCAGGAAGAGGTCATGAAATCTGCTAATAATGTGCCAAAATCCAACAGTGAGGTAAAGCAACCAAAGACCATAAAAAATATGCTAATGGCTTTTAGGGAAGGTAAAACTAGGGAGAACAGTTCTCCTATGCGAAGCAACAGAGGAAGAGCTGTGCAAAGAGCTAACATTGAAGCATCACCTAAAGTATGTAAGCCCACCATTGTTCCTCCTACTGTCAAGCCTGCGTTTGATTTTCAAGCAGTTGTGCCGGCAAGGATCAGTCCTGATTCAGGAAAAAGAGTTCATGGATCATCTTCTCTGAAGCATCAGGTTGATAATGAATGTCTTAAATAGAGAAAATCGCTCAAAAAACCTAAACTGTTGACTAAAAACATATAAGAACATGAACTATATGTTATCCGTGAATAACCTTAAGCTTTTAATGATTAAACTATAAAATGTCCTACAATTTACTTGAAAATGGAAATCTCTCTAACAAAATAATTACTTGCAAGTTGCATCTTACCAGGAGAATTAATCATAAAAAAAAGAAAAATTAAAATAGAGAACAAGAGACGTGAAATTTGCAATGAGATGTGGGCTATATATAGTTTAGTTGCTGAATGTTTAGGATTATTTTATGTAACTGATAGTTTTCTTTATTATTTTTGGTTGAGACTTCGGGTAATGTTGAGTAATTTTTCCTTAATAATTTCAAGGCTGGTTTTATTGCTTAATCTGCTGATACTCAGTGGCTGTTGTTTTGACAGTTACCTATTATTGAATCCTCGCCTAAGACTAAGCCCAGACACGAAGATGTTCCTTCACCTGGACCTATTAAACAAATTGTTGAAGATGGAATTGCTGGTAGGTCAAGGCAAAAAACTCCTCCTCCCAATGTTGTAAGACGGTCTTCCTTTCCAGCAAGGATAAAGCAAGCAAGTGCTGATGTTCCGAACAGGGAAAATGAATCCACAAAGGTAGGTATTGGTGATATGGCTCAGGAGTCTGAGAGTGTTGTTTTGCTGAGCAAGAGCCCCCCAACTCATGCTCCACAAGGGGTTAAGCAGAATTCAGGGGAGGTCCGAAGGTACCTCGAAGAGCCACAAGGACTGATAGCAGCAATTCTGTATCTTCCTCTGTGTCCATGCAAGCTTTTGAGCTATTTGATGATGCAACAACTCCTTTCCAGAGCTCATTGGAGCAGACTACCCATGATTGTGAAGTAGTGAGCCACTCTAAACAGTTTGGATCTCATCGGCCAAGCAGTGCTTCTGCATCCATTTCAAACCTTGAGATACCCGAATGTAATCCTGGTAATGCTACTTGTCATCAGTCCGCAGTGACTGACACCAAACATTTCGAATTGCACGGGCCAAGCAGTGCTTCTGCGTCTATTTTGCATCATAAGATGCCTGAAAGTAGTTCTAATTATCATGATTCGGTCACCCAGGGCCAACGGTATGATTTGCATCAGCCAAACAATGATTCTGCTTCTTATTTGTTCCCTGAGATCCCTGGAAATTGCTCTGGTAAGGCTGTTGGTGACAATGTGATAGGAAAGCGTGTTGAAGAAGAATCACATCGGCCAGACGATGCATATTCGTCCCATATGAATCCTGAGATGACTGAAAATGTTTCTGGCAATGGTCATCGACATGTTGCTGAAGCTGAATTATGCTTTGTTGAGACATTTTCCTTTTCTTCTGGCTCTCCATCTGGGACAGACAAGAACTTAACAGGAGACATTTATGGACTCTGCAAGCCCCAATACCAGAATATTGGTTCTGGTAATGTGGGTACTGAAGCACCTGCATCATCGACTCGTCAATGTAGGAGTTCTCAGGAAATGTTGAATGTGGGTTCTGGACCTTCCGGCAATGTGGTTACTGAAGCTAATGCATCATTGAAGGTCCCGTATAGGAGTCCCGTGGAAATCTCAGCATGTAAGGATTACTCTTCTCCCAGCAGGTCTAGTGGTAGATCTGATCATATGCTATGCTCAAATCCCGTGTCTCCATCACAAGGTGATGATAAGTTCACAGTAAAGGAATTCTTGTCAACTGAGGGAGACAAAGCAGCTTCAAACACATCTGTATCCTCAGCCAAAAAGAATATCCAGAAAGATAACGAGTTCATCTTCCAGAATATATCGCCAGAACAAGCTCCTGCGCCCAGTTTGCCTCTGGTTTTTGAGGATGTTGTACATATCCCTCGGCATAGTAGTTTCCGGGACGGAAGTGAGCAGCAATTCAGTGAAACTGTTGAGAGAAAGATGGATGTTGGCACGCTCGTCAATGTAATCAGAGATGAGAGCAACATGAATGCTCCGATTTCTTCAAAACCCTCAAATTGCTCACGGACTGTGACTCCAAGATCAGATTCTCCTATGAGATCAGGCTTTTCTGAGGGTTATGAATCCACGAGAAGTGATGTTAAAAGCTTAGAAGCAACTGTGGCGAACTCTGATACACCACTGCAAGTGAAGCCTCAGTCTGGTACGAAAGAGGGGGACTCCCCATTTAAGGAAGTTATGGATGTCAAGTCTTTTAGACAGAGGGCAGAGGCCCTTGAAGGACTACTTGAACTTTCCGCTGAGTTATTGGAGCAAAGTAGACTAGATGAGCTTGCCGTCGTATTGAAGCCGTTTGGCAAAGATAAGGTTTCGCCAAGGGAGACGGCCATTTGGTTGGCTCGAAGTCTTAAAGGCATGATGATTGAGGACTCTTCTCGTGGTTCATGAATTTAGTTCCACGTTTGTGCTGGTAAGTTACCGATATCGTGTTCAGCAGTATTCTGTCCATAGCTATCATTCTTCTTGGTCTTCTATTTTTCTCCTCTAGGAAAACAAATACATGGTCCTCTTTGTGGATTTTTTGAAGAGAAACCAAAAAAAAAAACTCTTGCTTCTTTTTTACCATTCTTTGGATGCAGCATGTTGTTGTACATAGTGGTGACACGGATTCAATAAGGTTATTTTTTTTGTTTATGTCAATTGTACCAATATGCTGTACTGTATAGCACATATATGAGCGCCTGAATTATTCTCCCAGGAAACGTTGTCATTCTCCTCTTAATGAGAAATCAAAATTGATGTTTTAGTATTCAACTATATAGGGTTTCATGTAAGACTGGGTTCCTCCTTACTTTTTTTGCGTTCATTGGTTCATTGAAACAACATTATTGATGTCAAAGGTTTTTTTAAGCTTATTGAAAACACCTAATCCCTGAGATTGCTATCCTAGTGGACCTTGCATGGTGCTGGGCCACCCACCATAAGACTAGCCGGAACATTAACTCTGACACAGTTACATGTCACTCCAAGGTATGTGAATTGCGTCCTGGTAAAGGGTGCCTTCACTAGGGTTGCCAATCCACAAAGAGATATTGAGGCCAAAGCTAGGAGTGTAGAGATTGTATGTAGTATTTCTTAGGTTGAGGGGTATTGTTGTATTCAGTGATAAGAGCTGAAATTTTCGGATATGCCATGGTGGTCGTTTCAAGTAACAAAAAGCATGCGAGGCACGACAATAGTTATTTGGTTAAGCCTCTTCTTTTAGCGATTTTCTGGTGACTACGAGCTCATCAAGCAACCATCAAGAAAATTCAAATGAACAAGGAAATTTATGTATTGTTGGGTTACTAACTAATAATGTCGAACTTAAATCACCATTCACCATATGACATCTACAACAATAATTATCCTTAAGGCCTAAGGGGGCCTAAGGGTGTCTTCTATTAAACTTATTTTTGTTATTCAGAACGTATTAGACCTTATATGAACTTATCTAAATTTATTAGACTTTATTATGTGAGCGAGTCATACTTTATTTTTTGCCAAACTGTACTCATCGGACATTTATTAAAACTTATCTGTTCTAATGAAGACAAAAACATGTGAATTGAACAGGGACTAAATCTAAAAGATGAAGGTACTAACATATTTTAGCAAGAAACTGAGTGGAAGACCAAGCTGGGGTTTACTTTAAGGCCCATGAGTTCAGTCCAATGAGATCCGCGTATTTTTCTTTTAAGTTAAATTAAAAAACGACAGATTTAGAATATAATAATCCCAAGCAAAGTAAAAATACGGCTGGCATCTTCGCATAGAAGAAAACTACTCCTAGAAAAGAAGCAAACAACACAAATAAACCTTGGATTCACGACTACACGCTTTCAAGTTTCACCAAATCTTCTCTCACTCTCCTATACTACATCAACCGTCACTTTTCCCCGATGACCGACCCATCTCGTCCTGCCACCGGGTACCCAGCCCCACCACAAAACGGTTTCCCACAACAACAACAACAACAACAACAACAACAACCACCACCACAATCAAACTACTATTACCCAAACCACAACCCATACAACTACAACGCGCCACCACCATACTACCCACCACCACCACGCGCCACCTTCTTCCGTCGTTTCTTCGCCGCACTAATCGCCGTTTTCATAATCTTCGGCGTAATCCTCTTAATCGTATGGCTCGTACTCCGCCCTCGTATCCCTTCTTTCACCGTCGACTCACTTTCTCTCTCCTCCCTCAACGTCTCCACCTCACCTTCACAAATCTCCGGCTCGTGGACCCTACACTTCTCGGTTTCAAACCCTAACCATAAACTCCACGTCTACTACGACGAAATCGACGCTCGTTTGTTCTACAGAAACTCCTTGATTACTCAAAATCAACTTCCACCGTTTGATCAAGGGACGAAGAATCTAACGTCTATGGAAGCTCATCTGGTTGCGTCGTCTGCTTACATTGATTCTAATTTAGTGACTAGAATGAATGGAGATCGTTCTAGAGGTAGTGTGAATTTCGATGTTCAAGTGGTTGCGTTGGTTAGGTTTAAGGCTGGTGGTTGGAGAGCTAGACGACGCTTTCTTAGGGTTTTTTGCGACGATTTGTCTGTTGGATTTGCGTCGAATTCTTCTAAAGGAACTTTATCTAATGGGCCCAGGCGATGTGCTGTTGGAATCTGATACTTGATTCTGTTTCCAGGTGATTTCTTTCTGGTGTGAGAGAGAGAGATAAACTGTGACAGAAAGAGAGAACATTTTGATTGTTTTTGCTGTTGTTATTAATGCTGTTAATCTTTCTGTAGATATAACTAGAACTTTTTTATGGAATGTATAGATTATGGTTGGTTATTCACTTATTCCCCAAAAACCCAAAAAAAAGAAAAGAAAAACCCTAATTTCTGGCTCAATTAGTTTCAAATTTTCATTTGCGTGATGCGTCGTAAGTAACACAGTGTTTGAAGTTATCTTGGTGTGGTCATTGTTACTTGGCTGGAGAATATGGAAAGTGAAGTAAAATAAAAAGATTGTATAATGCACCTTGGAATTGGAAAGTGAAACTCTTTTTGTTTCTTTCTTTTTTGTTAGTGGGAACTGGCAATGGCGGCTTCATCTTGGTGAATTATTGTAACTTGTTCATTTAATTTGATTCTTAGTGATATGAGTGTCACAAATATGTTGCTAGATGAATGATGAA
Organism: Beta lomatogona; assembly: GCA_947646795.1. NCBI lineage: Eukaryota > Viridiplantae > Streptophyta > Magnoliopsida > Caryophyllales > Amaranthaceae > Beta > Beta lomatogona. The sequence continues at coordinate 953,013 of CANSNZ010001286.1, forward strand.
TCTGCTTTTACCTCCTTTTGTTATGGTGGATGAGTTGCATAGCAATAGTCCTTCTTTGGTGGAGTACAGATCACTGTGTTCAGGCAATACACTTCCATTTGCAGGGATAATGGAATAGTTAATACACTTTCATTTGCAAGTGGAATAGTTAATACAATTCCATTTGCAGGGATAATGAAATAGTTCGTATTTTATTTGACACCTTAATAATGGTAGGAATTTGTTTCCCCCCCTCAAAAATGAAAGAATTAACCTCGAGTGATTATATTTTGTGTTTCATTGTAGAATGTAGAGTGTGGGCCTTGACATTAGTCTGATTAGTGGAGTATGTTGTTTTTGAAAAAGTTTGATTTTTGTCAAGTTCTAGTTTCATGTAGGGAATGGGAGAGGCAGGAAACACCGAAACACTAGCTCATGAGAAATGAAAGAGACACAGATCACAGTAGAGAGATGTATAGAGTGAGATTGAGAGAGAGTATAGAAGAGATAAACCAAAATTTGAGGGATGGGACAGAAATAGCTATACGTACGACAGGGAATATGAAAGGAGCGTGCTTCAATGTGCCTTAGGGTTACCGTGGCATTTGGCACTAATATCTCAGACTTGGTAGAGGAGTGCTTAGGTGTCCTGATGTCTTGGAAACTTTATGGAAGAACTAATTACATACTAGTGAACTGTATCATGTATGGAATATCACTGGAGCAATTAGTCTTTGATAGGAATTGTGATGCAATTACTAGCTAGCTGGTAACACTAAGCATGCTTTATGGGTAAAACTGGACATTTTGCCGATATTTGTCTTGACTTCTAAAATGTTGCCTTTGAGGTTTTGATTGTGAGCCTCAAACTTTACGGAATAAGTGGATTTGGTAGTGGTATCCTGATGTCTTGGAAACTTTATGGAACAAGTAATCACATACCTAGTGAACTGTATGGAATAATTGGTCAGAGTACACATTTCATGATGTCCTGGAAACTTTATGGAACAATTAATCCTGTACCTATTGAATGTATGGAATAGGTTATCTGAATATCACTAATGCAAATAGGTTCCAAGGAAAAATATTGATGCAATTCGCTGCTTATCATGATTCATGGGTAAACTGGATATTAAGCACACATATGTTCTGCCTTCTAAGATGTTGCCCTTCAGTTTTTGTTTGGTAACTATACCTATTCTGTTCCCACCTTCCAAAAATGTAAGATTTACTAGTGTTCTCTTCGTTAGAAGCTGGTTTTTGTGTTTGTGCATGTCTGTCTTTTGGTTTGGAGTGTTATGAGTATAATGTGAAGCAATTGTGAATTTTGGATCATGTATGAAGGAAATAATTTACTCAAGTTGGATGAGTTTCTATGCTAGTCTGTATTTGTGTTGTATCACGTTCATGTTAGGTCGTTAGCAAATGAGAATAGCCGAATCCCTTGTGTTGCTTATTGTTTGTATTGGAAATTGGAGGCTGTCTTATTGCTTGATGAGAATAATGAGGATGCTTGGTAATGCTCTAGTGAGTGCTGAAGTAGCTGGAGAGAGCTAGAATTGATAATTAGGGCTCTTTATATGGATGAGTGTGCAAGTGGCGGTTAAGTTAATCGTAGTGATGGTTTCCCACTTCCTTCTACGGTCATCATGTGTGTAAATTGATCTCAGTGCTATGCAGTACTTCTGAGTTTTGAGTTGCTAAGGATGGAAAATATGTGGTGTCAGCCTGTCAAATTAATGGTATTGTCTTAAATATTAGGGGGTCTTTAGGTGGAATTATTGTGGAGCTAACCTATCAACTAGGTTTTGTTTATTTATGTTTTTTCCTTCAAAACAAATTATTTGCTGAATCAGCGGGATCAAGCATATTTTAGGCATAGGTCCGTTCCATAATAGTTATTGGAACTTTTTGGCAATTAGCGGATAGTTGTTAGCGGTTAGCTGATTGTATTAGCTGATTTGACTAGCTGATTGTATTAGTTGTTTGTATAAAGGTGTTTGGTAAGTAGTTGATAGCTGATTGCTACATTATTGTGTAAAATGACCCGGGCATGTGCATAATCTATTGTTGTACCTTTTATTTATTAATGTAATTTTTAACAACTTTAGGATATAAATGTAATTGGTCTACTCATTTCTAAACCTCTAATGTAAAAAAGCTCATCTTCCCAACTTTTTCAAAAAGAGCTTTTTGAGCTCAATAAGCTAATTGAAACCTCTTTTTACCAAACACTCTAATTAGAGGATTGATTAGTCAAATCCTTTAATATAAGCTCAAACCTCTATTTTTGCCTCAAACTAGAGCTGTTCACGGACGGGACGGCCCGCTAAGCCCGCCCAACCCGGCCCGCTAAAGTTGCGGGCTTGGACAACAAACTTTGAAAAAAAATTCTAAATGGGCGGGCTAAGCCCGACCCGCTAATATTTAATGGGCGGATATGGACAACCTCAAATATACCGCGGGCAAGCCCGCCCGGCCCGTTTATCATAATATTTATTTTCTATGAAATATAATTTTTTACCTAACTAATTTAGTGTTGATTTATCTTTTGGAATATATAGTTTATTTGCACTAATATAACTTTGGTAACACATAATTGTCTTTATTCTTACCTTTAGTAACATAATTTCTTAATAATTTGTCGTCCTCAAACATTTTTGTTACGAATATTTTTAACTTTCTCTATTATGTTGTGATTATCAACTTTTTTTCTATTTTAACAAAAATTATGTTTTAATCTATAAATATTAAAGGAAATTAACTAGAGTACTTGGAAATAAATAAAAGTATTAATAGGCCCGTTAGGCCCGCGGGCAAGCCCGTCCGTTTATTAGGGCGGGTCATGGACAAGTAGTTAAGCCCGCATAAAAGGGCTTGGACTAGACATATTAGGCCCGTTGGACAATTTTTTTTTATTAGGCCCGGCCCGCAACCCGCCCAAGCCCGCAAATGATCACCTCTACCTCAAACCTCTCTCTTTACCAAACAATGACATTATGTTTAAGGGATGAAATTAATAAGAGAACATTATTTATTGTGTCGTTTCCCACCTCCTCTACTTACCATAAGTCCATACGTAATCCCTCAAATCCCTAAAATGTCCTCAATTACTCAAATAGCATATTCCTCTGTCTACTCACTCCCCATCTCCAATCCTCAGTCAGCAACCCAGCAATTACCCCACGCATAACACCCAGGATCTTTACATGTAATTGAAGATTAATCCCACGCTAAATCGCACATGTAACGGAAGACATAATACCCCCAAACCTAGGGGTGTTCAAAATATCCGATCCGGGCGATCCGATCCGTGATCCGGTCGATCCGATCCGATTTTTCGAGTATCCGATCCGCTTTTTTCGTTTTCGGATATTTCGGATCGGATATCCGAAAATTTTCGGATCGGATACGGATCGGATTTTTAAAGTTTCGGATATCCGAAAATATCCGAAATATGGGAATTTTTCGGATTTTTTCGGATATTTTCGGATATCCGATCCGAAATATCCGTTTTCAAGTCCTGATATCCGAAATATCCGATGATCCGATCCGAAACATATTTTAAGAACTTTTCCTTTGAAAATTTCATTTTTTTTAGTTTTCGGATATCCGACGATCCGATCCGAAATTTCGGATATCCGATCCGATCCGATCCGATCCGAAATTTCGGATATCCAAACCCCACATGCAATTGCAACACAAAACCCTAATAATTGAAATTAGGGACATCCTAGACTTTGGTGACCTTGTTTAACCTTTAAACCTTTTACTATAACTGCTCAATCTCTAAACGCAATTTTGCTCAAAAGTCGGCACTTCATAGCTAAAACAAGAAAATATACAAGCGAAAGAGGAAAAAAAGAAACTTGGGAAAAAAGACATAGTAGTGGTTCACTGATCTCGCTACCTTTTTACTATTACTAGATGCTGAAGTAAAATGTTTCACATTAGAAGTATAACTATAGGAATGATAACTTCTTGGTGAAATTGTCTTTCACTAATCTGTTACGATTCTGTGAGGCACTTTTAGAAAAAAAAGAAAAGAAAAAGAATTTAGTTAGGGAAAAAAACAAACCGACTATAATAATGAAGGGTATCTACTCAAAACCACCAATCTATTAGGATTTCCAATATGCTATATGCCTTGTTCTAACTTTCCTTTTCATGATTTCAAATAGATGCAATGGAGGACGCCTCACATCATATTATGCATTTCTTGTGTGGAACATATCAAGTTTAGGAAACCTTAAGTGGTGTGATTGTTATGTCTATTAGAGTCTATCAATTAAGGTACCAGTTGGAAATATTTTTCCCTGTTTTTAGAAAGAAAATTGCATTTTCTTCGCTTGACAGATACTCAATCTACACAAACTCCTTAAACTGGCTTGCTTGCAGATTAATGTTCCTGCTGCCTTGCTCGTGGAGGCGAACCATGGAATAGGGACTAGTTATCCAGACAGTAATACTGTACCTCGTGAACAGTGCAGATAGGGGGCTATATATAGCTAGTGAACAGTAGGTCGGTTTTCCCAAATAGGATCTTCTTCGTACACGTGTACGTCACAATCTCTGTCCATACACGTAATACTGTACTGGTAAACAAATATACGCTCACGATAGTTTATGTCATGAGCACAATACATGACGAGCTTATGTGGTGGCCGGCAAACGTTGTTTGTCGGTCACTGCAGTTATGCTCATGGAGCTATTGCTAACATGAGTCTTCGGGGCCGTCATGTATTGATAACCGTCATATAGACGACGGTCACAGATTGAGGGACTATATACTCTCGTACAGTTGTGTACGCCATGAAGTTAATCTTCACATCACAAGTAAATAGTAATATGATTAGACAAACGCAAAACGCTATGAAAATGCTTTCATTAGTTGGAAGATTTGATTAGAAAAGCAAGGTAGTGTATCGCCTGCGTGCATCGCCATCTGCAAGCATACCAGAAAGGAGACAATTAGCTGTAACCTTAACTATAGAAAATAGTTAGTTAGGGGTTTCTCTCCCTCTCATGAAGCTAGGTATATGTTTAATCACATTTCCTCGGGTGCTAAGCTTCCATATGATCAAGTTTCTTAATTCTTATCCTGTAAGTCTGTACAAAAATTTATTCTTTGGCATCTCAAACTAGTTACGCTATTAGAAAGAATATTGCATGTGGCTGGGTAACTTTGGAATTGGTTAATCTCTTCTCCTCAATGTCGTAATCAACTTTGACATTTATCCCTACATAAATTACTCCATTTCCATTGTCCTCACAAGACCTACAGGCTACACTTAACCTATCAATTATATAAACCATAGGAGTATTATTTTCTTTATTTCAGTTTCTGTATAGCCTAAATTTCAACCTCTTATTGCTGTTAATTAAAATCACCTTCAAATTTTGATCTATTTTTACTTGTTACCAATTACACACTGTAAAAAGAAAGGGTAAGAGATCTCTTTGTTTATACGAAGAACATCGTCAACATGGGATCAGAACTATCCACAGAACGATCCAACGCAATTGACGAAAAAATCAAGGAACTCGAGGAACAACTTTCTTCTACCAAACAAGAGGTGTCATTTCGAAAATCCAGTTTAGAAGCCTCGAAAAAGGAGATAGAGAGGCTGAAAGAACAAATTTCAGCTCGTGAAAACATCCGACGAGACATGGAAATGAAATTATGCAAGGTAAAGGAACTCGAGAAACAACTTTCTTCTACCCAGGCTAAGGCTTTATCTGCCAAGGCTAGTCTTGAAGTATCGAAAACGGAGGTTGTGGACCTCAAACAACAACTTATAGCTTGTAAAACAGTCCAGCAGGATACTGAAATGAAGTTGCAGGAAGCGTGTGGCCGACTTTCTTCAACGGAGTCTATGCTACAATCTAACAAGTTCCAATTAGAGTTATCTAAGAAAGACTTGCAAGTGGTCCAAGATCAAATTTCTGCTTGTATAAAAGATATTGAAAGCATGGAAGAAGAACAAGGTAAGGTACGAGATCAAATTTCTTTGAGTAGCTTGGAGCTACAATCTACCATAATCACATTGGATCTTTCAAAAGAAAGAGCCATTGAGCTCGAGGAACAATTTTCAACTTGCAAGAAGGAAAGTGAAGAGTTGCAAAGAAGATACCAAAATGCGGAGGATCATATTTATGGAGTCAAATCGGAGTTAGAATCCATTAAGGTCGACCTAGAATCCTCAAAGAACAACATCAAAGAGCTGGAGCATGAGATCTCCTCTTATATGAAGGATAATGAAGCTATAGTCATTGACAAAGGAAAGGTAGAAGATGAATATTCTTCCATCAAACTTGAGTTGGAGTTAACTAAGAGTCAATTGGAATCTTCGAATGAGAAGGTAACACAATTGATGAAGCTACAAATGGTACAAGATCAACTTTGTAGGGCGAAGGATGAGTTACAATCCACACAAATCTTGCTGGAATCCTCAAAGAAGAAGGTGGAGGAGCTAAGGAATGAATATAGCGCTGGCAAGAAAGAAATGCAAACATTATCAGATTATCTTCGTTCCATTAATTCTGAGGTGACGTTTAGCATTGAAAAATCAGAAGAATTAGATATCTCTATGGAAGCTACTGATAAGGTAGACATTCATAGTGACGATTCTGAACCTACACAACAAAATGAAGATGATGTATTGACTCTTGGAGATGAATCTGAAAGTTCGAGAACTGATGAGCTAGACATTCATAGTGACGATTCTGAACCTACACAACAAAATGAAGATGATGTATTGACTCTTGGAGACGAATCTGAAAGTTCGAGAAGCACAACAACAAGTGATGATGATGATGTTGATGATGATTTGTGGGGATAGTGGTTACAATCTAGCTAGTATGGGTCACTGAACTTACAGATCCTGCATTGCTAATGACCATTATCAAAGGGCAATGACCCTTTATCAAGTCCTCATGTATAAATACATGGAAAAAGAAACTAATATCCCTGTTTATTAATTAATCGATTTCCATAATGTATATTTTAAGCAAGAACATAAAGGAATGCGCCTAAGCAATTTAAGAGTACTGGCATTTCTTTTGACATCATTCAATATACTGTACATTTCTTTTCTTGCCATTTTTAACTGCTTAGCAAAATTCTTCCCTCATCATCATATCATATATAATATTAAAGCAAGAAAAAATCATCCAACGTGGCAATCAGCAGTGAAACGAGGCCTCACAATGCACGCCAAAGAATTGAAACATTGCAGTAATTGAACATGTGGCATTCTCCCAAATCAATTACAGGTGGCATCACAAATCTTCTTAATTCAAGCAATAAAGATCATTGTATCAACACGTACATAATTAGGAATAATAATCTACTTATTTGGTGTCAAGTTTCAAGCAATATGATAGGAAGATGCTTAGAGAAATTCTTTTTTAATGGACCTTCACATCCTTAATTGAAGGATTATATCAAAAGTTGCCAAATTGGGTAGATAACATCGTATCAACTTAGGTGTATTTTGGAAATTCGTTCACAATCCAAGCAGACGTTATACGTCCATATTAATATTAATTGAACAACAAAAAAAAAAGAAAAAGAATCAATATAATGTTACGAAATATTGCAATTTTATATTTCATAAAATTCATTCCAAAAAACTATATGAATTTCGAAAGCAAAAGGAAAGCTATTAACAAATCGGTTTTTATATCTCTTAATTAACAAATCGGTTTTTATATACTTTTCTAACAAAAACACAATCGATTATGGGTCCTATATAATACTGATATCAATTCTTGAACGGTGACTACAATACAATACATAAATCAGCTCATTACTTAATAAGATACACGTTGACTATGGATGCAACTATCAAATTCACAAAGCTAGGCAAACTCCAAATACTTCAAGCAACTGACAACATTGAAATAACTACTTATTGACATGGTCCAATACAATATATAAAAATTGGTTTTTAAATCACACAACTTGAATATTCAACCCATTGTTTTTGTAGGTGTATTAGCAAATGTTATATATTTAGGTGCCGTGGAATTAGATACTACTCAGAACATCAATAAGCAACATATTATCATTATAGATAAAAGGTAAATTTAAAGTTTTTTTGTCATCACCTTTTATATGTTGACCATGATACCATATATATCCTTTTGGTTCTAATTTGCTTATTTTCTTATATGATTAGTTGTACTGCAACTATATTGTGCCTTTTGAGCAATTTCATTCATGGAACTGTACAAAACAATAGTTGGGATATTGTCTCACAACACATCACACTTTTCGCAAGAGCTTTGATCATTAACAATGATCAAAATGGTAAACGTTTCAATCCACACTTTTATTTTAAAGAGATATATGATCTACGTGGGTTATATTTTTCTAATTGAACAATATATCATGATTTTGTAGGTCTGTTTTTACAATCACAAAGTACTACAATAATGATGGTCAACCCTAGAATTAAGCGTGCATACAAATTACGAAAATGGTGAGACATTTATTATAAAAAAATAATTAAAAACAATTATGTATTAACCCGAAATACGTATTTGTAATGTTGTCAATTTAATAGGTTCATCAATGATCAATTTGTTCAACAAAAGGTTCGAAGGATACACAGTAGTTCCCTTCCACTAAGTATATTGTTGCTCATATCAAATGCAAAACGGTTGACGATACGTGAATTTCTAGAGTACAAAAGGGTATGCCATCTTCATGCTAACCTATTGACAAAATTGCATTTGATTTTTTTATGTTTAGGACGGTTGTTTATTTTTATTTTGTATTGATTGAAGGAAAACTATTGTAGAATTATTGGGAGAGTTAACAGCATCAATGTTGATCAATTCAAATGGATTGATTCATGTTTCTTCTGCAACAATAGAGTACATTTTGTTGGACAAGAATGTGTGTGTTATATGTGTCACAATAGAAATCTACCACCAAATAAAGGGTACATAGTTAGTCTTGCGTGGACCTGGTCCACAATAATATTATTGTGGACCAAAACCACTTATTTAACATAGTGACCCTTTTTTTTCTATATGGTAACCTTTTCAAATTTTAAGTTACACTATACCGTTACTATCTACCATAGTGACTTTTTTTTTTTTTTTAATATAGTAACTCTTTCTCACATTAGTTTATTATGATGAAATTTTCACTTTGTGACATAATAACTTTTTTTTCATAGTCAAACTCCAAAATTTATATCTATTCATCTTTTATATATTTTTTTATATAGTGATCCTTTTTTCCATAAATAACATGAATTAACATTAGGTCCACACTAATTTAGTGTGGACCAAGTCCATATAAGTTTTTTACCATTTATTTAGCCTTCTAAATCTTTTCACCTTACTGCATTGTAATAATGTTTTTATACTTTTTTGATTGCTTTGGTCATATAGGCTATCCATAACTATTCAAATAAAAGACATGAGTGGAACAATGAATGTTACATTGCGTGACAACCAAATTGCATATATATTACATACATCAAAGTATCATTTACGAAATGAACTTAATGAGGTACGTATTTATTTATAAGAAGTGTATGTAGTTGAATTCATATATGTTATATTATTTAGGCATATAATTCATTGTCACTAACATATTTTTTGGTTTAGGTCAACTACAAGAACATTTTACGCACTAAACTTTGCTCACATATAGGAGATGCCTATATTTTTCTACTAAAATCGACAATCCATAATTCACTTTATCCTTTTTTTGACGTTGTTGACTTGACATGCGTGGATTGGGCTGAAGAGTGTGCTTATCTCTTTAAGTATTATATCTTAATTTGATACTTCCTTAAAATATTAATGCCCAATTTTTATTTATTTTTCTTTAAAGATATTGCTAATTTTTTTTTTGACGGAAAAGATATTGCTAATTGATAGGTTGGATAAAGTAGTATTCTTTCGTTAATATCATTCCACTAAATGGCTATATTAGTACTGACTAAGTATTTTAAAAAGGTTTTTAAAATAAAAAATAGTAATAGTGTTTGAGAAGTGTTGTTTCTCAAACACGGTACTATTGTTTTTAAAAAATTGAAAAACTAATATCAAATAAGAATAATGATATTTGATAGATAGAATAGAACTTATCTTTCCGTAAAATATCTGATATATTTTTAACTATCATGAGTTTTAGATCTGTTTGATCAAATACAAAACCACTTTGTTTGATTTGCACTTCATATGGGTACACACAATTGATATGTAACACAATTGATATAGATATTTGAAATGGGTATGTAAATAAAGATGAATAAAATTTACATGAATCTGAATAATCATCTTAATACTCTGTATGTGTCAGTGCCGTCTTGGAATATATATTGTGCTTTATATTATTGGAATTTTTCCCCTTATATATATTGTTGGAGTACTAATTTGAATTGTCAGAAAAAAAGATATTGGCCACCGTGCCAAAATGCCAAACAATATAAGAGCTTGAAATGGGAGAAAGTGGAGAGGACAAGATAAAAATTGTTGGCATGGCTATGAGTTTAATTAGGATAAAAATTCAAGAATGATAGTTTTGGCCACCTGCCAAAACTTTTTTAAAGATTTTTTTTTCAAAGAGATGGGGCCCATAAAAAAGAGGGACTTGAGCCGTCGCTCATGGTGCTCTCCTTTTTAGCCGGCTCTGTGTTCAAATTTTTTGTACGATATGCTTGGATCCATTTGTTATGTGTACCTAATAAAAAAAGTAATGATCAAATGTATGCGTTCAAAACCTTGAGAAAACAAAGAGAATAACATTGGATGATGGAGCAAGTCACTTTTTCTCTAAAATAAGATCTAAATAAGTAAACAATAAGTTAACCTTTAATTTCCTATACACAACCACATATTTTTTAGGAACATTGTACACATGTGTTCTTTATTATAAATAGTAGTTTTAAGTTTTATTTCTCAAACTTATATGGATTTAGCTTTTATATTATTATTTTTATGTATGGGTGTGGTGTCTAGCATGATCAAAACCAGCGGTAACATGAGTGTAGTCATTACTCCAATAATTTTTTCCAAAGGATCTCAATTTGCAAGAGAAAATGGAATAACATACAAATTCAATGTACGTATTCTATCTTAGTGTCAATTATAGGAAAGTAATAACAATAGTACTATTATGAGGTTGAGGTGGTGGAGTAGTGGCATCGCTTCCCACCTCATATCCCTGAGGTCTAGGGATCAAACCTCAAGGGACTCATTTGAGGATTTTCCCTTATCCCCCTCAAGTGAGTCCCCTTCATCTTACCTTGGTAAAAAAAAATTAACAATAGTACTATTTATAATAAATAAGTTATATTTCTAATCGTATAATGCACGGGTCGTAAGCCAGATTTAGTTCTTTTCAATACAAGATCATAAAGTTTAAATCACAAGTTATTAGTTATAAAATTTATGGAGTTTATTTATAAATAAATAAAAAAGCACACCCTCCCAAAACATTTTTAAAGATTTTTTTTTTCAAAGAGATGGGGCCCATAAAAAAGAGGGGCTTGAGCCGTCGCTCATGGTGCTCCCCCTATTAGCCGGCTCTGGTATGTGTTCAAAATTTGTGTACGATATGCTTGGATCCATTTGTTATGTGTAACTAATAAAAAAAGTAATGATCAAATATTCAAATGTATGCATTCAAGACCTTGGAGCAAGTCAATTTTCTCTAAATAAGTTATATATCATAGTCGTATAATGCACGGGTCGTAAGCCAGATTTAGTTCTTCTCAATACAAGATCATAAAGTTTAAATCACAGCTTATTAGTTTTGAAATTTAGATAGAGTTGTTTTCAAGGAGTTCTCAAAGTTTGAAAGAGTCGCTAACAATAGATCACATTGATAATGACGTAAAAAATATTGGAAAAATTGTCAAAAATAATCCCAAGTTTTGGCCATCTTCCCAAATTAATCCCAACTTTGGATTATTTTTAAATAATCTCAAGTTTGTTAGTAGTCTTCCCTTATTGGTCCCTAGTGAAAAAAGTCGGTTTAAAACTCGTTTTAAAGGTCAATACGCCGCGTGAAACATTTCCGTTTGCCTTTCATTTTAATAGTGGAGTGGTGATGAAGGCGATTAGAGGTGATTTTTTTAAATAAAATGGTGTCTTATCAACTTTTTAAAATTGGTTCAAACGATTATAGGTCTTTTGGACCAATATGGGAAGATGACTCCCAAACTTCAGATTATTCAAAAATAATTTAAACTTGGGATTAATATGGGAAGACACCTGAAACTTGGGATTATTTTTTACAATTTTTCCAAAAATATTTCTTTCTTCTCTAAAAGTCCATACATTTCTTTTGTTCAAGGTCGGAATATAAAAATTCAAATTTAATTTTATATTAGTACTTCTTATATGTTAATATATTACATAAGATATGTCTGAATCCATTTGTTAAGTATATTAGATTAAATTGATGATCAAATGTGTACATTCAAGATCTTATACATTAGAGAATGCAGTGAGTTCATTTTTATTATAAATTAGAAAATAAACATTACCGTAATAGTTCTATTTTAATACTACCTCCGTATTATTTTAGTTGCACCATTTGCTTTTTCACATTTGTCGAGACGCTTTTTTGAACGTTAATATCTCTTATTGGGTGTAAGTAAAAATTATAAAAATTTAATATTTGGAATCCTTGCATTGAGACGAATCTAACAAGACCCCACTTGACTATATTTTTTCTTATATAATGGTGTGATATAACTTAACAAAGTTGGTTGATGAATAGCGCCAAAAAGGTAAATGGTGCAACTAAAAAAATACAGAGGTAGTATATACCAATAGGAGTTGGCCATGGAGTTCATTTTTAGTTGAATGGCTACATATATATATATATATATATATATATATATATATATATATATATATATATATATACACACACACGGTATACTTCGAAATAATAGAACTATCATTGTAGACATATTAGAATATTTCTAAATGTCTACAACAATATTCACCCTGCAGAATTCTTTGCGACAAAATTCAGACAATGAACTTATTGGTTTGATCAATATTCAATTTGAAACTTTGATCATCATCCTTATCTTAGTTAAACTTTGGATGATATGTAAGTTATTTAACTTTACAGAAAAGAGTAAATATCGTGGCACGGGAACTATGTAGTCGTTGTCAATTTTATAGATGGTGGAAATGATCTTATATTAGCTATAGTGGAAACATATATTCGGCCACCTAGAGGAACCTAAGTATTTTCAAACGAGTGTTATTCTTGCTTCGTCCCATGAGATAGTGGAGATGGTGAATAATCGTGTGTTGTCTGAATTACCTTGGGGAATTAATAGAGTATATTTTAAGTTCAGATGCAATTTCCAAGGAAGTGCAACTTAGAAGTGCATGAACATCTAATCCACTGAATTCTTAATTAATACCATCTACTGAATCACTATATAAGATTGAAGATTGGTACATCAGTGATGCTAATGAGGAATATTGGCCCAACATCTGGTTTGTGTAACAATACTAGGCTGGTAATCAAGCATGTAGGAATCTGAATCATCTGTGATCATTTTAGGTAGCAACGGGGAATAAGGTATTTATACCCCGTATGATACTTATTCCGTCAGATGAAATAAAATTGCCTATGAGGTTTCAGAAAAGGCAGTTCCCTTTGACAGTGTTAAAAGTCAAGGACAATCTTTATCGTATGGTGGGTTTGTATCTCCCAATACCAGTTCTCAACCATGGCCAATTTTACGTAGCCACTTCTAGAGCCACGAGTAAAAAGTGCCTAATAATACTAATTTGTGAGAAAGAACATGGAATGTTTAATAATACGATTAATGTAGCATATAGAGAAGTCTTTCAAAACATATGAGTATTACGTATATGCTAAACAACTTTATAATTAATATAAAGGTGAGTTTTATTATGCAAAAAAGTTTTTGATCGAGTAGACGTAAATAACCATTTATATGTTTTCAATATAGCTGATATACAAACATTCTTATTAAACTAAAAAATTCCGTGCATTATGCACGGGTCCAAAACCTAGTTTCTTTTCTATTGAAAAGTTTATTTTCTATTGAAAAGATTCTTTTCTATTGAAAAGATTCTTTTAATCTTCTTGACAGGACGAACCGAACTGTCGACATTCAGACGATGGATCATCACGGCCGGATCTATTCCAGGCATCTCATCCGCCGAGAACGCGTATACATCGGCGTTTTCCCGTAGGAGAGTTACCAGGTTGATCCTGACCTCTGGGTCCATGTCCGTTCCGACAGCCACGATCCTCTATGGATCATCCGCCAACATTTCTAGCTTGGACTCTCCATCAGGTTTGGGTCTTGGCAAATCCTCTGGCCCAGCTTCTAGCTCCTCCATGGTTACTTCCATATCATTTTCATTCTTCTTCTCAAACTGCTCTTCTTCTGCCAAGGCCTTCTTCTTAGCTCTTTTTTTCTTCCTTGTTGGCGGACTTAATTCTTCGATAGGAATCCTTCTTGCCGGCTGTTTCAAAGCCGTTAAATAGCATGACTTTGCTGTCTCCTGATTCCCTCTTATCTTCGCTGTCGTACCCGAGTTGGATACATACAACATGGTCAAATGATAGGTAGATACCACTCCCTGAACATCGTGAATTAGTGGTCTTCCTATTATTGCATTATATGCTCCCAGAACATCTACTACCAGGAATTCCGCCATCACATCTCTGGCTTCATTGTTCTCGCCAACTCTGACCGGTAGCTTTATAATTCCTTCCGGTATTGCGGACACTCCAGTGAATCCTATCACCAGGTATCGGACTGGTTGTAAATGCTCCCGGCCAATCATCAATTTCTCAAAAGTTGATAAGAATAAAATGTTAGCGGAACTTCCTCCATCTACCAAAATTCTGTGAATCAAACAGTTTGCAACTTTCAAAGTGACCACCAGTGGGTCATCATGGGGGTATACCACATGTTTTGCATCTTCTAACGAGAATGACATGGCTGGCATGGATGGCGGCTTTCTCCACTGGCAACTCTGATTGAAGTTTTCCTGATGCTGAAATTCCTTCAGGCTAGCTTTCGCTCCACTGATACTTCCGCCATGAATTGTGCCGCCACTGATTACATGAATTTCTCCTATCCGGGATTGGACATTCTGATCTCTCGACTTCACCAAATCGCCCTCACTAGTCTGAGTTTTATATTGAGTGAAGTACCCTCTGCGGATAAGATCTTCCAAATTATCCTTCAAGTGCCGGCAATCCTCAGTTACATGGCCGTGATCTCCGTGGAAGTCACACCACTTAGTCTTATCACGGTTCTTGTGAAACATCTTTCTCGGTCTCTGCCATTTATCACTCTCCTTATTCATGGTGAATATTTGTGCCCGGGAAGTAGTGAGCTGGGTGTATGCGTCAAACCTGTCTTTGCGTTCGCTTTTTTCCCGGTCACCTCGCTCTCGGTCATTTCCTTTTTTGACCATATTAGATTCTTTCCTTTCTTCCCGACCACGATTAGCTTCACGACCCTTGTCCTTCCGTGACTTGTCCTCTTTCTTCTTGTCGGATTCATGATGTTGGCTGCTAGCTGCCTTGTCAAATTCTTCTCCTCTTATGTAATCATTTGCTTTGCCAAGCACTAGCCCTAATGACGTGAAAGTCTTTCGACCAAGATAACTTCTGAATGCAGATCCTTCTTTCAGTCCTATCATCAATGCTAGGACTGCCACATCCTGTTGTAGCCTAGGAATAGATATGGCCTCAACATTGAAGCTTCCAATGTAATCCCGGAGATATTCTGTCTCTCCTTGTTTAATTGACAACAGTTCGCCAGTAGTGCGCTCACGGCGCCTATTGCTCACAAAATGAGTACTGAACATAGACGAAAGCTGAGAAAAACTGGATACGTTACCAGGTTTGAGACTCTTAAACCAAGTATGAGCGATGCCAGTGAGAGTGGACGGGAATACTTTGCACCAGATTGCATCAACTTGCGTGTACAAGTACATGTGTCCTTCATAGGCCGCGATGTGGTCGACTGGGTCTGAACTACCATTGTATTTGCATGACGGCATTTTGATTCTCGGCATCGGGTGATTTAGGATCTCTGGCAAGAATGGAGAGAGTTTGGGCTTAATCAACAATTGTCCGCCAACCGAATTGTTACTAGCACCATTGGTACTGTACTCTCAGTATGAGCGACTTTGATTCTCGTCCTCTGAATAACAAGCTCTTCGGTTTCCATCAATGTCTCTACATATTCAGGGTCCTCCAGCTGTCTCTCCAACTGTCGGCCCCCTTAAGAGAAGGAACGCATTCTTCTCAATGGCGTACCATCACCATTTCTGCACATTAGCGGTGGCAACCGTTTGCGGGGTTGAACTCTAACATTGGGGTTTGGAGTATTACCATTAGGCTGAGTGCCTGTTAGCATCCGAATGAAAGATGCTACCGTCTTCAGCTAGGGATGCAACTGGGGCGGGGCGGGGCGGATTTTGGCATTCTCATCCCCATCCCCACCTCACTTTTTCATCCCCATCCCCATCCCCATCCCCGCGGTGGGTTCGGAACTCATCCCCATCCCCGCCCCACCATGTACACAATTAAAACCATCCCCGCCCCATCACCCACTTGGGTATCCATCCCCACCAAATCCCCACCAAATCCCCACCTTCCCCGCCCCCACCATCCACTTAATCCTCATTTGAAACTCACTAAATAATACTCATATACCATATATAATTTCAAATACTAATAACAAAAAATATATACAGCTAGAAAAACTATTAAAGAGTGTTATAGACTTGTAATTTGTTGAAAAATTAATATTTTAAGTGGGTAAGATGTAGGGTGAGTGGGGATGGGGTGGACCGGGGCGGGGATGGGGCGGGGACGACTTAAAATCCACCCCCGCCCCATCACCCATGGCGGGTATAACTTTCATCCCCATTCCCGCCCCACTACCCACCAAACTAGGATCCATCCCCGCCCCATTGGGGCGGGGATAGGGCGGGTCTCCTACTTGACCCGCCCCACTTGCATCCCTATCTTCAGCTGCTCCAGAGAGAATTGGCTCAGCTGGGCCAGATTGATTGGAACTCCATTTGGGTTTACCTGAGATACATTGTTCTCAGGAGTTTGCTGCTCACTGTTGATCTCGGACACCACCGGGTTGAAATGTGGTGCACCGATGGGTCCAGTGATTATAGGTTGAGAAGATCCCTGACCGATCTCGTATCCCAGTGGACCAACGACTTGCATTACTTGTCTTATCCATGATTGCTTCTCAAAGATTGGAGGCCCCACCTTCTAGCGCCAAGTTGTTTGGGTGTTGAAATGGTGGCGGACATTGAGATGTCCGTCTGTAATTGAGTGGGCGTCCGTGAAGGATTTTGTCCTCGATCAAGTGTAACAAACTAAATGTATATGGACAAATTATGGAGATAATATATTCAATAATATTAGGTGACTGCAACGTTTTGCTAGAAGCTAATTGCGGTTTGTTGGGCTAGTATAATTAGTCCAACTACTAATATATATTGGGTCCTATGAGGTCACACAATATGACAACCGTTGGATATTACCCAAATCCATTTGTGAAATGGGTTGGGCGGTTTTTATGATGGGTGGGAAGAGTTGTAACTCATGAGTTTATTAGGCTCATAATATATGAGATTATGAGGCAAAATAAAGCCTCATGAAACACCTCTTTGTAACCACCTTATATAATGATATGGGGGTTACAAAGGTGGTGTGAGATTACATCATCTTGTGAGGAGAAAAACTGATTTTCTTCTTACTCTTCTTTCCCCTCATTCGGTTACTACACACCTCAAAAGCAAGGGAGTTCTTCTTTCTTCCGTACTAGCATACGTGGTGATCCAAGGGTTGTTCGTGGACCAAAACTAAAGGAAACTAAAGGAACGACGTTTGACGTTCTAAAGGATCTCCACTAGAAGGCTCGAGATGTAAGAGGAAGTCACGCATCAAGAGGTATATTCTATACTCTTAATAGATTCATGTTGATTTATGCAAAGATCTTGGTGTTAGATGTTTGAGTATGTGATATTTATTTTCCGCATTAAGCATCTAAATTCCTACAGTGGTATCAGTTAGCCTATTGCATAGATTAATATGGTCATGTTGATGCATGTTTTCCTTTATTTTAATTCGTTTAGGGGAGGGTATTAGCATGAGGATATTGTTTGCATGATTAAAATTGGATTTTAATCTAGTGGGAGTATAAAAGTTGTTTATACATTTTTCGATACATGTATATATACATATATATATATATATATATATATATATATATATATACATATACATATACATATACATATACATATATATACATATACATATACATATATATATATATATATATATAATTGTTTCATGTTTTAATTAAAGTTGTTAATTAGAATATGATGTATATATGTATGATTCATGAATTGCATGTTTTGAGTTTTTATGCTTAATTTGATTATGTATAATATCATGGCATGAATTCTTGAGTTTGAGGCCAAGTATGATTTTTTATGCGTAAACATGTTTTAATGTATAAAGAAAATCATACGTATTTCGATTAAAATTACTTGAATTGAGATCGGAAAAGCGGAAGCAGAAAGCTTCTCGCGGGCCGCGACTACCATCGCGGGTCGCGACCTAGCTCGCAAGTCGCGAGCGGTGGTCTGCCTCAACGACTCGTTTCTCCTTCAACGGATAAAAACGTTTAATCCGTTTATCCCTTAATGCATATTAAGTAGTTATTATGCATGGTATCCTATGCTAATGCTTAAATGAATTAAAATTATGATGGGAATTTCATTTCATGATATTTAATTCAATGTTAGGATGTTAATTTTTAATAAGTTGATTAATTCTTTCATGCTGGTATTTGTGATTAAATATCATGCTATGTTTTTATATTTTTAATATGATTAAAATATTTGTGGTGCCTTAGAGTGCTTATGTATTTTTCTTTAAATTTAATAGTTGATTAAATTTGTTAGATTAATATTTTAAAGCCCTTGGAAGATAAATTCTAATATGATTGAAATTTGTCTTAAGGCACTAACCATTTGATTTAATATGAGATTAAATTTGGATGGTGTTATTATGTTTTTAAAGTTGTTAAAGCATAAAAATAAATGTTTAATAGTTGATTAATATGCATGTTTTATATATATGATATTATGATTGCATGCGGTGACTAGTATGGCCCAAACTTGGATAGAAAATACGATCTGCGTATCGTTAATGTATCTTTGTAATCTAAATACGATATGTGTATCGTTGGTGTTTTTGTAATTTTAGTTTAGAATTTCAAAAATGATTATTCAAGTGGTAATAAGAAGAATGGTGATTCAATCTTATCCCATGAAGCACAAGGATGGAGATCCATGGTGATTCAAGAATGGAGGCCTTAAAGAGTAGTCTTTAGGGTTAAGGGCCATACTAGGATCACATTTTATTTTATGCATTTAAATATTGCTTTTGAATGCTTTCTAAGTTTTATTATGCATGTGATTTATTTTTGCAATGAGTTCACTAGTAACTAAATCACATAATAATTTACTCAGGTCCCTAAAGCTAATATTGGGTAATTGCTATCCCAAATAAACATCTACTAAAATCTTTATCGTTAGTAATAAGTTCTGCCAAAGTAGAGTGTTACTTCCAATCTTGGGCTAAGTAGTGTGAATTTTCGAAATTTGCATGTTTAGTTTGGTTTGGCCCAACAAAATCATCAAAACGGTTTTGGATTTTGAAGCAAAGAATTGGGTTTTTGTGGTTGGGTGACAAGTTATGTCTAGGATTAGGAAGGCTCTCCCCAACGTTGTGGGTAACTTCCTTACCTGGGAGCTTTGATCACCTTAGCAATCACCCATCAACTAAGAATAATTACAATTGTTGTAATTAGTAAAGGAGTTTACTTACCTTTTAAACTTAGTTTTAAGTTGAGGCCAAAGTCCACTTATAAATCATGTTTGATAGGATCTTAGAATCACTTGATTCAAAAAGGGGACACATTGAAAATTGGTCAAGTGCATAGCTTTTTATTTTAAAGTGTTTAAAATTTGTTAAAAGCTATTATGATAAACATACTTATTACTTTTGCATCTTCTATGTAGATATCATGTCTGGTAACAACAATAATTCACCTTTTAACGTACGTTCAATCCTAGAGAAGGATAAGTTGAACGGGGACAACTTCCTTGATTGGGAAAGGAATCTAAGAATTGTTCTTAGATCCGAAGGTCGAGAGGATGTTCTTGAAACCCCGATCCCGGTTTTAACAACCACCTCTACTGAAGCCGAAAAGGCGGCCCATAAGGCCATTGCAGAAAGGTCAGTAATTGTTACTTGCCTTATGCTCGCGGCTATGGAACCAAGCCTTCAAAAGAGGTTTGTAAGCTTGGATGCCTACAGTATTATCCGACAACTGAAAACCATGTTTCAGCAACAAGCTAGGATAGAGAGGTATGAAACTCACAAGGCTATTCTTGAGTGTGCGTTAGTCGAAGGCAAGCTGGTCGCCACTCATGTTTTCGAAATGATTGGTTATTTCGAGGCAATGGAGAGGTTGGGCTTTCCTTATAGCCAAGAGTTGGCTAATGACATCATACTACACTCACTTCATGAAGGCTTCAACCAGTTTAGGTTAAACTTCAATATGAATGGGGTGTCGAAAACCCTTGCTGAGTTACATGGGATGCTCATGACTGCCGAGCAAAACATCTCTGTTGCACCTAAGAAGGAAGTTCTTATGGTTCAAAAGGGAAAGGGTTTTAAGAAGGAATGGGCTGGCAAGAAAAAGCAAGACAAGGGCAAGCAAGTTGCCACTAAGACTGCTGATAAGCCACAAGCAAAGGCAAAGCCAAAGGTGGCTGCAAATGCCAAGTGCTTCCATTGTGGTCAAATAGGTCATTGGAGGCGTAACTGCCCAAAGTATCTGAAGGATAAGAAGTCTGGGGCTTCTTCTTCAGGTATCTATGCCATTGACATTAATTTAGCAACATCTACTTCTTGGGTATTTGATACCGGTTGTGTTTCTCACATTATTTCGAATGTGCAGGGACTAAGAAGGAGTAGAACCTTGGCTAAAGGGGAGGTAGAACTGCGCGTTGGAAATGGTGCAAGAGTTGCGGCCGTTGCAGTTGGGACTTATAGTCTACCTTTGCCTTCCGGTTTAATATTAGAGCTTAATAACTGTTATTATGTTCCTGCTATTACCAAAAACATTATTTCTATTCCTATTTTGGATAATGAAGGGTTTTCATTTACAATTGAGAAAGGTTGTTTCTCTGTTTATTTGAATTCAATGTTTTATGCCACTGCTAAAAGGTCTAATGGTCTATATTTCCTAGACTTAGACAAAGATGTCCTTAACATAGACAACAAAAAACATAGATCAAGCGATACTAATCCTACTTACTTATGGCATTGTCGTTTAGGACATATAGAAGCGAAACGCATTCAGAAGTTACATAAAGATGGACTTCTAACATCCTTTGACTTTGAGCCATTTGATGTATGTGAATCATGTTTAATGGGTAAAATGACAAAGTCACCTTTTACTAGAAAGGGTGAAATGGCCAGTGATCTATTGGGCCTAATACATACTGATGTGTGTGGACCAATGAGCACAAAAGCTAGGGGAGGGTTTGGGTACTTCATTACTTTTACTGACGATTTAAGTAGATATGAATATGTCTATTTAATGAAGCATAAGTCGGAATCGTTTGAAAAATTCAAAGAATTCCAGAATGAAGTCCAAAACCAGCTTGGCAAAACAATTAAAGCACTACGATCCGAGCGTGGTGGTGAATATTTGAGCCAAGAGTTTAGTGATCACTTGAAGAGTTGTGGAATTCTTTCACAACTCACTTCGCCTGGAACACCTCAGTTGAATGGTGTACCCGAAAGGAGGAACCGAACTCTACTTGATATGGTTCGGTCTATGATGAGTTTTACTGATCTTCCCATCTCCTTCTGGGGATATGCTCTCGAAACTGCTACTTTCACACTTAATAGAACTCTATCAAAGGCAGTAGAAAAGACACCATATGAGATGTGGAGTGGCAAAGTTCCAAGTTTGTCTTTTCTACGTATTTGGGGTTGTGAGGTTTATGTAAAACGTTTACTTTCAGATAAACTCGCCCCTAAATCAGATAAGTGTTTCTTTGTGGGTTATCCCAAAGAGACCAAGGGCTATTACTTCTACCATCGAACTGAGGGCAAAGTGTTTGTTGCTCGTCGTGGTGTCTTTTTGGAAAAAGATTTTATTTCCAAAAAGGCAAGTAGGAGTAATATATTTCTCAAAGAGGTTCGAGAAAAGAAACAAATGGACATAGTTCAACCTATGTTAGAGTCAGAAGCACCAGTGTCAGCTGTGGAACTTGAAGTAGTTCCTCCTTTGGAGGAATCTTCTCCCATAACTGACCAAGTGTTGGAGGACGTGCATCCTGTACACGAACCTCCTACTGTCCCACTCGAATCTAATTCGTGCGAAAATTCTCAAATTGTTGAGAAGAATATTTCTCTTGTTGCAGCCCCTCGTAGGACTAGTAGATCAAGAATACCAAACAAAAATTTGTTGATTTCTTGTTAACCGAAAGTTCTGAGATAATGATCTTAGAATTTGAGGAACCTACTACTTACAAGCAAGCTTTGATGAGTGAAGACTCCGAAAAATGGCTTGAAGCCATGAGGTCCGAAATGGCACCTATGTCTGAAAATCAAGTATGGGACTTGATGGATTTGCCCGATGGGGTTACACCTATTGGTTGCAAATGGGTTTTCAAAGTGAAAACAGACAAGGATGGTAACATTCAGGTTTACAAGCAAGATTGGTTGCAAAAGGGTTCAAGCAAGTTCATGGTATAGACTATGACGAAACCTTTTCACTAGTAGCAATGCTTAAATCCATTCGGATACTCCTAGCGATTGCTGCCTTTTATGATTACAAGATTTGGCAAATGGATGTCAAAACCGCTTTCTTGAATGGGTTCTTGAAAGAGGATGTGTATATGACACAACCGAAAGGTTTTGTGGATCCTGAATATCCTAGGAGGGTATGTAAGCTTCAAAAGTCCATTTATGGATTGAAGCAAGCATCCCGGAGTTGGAATCTTCGTTTTGATGAGGCAATCAAACAGTTTGGTTTTCTCAAAAACGGAGAAGATTCTTGTGTTTACAAGAAGGAAAGTGGGAGTAACATAGTCTTCTTGGTCTTGTATGTAGATGATATACTTCTCATAGAAAACGACATTCCCATGCTTGAGTCAGTCAAGCAATGGTTGAAGAGTTGTTTTTCTATGAAAGACCTTGGAAACGCTGAGTACATTTTGGGGATCAAGATCTATAGGGATAGGTCTAAGAGGATGATTGGACTTAGCCAAAGAACTTATATAGATAAGATCTTTACTAAGTTCAATATGGAAAACTCTAAGAGAGGTTTTCTACCCATGCAACATGGTGTTTCGCTTAGCAAGACTCAACGTCCTTCTGGACCTCGATGAGATTAAGCGAATGAGTAATGTTCCTTATGCGTCGCCTATAGGGTCCATTATGTACTCCATGATTTGTACTCGCCGGGATGTTTCATATGCCTTGAGCATGTGTAGCGATTCCAATCAAATCCGAGGTGATGCACACTGGAGTGCAGCTAAGAATATCCTAAAGTACTTAAGAAGGATTAAGGATAATTTCTTAGTGTATGGAGGTGAAAGTAAGTTAATTGTTGAGGGTTACACAGATGCGAGCTTCCAAACTGACAAAGATGATTTCCGATCCCAATCTGGTTTCATCTTTTGTCTAAATGGAGGGGTAGAGAGCTGGAAAAGTTCAAAGCAAAGCACCGTCGCCGATTCTACAACGAAGCCGAGTACATTCTTTCGGCGGTGCAGCAAAGGAAGCCGTTTGGATGAAGAAGTTTATTCCTGGAGCTAGGAGTAGTGCATAGTGTTGGAGATGGTATTGTTTTACATTGTGATAACAATGGTGCCATAACTCAGTCTAAGGAACCAAGATCACATCAAAGGTGTAAACATGTACTTAGGAAGTTTCATCTCATTCGAGAAATCGTTGAGAGAAAAGATGTAATAGTTAGCAAAGTTCATACGGATAGCAATGTCGCTAATCCTTTGACTAAACCATTGCCTCAGCCTAAGCATGAGAGTCATACTAGGGCTATAGGGCTTAAACATGTAGGAGAGTGGTTTTGATTGTGTACTATTTACTTTTAAATTAGTTCACAGTTGTAGTTACTCTTGTGATATGTTTGGTTATGTTTATCAATAAAAGGTTATGTTCTTATCTAATCTTGGTTTAGTATTAAATAAAACGTTCAAAGTGTTTTATAACGTTTGATAGGATTGTTAAATATGTGATTTGACAAATGAAACCCTATCCAGTGAACAGGAGTTATAATATACCTTGGTCCCTAGTTCGAATCATTAAAATTGAACGTAAATGATTTTGTTTCATGGACTATATTGCAAGTTGATTGATAGCGCAGTTTCATGGGCTATGGGGACATAGAAATGTCTAGTCATTTGATATAGTTGATACACGTTGGGAAGACCTAGGAGTTCTCTAAAAGGTTTATGAGAATCTCATTAATATATTTAGTGGATTCCTTAGACATGAGTATGAAAATATTATTACTTAAGGATTAGTATGTTTTTGACACTGCAAAACGTCGTGCCGTAAAAGGAGGCTATAAAGACAGTGATCGGAACTGCTACGAATTGAGTGGGAGTTTTGGTTATACAAGACTGGATAAAGTCCGCCTAAAAGTAAGGATTGGTGTCTTGGCCTCTTGAAGAGCGAGAACTGAAAATGCATGGCCGTGCTCAAATAGATTAAGGAGTTAATCATTTGTTTTGATAGTTAGAACTCATATTTCAAGAAACAACTTGAAAGTTGGTATGGTTTGCATATGATGTTACCATGTCATCAAGTTAGACATTAAGTGACTTAAAGAGTTTGAAGGTTACACACTTGTTCTTAGACAAGTGGGAGATTGAAGGATTTTATCCTCGATCAAGTGTAACAAACTAAATGTATATGGACAAATTATGGAGATAATATATTCAATAATATTAGGTGACCGCAACGTTTTGCTAGAAGCTAATTGCGGTTTGTTGGGCTAGTATAATAGGCCAACTACTAATATATATTGGGTCCTATAAGGTCACACAATATGACAACCCTTGGATATTACCCAAATCCATTTGTGAAATGGGTTGGGCGGTTTTTATGATGGGTGGGAAGTGTTGTAACTCATGAGTTTATTAGGCTCATAATGTATGACATTGTGAGGCAAAATAAAGCCTCATGAAACACCTCTTTGTAACCACCTTATATAATGATATGGGGGTTACAAAGGTGGTGTGAGATTACATCATCTTGTGAGGAGAAAAACTAATTTTCTTCTTACTCTTCTTTCCCCTCATTCGGTTACTACACACCTCAAAAGCAAGGGAGTTCTTCTTTCTTCCGTACTAGCATACGTGGTGATCCAAGGGTTGTTCGTAGACCAAAACTAGAGGAACGACGTTTGACGTTCTAAATGATCTCCACTAGAAGGCTCGGGGTGTAAGAGTAATTCACGCATCAAGAGGTATATTCTATACTCTTGGTAGATTCATGTTGATTTATGCAAAGATCTTGGTGTTAGATGTTTGAGTATGTGATACTTATTTTCCGCATTAAGCAGCTAAATTCCTACAGTCCGAGACTGGAAGTCTGCAAGGAAGACAAACGTAAACTACCCTCAGGGGGATGCGAGGAAACCCCCTCCGACGCTCAAGTCAGTATGTGTCCGATAAGGATTTTAGAGAGAGAGGGAGAGATATAGAGAGAGAAAGTAGTGTTTAGAATGTGAGAGAATGTACCCGCATAATAGTACCATTTGGCTATTTATAGTAGTACTGTTCATCTGACAGGATATGTAATCCTTTGACACGTGTACGATTGTGATGAGTTCGACTGGAGGGAAGATTCCCTTGCTTTTGTCTATCAATGTGTCCGCGAACGCCTTCTCGGACTGTTCATTAGAAACGACTTGGATTCTCTTGGTGAGATCGCGTTTCAAGTTATTCATGCCGGCCACAGATGGTGCGTTCGACAGTGAACTTGGGTGTACCCATACAGTTTCTATATTAAAGGATACTCAATCCAAGCTAGGAACGTATTGTGCGTGCTTTTAGCTAGCAGTCTAGCATGCATTGCTAACTTTGGCGTTGTGAGTGGTGTGAGAAGTGAGATTGAGTTTTTGTTCAGCTGCATTCTGTTGCGCGATTATTCATTCTAATCACATTAATATACATACAGACCACAATATCTATCAATCTTTTTTTTTTTACAGGAGTATGTATCAATCATTGAATAACAGAAACAATACAAATAATTAGCTGAATATGATTTACAGATAGATTATCCTTAGCTAAGTTGATAATGAACCATTTTAAACGGGTGGACTCTGGCTCTCGAAACAAGCTCAAAGTTTCTAATTATAAGCCATTAGAACAAATGTTGAAGCTATGATGTATAGTGCACAATACATGTGAGTGTCCCATATTGATAAAATAATAAAGATGGGTTCAATTTATAAGACAAAGGGGTTACTCATCTTATTGCCATATGGTTTTAAGGTGGATTGTCCATCTAATAGTGGTAATGGGAAAGAATTTGTACGTAAATTTGTGAAGAGAATAATTGTTCATTCCTATGGTAATGCTAATTTATTCTACTTTTGTTCTTGAATTTTCATTCATATCCAATACTACCTTGTACGTGGTAATGAAAATTGCTTCTCCTTGGAGAAAATCACAAGTTTTTGGGTGAGATTGCTTGCCTATAGGAAAAAATGCCTCCCATGGAGATTTTAAGGGTGCTTCCCTTGTAACATTACACTTAAAATTCACTTTCATTACAGCAATTTATTAACGATTACCAAATGGACCCTAAGTATAAGGGTATATTACCCACAATTGTTTTACATTTTTTATTAAAAATTACCTGCATTTGTGCACAATGTTAAGAGCTTTACATCCCTTAAAAAAAGTGCTCTACATGATAACTTATATGAGGGGGACCCCAGTCATTCATCTTAGTTAACTCCGAGGTCGGTACATTTACTCAGAGGAGTATTAGAAAAAAAAAGTTGTTGGGTAAATGTCACTTAATCTAACTAATATGTTTTTGTAGTGGATAGATTGGGTCGACAATAATTTCTTCCAATTGCACACGATTCTACCAAAATAATGAATGATGATGAATAGGTATATAAATAATGAGGAAAAGTGAAGCTGATTGAGTGCAACATCATCTCATCTTCCATGTCTGTCTTACATTACGTATTTGATAGTCGATCATCTATAGAAGTAGTAGTACTAGAAGTATTATAATACTCATTTGTAACGTCTTCTAATTATAGATCTCCATTTCATTATTGCTAATCAAATGCACTCACTCTTAAAGAGTCAAGACTCACCACTCTACTCACTGCTCATCCAATGATACTAGAGTATTAAACAAGTGGGATTATTGACTTGTTATGCATGTTACACATAGGCATTTGTAATTACCCATTTGCCCGGCTTTTACAAACACCACTACACAAGTGCAGAGCTTTTCTTTTAAGTGCTTTACTTTTTTCTAATTATCTTAATTATAACTCTGCTTTATCATCTCATCTACCATTTATCTAAGCAACTTCTTTTACTGAGTGCTCCGAATTCTAACATTATAGAATCGAATCATACTCGTTCCACCTTAAAATCTTGGCTTCATTTTCTTTTATCTGTCCCACAATCTTTGTTCCATCCTTGTAAGTGGGTGTCTGGTTTAATGTAGGAAGTATAATTAATTCCTAGGGATTTCAAGGTCAAGAAAATTTTATATGACAAGTGCAAAATGTTGTTTAATTAGTTGAATATGACAAGTTCTACTTACCTAAAGGGATAGGTAAGTTAATGTCTCTAAATTCATGTATTTATGTCAACTAAGTAATTCCGTAAATTTTCAGTCCCAATGAACTTTCACTTTCAAAGATTTTACATGTCAACCAAACAAAGACTTGATTTGGACCACAAGCCTCATCCCTTTTAACCCTTATAAATTATTCATAATGTGTAGAGAATATACGGAACAACTATTTTAGAACTGAGTTTTTACAATTTACAGAGAGATAACAATTAAGTTAAGGACGATGTCATCTAACTTTTGTTTATATTCATTTCTTTTTTGAGATTATTGCAAGCATTTATGGTTTGCAGGCTGCATCATAAGAAAATGCACCTATAGCGTATTTATCTAACGGCAAAGTCAGGTGGTAAAAAATAATTGCGTTAATGTTTGCCATACTTCTTCCGCTATATTCACCATTCTTTATCAAATTCGAATCTTTCATTCACTATTGGTTTTGGTTCTTTCGTTTTATGGGATTAGAACTAAAAATGGGTCTGACCAATCTTTTTTTTTTTTTTGGATAATTTGAGTCTCATTTCATTAAACCATCAAGAGATAAATAACCTTTACTCTAAACCAGGTATTCCTTCTCAGAAGAAGGAAACTTTTATAGTGGTAGCCACACCCAGGGTAGAGGAAGTCATTTATCCCTAATAAGCAAATTACAACACACTTTACATGAACATGCATCTGTCTAATGCAATGCATCTATCTAATACAATGCAATAAAGACTACTGCACAAGCAAACAACCCTACATTCACATTACAATGATGAACCTACTGTTTCCATACTGATCACTAGTTACAACCATCAAAATCCAACTATATGATGAAACAGCGAGGGAAGAAGAGAATGAACATGGGTACTGCAGTGGCAGTTTTTATAGCCACGCAATGAATTCATTTTGCCTGAGAAGCCCCTGTTTAGCCAGAGTATCAGCCACGAAATTGGAGTCTCTTTTTTTGTGAATAATCTGAATATTCAGATCCTTTTTGCGCGCATTGCGAATGAAATTCAGATGATGATTCATGTTCCAAGGCCTTCCTAAATCACTATTACTCCATAGAACAGCATTGGACGAGTCCGACTCCAATATTAGCTTGCCTTTTTTGCGAGTTCACATGAGATTGAGATTTTAATGGCTCGATGAATGGCCAATATTTCTGCACAATTAATCTCCATGAATGGAATGGGAGAGGAGAATACACATACAAAGTTTCCAAGATGGTTGCGAAGGACTCCTCCTATTGCCGAGGATGAAGAGATGAGATTTACCGATGCATCCACGTTCCATTTGAGATGGTTAAGTTCCGGAGGATTCCATTCACATGGAATTGGAATGGCTTGAGGTTCGTGCAAGGCTAAAGAGCCTCCTTTCCACAGTAAACATTGTGGATTTCTTTGAATGTCAATAGGAGAGTATGTAAATTCTTCACACCATCCCTTTATCCACCATCCAAGTCTTAAAAGGATCATATCTCGAAGATTTTTTGCCGAGTTTGAAGAGTTTTGAAAGATGCGTTGGTTGCGCTCTTTCCAAATAGACTACACTATGATGAAGAAGGACGAAAGCCATACCTTTTTGAAGAATGTCCCTCCTTTAGAGATATGCCATTGTACAAACGCATACCTAAGGCTGATGGGGAAAGCCCATTTTACGCCCCATAAGTCAACCCACCAACACCATAATTGTTGGGCAAATGCACAGTGCAGCAGTAGGTGGTTAGAGTTTTCGGGGAGTTGCGAGCACATAGGGCATAAATTGTTTTCTGCTGGAATGATTCCAAGATGAGCAAGTTTTTGTTGTGTATTTATTTTCTCAAGTAAAGCTGTCCAAACAAAAACTTCTATTCTATGAGGAACTAGTCCTCGCCACACACCTTTGATCGCGTCGTGGTGAGGCAGAGGGCTTAGCTTGTCGAGCTCTAGCGTGTATGATTTTGAAGAGAAGTGTCCTGAGCTGCTGTAGGACCATATTAATTTATCCTCGCTATCATAAGCGAGGCATACATGCTGTAGAAGCTTGTCAAGATGCAGCTTTTCTTCCTTATCTCGTGGACGAAGTGCAAGTTTCCAAAAGAATGTCCAAACCCAATTGAACCCTTCCCAAAATCCATGGGAGTCAATCGATGCATTTGGTGAAACTGTGAGCAAGAAGAGTCTTGGAAAGATTTCTTTTAGAGAATTTGAGCCAAGCCAAGAGTCATGCCAAAAAAGACAATTGACACCATTACTTACACATTTCCTCACCCCCTTTAAAGCCAATGATTTTGCGCAGTGCTTAAGAATGGCAGCACATAAATGCTTCCATGGACCCCCATTCGGTGGTATTGCTAAATTAGCAATTGTGAATGTTGATGGGTATTTGTACTTGGCTTTTATCACTTGACACCATAATTGAGTAGGGTCATCAAAGAACCGCCACACCCATTTGAATAATAGAGCTAAATTCTTGTGCATCACATTACCCATGCTAAGACCCCCTAGAGATTTAGGGAGTTGAAGAATTTGCCATGCAACCAAAGGAAGTGCATTTTTCTTCGAATTTCCACTCCATAGAAACACTCTAGAGAGTTTATTGATTTTTTGAATGGTTCCTTTAGGAATAGGGTAGATGGACATGTAGTATAGAGGAAGGCTTGAGAGAGATGATTTGATAAGCGTTATTCTTCCTCCAATTGAAAGCATTTTGCCCTTCCATGTGGCAAGTCTTTTAGAGATCTTTGCAATTATAGGATCCCAAAGTTGAGCTCTTGATGCAATTCCACCTGTAGGCAAGCCAAGGTAGGTGAAGGGAATAGCACCGGTTTTGCATAGAAGAGATGATGCCGCCTTTGTGAGCCATTCACTTGAAGTGTTAATGCCTATAAGTGAACTTTTGTGAAAGTTCACTTGAAGTCCCGATGCAAGTTGGAACAAGATGAGCATTCTTTTGATGTTCATGAGGGAGTCAAGATTGGCTTCACAAAAGATAAGTATGTCATCGGCATATTGCAAGTGAGTGATTTTCACATCGCTTTGAGGGAAGCCAATGCCACTCCATAGGTTCAAGGATGTTGCCTTTTTTATGATTTGATTGAGAGCCTCAACCACTAGAACAAATAAGAAAGGTGATAATGGATCACCTTGTCTAGCCCACGTTGGAGCTTGAAGGGTGAACAAGGAGATCCATTCACCAAAATAGATGTGGATGTGGATGTAACACAAGACATGATCCACTCTCGCCATTCCCGAGGAAATTTCATTTGAATTAGGATCCATTCCAAGAAATTCCATGAGACACTATCAAATGCCTTGTGGAAATCTAGCTTGAGAAGTGTGGCTTAATTCAATGTTCTTCCTCTTACAAGAGTCTATTAGTTCACTTGCAATCAATGCTCCATCAAGAATTTGACGTCCTTCGATGTAAGATGATTATGAAGGGGGCCAATGAGTGAAGACATTACCTTTTGCAATTTTCTCGCCAACAACTTAGCAATGATTTTGTAAATGCATCCAACCATGCTAATTGGGCGATAGTCTTTGAATTCTTTCGGCATATCAATCTTCGGTATCAAAGCTATAAAAGCTGTATTACAACCTCTAGGAAGATGAGAGGTAGCTTGGAATTCTTTAACAATCATATAAATATCGTGTTTTATAACTTGCCACGCTTTTTTCACAAACATGAAATTGAACCCGTCGGGTCCTGGAGATTTGTCTGCATCACATAATGAAACAGCGGCATCCACTTCCTCATTAGTGGTTCAGTCAATGAGGCAGCTTGCTCTTGAGATAAACAATTAAAATCAAGACCCTCGAAAATAGGCCTATTCGAGCATTCTTCATGGAATATCTTCTTGAAAAAAGATTTTGCTTCCTCTTTGATTTTCGAGGGATCATCTATTGTGCAGCCATTATTATCTCAGATAACCCTGACTTATAGGCCTTTTTCCAATATAACCCCCACTTTTTTTGGCAGGCCTGTCTCCGATAACCCTGAACTTAATTTTTGTCATTAAACCTAACGGAATAGCTAACACCATTAACACTTTTCAAACAAAAATAATTACTGCTTTAAAAATAAAAAACAAAATCATTTCCTTCTCTCTTGTTCTTCAATTCTTATTCTTCTCAAGAACTCATCAATGGCCTCCACAAGATCTGCAGCAGAAGGGGGCGACAAGATCTACAAAGCTGGTGGGTCTCGTGGAGCTTTGTGAGTTATCCGGCGAAGGGGCGGCGGAAGGTCTGCAACGATCCTCATTACCGTGCTCAATTTCGTCAGTTTCTCTTGCTCCCCAATCCTCTCCTCTCATATCTTTCTCTCTCCTCTTTCACCAATGGAACCTCAACCTGAACCTCATACTCTTCTCCCTTCCCCCCACCTCCAGCACCAGCAGCAACACCAACAACAACAACAACAACAACAATGTTGTCAAACAACACCAACAACCACAACCACAATCACAACCACAAACCCCTTTAACCAGATCCGAAACTAACCCATACCCAACCACCTTCGTTCAAGCCGTAGTCGATTTTCGTGGCTGGGTAGTCGATTTTCCACCAAACCCTCCTCTCCTAACTCCATCCCCCCTATTAAAACCCCCACCAAATCCATTAACAATTCTGTGGCTGGGTATAGTCGATTTTCGTGGCTGATTTCAGTAGGTTTTAGGGCAGATTTCACTGGTTTTTGTGGATGCTTTTGTTGGGTTTTGGGGGGGCTGTAGTGGGTGTCGTTTGCTGCTTCGTGGCTGGGTTTCTCTTCTTCTTTGCTGCTTCGTTGGATCAGTTCTTCCATCAATTGTTCAAAGTTTGCTTCGTTGGTTGAATTGAAATTGTGATTTCTTGATTGGATTGTTGGAATCTCCTTTAATTTGTTTGAGTTTATTGTTTAAGCTTTATGAATTTGTTATAAATTCAGATATTTATTTTCTGGAAATCGGTTCCTAAGTTCATTTGGTCAGATTGCAAAACATAGTAGGAAGAACAAGAGAGAGAGAGAGAGAGAGAGAGAGAGAGAGAGAGAATGAAGTTATATCCATTGCTCTAATTTAGTTTTCATGGTAACCATTGATGAATGCTTGAGAAGAGATGAAGAAAAAGAGAGAGAAAAAGATGAGTTTTTTTTTAAAAATAAAATGCAATAAGTATTTTTGTTTGAAAATAGTTAACGCCGTTAACAATTCCGTCAGGTTTAATGACAAAAATCAAGTTCAGGGTTATCGGAGACAGGGTTGCCAAAGTCGGGGTTATATTGGAAAAGGCCTATATGTCAGGGTTATCTGAGATAATATCCCATGAATATTTTCTTCTTTTGATCGAAGTCGTTGCATGAAAGAATTTTGTGTTGCGATCTCCATGCTTGACCCAACAAATTCTGGAATTTTGAGCCCAATATAGCTCTTTTCGTTTCATCCAAAGCCAAAGATTTGCTTGCGCTTCTTTTTTTGCTTCCAATTCTTCAGGTGAAAGATCTCTTTGGTTCGATTTGTCATCGAATTCTTGAATGGCAGTTTCCAGTTTATGAATATGAGAGTCAATATTGCCAAAGTCATCTTGATTCCATCGCTTTAAGTTTTCTTTGACCATCTTCAGTTTATCACCAGTGGGAAGAGAAGATGAATTGGACCAGGTTTCCTTCACGATCTTCAGACATCTTGGATCCGTGAGCCAACAATTTTGAAACCTAAAAGGTTTCGGGCCCCAATTATTCAGTTTGGAGTTCACTAATAGAGGGCAATGATCCGAGAGACCCCTTTGCAAGAGAGACACATTCAAGGAGGGGAAGATTGATAACAATTCTAGATTAACAAACATTATGTCAAGGATGCTTTTCGAGTTTCCTCTGAACCATGTAAATCCACCTGTGGAAGATGCAATTTCCAACAACTGTAGTTCCTGCAAAAACATTTTGAAATTATCACATCCAGGTTGAGATATTATTGAACTGCCTCTTTCACAAGCCTTAAGAATATCATTGAAATCACCAATGATGAGACAAGGTAGTGAATTTTTCCTCCAGTAATCTGCAATTTCTGTCCAAACATCCGCTCTTGCGTTGACAGAACATGGATTGTATATATTTATGAGCATACAATCAAACTTTCAAGAGGAGAAGGTGCCATTCAAAGCAATCCAGTGACGATTCACAGAGCATGTTGTCAAGTTGAATTGAGTGGTGTTCCATATGGAAAGAAGACCACCTAAATTTCCAATTGAAGGTGAGAACATCCAATTGATGTCTGTAGATTTCCAAAACGATCGAATTGTTTTCACAGAAACATCTTCCAATTTTGTTTCTTGAATGAAAACAAATTAAAAATTGGTTCATGAGATGATATGAGTTTTCGAAGAGAACTTCGTTTAACCCTTGCTCCAAGTCCCCTTATGTTCCAAGAGATTGCTAACATTGATGATTATTTTGATGAGATGAATTGCAATCTGATTATGCATTATTGGTTTCCCAATTTTGCATTTGATTATTAAGGATGGATTCAATTTTCTCCTTCAGCCATCGGGCCATTGTAAGTCAGCCCCAAGATTTTAGCCATAGCTAATATGTCCTCTGATTGTATGAGTTTGATTCCACCGTTGGTGGAAGAGGAGGAAAGGACTGGGCGATGCTTGCTTGCAGAATTGAGCTTCAGTTTTTTCTTTTTCTCTTGTTGACTTGGATCATTTTTGTATGGTTGGGTATTCTGTCTTCGAAGTCAGGAGGAAATAGAGGGCCAGAACCAGATGTTGAGCCCAAGGTTGATGTAGAAGAAGATTGGATTTTGGTTGACCTCATTAAGGGATCATATTTGTTGTTGGTGGGTAATGGGCTTAGGGGATGCTGTTTCAATAGTGAGAGGACAATTAGGATGTTTGTTTGGATATTTGTGGTTTTGTGTTTGATTGATGGGCTTTCGGCAGTTGTGCTTTTTTATTTGATTGGTTTTTGACTGAGGTTTGGCAGACTTTTGAGAAAGGCGGCAGAAAAGTCTGACTATGATTATGTTCTGGGCCAGTGCTTTTTGACAGGTGATGATTGAGCTTCCATTGGATTTCTTGAGAGGACCGTTCACTATTACCAAGGACTTTTATTGGAGTGGTTGGGAAGGCTATCTGTAGGGGTTGTTCATGCAACATCATAGCACAGTTTTCAAGATGTGACAACTCATTGTTTTGAATATCATCATTCAAAAATTGATTTATTTCTGAAAAGTGATTTTTATCTGACTCTTCTGTTTCTAAGGATTTTTCAGTCGATAACGGCGTACCTGGTGATGGAATGAATGGACTTGATGTGACATTGTTGACATTCTTTGCATGAACATCTTTCTCTGGCATTGACAATTGGCACCAATTCTTTTTTTTTCCAGAGACATACATTGCATAGATCTTCCCGTCTATTTCCATGGATAGCTTGCAGTTAATATCAAAAAGGCAGTTAGTGTATATGAGAACGTTTGCACATTCATAATTTTTGTAGTCTACAGATATTACCCTTCCCAGAACACATCCTATGTCAAAAAAATTCTGATATCCCCAAGCAATGAGTGGAACCCCATAAATGCTGACCCAAGTCTTTCTCCACAAGGTAGCACTTTGATCATTAACATTAGTGATTTTCATGAACCACTGCAGGAGCTATTTGCTTTCCATCATGTGTTTCTTGTCCTCAAAGGAATCAAAGATTATAAGATGTTGCATTCCTCCCATCGGTTTGATAGTGAGATTGTTAACTCATCTGAAAGGATAAGATTGAGTATTGACTCCGATGATTGAGATGACGAAGCAATTGCGATAGCGCTACGTTGGAGCATTTCAACATTATCATCACATTTTCTCCCTTTTAGAGCCGCTGCATAGTCGCTGTCAATGTCAATTTTTTGGAGTGATTTGCGAATATTTTCAGTTTCCTCCCCTAATGCTCTTGAACTCATGATTCTGTGTGCTGATGGTTGAGGTGTCGATGTATTTAGGTTCGATTGTTTTTGGCTTGGGTTTACTGGGTTTTTGAGTGGAATGTTGTTGGAAAACGTTGCATCTTTATATGAGCGATTATCTCGAAGAGAGATATGAGCTTTTTTGCTTTGGTTTTGGGTTGTTTGTTGAGGTTTGGGTGGGTAAGGGTATGAATTTTGGTGGATAAAGGTTTCTGGTTTGTCTTGTTTGGTTGGAAAAACCGAGATACGATGATTTTCTATCTTTCTACCATTCTCATCTCTAATGGCAGTGCTTAAGGATTGGGGGTAATAAAATTGTACAAATGCAAATTTGTGATTTGGGTATTTTTGGACAAGGGGTATGTGGATGTTGGCAATGGCTCCATGGCTTTTGAAGATTTTGGCAATATTTGAAGTAGTGATGGCTGGAGGAAGATGATTTACAAAGCAAGTCTTTGATGCTATCGGTTGTTGGGGTTTGTTTCTTCTTCGTTGAACGACAGTCCATTGGAGTTCTTGGTTGTTTGCTTCTTGGTTTCTCTCTAAGGGGTTTATCTCTCTAAAACCTCTCATCTCTCTAAAAGAAAGCTAATCTATTAAGGAGTCAGATAAAAATCACTTTTCAGAAATAATTCACTTTAAGGGGTCTGACCAATCTATTAAGGAGGAGAGTTCAGTCTACTTATAATTTGAAAGGAGGTTTCATACTAAAATTAATTGACAATAGCAAGAGCACAAATTATTAGAATAGACGGTAGACGAACCCAAGTCTACATTTTCCTAACAAGCACATTCCATCTCACTCTAACTCAACACTATTCCTATACATTTCGCACCAACTTAGTTGTTTCTTCTCTTCTCCTTGCTTCCCTTTGAATCTCGAAAGCAAGCAATTTTAAAAGAAAAATTCAGCAGCTCTCTAAATGAATGAACTGGCCACCAAATGAATTAAGCTAGTCAATAAATTTATGGATTAAAGAATGAGATTGCTGAATAGATTAAACTGCTAATCACTAAATTAAAATATATTAGTCACTATATTAAAAAAAGGAGGCAGTCTCTTACAAGACCGATTTTAGAAGGAGTAGATGGTATCTTCTCTCTTATCTCTCAAATGTGGAACAACTCACATGTGCACAACAAACAAGTTATTAGAAGTATAATTATTTTATGTATTCTCATATACCCTATTGTTTTTTTAAGGTTTTGTGAGATGATTGCATTATCACATGGTACAACATACAACGGTCGTACAAAAAACCTCATAACTATTGAAGCTGTGATGTATAGGGCACAATACATGTAAGTGTCCCACACTGATAAAACAAGATAGATGAGCCACTTTATAAGGCAAAAGGGTTACTCCCCTTATCGCCATATGATTTTAAGATGAAACCTACTTAGGTTTGTGAAGTAGATTCTCTCTTCTTCTTAATGACAACTTAAAAATTGTGTAGATAAAAAAAAGACACTGAAGATACAATAGAATGATAATATTCGTGGAAGCTAGGTTAAGTTGATCATAATTATAGGTAGTCACCTCGCACTCAAAACACTATTACCATTGGCAAAGCATAAGGCGCGGCCCACAAAAGTTGATGGCCGGTGTATACATTTTGTCGACAAAAACTCAATGAATAGATAGGACTAATGTCGTTTGATTAGAAATATTAAAATATGGAATATAACCCGGCCCGCATCCACTTGTCACTTGTATTGTCCTACACTGCTACAGATATAGATGTAAGACGAATATAGTATGACTAGTGGTGTCAATTCGGTTAACAGGGTTCGGTTCCGGTTCAAACCAATTCGATTGGCTTGATTCGATTAATTCGGTTTATTTTTTCGAGATTAATTGATTCGGTTTAAACTTTTTCGGTTTCAGTTTCAATCCATACGATTAATTCAATTTTCGATTAAGTTGATTCGGTTTACGGTTGTCTTTTGGTTTGACTCGTACAGTTTTGGTTTAAACAGTTGACTTTTTACCTATTACTATCGGTTAAATGGTTATTTTCGAGTTCGGATTCAGTTAATTTCAGTTTCTTAGGTAAACCCGCATCGACTCGGGTGAAACTTGATATCGGTTATGCCATGTACAACTTTTCCCTTCGGGTCTCGCTTCGGGTCAAGCCATTATTCATTGCAGGGAATTTCAACTCAGTTGAACTTTTGTCACATCGGTTAAACTTGTCGAAAACAACGATAGCACCAAGAGACGTATCTATATTTGTCTACAAAAGCGCATTTTGAAGTTGCTATATTTTCTGTAAAATTACTTTATTAAAGGTTCAACATTTGGCTGATATAGAAAAAATCAATTTCAAATTCTTCATTATTCTATAGTTTTCCAATGTGTAACTATCAATGATGAATTGGTGATTGGTTGTGGTCAAAGATTAAGATGATGATTGAAAATGATGCATTAGTTTATAAATCAGTTAATATAAGTGGTTAATCATTAGGCTAATCGTCTTCCAGTGTATAATGGAATTTGAAACAAAAAACATTTACTTAAATAATCCAAGTATTTATTATTGTACATAATGAATGTGCCAATGGTAGCTGCTAAGCTAATTCAAAATAACAATACGATATTTGAGTTAATCGTCTTTATGTGAAATGCATTTTGAAACATAAAACATATAATTGAACTAATATGTAGTTATCGGATTAGATGGATGTATAAATATAAACATTAAGTTGATTCAACATAACTATATTATATTTAACTTAGTCATGTTTAATTTCAACTAATTTTGAAACTAAAAATATCTAATTGAATTAGAATAAGTTGTTGTCGGATGAGATTAATGAACAGACCAATGTAAGTCGATAAACTAATTCAAGATAACAATCATTTATTTGAGTTTAATAGTCTTTAAGTTAAATTCATTTCAGAACTAAAACATCTAATTCAATTGATGCAAGTTGTCATGGGATGAGATATATGAATGTACCATCAATCAGTGACTTATAATAAGTTGATAGAATCATACAAAGTATCAATCCTGCATTCAAGTTAATAGTATTTAAGTTAAATCAATTTCAAAACTGTAAACATGTTATTGAATTAGATTAATATGTGTCAATATAAGTCGATAAGTTTGTTAAGGATAACAATACTCCATTCCCAGTTAATCGTCATTAAGCTATATTCACTTTCAAACTCAAAACATCTACTTGAATTGAAACAATTTGTTATCCAATAAGAACAATGAAAGACTTATAACTATACACTTATATTATATAAATATAATAATAATCTTTGATGTATTCTCTTAACTTTCTACACATGTGAGTATAAACTAATAAATGATCAAGGTGATGATGATTTATAATGGTGAATGATCATAATTTAGTTATGATGATGATGATTAAATTCAATAAACACAAGCTAATACAATACGAATCGTCTTTAGGTGTAATGCATTTTGAAACTAATTAAAAACATTTACTTAAATGATTCGAGTACTTATTGGACTAAATGAATGTGTCAATGGCGATCGATAAGCAAATTTAATTTCTATTAATTTCTAATAATACTACTAATTTCTAAAGTTACTAAACTAATAATATTAGAATTATAAATTTAGAACACTCAAATCATAATAATATCAAAATACAATACTAGTTTATTAGTAGTTTAGGCCATTGATTATTTTTTGAGTGAAATGCCATTGATTTTTAAAAGATGAAAATCCAACCATTGATTAAGTTAGCAATCCATGTGATTGACCATTCTCAATTCTCATTGGTCAAAAAATAATGTCATGGATTATGAATTAAGACCATTGATTTGAGAAAGATCAAAATCCAACCATTGAATCAAGACCATTGAGTTCTCTCTCTAACCCTAAACCCTCCCTCTTTCGGTCTTTCCTCCCATCCTCAATCCTCTTCCATCTCTATCCCCTAACTCCTCTCACCCTATTTCACCACCACCACCACCACCACCACCACCACCACTTCTCTCCCCGACTCCCTTTCTCGCTTCTTAACAACAACATGAATCTTTGAATTCGTGAAATCTTCAAACTCAAAATCATCCGAATCAAAAACCCTAACATTACCATTATTATTATCATTATTATTCATATCATCAACAACAACTCCTCTATACACACAACCAAACCCACCTTCACCAATCAAAAGACTTCTACTAAACCCACGAGTAGCCGATTTCAACTCAAAGAAAAGTAAATGCTCTCGGATTGTTACAAACTCGTCGATTACGAGCTTTTCAATTTCAGTTGTTCTCGCATAATTATACTATTAATTTTCCTAATTTTGTTTATCAATTGATATATACCGGCAAAAAAATAACGTATCCAATTCTTCACTTCAATTACACATCAACTACATCCCCAAACTCAATCTCATATACACAAAACTCTAACTTATACTTCTCACGACAAAAACAATTAGGTGTAGTTTATTTTATTTTTTTTACCACAATAATTAGGGCTAGAAAAAAGTAGACGACCTCGGATCTAGTGAAACTGACAAGAAGTGAAGAAAATCGGCGGATTTGAAGAAGAATTTTCCAAAAATCGATGATCTGTACGCATTTTGAGAGAGAAAAATATGGGTGAAATTGGACTTGGAATACGCTTGTTGAAGGAAGTAGACGGTGGATCTCGGTAAAATTATTGTTTGCCCCATCAATGGTGCTCTGGTGGAGGTTCGGAATTGGTGGATGCCATTCACCTAATTAATGTTCTCTCGACTTCTCTCGTAAATCTTATTGTTCTCCTTCAATCCATCCCTTCATATTCAAGTAATTTTCTTCCCCTCCCTTCTTATCCATTGATTTTAGTCATATATTATTAATTTGTTCAAACTCTTTTCTATTGGTTGAAATATGTGGTGTAAGATATATTTTTGGTTTGTGTTTCATTGTTTTCCACTTCTGATTTGGTGTGAATTTGCGATGTAGTGATATTTGCTCATTGATAAATCACTATAATTTTAATTTGTTAATTATCATTTTCTTTTTGGTTGAATTATACAATATATAATCAAATCTGGGCATATCGGTAGGTAATTTCTAGGTGATTGCTTCCCTTATGTGTTAGGTTAATCTACATTTCTTCTCTCTACTTGCAATAATAATTTCGAAATTATGTCTTCTTCTATCTGAATTTATGTCTTCGAAAATCGGTGGAAGAAGGTTCAAATTCGAGTTTTAATAAGGCAAAAGACGAGGCTTTTATGGGTTGATGCAATCATAAACATCTAACATCGACGAGAATTCTTAATGAATGCAAGTAAATTATTATCTAGCTATATAGTTTCAAGGTGAAATTATTTAGTTGATAAGAAATACTTATCATTTTTTTTTTGTTTGTTGCACTTGTAGGTCCATGATAGCAAGGTCGAGTAGCAGACTAGCAATAGCAGCAGCAGCAGCAAGTTCGTGGATGAATATGCAAGTACAAGCAGCAAGGGAGGGAAGGGAATAAGGGGCTAGATGGGGATGCTACCAATATTTTTTAGTCATGTTACACCTTAGGCTAGAATTTTTATCAATGTTATTAAATCGCCTTCCAATTAATTAGCAATTAAAGTGGGGTGTGTAATGGCAGAAATATTAACATTTATTAATAAGGATGGATTCCATGAATTATATTTGAAGATTCATAACATTTCTTGCAACAAATGATGTTTTTAATTTATTGAATAGTTAGATAAATTTATGAGTAATCATAACGCCATAGTCCATACAACTATGTATTTTTCATTATTAACATACACAAAGGTCTTGTGTATTGAATTTTAACCATTGAGAATTCATCTTTTAATACAAATAGTGGTTGAAAGTTGAAATCATGTGCTCTTATCTTTGCCTAATTATACGCCAATAATTTAGGTAAATTAAAACAATGAAGAAATTAGGTGTTACATTTTGAAATAGTTTCGTTTGAGACAATTTTATTCTATACAGTTTGATATTGTTTTATTCAGTTTGATTCGGTTCAATTTAAAACAGTTTTATTCGATTTTATACAATTCGATTAAAAAAATGTTTTATTCGGTTTGATTCGGTTCGATTAAAAACGATTTGAAACTGATTTTCGATTAAATTCGATTCATTTTCGGTTCGGTTCGGTTTAGTTTAAATCGGTTTTCCATGCGGTTAATTTTCGGTTTAATTTGTTTCGGTTGAGTTTCGGTTCGGTTTCGGTTCGGTTAATTGCGGTTTACTTTAATCGATTGACTTATCGGTTTTTAACTTTTCGGTTTCAGGTCAATTCGGTTCGGTTTATTCGGTTCGGTTTGGTCAACAGTTTGCGGTTTAACCAATCGGTTTTTTAACCAACCGTAGCCAAAGTATGACAAAATAAGCTTGGAGGAGCCTTGGATGATAATAAGGTCATGTCCATTGTCTACAGTCCACATGCCTAATATCTTCCACCTCCGCACTCACATGGTGACATCTAGACTTGAATGACTAAATTATACCTTCACTCACTAATCACTGCTAATTTGATTTCTAAATAAACGCGTTCTATTATTGTCGGCTAATTACCCTCGGATAGTCGGATTACTTCGATCTGTAAGGATAACTATCACACCATTTACAAAAGAAAAATACACACTTCTTTTCACACACCTTTTTAAGGTAAAATGTTATATAAGTCTCTACTTCCATTATTTGTCCATAGAGTATCATCAAGTAACATCACTTTCAAGTTACAATTTTTAATTCATATACTTCATTCTATTATGTTATTTATGTTAAAACTGTGAGGCTGAATTAGCTCACCTAGGCAAATTAGCTTCAACAATCACATCATCCTCTCTTATGCTCCATGGTTTGTAAATAAACTAATTTAGGCAAGAATTTTATTTGCAAGCAATTTCTTCAAACACAAGGTCAAATTGTGTCAACTACTCAACTGTTTGATCCATACGAAAAACTCGTTTTATTAGTACATCTTTCTTTGCCAAATAAAAAACCATTGTAAAGCGCATATTATCAAATTACTATAATACATACTTCATCCTTTTTCTTTTGTTGTTCCTTTTAAAATCTTATCGTAGAAGGAAATTGATGAAGGTAGGAAGAACTTTCGAAAACAAATGAGTAATTAATGATGTAAAATAACACCCTTTCTCCTAGGCTAAATATTAGAAATATACCCCTATGTAGAAGACAATTTTGATAGTAGTACCAAAATTCCAACCTCATTTTTAGCCTTCACAGTTCACATATCCTGATATAGTGATATCCCCATTCCCCACAAAGCAATATGATTATATGAACGAGGCATTCACTTCACCTAACGCATAATAACACTCTTTAGCCCACTCCACCCTACTCCACAAGACAAAGTACTCTCATCTCATCCCGTCTGTTATATATCTCCATCCTCCCCACCTCCCACAAAACCTTCTTCTTCTTCTCCTACTCCTCCTCCTCCTCCTCCTCCTCCATCTACACGCCAAAAAAAAAAATGACCTCAAAAGATTGCGGCCACGACGACGACGATCGCAGAGACGGATTCCGACGCATAATCGGCGGCATCATAACCTTTATAGTGCTAGTCCTCTTAGTAATATTCATCATATGGCTAGTCCTCCGCCCCACTAAACCACGCTTCATTCTTCAAGACGCAACCGTCTACGCCTTTAACGTCACAGCACCCAACCTCTTAACCGCAACATTCCAAGTCACACTCTCCTCTCGCAACCCAAATGGTCGTATAGGGGTCTACTACGAGCGCCTTGATGTGTATGCTTCTTACCATAACCAACAAATTACTCTACCAACAAGATTACCCTTCGCTTACCAAGGTCATAAAGATATTACCATTTGGTCACCTTTTCTTTATGGTAACTCTGTTCCTATTGCACCTTACTTAGGCATGTCTTTACTACAAGATCAAAATGCTGGTTTGGTTCTTATGAATATTAAGATTAATGGTAAGGTTAAATGGAAGGTTGGAACTTGGATCTCTGGTAAATATCATCTTAATGCTAATTGTCCTGCTTATATTACTTTTGGTAATAAAGGTAATAATAATCCTAATGCCTTTAATTTTGGTGCTGCTGCTGTTAAGTTTCAGATTGGTAGTAGCTGTCAAGTTGATGTTGCTATATGAAGTAATTCATTATTAGTTATTACCACCCCTCACCCAAAAAAAAAGGTTGGTAATCCACCCAATAGACGTAGACATTAATAATTAGTGCAGTATAACATTATTTTTTAATTGTCTATTTCTAGTGGGTAGATATATCAATCTCCTCCGAATACTCTGTACTGTCCACTTCTTTTACTTTATTAATAGTCTAGCTAATTACCTGTAATTTTTACTTTTTTACTCGCTCTTCTCTAATACTTATACCATTATCTTTTTTTTTTGCGTTATTACTTATTAGAGGTAAATAGTGGGTTGCACTTTTTGAATAAGTTGTAAATTCTTATTGAAGATTATTATACTATACTATACCCACTCATTTTGTTAAGCTTCTTCCTTTTTTCTTCATTATATAATTTGCTTAATGTATGTTATGAAAAGTTTTAATTTAACA
This sequence comes from Beta lomatogona, assembly GCA_947646795.1. Taxonomy (NCBI): domain Eukaryota; kingdom Viridiplantae; phylum Streptophyta; class Magnoliopsida; order Caryophyllales; family Amaranthaceae; genus Beta; species Beta lomatogona. The sequence goes on from CANSNZ010001286.1 coordinate 997,415, forward strand.
AATATGCATAGTAGTTTAATCCTTTGTGCGTTGAAGATTATGAAAAAGCAAACTGAAAGTATAATAATGCGAGGAAAAAAGAGGAAAGACGTAAAGGATTAAATTTGCTTTAATTTGGCTTTTGATTGGATAGGGTTGCGTTTGGGTTGCATGTGAGCCACTCATTCATCTCTATCGTCCTTTATAATTTATTTTACTATCAATGAAAAGGCTAAAAAAGGTGGGGGGGGAAAGAAGAAAAGATAAACTGCTATCTAAATTATTGAAGCATATTAATGTGGATGCTAGCTAGAAAAGAAAAATATTATCAGTTATATATATAAGCGTGCCTTTTCATACAAGTATTTGTTTGATGATTCCTTTCTATGCCTGAAGTAGATATGCATGCATTGAGCCGTTGATGCAGATGGTGGAACAACAATTACTCCATAGTCCATATCATTGAATTGTAAATTTTAAGACAAATTGCTAATCAATACAAGTATATATATATCTCTATTATATATGGGAACTCTTGAGGACTTTGATGTCCACCTGAGTTCCCTAAAATACCATTTATATTTTTATTCTTCTAGGATAACTAATGAGGGCAAAAAAAAATCATAGAACTTTTTTTTAAAAAAAAGCTCTATTGTAATTGCCAGATTTTCCCCCAAAAAAAAACTACCACATTTTTCTTAGTGAAAGCAACTTCCATATTTTTGAAATTAAAAGAAACATGTACAATATCACCCAATGTTCACGCACGCATTGCGTGCAAAAAATACTAGTATGTAAGTACTAAAACTAACTTTTCAATTAGAATATCTTGGTTAATTTATTTGAAGAAGATCAAGATAACCGCATCATCCCAATTTCTTGAGGATCAACTTTAATAATTCTTCAGAAATAATGGATCCATATTAGGTTTATGGAGTATATTATTTGTGGAGTACATATAAGAAAAGATGATACAGCTTAGGACTTAGGAGTATAGTAGTACTAGGCTTCAGTTTCTTTCTTTTTTTTTTGTTTTTTGGGGCACTGAAATTTTAGACCGTCCATAAAAAATTAAAAATGATAATTCTCTGGAATGATCAAAATGACATGTTTCCAAAAAGTCATAAAACCCGGGCTCCATACATCACTAAGTGGACATTGAACTTTTTATTGGTACCACTCACTTTCATGAAGCTTCGTTGTTTCGTCATGACATAATGCTAATGCAATAGAAACGGTCAATATCATTTTGGAATTACAAAATAATACTTATAATTAGGGACGAAAATGAGCAATCGATTGAAGAATATCACCTTCATTCTAAAATAGCTTAAATAAATTAGACCTTATTCTTTTGGGCACAATTTCAGTTTATCCCAACTTAGCTTAGTTAAATTCAGTTACTTTGCTCTCACAGTTTTAGTTCAATTCAATTCATTTAAGCTCAGCTTACTTCACTTCTGTTCCACTTCCATTCAGCCTAAAAATACAGGACCAAACTCTATTTAGTTTATTATTACTAGTATATACACGTAAAAAAAGTGTGTATGTCAGATTGTTCATAATTATCTAACCTTGGCTTGGAGTGTCGGCAATCTGCAACGTTTGTTGTTGAGGAGATACTGCACTAATAATTAGGTGAAGCTTCCTTGCAGTAACAATTACTCAAGTCAAGGTGGTCCTATAATTAGTGCATGTGTTCATGTGCTTCTACAATTTTATATTTCTACTCGATCCTGTGATTCATAGCCCCCATCTTTTTACTTTGTTAAACTTAAACAAAGATTATTCAAGTGTTTTAAGCCCTAATCGAGATGAATAAATTAATGACGCATTGGCAAAAAACGCTAGTAAAGGCAGAGAAGTACACGGAAAAAATAAGTCCTCAAAATGAAATGAGAACATGGTAAATCGTTCCGCATCCATGGGATCATGTTCCTTTTTGTCTTGACAATCATAGTAAACGATATTTGTGTCACCAAGCTTTCTCGTATCCTCCTGCTTCGAACTTGAGACTATATAGCGATCCAATGTAAGCACTAGCGACTCAAAGATTTTAGTTTAACATAAATGTAATAAGTTTTGGGATTGGTAATTAGGAGTTACGAAATCGAGTAATAGACTGACTGAGGACATTGGTACACCTACCCACCGGGTAGACAACCCACTACTAATAGAACATTAAAAAAAATTATGTTGAGTTGGATTCCATTACCACAACTCTTAACAAGTCTTTATTAATGGTGGGTTGACAAAGTTTTTTCCACTAACTATCAACATATGTTTATTATTTTTGAAATTTTGTGATTAGTAATTTGAGGTTATGAAATTGAGTAATCGACTCATAGTGTACATTTATTATTATTGAATTTTTATTTTATTTTATTGAGACTGTTAGTTGTCACTTGACAATGTTTACCTTAGTGTACGTAGGTCTCCACTCTATGTGAACCACATCTTCTCTTTCTCATTTAATGTTTCTTAAGTGCATAACCCTACAACATTAGTAAAATTTTGTTTACAAAAAATTAAACATGTAGGACTATTTATCATTTCAAGTACTTTTGCACGTGACATTAAAAAAAGAGATTGGATCGAAAAATAAAAGAAAATGAAACGAACATCAAATGCAAAATAGTCATTGGTTCTCAGTAGCTAGGATGGTGGGTAGTATTTTTTTTTTCTTTTAGAGGAGATGGGGTAATTCTTATACCCCTCCGTCTCATAATATAGTGTTTGTATTTCTTTTCGAGTGTTGCAAAATATTGTTTCTGTTTCTTTTTGTAATTTCACATTTCTTTTCCTTTGATTTGCCTAATATATGTGTCATCGTTATTTGCTCATTGAAATAAGTTGTTTTCTTTATTTATTCAACCTAAGGATTGACTTAGTCATTTCAATGCTATTTCACGGTTTCACCCATTATTTTCCAATCTCTCCCCAAATTTTTTTCCCCTACATCATTTGCTTATCATTTCATGTTTCATTTGCCTTAATTCCCCTGAAAATTAAGAAATAAACACTGTGTTATGAGACTGAGGGAGTATTAAGTGAAATGAGACTAAGGGCATGTTATGTTCACCTTATTTTCCGTCGTTATCAGAAAAACTAAGTTCTGATAAATTCATATAGATTCAGATGAGGTAGAACAAGCTTACATATCTGCAAAATAAGCAAAATAAGGACTAACACTCTCACAAATTAAGTTCAGATAAAGTCTAATAAGTTCACAATAGTTTAGATAAGTTCAGTTAAGTTTAGATAAGTTCAGTCAAGTTTAAATAAGTTCTAATAACCAAAAAAGAATTGAATAAATCAGGCCGCAAATACGTTGGTTGTCCCAAATATAATTAAAGCAAGCATACATTTAAGTGCTAACAAGAAACCTGTTCCAAATACATTTAAGTGCTAGCTAGATATGAATTACTTGCAAAGATGCTGAAAATTCTTCTTAGGTGTTGTGTAACTTCATCCCACATGGGTGACACATCGTACCATTTTAGAGGTTGGTTGGGTGTGCCAAATTCAAATCTCGAGACGTGCATACTTTTCTTTCTGGTGAAAAAGAGGCGAAGGAAAGAATGTTGAATTTTAGGGGTTCATAAAAAACTTAACAATACTTAAAAACTTTTAATTAAGTAATACAGAGAATAAATCAAGAAAGCTTCTTGGCTAATAAAGGTTTAAGTCATTTTACTCACAAATATGAGTTTAATTTAGAGAAATTTGTCAGAAACAACATTTTAAAAACATTTGCGAGAAACAACCTTTTAAAAAATTTCTTGCAATTTCAGACCTTAAACAAAATTGTTTTTGTTGGAACCAACTTTGCTTCGGATTCCGGCGTTGACTGTCGTTTTTTTCTTATTTTCTTCCCTTTCCCTCCAATTTCCCCTAAAATCTTTCCCTCTCCTCCTACCCCAGTTCATGGCACTTTTGCACATTGAATTATGGAGAACTCTTCTCCTTCATCTCTCACTCCACCACCACAAGACCACCTCCTCCAGCCACTAACCTCCCGAACCCTAGCCCCCCACTACCACCAGCCACTAAAACACACTTGAAACCCCCACTACCCTCGCCCAGCCACCACCGTACCCCGCAGTCCCATTCTCCCAACCTAATTTTATCTCTCCTCGTCCCTCCTTCGTTCCCCATCTCCCGGCTCTCTCTCTCCTCCATCGCCGCAAAAATCAACAGTGGAGATCGGAATCTCATGCGGGTTTTTCCATTCTGCGGTCCCGATTGATGGGCAGTATTGGTTAAAAGTGCAAGAGTGCCATAATTGAAGAGAGAAGAGGAAGGAGTGAACTGGGGTAGGAGGTGAGAGAAATATTTTAGGGGAAATTGGAGGGTGTTGGAACTCAAGGTGACACTCAAGAAGGGGGGGTTGAATTGAGTGGCTAAAACTAATCGATTTTCGCAAAAACACTCTTATGGCACAGTGCCGTGCACTGTGTTATTCACTCGTAAATTCTCCGATTGATGTTTTTGCTCGAATGAAATTGTATCAAACAATCAAACAATGAAATCAAATAATAAGACACATGAATTTAACGTGGTTCAATCTCACCTTTGAGATCTACGTCCACACACACTACTCTTTTATTATTTGAATCGTAAAATACCAAACCCTTGATACAATTCGATTCCCCCACTACTAACTCTAGTAGTGCTCCCCAACACTTAACCCTAAGTGTTGCTACTCTCTATAATATGAAAGATTACAGAAAGAATGATTCCTCAAAACCGTGCTTCTTATTCAAGCAAATAGAGGATCGTTACAAGCTCTTTTTAGAGACCTTAACTTACTAGAACTCTGTGCCGTACACTGTGCTCTAGGAGATCGTTTTCAGCTCTCAAAATATTTTTCTCTCCAAATCTGAAAACGTGGTTTGCTATAATGATTTCTATCCCTTATATAATTCAATCACCTGAATAAGAATCCTTCTCCAAGATGTATTATCTTTTTGAACAATTTTTATTCCTAAAATAAAGGGATAGAATTCTTTTCCTATTCAAAATCCAATTTTATCTTTTATAAAAACTGATTTTTTCTTTTCCTTATAAGATAAGGATTCCTCCATATCTTATGCCAACTATTAAATCAGATTTTAAATAAATTTTTATCTAAACAAACTATATAAAAATCGTTATCATTAAAAATCAGTTTTTCTCTTTTTACAAACAATCTTTTTCGAAAATCTTTTAAAGAAATGTTTTCTTTAAAATCAGTTTTTTATTAAAACTCTTCTTTTTCTTTTTTTCGGAAATCTTTATCAAAATCTTGTTCTTAAAACTCAGATTTTTTAAAACTCTTTTTTCCGAAAATATTTTTAAAGAAACGTTTTCTTTAAAATCAGTTTTTACAAAACTCTTTATCCGAAAATCTTTGTAAAAAATATTTTCCTTTCAAAACTAATTTTCAAAATTAAAAACTCCCATTTTTATATTCTTTAAATATAGAAACATGAAATTAATATAATTACCTATTTTCTTAACTCTAAGAAAATTGTTAACCATCCTAATTTCATATTTCTAGTTTAGCACAAAGTTCCAATACGTTAATTACATTGCATAATTATGACTAAGAACATAACTAGACCTAAGCTTCCATATCTTCAAGTTCTTGATCTTTCATGAACATCCAATCTTGATAGCTTTCTTAGATCACTGTTACATACATACATGTTATAGCATAAAGCGTTTATCATCATCAAAATAACATTGACTTAGAGTCACAACAAATTCCCCCTTTTTTATGATGACAAACAAATAATACTTCCCCCTCAAAATATGCACCATTAATCACATTAGGGAAAAATAACTCAACATCATTCACAAGAAACATGGTAACCAAGATAACCAATTCATTAGTCTAAGTATTATACCCATCTTCCCCCTTTTGACATTATAAAAAAGGAGAGCATCAACATGTTTCGCGAGTCAAATTGAGATATAGTCAGTAAAATAATGCAAGTAGCTCAAGCAATTAATACTAAGAATGCTGGTTGATAGCTAAGAAACACTAGTACAAAGTTGGCCTAAGGTAACATGTACGAGGTAGCACTTTTCAAAATTTAAGTTTGTCGAATATATATGTAACACCTTGGTAACACTTAATCAATTCGTAACACTTAATATAACACATTTTCAATAAGTAACATTTTGAAGTAACACTTTTTTAATTGAGTAACATTTTGATGTAACACTTTTAAATAGGTAACACCTTTAGGTAACACTTACATATTGGTAACATTTACCAGTAACACTTTTTTTCTTTAAGTAACACTTTAAGATAAGTAATTTTGTAGAGTATAATTTAAGTGTAATTTTTAATATAATATTATAATTTCTTATATACTTTGTATTATTTCTTATAGAAGCAATATTTTCAACAAATTAAACTAATCTTCCATCTTGCCAAAAAATAAAAACAAATATAACACAAAAAAAAAAAAACATAAACAAAAAAACAAAGTCAACTTTAATTACTAAGGATTCATCCGATCCCAAAAATCTTTGGCGCTTAATCAGCCGCCAAAGAGCTAGATTAAACTCTTGATTTTAATTACTGCTGCTTAGGTTTCAATTCACCACTGCACGCACAGCTCTCCTTACTTGGACTCGCTCACCACCACGCCTGCATTCGCTCATCACCACGCCTGCATTCGCTCACCACCACGCCTGAATTCGCTCACCACCGCTCACCAGCGTTCAATTTTGTCATTCTTCCAGGCGGTCAGAGAATTTAATCGGTTAGTCTTGATTTTAATTGTCCGAAAATACTAGTTCTCTTTGATAATTGATCATGTTCAATTTATAATTCTGGTAATCATTTCTCAATTTATTTTATTTGATTCATTGATTTCCTCTCTCCTTAATTCGTTCCAATCAGATTCGATCACCCCAGTCCTTAATTCGCTCAACATCGCTAACCGTTTAGAGAATTTAATTGGTTAGTTTTTATTCTAATTGTTCGAAAATATCAGTTTCTTTGATAATTGATCATGTTCAATTTATAATTTTGGTAATGGGTTCTCAATTTGTTTGATTTGATTCATTGATTTATTTGATTCATTAAAAAATATATTGATTTATTCGAAAATTTAATGCTCCATGTTGTATTGTGTACGTTGCTCTTAGTTCTAATATAAGCTACGTAGTATACTAATTAGAAAAAAAGAAATCTAGTGGTTAGTAATTTCAAGTTGGGTATTACTAAGATTTTGTAATTGGTCATTTATTGAATTAGGAAATCCTAATGATTGCAATTCCATAAATTAGAAAGGAAATTTGCACGAGTGCCGGTGTTAATGTTTTTCCTTTTGGAAACAATGTCGTTACTTTTGAACCAATGCTAAAATAATCTGGTGCCATGACTAATTCATTAACATGAGTCCATGACTATTTGGTCTTTATGCTTCTTGTGACTATTTGGTCTTTATGCTTCTTGTTGCTTAGATAATTATAACATTATGCTACTGCCTACTAGCTAGGAAGTGATATATTTTCATTCGTTTGATTTAGAAATTCCAAATAAACCCCACCACATTGAAAATGAAAAATAATTATCTTCTTTGTTATTATTTTATCTCTTGATATGTTGGTTTTTTGTGTGTCTATTTTTATTCCTGTAAGCCATGGAAGTTTCTATATGAATTTATGTTTGACTTTACGTATCGTAAAGGTGACAGAATGAGTAGTTGGACCAATTTCGTACAATCTAGCAATGAGTACGAGAAAGGAGTGGAGGATTATCTAGATAAATCATTTGCTACCCAAGCAATCGGTGATCAGATCACTTGCCCATGTAAGGTGTGTTATAACCGTTTTTGGCACCATAGAGAGAAAGTGTATAATCATCTAATTGCGAATGGGATTCAACCGGGCACTGAAGGATGGAATTTTCCAGAGAAGGGTATGTCCTCAATGTCAAATATGAAGAGGTTAAGGGTAGACAACGACACCCACGATGATATGGATGGTCTAATATATGATACACATAGAGATATGGCGGAAAGGTTCTCACACAACCTTGAAGAGGTTGACGGTGAGGTTGATGCAGAGGCTAAGAAGTTTTATAGGTTGGTTGAAGATGTAAAACAAGAGCTATTTCCCGGGTGTAAAACATTCTCAAAACTGTCATTCCTTATTCGCTTGTACCTTTTGAAGTGTGTTCATGGGATGACTAATTCTGCCTTTTCAGATATCTTGGACTTACTACTAGAATTATTACCGGAAGCCAAATTGCCCAAATCTTTCAATGAGGCCAAAAAGTTGGTAAAAGATTTGGGTCTTCATTATAACAAAATTCATGCATGTCGTAATGATTGTATGCTTTATTGGAAGGAGCATGAAGCTGCTACATCTTGCCATGTGTGTCAAGCTTCAAGGTGGAAAGAAAATGAGAACCAAGGGGACACTAGTAGTGAATCAACTAAGAGCCTTCATAAAGTACCAGCAAAAATTGTTTGGCATTTTCCTCTTAAACCAAGACTACAAAGGCTTTACATGTGCTCAGAAACAGCAGAGTTGATGAGGTGGCATGAGGAAAGGAGGGAAAAAGATGGGTTATTAAGGCATCGTGCTGATGGAGAGGCTTGGAAGGAGTTTGATCGACAATACTTGAGCTTTGCTAGTGAGTCACGTAATGTTCGTTTGGGTCTTGCGAGTGATGGATTCAATCCATTTCGGACAATGAGCACCCAACACAAAGACTGGCCCGTTGTTTTAATTAATTATAATTTACCACCGTGGTTGTGCATGAAGTCGGAGTTCCTGATATTATCTTTGCTTATTCCGGGCCCCAGCTTTCCTGGAAAAGACATTGATGTGTACCTCCAACCTTTAATAGAAGAGCTTAAAGAACTATAGGAGTATGGGTTGGACACGTATGACGCGTCAAAGCACCAAACATTTAAAATGCATGCAGCTTTACAATCTACCACAAGTGACTTTCCTGGATATGCTATGTTGTCTGGTTGGAGCACCAAAGGGAAGTTTGCATGCCCCTATTGCCATTATGAAACAGATCATCGACATTTGAACAATAGTAACAAATCATGCTATTTGGCTCATCGTCGTGGTTTAAACCATAATCATCCTTGGCGGTATGATGCGAAGTCTTTTGATGGGGAAAAGGAAGAGAGAATATATCCGAGATCGTTTGAGTGGGGCCGAAATTCAAAGTTTCTTTGGAAAATTGGGAGAATAGTTTCGGAAAGTTACAACCAAAGAAGAATTATAAAGATTGTCCTTGGAGGAAGTCCTCTATCTTTCATACTTTGCCATATTGGAGAGATAATGGTTGTCCCTATCATTTGGATGTCATGCACATAGAAAAGAACATTTGTGACAATGTCCTTTCAACTTTGTTAGACGTACCTGGAAAGTCCAAAGATCATCATAAGGCTCGATTAGATCTGGAAGAAATGGGGGTTAGACAAGAATTGCATCCCAAGAAATCAGATGATGAGCGGTACATTTTGTTGCCGAAAGCATCATTTTCAATGACGAAGGAGGAGAAAAGCATATTTTGTAGTGTTCTAAAAAAGGCAAAGCTACCTCAAGGGTGTGCATCAAATATTGCACGGTGTGTGCAAGTAAAGGAGGGAAAGCTGTTAGGGTATAAAAGTCACGATGCTCATATTATAATGCAGCATTTACTTCCAGTTGCGATTAGAAAAGTTTTGCCAAAGCGTGTGGCTTTACCTCTAATTAGATTGAGTGCATTTTTTAGAACCATATGTAGTACGGCCATCGATCCAAAAGATTTAGGTCGCCTTCAGACTGAGATTAATGAGACTCTTTGTGAACTTGAGAGAATATTTCCACCGTCATTTTTTGACATAATGGTCCATTTGCCGATTCATTTGGTCGATGAAATAAAGCTTGGTGGACCAGTGTGTGGTTGGTGGATGTATCCTATAGAAAGGTACTTGGGGAAGCTGAAATCTTACGTTAAAATAAGAAGTCGCCCAGAGGCTTCTATAGCGGAAGGTTATCTGGCTGAAGAGTGTTTGATATTCTGCTCTAGATATTTGCATGATGGTGCAAAGAAGCGCGTAAAGTAATCAACCGAATTCATGAGGAAGGTGGTAAAGTTGATGAGGACTCTCTTTTGTTCCCTAAGGTAGGCTATCCTCTTGGGAGGAAGAAAAAAGGGAAGAAGAAAGGGATTACGTACAATTTGGATTCAAATACAAGAATACTAGCACATCGATATGCATTGTTCAATTGTGAAGATAAGAAAGTTGAGAAATATATCAAGTGAGTTGATTTTAAAATCTTGTCTTTTATGTTTTAATTCTATGTTATATTGGTGGTCTAATGTATTTTTATTGTATCCATTAATGCAGGGAACATGAAGAGTTTGTAAAAAACAATTCTAGAGAGAAGAGGAAAAGAAGGTGGAAGGAGGCTCAACAACATAGTAATGAGTTCATGGATTGGTTCAGAGATAGGGTTGAGTTGGATGAAGTCACTGATCATATTAAGTGGTTGTCCTTGGGTCCTTCAACTATTGCAAGGATATACACCGGATATTTTTGCAATGGCTATAAGTTTTACACTAGAGAGCATGATGAGAAGTGTAAAACCCAAAATAGTGGGGTCTCGTTGACAGCTTTAACTCCAAGCTTTGCTAGTAGCAAGGATTGCAATCCCATTCTTGGTAATGTCACCTATTATGGGAAAATAAAAGAAATAATTGAGATAGATTATTGGAGTGCATTTAGCGTCGTCTTGTTCAGATGTGATTGGTTTCATGTGGAAACAGACAACTATGGCATGATTCGTGTAAACTTCAAGAGATTCTGTTCAATGGATGATCCTTTTGTCTTGGCATCACAGGTTCAACAAGTTTTCTATATAGAAGATGGTATTGAGGAAGATTGCCACTATGTGAACCGAAAGTTGCCTAGAGACTTCTTTAATGTTGAGGGGCAATGTGAAGATACATATTTGAGTAAAGTTCGGGAGCCTCTTGAGGATTTAAATCTTGCTACAGTTGATGATGATGATATAACTTGGTGTAGAGGTGATGCATCTGACCGAGTTGAAGTTCATCAGAAAACCTTCAATAATGAACCATGCATTGAGAGCCACGAAAACAATTCTGATGTAGATGAGACAGATTGGGATTGGATGGAACCCTTGAATTGACTTGGCTTAGTGTATTAACCTGGCTAGAATGGTTATAAACGTCATTAAATTTCATGCGTACTTTTAGTGGAAGGAAAACAATAAATACTTTTACTGCTCTTTCAAGGATTTAGATTATGTCTTTATTACTTGCGATTCTATTACTATATAAAGGTATTTATATTTGTATGATTTGTTTATGAGGAATACTTGAGTATTAACGTTTATTGTTGTGGTGATGATTTAGCAAGGTTTTTACACTTTCATCTGGTAAGATTTAACTATAACTTTCGATTTTGCTTTAAGGGTAAGAATGTTTGTTGCTTAGATATGTTAGAACTTCTAGTTGTCTTTTTTATTTCCTTAGAAGTTAATTTAAAACTTTAGGACTATGAAGAGGTTGTCTTGTGGGAAGAATGTTAACCTTACTTTCATGATTTGCAGTTGTGTAAGAAAATCTGGGACGACAACAAAGAGACAAAGGGTGAATCAGAGAACAAAAGAAAAAAAGGTGAATGTATTCTGAGACTTAGTCTTTTTTATCTTAGCTTAACATGCGGCCGGGGGAGTCTTGTGAAGGGGTTGGTTGGTAGGCTGGCCGGGGGAGGGTACTGTGGAAGGGGGGCGGGGCCTGGGTGCTTTGTGAAGGGGGGCCTGGGTCTTTGTGAAGGGAGGGCGGGGGTAGCTGTGAAGGGGGCAGGGGGGGGCTAGCGGAGTCTTTGTGAAGGGGGGCAAGGGGTAGTGTGAAGGGGAGGGGGCAAAGGGGAGTAGGGTGATGGGGAAGTGGGGTAGCTGTGAAGGGGGCGGGTAGGCGGGGGGGTGTGGGGTAGTGTGAGGGGGCAAGGTGGGTACTGTGAAGGGGCGGGGGTAGCTGTGTAAGGGGGGGCAGGGGTAGCTGTGAGGGGGCGGGGGTAGCTGTGAAGCGGGGGGGAGTCTTGTAAGGGGGGGGGGTAGGTGTGAAGGGGGGCAGGGGGTAGCCGTGAGGGGGGGAGGGGGTGCTGAAGGGGGGGGGGTCTTGTAGAGGGGGGCAGGGGGGTTTGGGAAGGGGAGGCGGCCGGGCCGGGGGTCGTGCGTGAAGAGGGGCGAAGGGGGTAGCTGTGAAGGGGGGGGGGGGTAGCGTGAAGGGGGTGGGGGGTGCTGTGCAGGGGGCCGGGCGCGGGGGTAGATGTGAAGGGGGGGGGTTACGTGTGTAGAAAGGGGGATGGCGGGGGTTCTTGTGCGGGGGGATAAACAAGCTCTTGTGGTGGTTGAACTTAAGATCTAGAACTTGTTAATGCTTGAAAAAGTGGGATGTGAATATTTTCTAGTAATCGGTTTCTAACTTCTTATACTACACTAACTTCTATCGGATTAAAGCCTTAATATTATAAGTTGATCCATTAATCTAACTAAGGACCCTATCATTATTAGACATGGTTAATGCAGGCTAGCAGGAAGGAGCTCATGTTAATTGGGATGATTTTTCCTATCTCATTCACTCCTGTTTATTTAATAAGACTGCACAGGGATTAAAAAATAGTCCAATACATGGGACCGAATAAATTCAACAATCTCCTCGCAATCTTGCGACTTTTGTGTGTGGACTCCAATATAATTTGCGAGATAACTCTGGAAGATGAATATAAGTTGAATAATTGCGGATAACAGTAATAGCGTAGTTTTTCTATCTATCAAGCGACTAAAAAAATGCAATTGAAAAGCCAGAAAGAGGTTAGCAACTGGTGCAAAGTCAAACCTTAGTTGTGTATGAACCATCCAGTCTTAGCATTGAGCCTGCAGCAACTACAGCTTCTTTATCAACCCCTTTAATTTGGATGTAGGGACTTGGCACATCTTGCGGATTATCAACTTCGACAAGAATCGAAAGATGTACGGGAACTATTATAAAATCCGAGATATGAAATGTTACGACTTCAAATCATTCATTGAACATAAAGATATCTTAGGTTATAACAGGTAAGAACATATATCAAAAGATGCAAGTGGCTCATGCCTGGCATTAGGCGTTGTCTAAACAGACCCGAACTTGCTGTGACCGATGATGTGAATATTTTCTAGTAATTACATTTTATATTATACAAACTCTTTTCTTATTTATGGTATCTGGTGAATATTTAATTTTCAGTTCTCTGCATTCTGTTGTGTTAAGCTTTAGGCTCTGTTAAGATTTAATTTTCATATGCAGATATACTGAAGTCTACTTCAGAATTGACACCATACAACCTTGTAAGTCTGGTCAGCCTATACATCCAAAAATATATACATTGTCAAGATTGTGTAGGTGCATGGGGGTTGGCAGGGGGCGTATAATTTTCAGTTCTCTGCATCCTGTTGTGTTAAGATGAGAAGTGATCCTGATTTTGCAATCTTACTTTTATTATTTGACCTAATAGTTATAACAATTACAACATCTTTTTTGTAGGAAGTAAGATCGATATGACAGATTATGAAAAGATAAGAGAAATGAGGATAGCACAAAACAAAATGAAAATGAAGGAAATGGGAGTTACTACAATGGCTTATGAATTATTTCACTCAAAGAAAAGTAAAAAGAAATCTAAGAAGGTGGTCGAAGGTACTGATGAGTACACGCCTAGTGACGAGGAGAACCAATTGAGTGACAAGAATGGCGTGGAGTTAAGGAAAAAAACTATAAACCTGAGGACCGGCTCAAAGAGGGTATTTCTTTAATTCATGAAAGTTGTGGTTTATAATTATTAACATTACCGCTATGGTTTAATCATATTTATCTTTCGTATTTTTTAAGGTTTCGGCGGTTCAAGGAAAAGACCCTAGTAAGATGAAAGAGAAGACAAATGTTTCGTCGATGTCAATGGCGGCTCAAACTAAGATGCGCTATCCAAACACTCGAAAGAACACATAGAGAAAGGGATGCAACGAAGAGTTCGACTCGGTCTCAGCGAGCAACATAATGTAGGCCTAAGTGTAGTAGTGAATTCGAGGAAAGGGTGAGCAAGTCTAGTGCCCATAAACAACTAGCACTCCAAATCCAACATGAGAAAGAGGTTGAACGTGGTCACAAAACAAAGATGGGGCATAGTAAGACAATGGTTGCTCCCGGCTCACTCAGTGATTACATTAAGATGAAAACAAGGTAAGGAAGTGAGAGAGAAACAAAATGAGGTATTTCTGCGAAAAGCTAATACTCAGTCAAATGTTTTGAAAGACCTAAAATATCAAATGGTCGGTTCCCAATTGGAGAGATTTTCAGAAGCAAATCATTTCCAGCATGTCTTAGAGGAAGAAAATGAAAATAGCATGAACTCAGATGACTTGGAATCAAGACATGTATCAGATGATGATGATGCTGAAGGTGGTAATGATGATGTTCAAGGTGGGATTGATGAAAGTAGTGGTAATGGTCACTAGTCCTAGCATTTTAAAGCTTATAATTCTGATTTTATATAAAGTTAGAAAGATACATTTTCTAATTATTGCCTTTGCTTGTTTCTCTATAGCATTGTCAAAAGCGAAGCGAACTAGAGGACCAACTATGTGCAAAGATGTCCACGAATGGACAATAGATGATCGTAAGCTGATAATTTTGAATGAAATGGGGAAGCCTATTGGTCCTGATAAGAAGACTTTAGATAAATTTTCAAGATTTCTAGGCACTTTAGCTCGTAATTGTAGTCTTGCTCCATTGAACAAACTTAATTGGCATAAGGTCCTTGATAAGGATAAAATTTGGGAATTTGTCAAGGTATGAGTTCTTTTAATATATATAGGAATTAGGGACTATAAATTCTTGATCTCTTTGAATATATAATCTGAATGACTCATGATTGTTGCAGACTAAATTCATTATCTCTGAAGAAGGGAAGGACTATGTGTTGGCAGCAGTTGGAAAGCTTTGGCGTCGACATAAAAGCATTG
Source organism: Beta lomatogona (assembly GCA_947646795.1). NCBI lineage: Eukaryota > Viridiplantae > Streptophyta > Magnoliopsida > Caryophyllales > Amaranthaceae > Beta > Beta lomatogona. The sequence goes on from CANSNZ010001286.1 coordinate 1,012,436, forward strand.
TAAAGAAGAAACACTTTAGTGCTTACGACAATGATGATGACAGATTGGAAAATGCTCCCGATAATATTCCAGAAGCTTATTTCAAAGAATTATTAGATTATTGAAAATTAGATATTATTGAAGTAATTGTTATGCTTTCACATTATCTAAGTTATTCTTATCAAATTCACAAATTACCCTTTTTAAAGGAACTTTCTAAGAGGTATTTATCTTTTTTTTCTTAACACGCAGGAAGAAAGCAAGAAGAAAAGTGAAAGCAGTATCAACCAAAAAGATAGGCACACCATGGGTCCCATGAGCTTTGCAAGGAAGGAACATGAATTGGTAAGTTAATTATAATGCATATTAATATCTTTGCTTTATTTTTACTTATCACCCCTTGGTACGATCATGTAACTTTTCTGTATTCCGGATTCTTTTGTATATTTCCATGCTAGCAACAACAAGATAATGAGAAAAAACGACCATCCCAAGCACTGTTGTACAAAGAGTCTCGAAAGAGGAAAGCGGACAAAATATACAAAACAGCTTACGAGCCTATTAAATATAGTATCGTAAGTTTAGTTGCCTTTACATTTATTTAGGCTACGTTTTTTGGTTGCAACTTTGGTAGTTATTTATTCTGCTTCCATTATTTCAAATGTAGGATAAGATGGAGGAAGTTCAAATGCAAAAGCAGATTGATGGAGATAAAGCATATTATGAAGTAATGCAAATTGATAATTCGGACAACCAAAGGCAACTCGGAAGGTGTTCAACTATCAAAGGAAAAAAGAGTGAGGGGACTTCTGCCGTTGGTGGTGTAATCATCCCGGATGAGTTTTTGAAACCATATAAAGATCAGATTGTAAAAGATACAGTTGGAGAAGTAATGAAGATGTTCAAGGAACAACTCCCTCCTGAAACTTTTGCTAATTTGACTCGATCACTCGGCGACGTATCAGCTGATTTAGAAATCACGGAGCATCCTTCTAAAGATACGAATGAACAAGAGCTTCAACAGGTATTTTTTATTATTATTATAGTCCATATATATTTTCGGTATGACCGGGTAATGGGCCGCCTATTGTAGTAAAACGGGTACCCGGTTACCCAGAAGTTTTATTGATTTTTTCATTTTTTTTAATTTGAGATGATGTTATATATTAGATACAATGTACAGGGAGTACACTAGATTTGTTATCATATAAGACTTTGAAGTTTTTTTTTTTTCCTTACTGCAGGATGATGGAAATAATGGCGGATTAGAGTAGCAAGCATGCATGATACTTCGAGAAGCATGCGTACATGGATAATGGAATTGAAGAATAATGAAAGAATGACCTTAAGATTGATTTAGGTTTATTTAAGGAGAGATATATATATTATGATTTTATGATTTAATTTTCAGATTAACTATTTATATTTTGGATGCAATAGTATGTTTTCGATTGAGTATACTCTTTGGCTCATTTTCTTCAATAGCCGTTGAGTATTTCTACTCATTTATATCAATATCATTTTATTTCGTCTTCAATTATTACGTTTATAAGTTTTACTATTATTATCATTAAATTAAAGAATGTTACTATAAGACATGTGAAATAGAAGTGTTACACTATAAAACTAGCTGATAAGAAGTGTTGCCAAATATCTAATAGAGTGTTACATATGCTGATTTAAAATGATACATAATATTTAACAAAGTGTTACTATAAGTCAAGAGATGACATAGAAAATGCTACTATAGATAAAAAAGTGTTACATAAAACATTATTAGTAACACTACAAAAATGCTACATTAGTTTAAAAAAAGTGTTACGTTAGAGAATTTTGAGTAACACTTGATAAAGTGAAACATTAGCATTGGAAAGTGTTACCTTAGAGAATAGGTAGCACGGGCAGATGTTTCACTTATAAAAGTGTTACATATGACCTAAAGCAACACTTTTAGGCCTTTAAGTAACACTTTTGGGGTGATACTTTAGGCCAATTATGCACTAGTGAAAGTAAGATAAAGAAAAGTAATGCAAGCTTGAAGATTTTAAATGGCAATTGGCTCAACAAGTGCTTAAACCTTTCTTTAAAGATTTTTAACTTCCGCAAATAAGCATCATATGACTTTCTTCACTGTGGCACTGTGTGTGTTTCTGTGCCAGTGAACAATCTATTCCCTTCCAAATATAACTAATCTTCGGAATACTGGAATCCAAAATGATGATCTTCAAAACTTTGATAATTTTTTTTCACATTTGAATTGAACTCTAGGACTTATCTAAAATAAGTGTCTTACTCTCCTTTTCTTTTTTTTTTTTTTTTTTTATGAAGGAAAAGCAGACCATACAATATTACTAGAGTCAATCAATAAGATATCAAAGATAACAAGTTAATTCGGACCTCATTTACTTTTTGATGCATCTTCTGGCACTGTGCCTTGCACAGTGTGAATCAGTACCTTTCATTCTTTCACGTATTTGTGTTTCATTCCAACCTTTTCATATTCCCCCTTAACTGATGCGTCTTTTTCTTCCATCATCTTATCAAGATGTTCTTGCCCCATAAATTATCATTAATCAAGATTAAAAGCACTTGTTGAACTTTAGATCAATGGGTGAGGAAAAGAAGGAATATAATAGGGAAATGTAGATGAGGAGAGACATATGAAAGAAAGAAATAATGAGGCACAAATTTCAAACTCATAAATAGAAAATCAGATTATTGGGATAAAGATCAAGCTTGCTATAGGAGAAAGAAGTTGCATTTCTTAGCTCAAAAAGTCGGCAACTTAGGATCATATAGCTCATTAGTTCGGCAACTAGGATCACGACATTAGGACAGCATCATTAGACCATTACGAGTCCTTTTTATATCAAGTAGACCTTTTCTCACAAAGCTTCACAAAGACATGCATCAACACTCTAATTAACATATTTAAAGGAGGACAACAAGCATAAAACTCAACTAATTTCCAGAAACTAATCCCAAAGCCACAAATTATCTTATAAAATATTCATGCATGAAATTCAACAGAATTACCTTGATCACACAATTGGGATATGCTTAGCAATTTTTTTTTCAAACCACTTACCAACATCACATTCTCTATGGAGTGTGTTAAGGATTTGCCGACATTTCCAATACCGATTATCTCTCCCTTTTTGTTGTCGCCAAATGTTACACACCCTCCATGGTGGGCTACTAGTGAGAGGAATTGAGATTTATCACCAGTCATATGTCTTGAGCAGCCACTGTCGATATACCATAGGCTACTTCCTCTCACATTCGCCTGCAAAAAAAATCACTTGTTAGTTTTAGGAACCCAAATTTGCTTGGGTCCCTTTTTCTTTCGTTGAGCCTCTAACAAATCTTTTCTAACCCATATTTGATTTACATGCTTAACATTTTTCGCAACACTCTTTTTCTTGATATTACTGTTATCCATAAGGTGTCCATTCTTTCCACAGAAGTTGCAAATCAAATACTCAGGTAAATCAACGTATTTTCTTTTACGAAAGTCTCTTTCAAAAAATTTGGCACTGTGCTTTACACTGTGCCTCTGGTCTGTATATCCTAAACCAATTCTGTTTCGAAAAAAGTTGTACTGGAAATGTAGTCTAGGGCTTTTTGACCATCTAACCATTTTTCATACATTTTCCGAGCAATAGTCAATTGTGATTCTAAGAATTCAACAGAAGTGTTTATATCGCTATTTCTTTTTCTTGAAATTTCCAAATCTCTTTTAGCTTTATCAAGTTCATCACTTAACTTAACATCATGAGGCAGCACAAGTGGAACAATTCTGGATCTTTGTCTAGACTCTTTCACTTTAATTAACTCAAGTTTTAAAGATCTAATTCGTTTTTCAAGATTCGAATTTTTCGCTTCTAGCTCAGTGTATGGCATAGTGTTATCAACGACTTCTTTTGTGAGAGACTTTTCGTACCTTAAGGCACTTAACTCAACATTTATTTCTTCGACAGTTTTTTCAAGTTCATCATTCTTTTTCATCAGTTCTTTACAGTCCTTTAATAAATCCTTATATTCCAATTCCAATCCAATCTTTTGCTTAGTCAAAATATTTACTTCTTTTTTCATGTTTGAAAAATTATCATTCATCTCTTGACAATCATCAATGACATTACTAAGCAAAGTAGCAAGTTGGTTTTTCGAAAGAAGATGTATTGAAGGTTTTAGGGAGATAAGACTTACTTCACTGTCTTCCGTTTCATCTTGGAAATTCGAGCTTTTTGCCATTAAACACAAGTGTGAATCGTCCTGGCACTGTGCCCTTCTTTGTGATGTCTGTACAGCATTCAGACATAGTTTTGCTTCATGGCACTGTTCCTCTGACTGTTCTTCATCAGAATCCGAATCTCCCCAAACGGTAGCTATCATGGCCTTTTTGAACTCTTTCTTGGATTGTTCCCTTCTTTCTTTGGGCTTCTCATCATCCCATAAGGGACATTCCTTAATCCTGTGATTGAACTCTCCACACTTGAAACAACCGGAGTTAGTAGCACTTTTCTTAGAGTTAGAGGTAGTGCTCTTACCTTTGAAATTTCCACTTTTCCTAGGATTGTTAAATTTGTTCTTTTTGAGAAAATTTTGAAATCTCCTAGTGAGAATTGCCACATCATCATCACTATCACTATCTTCAGTTTCCAATTCAGTTTCCAATTCAGTTCTCAAGGCTAGACCTTTATTTTTTGGTTCATTGGTTATAGAATCTAAGACAAGTTCATGAATCATTAGTGATCCAATTAGTTGTTCTAGTGAGAGTTTAGTTAAATCTTTAGCTTCTTGAATGGCGGTTATTTTTGGGAGCCATCGATTTCTTAAACTTCTTAACACATTTCTCACTAAATCTTCAGAAGTATATGTTTTTCCTAGAGAATGTAATTCATTAGTGATTAGTGTAAATCTAGTGAACATCTCTTTAATAGATTCGTCCTTATTCATAGTAAACAATTCATATTGTTGGACAAGCAAATCTATTGTAGATTGTTTTACCTCATTCATACCATCGTGGGCCAACTCCAGCGTGTCCCATATTTCTTTTGCTGTAGTACAAGCCGAGATCCTTGAGTATTCATCAGGTGCAATTCCATATTGGAGAATACTCATAGCTTTGAAGTTTTTTTCGGCTTTTGCATAGTCGACTGAATTGTAGTCGTCTTCATCTTTGTCGACCATATTTCCTTCAGCATCTTTGATTTGGATAAGGATTGGTCCTTTTCTTATGACTTTCCAGCATTCATAATCCGATCCTTGGATGTAGATCCTCATCCTAGCCTTCCACCATCCATAGTCTTTTCCATTAAAAATCGGGCACTTTGTGTGTCTATCTCGAGTGTCATCTTGCATGTTCATGACTTCTATTCTCTATGGATGAGCCTTTCGAGAATAATCTGCTCTGATACCACTTGTTGGAACTCAAGGTGACACTCAAGAAGGGAGGGTGGAATTGAGTGGCTAAAACTAATCGATTTTCGCAAAAACACTCTTATGGCACAGTGTCGTGCACTGTGTTATTCACTTGTAAATTCTCCGATTGATGTTTTTGCTCGAATGAAAGTGTATCAAACAATAAAACAATGAAATCAAATAATAAGACACATGAATTTAACGTGGTTCAATCTCACCTCTGATATCTACGTCCACACACACTACTCTTTTATTATTTGAATCGTAAAATACCAAACCCTTGATACAATTCGATTCCCCCACTACTAACTCTAGTAGTGCTCCCCAACACTTAACCGTAAGTGTTGCTACTCTCTATAATATGAAAGATTACAGAAATAATGATACCTCAAAACCGTGCTTCTTATTCAAGCAAATAGAGGATCGTTACAAGCTCTTTTTAGAGACCTTAACTTACTAGAACTCTGTGCCGTACACTGTGCTCTAGGAGATCGTTTTCAGCTCTCAAAATATTTTTCTCTCCAAATCTGAAAACGTGGTTTGCTATAATGATTTCTATCCCTTATATAATTCAATCAACTGAATAAGAATCCTTCTCCAAGATGTATTATCTTTTTGAACAATTTTTATTCCTAAAATAAAGGGATAGAATCTTTTCCTATTCAAAATCCAATTTTATCTTTTATAAAAACTGATTTTTTATTTTCCTTATAAGATAAGGATTCCTCCATATCTTATGCCAACTATTAAATCAGATTTTAAATAAGTTTTTATCTAAACAAACTTTATAAAAATCGTTATCATTAAAAATCAGTTTTTCTCTTTTTATAAAAATCTTTTTCGAAAATCTTTTAAAGAAATGTTTTCTTTAAAATCAGTTTTTTATTAAAACTCTTCTTTTTCTTTTTTTCGAAAATCTTTATCAAAATCTTGTTCTTAAAACTCAGAATTTTTAAAACTCTTTTTCCGAAAATATTTTTAAAGAAACGTTTTCTTTAAAATCAGTTTTTACAAAACTCTTTATCCGAAAATCTTTGTAAAAAATATTTTCCTATCAAAACTAATTTTCAAAATTAAAAACTCCCCTTTTTATATTCTTTAAATATAGAAACATGAAATTAATATAATTACCTATTTTCTTAACTCTAAGAAAATAGTTAACCATCCTAATTTCATATTTCTAGTTTAGCACAAAGTTCCAATACATTAATTACATTGCATAATTATGACTAAGAACATAACTAGACCTAAGCTTCCATATCTTCAAGTTCTTGATCTTTCATGAACATCCAATCTTGATAGCTTTCTTAGAGCATTGTTAATAATGAACAAAATAATGGTTCATGAGCTTGAACCATTAATATTTGCCTTAATGATGAATTGGAAAAGGGTTGACACATGGACCGAGGTAAAACCATTCGGAATTCCGAATGGTTCGTGATATAAATTCACCGACTTGAGCTGGCGAATTGCAGGGGAAAGAAAACAGCAAAAAGAAACAAAACGACACGTGTCGCAATGGGAATGGAGGAGCTGCGCGGAAAACGACAAAAATAAGGGGCAGAAGCTGACGCGCGCCTAGGTGGCACTGGCGCACGCTGCCATCCTCTCGCGTCCTGCCACTTGTCTAATTGTTATTCGCCCTTTAATTATTAACGTTACAAATTTTGTAACGTTAATATTTCAAAAAATACAACTCAAAAAAAAAAAAAAATACCAAAATTCATATTTTTTTCATTCTCTATAAATAGACACCAATTTTGCTATACTTTTATCACAATTTCAGTTTTCTCTTCTCTTCCCATTATCATTTCTTTTCACATAATTTTGCTTTAGCTTACAATCTTCCCAAAAAAAAAAAAACTTCATAATTATGGATTCTAATTATCCTAATTATGTACCTAATCCTAATCCTAGTAGAAGACGCAGAAATCGTCCAATAAATCCACAACAAAATACACACCAAAACCCCATAAATTACCAACAAAATCATAATAATTATCCCCAAAACACCCCAAATTACCCACATAATCCGCATAATTATCAGCAAAATTTTTCTAATTATCCACAAAATTCAAATCAAAACTATCCTCAAAATTACCCCCAAAATTATCGCCAACAACAACAGAATTAGTCATCGATAATTAATATATAATAAATTATGAATTAATAATTATAAGAGTTAATTACAATTAATTAGCGTTAATTGGTTTTATTACATTAAATCAATACAACTTGTGATAATTATTTGAAGAGAGAGAAGATGTGGTGGGGTAGGAAAAAAGGATGAGAGAGAGTGATGAACCATTATTTTTGGGTTCATGGTTAAGAGTGAAATTGGAAATGGTTTGTGAAAATGATGTGGAGGAGAGAGAAATGAGGAGAGAGAATGATGAACCTTTTTTTTGGGTTCATTATTAGTGATGCTCTTAGATCACTGTTACATACATACATGTTATAGCATAAAGCGTTTATCATCATCAAAATAACATTGACTTAGAGTCACAACAGAGGGAAAGGGAAGAAAATAGGAAAAAAAAAGACAGTCAACGCCGGAATCCGGAGTAAGGTTGGTTCCAACAAAAAAAAAAAATTGTTTAAGGTCTGAAATTGCAATAAAATTTTTAAAAGGTTGTTTCTCGCAAAAAATGGTTTTTAAAAGTTTGTTTCTGACAAATTTCTCTTTAATTTACGACACTTTTGTATTAGTTTATAGGCATATATTTATCAATTTACGGCAAAAACTTACTTCGTTTATGAGCATAACTTGCGTAACTTTATCATTTTAATATTTTATGGCTTAAGTTTATGGGAATGTGTTGTGGGCATATATTATCAGTTTTAAGAAATATACATCAATTTCTTACATCTCATATAATTATTTTGCTGCTTCGTTTTCTTTCTTTCGATCTCCTCCTAATTCTTCCCCTCTCGCATACTTTCTCCTTCATCAGTGCAGGCATATAAATAGCATAGATTAGGGAATTATGATAATAAAGGGAGGTCTTCGCAGGATTGATCTGTTGTGCGTGAGATTTCATGTGTGCAAAGTTTGTTTTCATCCAAGTACTTTATAGGATTGTTCTGTTGGAGTATTAGCTAGTTTCCTTCATCATACTTTTCGTCTTTAGTTGTTTAGTTTCACTTTCTAATTCATGTCTTTGTTATTATTGTTTTAAGTTATGTTAGATTAGTGTTTTATCTAGGGCTAGATTGAACCCTAGCCATGATTGATACATGATTGTTTCTTTAAAACATAAGCCAATGTGTCACATTTATTTATAAAGTTGGATGCGTTAGGATTGGGAAAAATTCTGAAATGGGCCTATCGCATCCCCCCATAACATAATAGCCAGTGCCTAAAGTTTTCGTGTCAGGTTATATTATATGTTTGACGTGGTAGGGGTATGGCGGGAATGGGGTCATTTATCATAGATGACCCCCCTACAGGGGGGTCATTTGTCATAGATGACCCCATATAAGGGGGTCATTTGTCATAGATGACCCCCCCAAAAGGGGGTCATTTGTCATAGATGACCCCCAAAGGGTAGGTTAGTCTTTTAATATGTTTTGCTGTATTTAGCCTTTTTTTTTTTTGCTGTATATAGCACACCCCCTTTAAAATTCTCAATTAATTAATTGTTTAATTATGTGCTTGCTTAATTGATTGTGAAAATTTCAGTAGTAGATTAGGCATAACTAGTATTGTTAAGATTTCATTGTCTTGATCACAAGGGAAGTTGGATGTTGACGGATTTAAATATTTCAATTAATAGCATGAGTATCTCTATGGAACGAAGTTGATTATATTGCTATGAATTTAATTGTGATGCCATGTTTATATATTTCTCTTTTTTGCATGATTCCATGGGAGAGGTATGAGTATATATTTAGGAAGCCATAGATACTCGAAGAGGTTTATGACATTCTCAGGGAACATTACTCCTCTTGAACATTTGATCTGATTTGATTTGGGTAGGAATAATTTATTATTGTATTGATTCATATTATAGTGGGATAATTTATCTTAGAACTTTTATTCATTAAATTACTTTTCTTTTTTTATTAGTTTATGCCACATAAATCTTGATTTTCTTTCGTTTTACCATTGTTTAAGAGCTAATCATAAAACAATGAACCTTCTCCATGTGAGATCGACGCTGACTTAATTTACTACATTGTTAGGAGGATAAGCTAGGTTATCTATTTCTGATAGGTGCGCTACATGCCTGTCATAACCCTCAAAAGTTATCTAACTTCCATGTAGATTGTTTGTAATAATATTTAATCATTCTTGGCTAAATTGGCGATTTATTGTTGCTACAAAATGTCTTTATTAAGGAAACTCACGATTTTTGAATTGACAAGTTTAGTTAGATTATAGTTATCATCAATAATCGAGTATATTAACACTTCTATTATAGGAATATTCAATTTATAGTCGTTTTTCTTTTCTCTCTCTAGTTAGACTCAAAGGCTCAAAGCAATACTTTTCAAAGTTGTTTTGCGAGACAATACTTTTTGGGTTTTAGTCTAGGAAATTGTGTTCCTTAAGTAAGAGTTAAAGAGGGAAGGTTAGATAGTTGGTCATTGTACACGTACATATGCACCTTGTATCTTTCGCTTTAATTTTTTTATTCTTTTTTTCCAAAAGTATTCAATTTTTTTATAGAAATTTTAGGACATGTACTACCTAAAACCCAGTTAAGTCCCCCTCTGAATGAGTCCGAATCCTCTAGAGTTTTAATAGAACTCTACAAGGTAGAGTTGTATCTGAACCATGTATTTTAAAATCAAGGGTTCATATTGGTGGGAAAGGAGAAATAAGGGAGTGGATTTTGATGAGGAAAAATAGGGAGAGTTTTGGAAAAATAATATATGAGTAATGTATTTTTTATTCAATTATTAAAATTGCTTGAACTCTATCTTTTAAAGTTTTTTTCAGAACTTTAGAGGATCCAAACACCCTCTAAGCTTATTTATGATTTCGTGCTGAACTTGGTAAACGAACAAATAGGTGGATGTGATGACAAATGATTCGAATTCAATGTATGGAGTGATTGTATGTGGTAAGGACCAAGGGCACAAAAGGTGTTAGTATGTGGCAACACTGAAATTATTGGAGTTAGGTGGACTGCTATCTTTTTCTGTCTCGAGAGTCGAGTCTCGACCTCCATGCATAAGTCCTTTTCACTTTCCCACTCTCCATTTGCCATGTGTCAACCTAAGCGATCATGCTTTTACCGTTAAGTTAAAACCAAGAAGAACAATTTGCTAGTTAACATGTGAAATGAGTACAATAAATACACTAAGGCTAAGTGTACCATGAGCATAGTACATTTAAGATTATTTTTTTGCTCATTACTCATTCAAATGAGCAAAAGGTATAAAAAAAAAAGAGCTTCAAATAAGCAAATGAGCAAAAATTAGCCTTGGGTGTACCATGCACATGCACATGCACATGCTAGTACACTCGGGTGTATGATGAATGAACTTTGTGGGTGACTTATCAATTTTATTTACTATATTATGCTATGAAGTAGTACTGGCAGATTGTTTGACAATTGGGAGGACAGTTGCGAGTATGAAGCGGGTACGCTGCGGGTATGAATTGGGTACGATGCGGGTATGAAGTGGGCATGGGTATCCATGCGGGTGGTAGGGCGAGGATGGGTCTGGAATTTCCCCGACAATGGTGATAGGACAAGGATGGGGACGGAAAATTTATGCAGGCGCGGGTGTGGAGAGACCATCCTCATTCCTCCACACCCGCCTCGCCCAATAATTGCCATCCCTAATGACATGTTTTCTGAACTTGTAAAACCAACTAATCAAGTCCAAGGATATTAGATTAATACTACCTCCAGAATTTTATCCGCATCATGTGATAAATATTTATGAGACAAATATTACATCTAAAAAATTAACGAACTATTTAATTTCACATTCAAAAACTGACCCTAGTGAAACCTAGCCGCAATACGCTCTCTACCTTCCCCAAACTCAGAAACCCTAGCAACCACAAAAGTCTTCCGCCGCAGGCTCGCTGGTGGCCGTAGGGGTTGCCGGCGAGCCTGCTTCGTTGTCTTTCTTTGTCTTCGTCGTTGTTTCCCTGGTTTCCAGTCGTCGGTTTAGTTGTTCGTCGTCGAAGGAGCGTAGCCCTGGTCCACCTCCCCCTTGTTCGCTCGTCGCCTTCCCCCTCCCCCTCCCATGTCAGTTGTCTGTTCTGTGTACCCCTCCCACAGTCATCAGCCTCTCCGTCGCCCCTGTTCCACATCCTGTGGTTTCTCACTCCCCCTGTCCCCCACTTCTGTTGTGTGCTTCGGTCCCCCTCCACTGTCGGTCTTCCCTCCCCAGCTACTAGTTGGTCCCCCAGGGTCGTGTTCCGTGTCCCCTTCCCCTGTTTCGGTCGTCCCTCTCCCCCGTCTTAGTCTAGTTCCTCTCCCCTCTCCCCTGTTTGGTCAAGTTCCCCTTCCCCATCCCCGGTTTCTGTCTTGGCCGCGTATTACTATGAAATTCCAACTCGTGTTGTTAGTTTGTTTAATGTTCATTTTATGTTTTAGATTTAATTCAGTATCTTCCAGATCCAATCATCCTTGCCTTTTTGTGTCTGAATGTGCTTGGGTTTTTGTTAGAAGTGATCGGTGGGCAATGTATGGTTCTTGGTTTCCTATGACAAAGGAAGATGCAGGAAACCCGTTGTATAGAGCCAATAATCCTGGAGTTGGCCGTGCGGTTTTTGCCGCTTCAGAAATTCGAGTGTTGGTTAAGATGAGAGGAGGTTATCAATTCAGCTATGTTGTGCGTCGTTCTTCTATATTTGGGATTGTGAGGCTGGATCTTCGGATCCATAAGTGGTGTGATGTTCATCAATCTAACTCGCCCCAATTTCTCGTGATGACTTCAGGTGTCATCACACATAAAAAATGCATCTTGTGGGAGGCCCTCCAATTTGATTTGGAGCAAGTTTCGACCTCCACATCTTTCGAGTTTCAGTCCAATGAGGCTAAACTCTGGGTACCCTCGAAGCAGGGTCAGAAGTCACCAAAGGACGTGGCTTCTTTGTTCGTTGAATCAATAGAATCTCAGGAGGATGTTTCTTTTCAAGAACCTTGGGATTTAGTGCCTAGTAGACTTTGGGGTCTACTAGTTGTAGTACAGCAGTCTCTCTTTGAAGATCGTCAGAGTTTCGTATCACAACAGATTCCCTCTCATATCAGGTCTTTTTCATCAAGACATATCACCCAACCTCACCCGTCGTTGCTGAAGACATGCTGCTTTTGGACTGGACACGTAATAGTTAGTTGTTTTTCATAACGTATGTACGAGCTAATACAACACTTGTTACCGTTTGGTTGTTACCGTTTGCTTGTATTAGCCTTAGGTTGTATTTCAGTTTTTAATTAATGCAAGTTTTCTCCGTTGTCAAAAAAAAAAAAAAAATTAACGAACTATTATATGCTCCTAGAAGAGATAAAGGGTGCGTGGTAGAGGTGCCACTCTTAGAATAAAGTTTTAAAAATTCTAGTGTATTTAGAATTCTAGTGTAAGAAAGTTTCCTAGTGTTAGGAAAGTATTTAGCATAAAGCTTCAATTGTGGGCTTGATATAGATGTTTTGGTCCATAGCCCACGTCCCACTTATATGTGTTTAACTACCATGTGGCTTATGATAATTTTCAATTAAGTTCTTGGCCAAGTTGGTCTTGGTTGCCCTTTGGTAGTTGCCCAAAATGTACGTATAATTACAGTTTATTTTTACTTCTATGCCAGCTATTGGTTACTCTTCTTTGCCTTTATTTATCTACTTTGGATCCTAATTTCTCTAATTGATGTTTACTCTAAATTCTTACCAAGTTCAACTAGAAGAAAATTAATACTAGATCTAAATTATGTTATGTATCTTTTACTTTGGTTCTCAACTTATTATGCTGTTTGTTGGATGCCTGTTGCTTTGAGTTTTATGATATTGTTGTTGAGTTATTTATGCACCATGGTTATTTCTCATTCAACATGGATTTTTGGTTTTTTTAGTGGTAGACTTCTTCCTACTCCTATTATGCAACCTACATGGAACTTCTGCTTCTTTAAAAAGACGTTGTTAAGTCCAATCATCTGCCATAATATTTTGTTTAAGATGATTTTAATTACTTGGTTCTACCATCTCTTTCTCCTCGAGATTAATTATTGCTTATATCCAACTTTTTGTTGGAATGACTTTCCTCTTATATGCTTAATCCTGGTTAGTTTTTTAGGCATTGTGCTCATGATGGTGATGTATATATGGGGCAATATAGTTACCCATCCTTACATTGTTATCTCGTTTTCCCATTATCTATTACGTGCTAAGATTTTCAAGCTGTTCTTGTGGTGGTTTGACATTCTTATGTTGTTAGCTTATATTGACTCCTTGGAATTTAGAGATCATTGTGGGGTTGTATGGATTTCTTGGAGCACCGTGAACATTAATGTCACCAATTATACAATATGCTATAATAATATTTTTTCTGATATAATAGAGGTACTACTTCCCATGGGATTGAGCTCTATTTCTTCTGATTCAAGATTGTACTATTATTTTGAATATGTTCTAATGACTCTGTTTATAGATCGGGTTTTCGAAACCCAATGGAACCGAGTGCCTCGCCACTCGCTATGGAACAGGGTTGTAATTTCACCCCCTCACAGTTTGTTGAAGTTTTACAGGACAAAAATCTTTTTTCGAATCCATTCACTCAAAGTGGGAGCAGTTTGTAGCCTTTTGGATACTGGGTTTACTCAATATCTTGACCATTATGTTTTCGATCAAAGTAAACATCCTCTCGACTCCAAAAGGTTGTTTCTTAAACTCCTTCTCTCTAAACTGGATTGGGCTTTAAAAACCCATTGGACTCGAGTGCTCCATCACTCGCTATTGAACAATCTGTCTCATTATATATGATTTTTTCTCCATCGTCTTTATTTATGAAGATCTTAAGCTGGAATATTCAAGGGGGTAAAAAACCCCATGCCTTAGCAGAGATTATCTTTCTTAAGAACAAATTTAAACCAGATATCATTTTTATTATGGAAACTTTAACAAATCATGTAAACAGTAGAAAAATACTTAATGCATTACATTTTGACAATAAACTTATAATAGACCCTCTACATCATTGTGGAGGTTTTTGGGTCGCGTGGAATAACTCTAATATAATAGTTGATTCTCATGACTTTCATCCTCGCTGCGCTACTTTAAATATAACTTACAAACCGACAAATAAGAAATATACTATTGCTGGGGTTTATTGCCCAGCTCAAGAAGAAGAAAAAGATGCTTTCTAGAACTACCTTCATAATTTTGTTTCAGTGCAATCACTGCCATGGCTACTAATTGGTGATTTTAATGAGATGTTATCATGCCAAGATAAATTAGGAGGGCGACCCCTTCTACCTTATCAATTGCAACGGCTTCCATGTTTTCTGTCTAGTAACAATGCAATAGATATACCTTGTATACAAGGACAATTCTCTTGGAAAAATAATGACAATAACTCACCAATTTTTGAAAGACTAGATAGAGTTCTTACTCATAATTCGTTCATTGATGACTTCCCACACAGTTTCTTATCGTATGGCAATTTCACTGTTTCGGATCATACACCAATTCTATTCTCCGCAGAACAAACCACAAATAGATACCACTATCAATTCCGATTCCAGAATAACTGGGTCATTGAAGCACAACCCCATGCTATTGTGGAAAAAAATTGGCAGATCCAACGTCAAGGCTCTCGGTTTTATCGCATCCAGCAAAAGCTAATTCATATAAAAAACGATCTTAAGCTGTGGGCTAGAAATCATTATCGTCACAACGCTAACAAACTTATTCAAAATGAAAGCAAAATTAAAGAACTTCAATCTGTCCTATGGCAACAACCTTTCAATCCTATTCTTAAAGCACATATTAACCGTCTTATCTTGCAACGTGAAAAACTGCTCCTCTTTAGTTATCATAAGAGCGGCTCTCAAAGTAGAAAAACTTGGCTTTCCCAAGGAGATAGAAATTCTAGATATTTCCATAACAAAATGAGAAAAAAGATGGCTTCTAATACCATTTTTAGAATGAAAAATGACCTTAACCAATGGGTAGAGTCTCCTGACGACATTACCAAAATTCTAACCAGTTCTTTTAAAAAACGATTCACTTCTGCGCATAGTTCTCCCCGCAATATCGACTTGTCATTCATTTCCCCCCTAGTATCAGAAGATGATTGCGATTCCTTGCTTGTTCCTGTCTCCGATGATGAAATAAAACAGGCTACCTTTGATATTAATCCTGACAAAGCCCCTGGATCGGACGGCTTTGGAGGTAAATTCTTCCAAACATATTGGTCCATTATTGGAAAGAAAGTCACTACAGCAATTCAAAGTTTCTTCCACCATGGCAAACTCCCTCCCTCGCTCAATCATACTCTCATAACGCTTATCCCTAAAAATGAACATCCGGAGAACCCCAATCATTTCAGACCTATTAGTCTAATTAACACGCTCTATAAGATTATCTCCAAAATTTTAGTGCAAAGATTAAGTCCTATTCTCCAGAGAATAATTAGTCCATACCAAAATGCTTTCACTCCAGATAGATCTATTCATGACAACATTCTGATAGCAAAGGAAATCTTAAACACTTTTCATAAAGCGCAAAATAACACGGGGTGGGCAGCTCTTAAACTTGATATGGAAAAGGCTTACGATCGAATTGAATGGGATTTCCTTTGGGCCACCCTTAATGCTTTTGGTTTTCCCCTTCGTTGGATAGAATGGATAAAGGAATGTGTCACCAATGTCTCATACTCTATCAAAATAAACGGCAAGCCCGCTCCATGGTTCAAGCCTTCTCGGGGTCTTCGTCAAGGTGATCCTTTATCGCCACAAGTTTTTATCCTTTGCATGGAAGTCTTTGTCTCCAAGCTGAGATTTCAATCTCAAAACAACAACTCTGGAATTGGCTTTAAACCCCGCTCCCTCTCCGCCTCAATCCCTTGCTTAATGTTTGCAGACGATAGCCTCCTTTTTTGCAAAGCTACAAACTCGACTTGTGCAAACCTAAAAGCATCTATTAATTCTTTCTGTGAATTATCAGGTCAACTAGTCAATTTCCATAAATCTTCAATTGTATTCTCCAAAAGAGTTTCACCCGCAAGAAAAGTCAGTCTGGCTAGCAAGTTCAATATGTTACCTAACTCCAACTTGGGACGATATTTAGGGATCTTTTTTAGCTCTTTTAAACCAACAACAATGGATTTCAAACACATTATTCAGAAAGCTGAACAGCGCATCCACAATTGGGAAGCAGGATTCATTTCCAAAGCAGGCAGACATACCCTCATCCAAAGTAATTTAGAGGCCCTACCAGCTTACGTTTGTTCTTCATCTATGCTCCCTCACTCCATTGCCAACTCCATTGATAGCATGCACAGAAAATTCTTTTGGAGACAACATAAAGATAAAAATGCAATTCCTTTAATTTCATGGGATAAAATTTGTAAACCAAAATCAAGAGGGGGTCTCGGTCTTAGGAAGACTATCGCACTTAACAAAGCTTTCATAGCCAAACTCGGGTGGAAAATTTTAACTGACAACAATAACCTATGGGTAAAAATAATGAGACAAAAGTACTTATACAATACAACATTCTTTCAATGTAAATCAAAAGCTACTGACTCCCAAATATGGAAACATATTTTAGCTCAACGAGATATCATTAGGAAAGGTATTAGATGGAAAATTGGAGATGGCAAATCCATTTCTTTTTGGTTTGATAACTGGATCAACCACGCCCCTCTCATAGAGACCCTCAATTTATCACTTCACCAAATTCAAGAGAACCTAAAAGTCAGTGACTTTATAAAAATTTCTATTGACTGGGACATTGACAAACTCCGACAATTACTAACTGATTATATTGTTAATATTGTCAAAGGTATTTCAATACCTTCTATTCCGACTAAAGATGAAGCCATATGGGGATGTACCTCTTCGGGGGCTTTTTCAGTCAAATCAGCAACTTGGCTAGCCCATAATCTAGACCCTTCTGACCCGAAATGGGAATTCAGCTGGATATGGAAGCTCGACATACCGCCAAAACTTTTAATTTTTCTCTGGCAAATTTGTCATAATAGCTTAGGAGTTAGAAATGTTTTATTCTCATGCAAGATTATCCCCTTAAATGAATGTCCTATGTGTCATTGCCATCCTGAAAGTATTGACCATCTCTTTATCAATTGTACTATATCCAACTCAATGTGGGACTTACAAGAGATTTCAGACTGGATGCATTTCCACTATAGGGGAACACCCTTACTCGATACTATTCAATCCCTAAAAAATAGGAAATCCATTCTAACCAAGTTTATCTTCCTTCTTTGGTTCGTCTGGAAAGAGCGAAACGATATTATTTTTAATAACGCTTCTTTCAATCAACATCGCATACTTCATAAAGCCAAATTCCTCTTCCACGTATGGGCTACCCGTACAAAGCTTGATTCTTGTCAACTCGCAGGTACTACTTTCTCTTCATCCTCCACTCCT
Source organism: Beta lomatogona (assembly GCA_947646795.1). Classification (NCBI taxonomy): domain Eukaryota; kingdom Viridiplantae; phylum Streptophyta; class Magnoliopsida; order Caryophyllales; family Amaranthaceae; genus Beta; species Beta lomatogona. The sequence continues at coordinate 1,030,410 of CANSNZ010001286.1, forward strand.
TCCATTTCCACCGAGCAATCTTGTTCCATCTTGGTTGCTTGGTCCCCACCGCCTACATCCACTTTCAAGCTCAACTTTGATGGCTCCGTTTCTAAAAAATCAGCCGCAGCAGGAGTCATCATTCGCAACAGTAACGCAGACCTCATTCACGCCGCAACTTTCAACCTCGGCACCGCTCCCGTTTTTGTTGCCGAAGCAACAGCTCTTCATAAAGGCATTCTACTAGCTCTACAAAACGATATTGAGGATATTCACATCGAGGGTGACAACCTATTAGTAATAAATGCAGTCAAGAACTTATGGCGAGCTCCATGGCAGATTCACTTCATTATTGAAGAAATACAAGCTCTACTACGACAGTTCAAATCCTACTCGATTCATCACATCTACCGTGAAGCCAACAAAGCAGCTGACTGGATAGCAAACGTTGGCCACTTAATTACCTCTGATTTTCATATTAGTCATGTTTTTTCTTCGGCTCTCAATACAATCCTTGTAAACGATAGTTTAGGAGTTCCCCTCGTGAGGAGGGTCTCCTAAACCTTTTTCTTCTTACCTTTATAAAAAAAAATAAAAAAAAATTAGACTAAGGACTAACCAAGTAGTACTTGGTCTAGTGGTAAGGAGATCACCCTTCCAACCTCAAGGTTGGGGGTTCAATCCCCACTAGAGGAACTTTGAGGGTAGGGATTCCCCTAACCGTTCCCCCTTACTCTCAAGTGTCTGGCCCAATAAGACCCGATCGGGGTCCGGGCCACTTCTTCTTACCAAAAAAAAAATTAGACTAAGGACTTGTTTGGTTGGCTAAGAAAATCATGGAAATTTCTATCTCTTAAGAAGTATAAGATGGACTTGTTGGGTTGGCAAAAAGTTTACAAAAAGGGGAAGTAGAACTTCCCTTCCCATGAACTTCTACTTCCTATAAAATGAGGGAAGTAGGTTACATTCTCCCCTTAGCTAAGTAGAAATACATGAGAAGTTATACTTCCCTTATATCATGAATAACCAAACAATATTTTTCAATTCCCATGAATTTAATGAAAGAACTTAATTCATTATCTAAAACCAAACAAGTGCTAAGTTATATCTAATACAATTATCAATAAATTAGGTGGTGTCTCTTGTGTAGACACCTCTTAGTTTTCTTTTCCTGATAAAAAAAATCAATAAATTACAGGGGTATTTTGGTCATTCTCAAATAATGTTACAATTTATCTTTTATGATGTGGGACAAGCCGCCTACCAAGTGACATTCATAAAATTGAGGGAAGTATGAAATTGGTGTAAAAAGTAAACAAAAAGCCCTAATGTCAATAACTTTTCTAGTGACTAAAGAAACAGAAAAACAAATGAGAACCATGAATAATAATGGACACATAGGAGTGAAATGGAATGTCGAGATCATTTTTTTTTAATTCCATTTGAGCCACGAAGGCAGTACAAAGAAGGGGAGGGGGATTCGAACCTGTAACCTATCGTTCACAATACCTCAATCTTAACCACCAGGCCAAGACATCTTGTGGTAATGTCGAGATCATTTGGTGTAGCACAGTTTAATTATTGACTTATGCTTGGAATACATCTGAGAACATGTAATGACTACAATATGAATGGGGTAAATTTACTAAAGTTGCTTGCTTAATTTACCAAGCTTTTACATAGAAAGGAGTTTATTAGGTATAATTATATGCATGTACAAGCCTGTCTCAATATGTTCCACCTGAAATTCATTCATCATACACCCGAATGTACCATGTGCATGGTACACTTAAGACTAATTTTTGCTCATTTGAAACTCTCTTTTTAGTACAATTTTTTACTCAATTGGATCATTTCAAATGAGCAATATATGAGAAAAAAAATAGCCTTGGGTGTACTATTCTCACGATACACCTGGGTGTATGATGAAATTTGCAGTTCCACGTTGTATAGATGATATAACTAAAATACAATTATTTTATTCTTAACAATAATTTTATTTTCTTATAAGACTCTAATAAGAAATGAGTGATCAGAATAAAGTTTTGTCCATGATTTAATTTGTATCTACTCTATAATGTCATTTTTATAGTTTGATGTTTTTTACCTAAGCGTCTTATAGATAGAATATGTTATTTGTGACTTGAAATCTTGTGAATGGCATAAGGCTAACTTTGAATGCACATATCTTTCATTTTATAAATGCTTTTGATGTGATTCAACTTGGAGGTGAAAGCTTGTTCCATGAGCTTTCCAACGACAGGTCATATGCCCAATTCCACTGAGAAACGAGAAAGTAATGGCTGTTCTACGCAGCGCCGTCGAACTGGAATTCCTGATCGGGCGACCTAGCGAATTACGAGTGGGCGGATGTCGCCCGATCGGGCGCGAAACGTCAGCCAGTTTAATTTTAATGACCTCCCGATCGGGCGGATGTCGCCCGACCCGATCGGGCGGCTGGGTTTTGACGCTGTTTTGCGATTTTCCAAACTTGATTCTTTTTAGGGTTTTATATGGAGTATTTTCTAGGGTTTTTTGTATGGGGTTCTTTATGTTATAAATAGGACCTCTTAGTGCTCATTATTTCAAACACAACTTATGAAACACTTTTAGCCTCTAGAATTTAGGACTCCTTGTATTATTCTATTTGTTTTTCCCATCATAGTGAAGAAGCTCGAATCCCCCATCTGTGGACGTAGGTTTATTTTGACCGAACCACGTAAATCCTTGTGTTCTTTTGTTTAACTTCTTTATTGTTTTTCTCATCCTTATTATTTCATTGATTTTGTTCCGCATTAATCAAACTACAACACCCCGATTCCTAACAGAATATAAAGAAGAACAAACAATATAATACTAGAATTTACTTGGTAATCAACTAGCTAGTGCGTGAAATTGTGTAAACAGTGGTTGCAACTTACAATACATGCATCATCAGTGCATCATGCCTGCATGAAATCAAAGGAGTATTCTTCCTTCGTTCTGAAATATGCGAAATACTTCTCTTAAAAAGCTCTCACATAGAAGAGAGAAGTATTTCACTTATTTCAGAATGGAGGAAGTATAATAGCATATGGCTTATATGCATTAAGTCCACAGACCACATGCATGATGCATGCATGCTTCTATTTGGTCTTTGGACTGTGGAGTACATATGTACATGTGTATCATGATAGAACGCGGTTCGTGTGTGTAATCAGTAATGGACAATATTGAGCTGAAAAGGTAGGTCCGCATAATTTACTTTGTGCAGCGGAGAAGCTCTTCGAAGGGTCCTTTGCACCTTTGTAACTTTGTACAAACTTATGATATAATCTGTCCTCACTCCTCATCATATATCTAATCGTACTCTGCACTAAATCTAGGAGGTTCTACAGAAAAGTAGAATTATACCAAAGAGGGAAGACTTTACTTGTCTGGATGAAACTAACTTCTTTTTATAAGCAGTAGTAATTCGGTATAAATGAACAAGGAACCAACTCAACCGAGTTTTCTTGAATATTTACAAACTATTAACCCCAATTATGATAGTGGATAGTGATTCTGCAATATATGTTAATATTGAGCTTGTCAACTGTCAACAACTACTATGCAATTGATAGTCGATACTAATAATTTCACTAGCCTCACCAATAATCGTTATACAAATTAAAATTTGTTAATTACCAAAACCAGTACCTTATACCTTACTGTAAGAAGAAAAAAAGAAAGTGTAAACTGCAACTATTAATCTATTATGTACACATGAACCAACATCGTTGATACTTTTTTAACCTTGTTTAATTAAGTTGATACAAGTTTAACCGTTTGATAAATGATTACATGAGTGGAATTAGTGTTGAGGTTTTCAAATTACACAACTTTATCCGTTTAACTCAAACATCAAACATTGAAAACGGGTAGAATGTAAGAGAATATGTGAATAAATGGAAAAGTAAGTAGAAGACAAGTGAATGCTAGGGAGTAGAAATTTTTATGTATATAGCACAATATTGTAAAGGTAAGACTTGAGAGTTAGTATAATTTAATTAGGAGTAGAAATTTTGAATATAATAATCAATTAGAACTTAGCTATTTAATTATAAACATAATTTCATTTAGTAATGATACTTCTAATTTCTTCTCCTATTGGGAATTTGCCGTAGTTCAACAAACAAAAAGTTTGATATCTTTTGTTTGTCCCATTTTCTTTTCTAAAATATCCCTAAATATTGTTCAATATAAAAAAGGGCTTGAGAGCTCATTACTTTACTCTCACATTTATTAGGTTTGGTTCTACTAATTGTGTCCCTTCTCAACTCCACCCAATCAAAAACAAAAAAACAACTTAACCCTAATAAAACAATAAGCAAGGAGACATCGGGCAAAGCGGCTAAAGTCGCATACAACCATGAACCATTGTGCTGTGCGAAAATACAATATTCTCTAAACCCAACAAAGTAGGGATGGTTTGAGGATTTACAGGAAATGAATATAACTTGGAAATAATTTTGAGTTTTTTATTAGTTAATAATTATGTCAAATCGTATTGAACAATGGTGGGAGGCGATGTTTTTATGTTTTTTTTTTTTTGGTGAAAGCCATGTTTTTATGTTTTTTTTCTTCTAAGAAACAATCGAGCTTAATATATTAAATTAAAAGTGGATTCGAAAACCCAATAAGTCCAAACCTAAGAGGGAAATTAAAGTCCATAATACATAACCCATGAGATACCCAAAAAAGACTAGATAAAGGCCTTTTAAACTAAGTTAGTAATTAACCTAGTCCAAATTAATAGTGTTTTTTCCTTTGGCATTGCGAAGATCATTGTTTTAAGTTTTTATGTTGTGGCTGGGCATATCGCTTTCTTGTATCTTGACATCTAACTCAATGGAACATTGGCCACAAAAAGACTGTTTTTTCTTTCATATGGGCTTTCTGAACTTGAAATGATTTATTGTCATTAGTTTGGATGACAGAAAAAAGAGGTCGAATTATGTTAAAGCCTTTTGTTTTGTGCCTTTCACTTGGATATGCATCTGATTCCTACTAACTAGCAATTCTTCTATGGGCCTTTAGCCCCTTGCTTAAATACAAACTTTTTTTTTTTTTTTTTTTTTTGACGTTTGCTTAAATACAAACTTAGAGTTCAAATTGGTATTCTTGTGTTTTTTTTTTTTTTAAATGCGGAAACAAAGATTAAGAGTTAATAGCTAAAAGCCTTAGTACAAAACTACAAATTTGTCCCATAACTTCAAAATATAACTAGGGGGTTGGGGATAAGCCTAGTTATATTCACATCTAAGTTATCTTTTCTTCCTTCTTTAGCCATCCTATCCGCGACTTGATTGAGGGTATTCTTGTGTTTAAATTGACTAAACCTCGAAATTTTGTGGCCTTCCTCATTTAGTATTTTTTTTAGTTTGCTATGTTCCATACTTCCACACAAATCATCATTCAGTTCCTAGGCTCCTAGCCTCCTAGCGATTGTTATCAATAGTTAGATTTGGTGTTTTGAAGAAAGTGCTTGTTTTCAGATTATATCAGACAATAACATTTTGATATTTGAGAAGTTCGATAAGCATTGTAATTTCGGCCTTTGTAATTTAAGATGAAGATCATCTTAAACTCTCTTGGATTTTGGGAATTGAGATGGAATCTCATAGAGTTGGAGCTTCTCATGGAACCGTAATCTACGAATTCGAGAGATATTTTAACGAAACTCACTCCAACAAATGCTTGACAAGGTTTGTGTATCGCGTGAATCTCCAGTGAAGGCAAATCAGGCCTATTTTCAGTCAAGTCACTCTCTTATGAGCTTGCAGAAACCGCTTCCGGCTTCCCAAACTCATCAAGATATGTAAATAGCAATTGGTGTGGGTTCGTCCCCCCGGTTAAGATCTTTGTCTGGCTAGCCTGCTTGGGAAAATTAAACACTCGGGCCAAACTCGCAAAGCCTAAAATCATTCCACCCTCTGAAGATGTGCGCCCACTTTTCTAGAAAATTCTTAAACGGTGGATCGCCTTCTTATTCATTGCAAGTTCTCATGGCAAGTGTGGTGTTGGTGGATCAAATTATGGGACTTTACTTGGGTTCCTCCATCCTCTCTAAATGATGTCTTCAAACAATGGGCCAAATCGGGCTTGACTATCTTTTTTAAAAAGTTTAATGGGCTAGCTTCTATCTAATCATTTTGTCCATATTTTTTTTTGCAAGAAGGGGGAGAAATTGAGGATTCTTCTTGTAAGGGATGAAAATCGAACCATTGCCATAGGGGGTGGAAGGGGTCTCACAACCTCTAGGTCAACATTGATTCTCAATCATTTGGTCCATATGGAAAGAAAGGAATGGTAGAATCTTCAATGGTACTTGCAGCTCTACGTATCAAATCTATGATATAATCCTTATAAGACTTGGTTGGTTAATAAAGGGTTGGGGGGATCCTTTCCTTTACTCATGTGATGATGTTCTTCGAAACCCCTTATGTCTTTGTGGACGTGTTCAAAAGCAACCTCTCCTTAAAATCAATAAACAAATTTCATCTTCAAATTAGGTGGCTCTCAACTCAAAACATCTCAAGTGGAACGTTGATGCCTCAATTAACCCACACTCCAATTGTTCGACCATTGGTAGATTATTGCATAACAATAGAGGAGAATATGTCTGTCTCTTCTCCTCTCCTATTCCACCAATGGAGATCAACCATGCTGAAATCCATGCCATCCTTCGTGCAATCGAAATATCACGTGACACAGTGATAGACTTCGTAAACTCTCCTATTATGTCTTCGAGTCTGATTCTCTTAATGTTGTCAACTGGTGCACCTCTTCAAATGGAGGCCCCTATAACTTGAACTTCCCATTGAATTAAACTTCATCGAAAACGCAATGAAGGGTGAACCATCTTTCTCAATAGTTTATCATGTTCGAAGCTCCAACTATGTTGTTGATGCCCTTGCATAATAGGGACTTCATAGGAAATCATGATTTCTTGCGTGGCTTTAAATGAATCTTCTTCTTAGATTTAATTAGCCTCGAACAATTTAGAATATGTACGCTACTAGGCTTCTTCTTGTTTCAGCTCCGTTTAAAGCCTAATTGTAAAACTCGAATGGATCCTTTTGGGCCTACCTCTAATAAAATCTCAACAAATTATCAAAAAACAAAAAGTTGCACGTACAAACCGTGTATTTCTCTAAAGTATACTTCATGATCTTTGCTTGGAAGAAGGTGATCCTCTTAAGTCTCTTTTATTTAGATAAGTGTTCTTCTATAATAATGGATCTCCCTACTAGCAACAACATAGTTTTCTATAATATTGTATTGCATAAGGTAGGGGTCCACAACCTAAAACATTTTATTAGGTAGTTTTCGACAACATTTTCTCGTTAGGTAGTCTTTCACCAAAAAATTGATTTTATTAGGTGGTTTTTGACAAAATTCTCTTAAGTAAATATATTGTTTATTGTTAGGCTTTGGGGCACGAGCTGCATATATTTGAAATTATTAAATTAATCTCCTTTTGTCCCACAAAATTTTTCCTATTTGCAATCTTGTCACTATTCATAAGTAAAAGGAATTTTATGAATTATAAAAAAAGTAAAAGGAATTTCATCATGAATTCTTTCTATTATATAAGAAAAACATAATTATGTGGGGTCTTATTTGAAATTGATTCACTTGGATGAGTGCATTAGAAATGTCAAACTTTTAGAATCTTTTACCTAGATATTGCTAAAGCAAAAATATTTCCTACTTTGCATCAAAGTGTGAATTAAATACTTCCGAGCATATCATTCATGTAGGACGAGACGGTGCAAAAAATATATTTATTTTATTGGTTTAGAACAAAACCACTAAGTGAAGTAGCGGTCAACTTAAAGAGATAAACCGCTACTCTCACTGGCAGTTTTAATTAGATTTATTTATTTATTAAAGGTAGCTTCTTAAATCATTGAATAAGTAAACTAAAAGCAAGAATAAGGCTATGTTCACTTCACCTTATTTTTACTTATTTCAGATCAGACCAGATCAGATCAGATAAGTTCAGATCATACTTATATTTAAAACCTTATTATTATTATTATTATTATTATTATTATTATTATTATTATTATTATTATTATTATTATTATTATTATTATTATTATTATTATTATTGTTATTATTATTATTATTATTGTTGTTGTTGTTGTTGTTGTTGTTATTATTATTGTTATTGGTATCATGATTATTATGATGATTAGTTTTACTAACGCTATTATTATTATTATTATTATTATTATTATTATTATTATTATTATTATTACTATTACTATTACTATTTTTAGTTTATTGTTATTATTATTATTATTATTATTATTATTATTATTATTATTATTTTATATGATTACTATTACTATTAATATTGCTACTATTTACTACTCCCTCCATTTTATTTTAATTGTTACACTTTGACATTTTACACTATTCAAAAGTTGCACTTTGACCCTCATTTGTGATTTATACATGAATAAAAACATAGTCATGTGGGATCTTGTTAGATTCGTCTTAGTATGTATTTTATTAATATGTACTTTTTATAATTTTTACAAATACAAAACTAGAGATATATATCCTCAAAGTTTTGCATTGGCATGCGTGAAAAGTGTAAGTGTAACCATTAAAAAGAAACGGAGGGAGTAGTACATTTGTTTGAAAGGATTATTATTATTGTCGTTGTAGTACTTATTAATTATTAATATTGGTAATTATTATTAATGTCGTTGCTATTATTATAAATGTCATTGATATCTCTATTTCAAGTTATTTGTGTTCAAGAAGAAGAATGTTATTTTGGCATTTGTACGTGTTCTTTTTTATATTTGTTCTAATTAACAATTTTGATATGCGATGTTCTTTTTGATTTTGTACATGTAAAGAACATGATAATAGTATATGATGTTTATTTTTTAACAATTTTGGCAGAATAATATAAAGTATATGTTACTAGTTTATATAAAACGTGAGTAGCAAGGGATAACCTAATGGTGTTGGCATCACCTTCAAATTTCCCCCTACACGGGCTTTCAACTTATCTTTAAAAATAAATTTTATATAGAATAGGACAACGATATAAGAAGAATATTTAACAATTTTATTCAAGATCATATGATTATATATATTTATAGGTTTATTTATAATGAAAAAAGAACAATTGATTGATATAACAAAAAACATGTTGTTAGTTAAATCCAAACATGTCATCAATATAAAAATAACATCTATCTTTTAATTATTTTTTGAGGGAATATCTATCTTTTATATATAGAATGTGTTCTTTAAATAGATTTTGTATGCTCTTTCAATATATGTTCTTTTTTTATTATCATTATATGTTCCATTACTAACTAAATTCTTATTATAAACGGGCATTAGACATGAACAATATGTTCTTTTTACCATAAACAATATGTGTTTTTTAACCTAAAATATGTGTTCTTTTATTTTTAATTGTATGTTCATATATTATGTGTTCTTTTTCAAAAAAAAAAAACTAATTATGCTATTATTATTATTTTTATTATTATTATTATTATTATTATTATTATTATTATTATTATTATTATTATCATCATCATTATTATTATTGTTATTATTATTATTATTATTATTATTAAAAGTTTGCATATTTATAAAATAATAGTAATAGTAAAACTAGTAATGGAATACAAAGTAATAATAATATTAGTAATAATATGTTTTGTAAAAGATAAGTTCAGATCAGATCAGATAAATTCAGGTCAGATTAGATCGAAAAAAATAAGTTCAGATCATATTAGATAAGTTCAAATTAGTAAAATAAGATGAACTAAACATAGCCTAAGTCAGTACCATTTCGGAGGTCAGGTAATTGATGTCAAAGGAAAAAAGAACAATTATTGTTCTTCCCAAGATTGGAACACACGTTCTATACAAAGGCAATCAATAGCCTCACCATCTTCCTTTGAGTTGCTAGTTGTAGGAGTTTCATTATCTAATGTCTTATAAGTAGTTATAAGTTTATAATGATAAAATAGTCAGTAAGTTACCCGCTATTTGCATTAGCAATTTGTTCAATGATAAACCGCTAATCTAAGTAGTGGTTTAACTTAATAAACCACTAATCGAAGTAGTGGTTTTTCCCGAGTAAATAAAAAATAATTTTTTGTGTCCCAGTCATACGTGGACGGTATGTAGGATAATAGTTTTTATTTTATCGTAAAATTGGAAATATTTTTTATTCTAGCATTATTTGAAGAAATTATTTCAAACTTTTATAATTGATACTAATTTATAATTAAATATATAAATGACATAAAACGTGCATTGTCAAACATGAAAAATGGAAATAGGAAAGATCTTCTTGTGCAATCAAAAGATTGTCATGAATAGAGCGATCTTGAGTAAAAGCATTTTGAAGGGGACTAATTTCCCGTTGCAGAATAGGACGGAGGCGGTTAACGATGATCTTCAAAATTGCTTTATAAGTAGTATTAATTAAACTAATTGGTCTGAAATGGTCTGGGGATTCAGGAGCCTCTTTTTTGGTAATGAGGGTTATCAAAGTGAAGGAGGTAATTTACCATGATAAAAGAAACTTTGAACGGCAATGACTAACTCTTTTTCATTGATGGGCCAATAAGCCTGATAGACTTTTCCCCCAAACCCATCGGATCCAGGTGCTTTAAGCGGGTTAATATCAAAGAAGGCATCTCGTGCTGTAAGACGACAGGTTGGTAATGAAAGGCAATGTACTAAGAAAGCGCAACTCTAGTAGCTTATTTCCTCTGATGTTACATGAGCAAGTAAAGAGTTCACATCAGTTGGTGATGAGACAATAGGGTGGAGAAAGATCAAATCTATTTCCCTGTTGACAGAGTGGCCGGAGTGAAATCGACTCTTGAAGGAGTCAGACAACAGTCGAGTTAGGTCGTCATGAGAAACAAACCATTGTCCTAATTCGTTTTTTAGTCTAGAAATAGTCATGTTAGCCATAGATGTTTTCATTCTATTATGAAAGAATCTAGAGTTACGATCCCCTTGAGTTAACCATGTTTTTTCTTGCAGAACGTCCCCAAGTTTTATGATTAAAGAGAAGAAGCTTATTCCTTTGGATAATCAACAGATTGATATGCTTAATTAAAATGTCATTGAAAGGCTGGTGCCACAATTTTAGTTGTAATTCCTTTATTTTTTTTCATCACTTGTGACAAGTTTATTGGTCATATGTCTATAGTTGGTCTTAGTCCAAATTTAAGATCGGTTTTAATACGGATGAGTTTTTGTTGAATGCGAAAGAACCGAGAGCCTCTAATGAGAATATTCCAGTTCTTTTTAACTATAGAGTGCGAATGCTTATCTAAAGTCCAAAAATTTTGAAACCGAAATGAAGGTGGTCGATTAGAATCTCCTTCATTGGAGGAGAAGATTATAGGAGCATGATCTCGAGACTATGAACGTACCATAAGAAATGATACTTTTATTAAAATCGTCATAAAAGGAGTTGTGGCTAACAGCCCTATCAATTCGTTCGAAGATGGGATTGTTATTCTATAAACCTCTCCAAGAGTGGGGTCTTTGTGGAGTATGGTCCATGGATACCTTGCTTTCTGTCACCAGTTGGCTGTAGAAATTTGATCTATTGGGGACTTAATTTTGCATGACATTTGTTTTTGAAGGTGTATAAGATCATGGATGTGTATTTGAAGGTGACAATTTCAAATGAATTGTATTCCTTCTGATTTTATACTTTATCTCTACACCATTTGTGTGGTGTCATGGAATCTCTCTGTATGCTGGCCAACCTGGTACTTTACATGTACTTCCTTCAGGTTCTAAAACAAGTTCCAATTAATGAAAACCCAATATTATTAAAAAAAAAAAAAAAGATGGAGTATATAGAAAACACATCCAAATAAATCAACACTTAATCCATGTGCAAAAGACTAGAAAAATCTAACCACGTCCAACTTATTTTGCCTTCTTGCAACAAGGGGAAAGAAAAAAAATGATGGAATAATCACTAACAGTTAAGAGTAGTTATATATATACTTATACTAGTTTTTAACCCGTGCAAAAATGCACGGGAGGTTTTATATAGATATGGTTTGGACCAGTACGTAATACACTTAAAGTCAAAAGAATATAAAATATATAATTATATTACATGATAATGCACTTAAAGTCAAAAGAATATAAAATATATAATTATATTACATGATATATAAAATGCACAAGAAATTTTTGATCTATAAATTTAAGATTATAGGATGTTTATCCTAAAATCATGGTTTGAATATTAGCTCGTGATTTAAAGTTCTAATCATATCTTGTATTAAGAATATATTTCAAAACTGACTTTTATGACCCATGCTTTCAGTGGCTCATGTACCTAATGCCATGATGGAACATATAACCCAACTTTTATTATAAACAAAAAGGTTGATTGAAGAAGTTTTCGCCCTGCCCATTGCTTTATTCAGAGGCTCATATAAAATCACAATTCACACCACCAATTGCATTCAATCATGTAATCACTTTAGCTCCCCTTTTCCGCAAACCCGCTCAATCCATCTATCTTATTACATATTTTTATTTTTTATATGATTAGCCGAATTGTATTAAAGAGCAATATCAAAGTGTATATATAATAATTTCATGACAAACGTGAATGAGGTGTGCGTATCTCTGAAGCTCTAAGTAAAAAAATTGATTGAATTAAACAATCACTAAGAAAATCATATAAATATGACATATTCTGCCTTGATTTGCTTTTTATTTCTTAATCACCATATGACCTATTCTTTTCCACATTCTTTCGATTCTTACAATCATATTGAAGAACAATCTCAAACTTCTAAATTTATATTGCATCACACCCGTGAATGAGGTGTATCTCATAATTTTAGGTTAAAATATTAATTTAAATAACCAATCACTTATAAAAATCAAATTAATATTGTGATATTTTGTCATGATTTTCTCTATATTTCTTCATCATTATATGGCGTACTCTTTTCGGATCTTAGAGTTATATTTTCTATAATATAGTTGTTTGACACTATGAGAGATACTTTAGATTAAATTTCTATTATAGAGATATTTCAATTTCTTATATGAAAACACAATGTTCTATTAGAATGATAAGGGGAACGCCGATATGATTAGCCGAATCGTATTAAAGAGCAATCTCATTACAGATTCTTTAATTAAATCAAATAATACAAAATTTAAAACGTTGAAATGGTGCAATGCATATAAACAAAAGATCAATTCATCTATAATAAGAGAAAAACTAATCAGATTTATTAAACAACACATATAAGTAGATAAATTAGAGTATAACAAAATAAATTAAATATCAAGTAGATTAATATTATGATTATTGATTACACATTCTGAAATACTTCCTTGTACATTACATTAGTGGTAACATTCTAGATTCCTAGACTATTAGTAAAAATTAGATTTTCAAACCCCATTTGTTGGTATTTCTTGATATGGCCACATATAATTGTCCGTGGCTTAAAACTGGCTGAGGGAGATATAAACCAACATGAGATAGAAACTGTCCTTCAGTTTTATTGATCTTCATTGCAAAGCATATGTCAAAGGAAATTGGCTTTTAGACCCGTGAAATTTTTGTTTTATAAATTTAACAATTTATAATATGTTATATGAAATCATGGTGTAAGTACTTATAAATATCTAGTACATAAAAAGTCGTGACAATATAGTTTACCCTATATACTAATTAAATATAATTTCATAAAATTCAAATGAAAATACGTTCTACACTTCCATTTATCAAAAAACTAATGTGTGCTCAACTTATTAAATAGACAGAGATCAGATCGGATTCATGTTGGAGTTAATGATGAACAGGTTAGACATGTCTCAAGTGCCAACCCATTTCTAACCAATTTATTAAATAGCCTGGTTGTAAAACTCAATCCTAACCCTACCTATTCATTAAACTGGTTACCATTTTAACGCATTAATATAATTCTGACAATTAATTTTCAACTAATATTTTTAGACAAATTCACGAAGAGTTCATGATTTGAGTTTATTCCAGTAAATGTTTTATACAATTTTTAATTCTTTCATTTTCCAGTAAATGTGTTCTATAATTGTTAATTTTTACATTTTCACTAATTTCAACACAACTTTTGAGGGAATTTACATGTAAATGAGTTAATTATTAGTCCAAGCAGGTTAATTTTGGGTAAGAAACTTCAACCTTAACCTATCCCATTTAACTAAATGGTAAATGTTGTCAACCCACTTACTCAAATGGGTTGAAAATCTCAATCCTAACCGGCAATATTCAGATTAGGTTCGGGGTCAAATTATCAGGCCGGGTCGGTTTTCACGGGTCTAATTATATTCTTTTTCCCTCTTGTTGTTCAATCCATCAAGCTCTCACATAAAAGAGAGAAGTATTTCACTTATTTCAGAACAGAGGAATTATGACATTTCAAGTTATTGCGTCCATTTGATCGAAAAGTAATTTATAAGCAGTACACTATTGGGAATTTGCACGGGTTATTATTGAAAAGGAATAAAAAAATTTAACTAATAATAATATATTAAATTTCATTAGTAAATAATAGTAATAGTATGCGAAATTACATTGGGTATTAGAAGAAATAATTGAATGAAGTTTCGTTTTCTTTCGTATTTTCAGTATAATAGGTATCTCCATCACGTTTGTCTTTCAATATACACCTTCTTTTTTGTCTTGCAAGATGCGCATTATGAATCGAGGTGCAACCATAAGCCCTGTTTAAGAAGGTATATCAAATTAGACAACATACAATAGTGTCGTCTAATTTGGTCAAATAAATGCATATATGGTAGCAATTGTCATAAAATAGTAATTGTCGTCCCGTTAGATATATCATCCAAATCCCTTGTACGTGCCACCAATACATAGTTACTTGTTAATGGCAATTTTGTACCTGATATGAAATTATTGACGACTATAATAAAAGTTGTACAATACAAAAATATATGAAATTAATCTGTATATCAACAAATAAAAGTAACATATCCAATATTTTAATAATTAAATAGTGAAATAGTGGGTAGGTGATAGGCGTGTCGCGCACCTAACAAAAATAATTTCCTAACTAATCCTCCTAACTATGTAGCAGGGTAAGTCAAGGTCGAATCCACAGGGACAAACAGTTTCAAACACTAGAAATCTCGACTCAGTTTAACTAAACAAGTGACAAACAATGGTGAAAAGGTGTTGAACTACTAATAATACTAAATTATGACAACTATTATGAACACACGAGGTAAAATCAATCAATAAATACATCTAGAATTAAGTATCCCCTCTAGCACGAATAATACATGAATAATTC
Organism: Beta lomatogona; assembly: GCA_947646795.1. NCBI lineage: Eukaryota > Viridiplantae > Streptophyta > Magnoliopsida > Caryophyllales > Amaranthaceae > Beta > Beta lomatogona. The sequence goes on from CANSNZ010001286.1 coordinate 1,045,763, forward strand.
ACATCCCAATCAATGATTCAAAAGGAGTAATGCACTCTATAACTACTAGAGATATCTCCCGAGTACCTATGGCTACTCTAAACAAGCAATCAAACCTATTCCCATGGAATCATGCAAGAAAGAGACATTGGGCATGGCATCACAAATAAATTCCTAGTAATCCTATCTACTTATTCCCATAGAGATATTCATACTTTTGATTAAATCAACAAATCCATCTAGGTCCAATTCCTATTGAAAACAAGACATAAGGAATCAATTCAAAACCACCTATCCCTAGTATGATAATGAAATTAAGCACAATTCAATCAAACAAGAACAATTAATCACATCAAATTGGAATTATGGGAGGGATTCATGCATTAGTCATTGTTAGGGCTCAACTTAACCCTAGATTATAAAACTACTCACTCATAATTGAAATAACAAAGCAATTGATAAATAAATTGAAAGACATAATAATAATAAGGAAAAGAGGAAATTAGAAATACTTAGTCTTTACTTGAATGGATCAAACTTGTAGAATTCAAAGTTTAATAATGGAGTTTCCTCTCAAAAGCTCTCTAAAAAGTAATACTCTATCCTCTAATAATGAAAAAACTGCCCAAAAGTATGTTTAATAAACCTAATATCGTTTACAAAAACTAGAAAAGGAAATAATTAAAATCGCGGAAATCAGGCGAATAACAGCTTGCACAGGCAAGCAGAAAACCGCACGGGCGTGCATCACAGTGCACGGGCAAGCGAGATCTTGCTTGGGCGTGCACGCGAGACAGAAGGTTTTGTTGTTTTCGTTCACAGATCTGCACGGGCAAGCGGTCATCCGCTTGGGCGTGCGCCTTGGTGCATGGGCAAGCGGAATCTTGCTTGGGCGTGCACGTGAGACAGAATGATTTCTCCTTTCTTCCAACAGATTTGCACGGGCAAGCGGCTATACGCTTGGGCGTGCGCCTCTTCGCTCGATCAAGCAGGAAAATGCGTGGTCCCGCAAAGAGAATATTCTTCAATATCATCATTCCTTCAACCCCAAAGCAATCAAACTCATCTTCTCGCATCCAGGGACCACCAATTAGACCATCTACGAACCATCTTAGCTTCTCTTAGTCACAACCGACCACAAGAACCTGAAAATCACAAAGAAAAGCCAAAAGTATCTCGAAATAACACAATGGTTCAAAAGAATGCTCAAATTATGCAATTAGACCTAAGATGCACTAAAAACTACATGAAAATGAGACTTAAGACCTACTTATATGCAACTAAAAATCGACTTATCAGAAGGAATATACTTGTAACTTTGGATTTCTTAACACAATTAAATGATCAATATATAAACCTTTTAAATAATAGAAACAAAAGGGGATATATTTAAAATGATGGTGAAGTTAATAACCTTAACTATATTACATATTATCTCATTTGCAAAGAATTAAAAATATAATGACCGATCACATTCATGCATAGTTAGTAGACCCGAGCATGGGCCGGTTGGGCCTGTTCACGGTCGGGCCGCTAGATTGGGGTAATGGCGGATCGAGCCTAAAATTTCTAGATTTTGTCCACGGCTCGGCCTAAGCCCACGGGCATGTGGGTCTGGACCGTGTTTTATGTTGTTTTTTTTTATTCTTAGCAGTTTTAAACTAAAAAATAAAGAGAAGGGGACGTTAGGCCAGCAGGCCGGCCCCCGGGCCATATAGGAGGGCTCTTGCTTGGCCGGTCCTGAAATAAAATTTCTTGACCGTGGCAAGCCCACGGCCCACGTAAAGGGCAATGACCGGGGACGAGCCAAACTGTGCCGAGCCTTAAGCAGGCTCGGGCCAGGCCGGCCCATACCCACCTTTAATTAGTTAGTTTCATTTGCACCACATCACTCCTTTTATATTCCCTATCATCTATCTATCTCTTGACAATTTATCATAGACTCATGCATTTAAGCGTATGATATTCCTCAAAATTTCAACCAATTCCCTTACACTTCTCGCAAATTGTTTTCAGTTGCTATATCCAACACCAATAAACCGGGTCCAATAAAATTAGAGTTATATTCTTGATCATGCATCTACACCAATTACCTTAAACTTCTCCCAAACCGTTTTCAATTCCTACCAAACCACAAATAAGGCGGCCCAAAAAATATAAAAAATGGATCATCTTGTTTAAGTTCGAATGTTCGTGTTGATGCAAAAATGGAGGATCCCGGGATTTCTACCGATCAAGACATGCAATTCAAGGTGCAAAGAGTGTAGTTGGTTATTTGGAAAAATTCATAAAGGACATAAAAAATGCAGATTTGCTCATCATCAATGAGGAAAACCGCATGCATGTTGGTTTTTTGGAAGAAAATTTATGGTTAACATCTAATTGAGATCGATTCTTTGTAGCAAAATTGTGAGTAAAACAATAAGTTTTCTTTTCTTTTTATTATTAACATTAACGATTAATTCTTAGTGTTGCCTGTAGATTTTAAAGATTTATAATTTCAGCCACAGATAAAATGGTTATGAATATACAATCTACTTTAATGGATAGTAATTCTCAAGTTCTTGCAAATATGTGATAAAGCAGCTGCTAAATTTGGCATAAAAAAGGAAAAAGAAAACATCGCTGCAGTGAATGTCATCTAATCAATCAGACTTCGTGCCGAAAATCGGAATCAGTAATGTACTTAAACTAAGTTATACTAATCACCATTTTATCAGTTTACATTCAATCTGACACCTTTTTTCACAGATCAGGAACCTTGAAAAGAAGACAATCTGAAACATTTCAGCTTCGTTATTTTTGAGTAAGAGAATATAAACTCCATTCCATGAGACATCAAGGAATCACGAAAACCATGAAGTAATATGAGAGAAGTGGCTTCATTTTCTCTCATAATATAAATGAACATGATTTTTTTGGCTTCAATATTAGTTTTGTGATAATCATGTAGTAGTGTATATGAGCACTATTTATATAATAATATTGTAGTACTTTGTCAATGAAAAACGGTGGTTCAATTTTGGATTTTTCTGGATGCATAAATCATTTCCAATTAATTGCAGCTCACCGGTTGGCCTAATTGAAGGAAGATGTTTAAAACTTACCAAATTGAAGAGATTGTAATTGATTCCCCTTATTCTATGTATGGAGATGAATGTATGGCACATTTTTGCATGCAAGGGAAGAACGACACATCAGCATTGGGAAGGAATACACGACACATGACAATGGAATTATTTAAGGAGTTGACTGAAGCTGACAAATAGCATGAGGGCCTAAGTAGTTGACACCTAAGCTTATTTTTCTAGGTTTATATATATATATAGATGACAGCAGGTTGTGTTTGTCCAACTTATATAAACTTCCGAAAATTACAGTGGAAGGTAAGTTTCAATAAGTGAAAAATAATTTCCTATAAATTCAGAGAAAGGATGAAATAGTTGCTACCAGACTAATTAATGAACATTTCCTGTTATGATAACAAAGCAAAGGTTTTCCAGAGCCTATTCAATTTGTCGTGGATTGGATGATGGAAAAACCAGCAAGCTATGGCTGAAATGTTATTCCCATCATCAGGTAACTATAGCCGGCAAAATAGACACGTATCAGTTGGCCCGAAACGAAATACTTGACCAATACCCGTTATTCACCCGAAATACCCGAACTCGAAAGTAAATAGACTCGGATATGACCCGAACCCGAATTTACACGACCCAAAATTGCTCCGTTAATGATGTCTCGAGCCCGGACCCGACCCGAAAAATTGTCATATTAGTTACTTTTAAAACAAATTTAAAGAAAAAATTGTCATGAAATACTATATATGAGCTAGCCACTGCCCATTAATTATTTTTCTTACTCTTATTTGTCTTATATGTGTTTTTATTTATTTACGAGATTAAAAATCCGATTTCACCCGAACCGATTTAACATGACCCAATCTAACCCGACCACATGTGTCCCGAAATTTCATGGATTCACACCCAAACGGGCACGGTCGAACGTAACCTGAATCGATTATGACCCGTATGACCTGTTTGCCACCTTTACCGGTAACCACGGCCCACAGGATGATCCATAAGGAAGGTGGCAGGATTTGAACCTATGGCCTCCCCACCCCTGACCTGCTGGGTTGTGTGGTCGGGTTAGCACCCCTCGTCGCCTCTTTCAATTCTTCAATTTGATCCCACATATCATGCAATGTAACATTATGATATTGTTTTGTTTAATTTATTTTAAATTATTACCAAAAATCATACTATGTAGTTTTTATAAGTTATAATAAGTAAAAAGTAATATTCTATATCTTCTGATAAATTGAAATAATTTCGGAAAAATGACAATGAGTTGAATTGAGCCCAACTTTTAAAAAAAAAAAATCTGAAAATGTAAAGTTTCTTTCATATTCTCTAATACTGTTACTACCGCTTGAGCCTAGACTCCCTAGACCCTTCACCCTGGCCCCCTATATTCACTATTGAGAAAGCAAATTGCTTAGACGTCGACCTTGAAAGTTGAAAGGGCAGGGCGTTTAAACTTTAAAGTAAATCATGTTTCTTCTTACTTCTTAGGACATAACTATATATACTAATTACTAATATTATTACTTATACGCATTATATTATAGTTACAACTTACAATGAACAACTTCAATGAACATACGATTACACGTAGTACTATTGACACAAGCCTGGTGGGGATAATGAAGGGATAGTTTTCATTTGATTAAGAAAGTAGTGTATGCTTTAATAAATGTGAAACAAAACATAGCACACGCTTGTTTAGAAATTCGTGAAATTAATTTGTTTGTTTGGAAAAACTAAATAGCCTTGGCTTGACCCGAAGTTGACCGACCCTTCCTTTCTCCCTTCTCCCGTCACTTCAAATATCCATATATTGCTTTGCTTTTATCCATCATTATTTTGTTTTAGTTAACTTCAGTGTTAAGACTTAAGTTGACCTCTTTTCTAGTCTTCTTCTTCCATTTTCAATTTTCATCTTTACTTTGTCTCAAACACTCAAAACCAACCAAAATCATATATTTGATGAAATGGGTGTTCCAGCTTTTTACAGATGGCTATTAGGGAAGTACCCTAAAGTGGTTGAAAATGCCGTAGAACAACACAAAAACTTAACAATGAATGATCTTGATCTTGATGTTGTTGATATCAGCCTTCCAAACCCTAATGGTTATGAATTTCACAATTTATATCTTGACATGAATGGAATTATACACCCTTGCTTCCATCCTGATCATCTTGTTAGTTTCCATCTTTTCCTTTTCACTTTTACTATATCTTTGCTTCCCTATTTTTTTTTTTTATATTGTGTACTTCTTTTACTAGTACTAATACTATTTATCTGGTATACATGTTAGTTTACCTATAATGTTATAACTTTGCTTTTGTTTTAACTAAGACTTGGCACTTTTGGCAGATTTTTTCTCCCACCACATTCGAGCAAGTGTTTGAAAACATCTTTGCTTACATAGATCGTCTTGTCAGGATTGTCAGACCGCGGAAGTTACTCTATCTTGCAATTGGTAAGCTGTTAGCTAATAAGCCTTTTTAGTACTATATTATTCCCATGCATTCTCTTGGGATTTCTATAGCTGGCCAAACCCATATGGCCATATGTGCCGAAATGTCATTTTATAGGAAAAAAAATTGTACTTAATTCCATCTTTGTTATGTCCTGTGTGCATCCTATAAATCGCTATATAAATATATACTTCCTCCGTTTTTTTATTTGAAACATTTTGTCTTTTGTACTATTTATGGGCTTACTTGGACTGCGAATTTTGGCTAATATATAATACAAACTTTAGCATGCAAGATGTTTTGGATTCATCTCAATATATATTTACAAGATTTCAACTTTTTATAATTTTCACAAATAGATTATTAGAGATATTAATGGTCAAAATTATGTATTGGCAAATGTAAAAATCAAAACACTGCAAGTAAAAAAAAAACGTTTTTTATACTAGGTGCCTGTTTGGCTCCTTAACTTCTGTACTCTACGTACAATCAACCCCTTTGAATTATAATATATATACTTGTACATGATGCAGATGGTGTTGCACCAAGAGCTAAAATGAATCAACAAAGGTCTCGGCGTTTTAAGGCTGCAAAAGACAGTGAAATGGCTGTGAGGCTTCTATTAAGTACAAAGTTAACTGTATAGATGAAATGATTTGTACCAATGAGAATGAAGCTCAATTTTATGCCTATGTAGGAAGAAGAAGAAAGGAAGCTAAGAGAAGAATTTCAAAGGAAGGGGAAAAAACTGATTCCCAAGTTAAAATCTCAAATATCTGATTCTAATGTCATCACTCCAGGAACTGAATTTATGCACGAGTTGTCAAAGGCTTTAAACTTTTTTATCCATGGAAAGCTTCAAAATGATCCTGGTTGGAACCAACTTGAGGTTAATATTGATCATTTCTATCATATCCTGATTCTATATTTATTAATATCTCTAGATTAGCTAGGCTCATTATAGTAACAAATTCTTTAATTTGTATAATGTCAGGTTATTCTTTCTGATGCTACTGTTCCTGGAGAAGGGGAGCACAAAATCATGTCATTCATACGCAGCAAGCGTAGCCTTCCAAGCTATGATCCAAATACAAGGCACTGTTTATACGGACTGGTATAGGATTAACATAATTTTTATTTCTGTGTTTGATTAATGATGTTACATCACTTCATTAAAAGACATCTTTAATAAACTAGTGTTTGTTCAGGATGCTGATCTTATTATGCTTGCATTGGCTACACATGAATTGCATTTTTCCATATTAAGGGAGGTAAGATTCCTCTTTGTTTCCCACTTCGCGGTACTAGTAGCTGTACTAGAAGAAATGCAATTCGGGCAGATTAATTATTACATTCCATAGAGTTAATTATTAGTTTGCTATGGCTTATGAATTATGGTGCTAAAATGCCAACTTTTACAAGAAGAATTTTATGTTCTGTTTTGTTTTCTTCAAAGGATGTACTTACAGTACGAGAACAGCCCCCTGTTTCTGAATCAACACTTCAGATGAGTATTCAGAAGGCTGCAGAGGATTTGTTGGCTAAATCAGCTCAGGACAACCCGAAAATTTTCTTTGACATTCATGACAAAAACCAACATTTGCAGATCCAACCACAGCACTATCAAGTATGTAATTATGTATTCTAACCTTCAAATTTAAGTTGTGTCATGGATAGTTGTGACTTGTGATTTACTACAACCAAACCAAATTACATGTTCTCCAGTTTCTGCATGTTTGGATCTTGAGGGAGTATTTGGAGCTCGACATGCAGATAGTTGATCCACCGGAAAAATTTGAGTTTGATGTTGAGCGCATCATTGATGACTTCGTTTTCATATGTTTCTTTGTTGGTAATGACTTCCTACCTCACATGCCCACCCTGGAAATACATGAGGTTAGCATTGCAAAGTCCGGTAGAAAACCTATTTTGATTTGCTGTTTTGTGAATGATTGCTTATGCTAACATGCTTTTATCTTCCTCCCTTAAATAACAGAATGCTATAGACTTGCTTATGTATGTCTACAAGAATGAGTTCAAGAGTCTTGGTGGATATTTAGTTGATATGCAGAGAGTAAGAAGTGTACAACTACCTGGGTTCAGTGTATTACCTGTTCGTTCTGATAGATAATAGTGGATTACATACTTTATTAATATTTTACTCCTTTTGCTAACGTCCCAGGTCAATGACCAGTATGCTGGTTATATCAAGCTGAAAAGAGTTGAGAAGTTCATTCTGTCCGTTGGCAGCTATGAAGAAAAGATCTTTAAGAAACGAACTGAGATAAGGGACAAAAAACTTCGAAGGATAATTTCTGAATTATTAGAATCTGTGCGTTGTTTTGTCTTTTTTTGTTTAGGACCCTTTCATCTGGCTCTTCTAGGTTTCATTCATATTTCATAGGGACATGTATCAAACATAGTTGGATGTTTCTTTTCGTCCTTTCCTTCTCAGGAACCAGATAAACTAGATCCTGAAGGTTTTGAGGTTAGTGGGATGGATATTAAGGATCATGAAGCCGGAAAAGCTCCGCGATATAACTCGAGCTCAGACATTCAAGAAGTATGTTATGCGTTTCATTTTACGTAGCTTTGACATTGATGTGGTAACATATTAGTGAACTTCTATCAAATAAATCCCTGAAGTTTATGAGAAATGTTAAATTCAGAAGATACTACACTGTACTAGTTTTGAATCTTCATGTATAAGCCTTTTAAGCAAAAATGCTACTGTTTCAATAACTACGTTATAGTATACTACTAATCTTTTGGCATGATCAATGTTATAGATGTTGGCAAATACGAAGGAGTTACACGAGAAGCTGAAGATGTGCATTCGTAAAAGATCCGATATTTTCAGAGATGGGAATGTGGGAAGAGATAAGGTTCACGATTGCTCCACATTTGATATACTTCTATTTATCTGATTTATCAGGTTTCTATTGCTGAAAATTGTCATAATTACAACTTTTCAGGTGAAATTAGGTTCTCAAGGTTCGAAATTGCGATATTATAAAGAAAAGTTTTTAGTGGAGGATAAAGAAGTAGAAATCAAAAGAAAGGAGATAGTATGTGATAAAATTACTATTGATGTCCTATATTATTATGAATTTAAATGCTTTATTATAGTATATAACACTATTTGGATTGTTGGGTTGTAGGTTCACAAATACGCAGAAGGACTATGTTGGGTTTTGTTGTACTATTATTCTGGTATACCATCTTGGAATTGGTAATGCAACACAACACAGCCCAACTCTTTCCTACCTATGTTATGCCTTTGTTATACATGCTGCTAAGAATGATATACTTATGCCTACAAATGTACTATAACAGGTTCTATCCATACCATTATGGACCATTTGCTTCAGACCTAAATGGTCTAGCTGGTATTAAAGTGAGATTTCAAAGAGGTTCTCCATTTAAGCCATTTGATCAGCTAATGGCTGTTCTCCCACCGAAAAGGTTTTTTTTTGAAACAATTCTTAAAGTAATATGATCTAAATAATGAATGTATGATATGGTGTGTGATTTTGGCTGATATTAACTATTTTGGTAGTGCACATGCGCTTCCAAGAGTCTATCAAGAACTGATGACAGATATCGATTCCAACATCATAGAGTTTTATCCCACTGGTACAATATCCTCAAACTTCACTGATTTTGCTGACATATCTTTGGATGTTTTTTTTGTTTTTAGGAACTTACTGATTTGTGATCAAATTTTTTTGGTTAAGATTAGATCTGCATTCATTAACGAATAATGTTCACATCACCAACTAATGGCATTGTTTGAGGACTATTGGTATATGTCACAGAACCCGAATAAACTAGATGATTAAGTTTACCTAGTTTCAAAAACTTAGCACAATCCTTTGGTGGTTGTTGCAAAACACATCCAATTAGGAGCCACTGCATCTCCTAGCTTTTTGGCCTCCCTGTCTTCATGCTCTAGTCTGACGTCTTGTAGTTTGCATAGGAGTTCCCTGCATTGAGTTGCCAGATTTGTTAGATTTGTTTTGGCCCAATATTGTGTGTTGATATCTTCTAGTGCTTGTTTACAATCATTAGCCACCACAAGGTCCACAACTCTGCTGCTTCTGTTTGCTTCAATCCAGCTCAAGGCTTCTTTTATCGTCATCTGACTTGAGATCCCTTTGTAATGTCAGATTTTGAAGTTGATATGGATGGAAAAAGATTTCTATGGCAGGTATCCATTATTTTCACTTCCCCCTGCTTTCTTAATACATCTACATTGTATGAAAATGGAGTGTCTGAAAACTGTCTGATTTGGCATTTTGACTGTGGGAAAGGGAATTTGCATACTTCCTTTCATAGATCAGGAAAAGCTCCTGAATGCCACGAAACAATTGGAGAAAAAAGTAAAGGTAAGATTTATAATTTACATGTGCATTATGAAAGGATTCGCTGATTGCATTATAATAGAGTTAATCATTGAGATAATGCAGGAGAATGAAGCCGAAAGAAATGTACAGACAATTGATAAGTTGTTTATAAGAACTTCAAATAGGTACTTTCCTATATGACTGCAGGAGAAATTTATGTACCTCTCTAATCATTAATGTGCATTGCATTCTTAGTTGGAGTTACCATTTGTCAGGTGCTTAGATTTGGAGTTGCCTGAAGCATGTTTTATACCTCGCCTTCTGGAAGGCATTCAGCCTCCTGAAAAGGTACTTAATCACGGATTTTACCCTAAAGTTTATATTGTTCATAATCGATTGCTAAACCAGTGTACTTGGCATGCAGACCGTATTAGAATATGAGATTATGGAGACAGCGCTCTGGCATGAGTACAGTGGCAGATTCCCTATCACTAGGTATAGTATTAAGTTTGACATATTGTCGCATCTTCATTTTTTAAAATTTTTGAATTGGAAGAGAATAAATAACGACAATCAATATCTTTTAGACATTACAAGAGGTACGGGGCTACAGCAGCTCATGATGTAGGGAAAGGTACAACAATAAACAAAAGTTGTATAATCAGAACTGCTGGTCCAGGTTGTGGCTTCGAAGCAGCTGGTAGAGGCAGGGGATCCACGTCAAATGCAAGGCAAAATGATAGTTATAATGTTAACCAAAGTTACGAGTCTAAAGCTATCCCCCACAGTCTGAGTAGGGGCATGGAAAATTTGAGAGTATCAGGAAACAGATGGCATGAGGGATCATGTGGCACTAGCACACGAAATAACATGTGGCCTACAAGAAGTGTTGTGCCGCATGAAAATACCTCGTGGCGACCAGTTTCATACACAAGGCCTAGTTTAACTAGTCAAGGCAGTGAGGGGTCATTGGCACAGTTTAGGCCACGTAATGCAAACAACACTCGGTTTGACGTTGTACAACATGATAATAGATCGTGGCAATCAGTTCCGTATGCAAGGCCTAGGTTTACTAGACATGACAGTGAGGAATCATCGGCACAGTTTAGGCCACATAACGCAAGCGCCCCTCAGTTCATGGGCAGAGGGAGGGGAAGAGGCCGATCTGAACCTGGACATCAAATGTACAACCAATTTTCCACAGAATATCCTGAATATAGGGATCGTAATCGTTGGTAGTTCATTTTGTTGTTAACCTGCATCTACAACTGACCTTTCTGTTTTGGAAGATATTAAAATGTGTATGTATGTCGAGTAAATTTTGGTGCCAAGTTTTTTGTGGAATGGGCCAAAAACCGGCTGTTTGATGTGTGAATGTACGTGATTTTAGAACTAGATGATTTGGAACAGCTCAGATTTACAGTTGTGATTAGTACTCCATGCCCTGATGATATCTGCTACTTTAAAAAAAAACATCTTTCAAACCTTGTGCAGCTTTGTATTGTCTTCAATTATTGGTTTACGTTTTGGATTGTTATTTTTACTGGTACTAGTAGGTCTAGGTTAGGCCACCCATCTGAGATACATAAGGGATGCAAGCAGGTTACGCTGGAGCGATTATTCTCGATTTGTTTTTTCTATTCATGATTTAACATTCAGCTCGTGCTAAATCACTAATATGATCTCAACTCAAATGTAGATGTAATTATGTAAATATCAACGGCAACCCCATTAAGAAAACTTTGTTCATTTGATTTTGATGGAGTATTATGTTTCCCACATCTTGACTACTATTATCTCTCTCCCAAAATTAAAGCATGTATACACTATACAATCTCATCATTGCTATCATTTTGATTAGGAAATTGCCATCTATATTGTATAGAATCAGGTCAGGCCATTGTAATGAATTACACATGGTATATAGCAGACAAATTAGTGATAAGTAAACAATTTGGGCCATGTAAAAATGCTTCATTTCCAATCATCAATCAAAATCATTACAACCAATTATTACTGAAAATAAAAGATGAAGAAAAAGTAAAGCGGAAAGCTCTTTAAAGAACAAAAGAGGTCCAAAACTGGGGCATGTAACTTGATACAATTTGCTAATATAAGGCTACTAACTACTAAGGACTATTATTGTAAGTTAACAAGTTTGCCTAATGAGGACATACAAATTTTAGTTGCACGATGTAGGACTTTTATTCGCCTATGGCTATTTCCATAGTGTGCCTCTATATGGAGTAAAGTTGTACTACAACACAACACTGCATCTAAGACCTAACTAAATGAAGTTGGGACTCCTGCTCCTGCTCCGAAAGCTGCAGCTCCAGCTGCGGCTCCAGGGCCTCCTGGTCCTGTTTCATCACTAAATCCGGAGGCAGCCGTGCTGGTAGTTGATGAAGCGCCAACACCTGCAGATGCAGACGCGTCACCACCTGTGGCTGCAGCTGCCCCAGAGCAGTGCTTCTCGAGACAGGATTGCAAAAAAGGATTTCGAAAATGTAGAACAGGTTCGCAGGAACTGTCCATTTGTCTAAGGAAAGTACAACAAGCAGGAGACAAAGCTATTTTCTGTGTTTGGAATGTGTTTCCTAAGTCTTGTACGCAAGTTATCATTCCTGGACTATGGAAGGACTGCATGCATTTTTGTGCCTCAGGACTAGTCATGTCCGGTAGTCCCATTGGCACCCCCAATTGTTTTTGCCCCTCGGCCGCGGCCGCGGCCCCGGCTCCAGCCCCAGCCCCAGCCCCAGCCCCTGATGATGGGAATATTGGGTTTGGAAATTTAAATAGTTTTTGGAATTGGGCTATCGCTGACTCTGACCCTGACCCTGAACCTGAAGCTGAAGCTGAAGCTGACCCTGTTGCCGAACCTTCTGCTCCTGCCGATGCTGATCCTCCCAAACCAGGTAATGTAAATACTCCCATCCCACCTGGAAACGTTCCTACCACATTCTGCCCTACTAGGCTTAAGCAAATGAGCAAGATTCCTAAACTTTTCATCTTTGAATTCACTTTTTTCTTATTCTTTTTCCACTTTTTTCCTTTTTTTTTCTTCTTATTTCTTTTCTGCCTTATTATTTTTGGTAATGCTTATTTCCCCTATTTCTCAAGATCGTATTTAAAATGGTTCAAAGGATCATATCTATATATTATATATACACAAAAATATACTATATAGAGGAAGTTAAGCATAACTGCTTTCACGCCTTATTCTATAAATAATTATGGTGAACTCTCTCTCTTTCTCTTTGTGGTTGATTTTTAAGGCATGAATTTCTCTCCCACTCTTCACCCTGCATTTTGAGTTTCCTTTTTTATTTCTATACTTGCTCTGATCTCCTTAGATTTATCTCAACGTTAATCTCTCCTCTACCTTCATTTTTCCCTCATTTCTCTATAGTATACTGCTATTACTGAGGCCATTGTATATATGCAGCGTCCACCTTTCTTATAGCTAGGTGAACATTTTGTTTTGAAGACAAAAAAAAAAACTACTTTTTTAATTATATTAAAGAAATGAAGAAATTCACTTTCATTGTTTAGCTTAATAAGTAGATATTGAAACGATAGATATATTGTCTTTATTTACATTCAAATTTGTACAAGTGTTAAGAATAATTGTGTTAACCTTATTAGGTTAACCCTGGCATTCAATATATATAGGGTTTATAATACAGACCTAAGACTATGAAAAATCCCTTATATCCTTTTACATACAATATTACTCTAATACACCCCCTCAATCTTTACGGGGTTAAACAACGGATAGATTGGAACGATGTTTAGTAAACAAGTCAGTTGAAAGGCCTTTAGTAAAAATATCAGCAACCTGAGACTGAGTAGGAACATGTCGAACAATAAGGCCTCCCTTGGCAACCATTTCACGAACAAAATGGTAATCAACATCAATATGTTTACTTCGATCATGATGAACTGGATTAGCAGTGAGATAAGTAGCAGAGACATTATCACAATACAATATCACACGTCGTCGAAGAAAATAGCCAAGATCAGCAAGAAGTTGCCGGAGCCAAATAGTTTCTGCAGCAGTGTAAGTAACTGCCCTATATTCAGCTTCAGTGAAGGATTTAGAAACAGTAGGTTGCTTTTTCGAGCGCCAGGAAAGCAAGTTCTTCCCAAGGAAAACAGCATAACCAGTAGTAGAACGACGAGTGTCAGGACAACCCGCCCAATCTGCATCAGAGTAGGCAATAACAACATTAGGAGAACCACTGCTATGTAATAGAAGACCAAACTCCAAAGTGCCTTGCAAACATCTGAAAAATTTCTTTTCATAGCATGAAGGTGAGTAGTACGAGGAGCATGCATAAACTGAGACACCATATTAACAGCATAAGCAATATCTGGACGAGTCATAGTTAAGTATTGCAATGCACCAACCATACTACGATAATCTGTGGGATCAGCAAGAAGTTCTCCGTCAAGAAGAGACAAAGTGACTCTAGAGACAACAGGTATGCGAACTGGTTTAACAGTATGAAGATGAAACTTACGGAGTAAATCAGAGACATACTTATTTTGAGACAGAAATAAACCACATGGAGTACGCACGACCTGAACACCTAAGAAATAATGAAGATCCCCTAAATCCTTCATAGCAAACTGAGAGGAAAGAACAAAGATGAATTTGGTAACAAGTTCAGTACTACTACCAGTGAGAACAATATCACCAACATATAAGAGGAGAATGATGAGATGACCACGAAATTTGAGAGTGAACATTGAAGTGTCACAACTGCTGCACTTGAAACCAATAGATAAGAGAAAATTGCTGAAACGAGAGAACCAAGCTCTAGGAGCTTGTTTCAAACCATAAATGGACTTACGAACACTACACGAAAATCAATTTTTGGCAACAAATTTTTGGCAGCAACAAATAATTTTGTTACTAAAAGTTCTATTTGGCAACGAACTATGTAAGTCGTGACTACAGATTGTTACCATAAATGAATTTTCGCTTTCCCTCCGCGCATACTTACGAGGTGGGATTTCTTGAAAAAAAAGATATTTTTAGCAACAAGCACTTCGTTAGAGTAAATTTAGTTATCTATAGCAACAAAAGGACTTCGTTACCTTAAAATTTTCTTTTAAAGCTACGAAGATCTTTGTTGCCAAAGATAATAATTCCTATTTTCCCAATTAACATAAAACATATACTAACATTTCGTACCTTTTTCTTTTCTCGTCTCTTACAATTCTTACACAAAACTCCCTCCAAAACCCTTCGAAGAAAAGTTGCAGCAGCCGTCGGCTTCGGCGTTGGTTCACGGCAGCGGCGTCGGCTTCAGGGCGATAATACTCGGCATTTCATCTTTCTACTCGGATTCGTGCTGTTGGTCATCACTTGTAAATCCGACTTACCCACTTGCAATTTCGACTTACCCACCTGTGAATTTGGGCGAAAATTGACGATATGATATGTCGAATTCATTATTTCATTAATTTTTCAGTTTGAAATTCTAAGTAAGAGATAGTTTTCTCAGTTTGAAAATTTTCAGTTTTTAGAGAATTACTGATTTTGTAATCTGCGTTGTACCATCTTTTATTTTGTAATACTCGTGGTCTTTGCAATAATTAATTTTTGGGTTGTTTCTAAAAGTTCTTCAGTAAATGGTGGGGAAGTGTGGGGAAAAATCAGGTTGCATCCTAAAGATGTAGACTTTACTAATACTATCTCTTTTTTTTTTATCACTGTAAATCAGGTTAGTGCCTTTTTTATTTTTAAAATTGAGAAAGTGGGTGATTTCTTTTTCTTTTGCGGTGTGAGATTGATAATGTTGATTCTAAAGATGATAATGGTGAGCTACAATATTATATTACCATTGTCCATGACCAAGGCAATTAAAACTTAAAAAATGGCGAAAACAAGATAAATTACAATAATAACTTTTTAACATTGAGAAGTGCACCCAAGTTCAGAGAAAACAACCTTATAATCAAATTATATATGATTTATTGTACCATATATTATATACAAATATGAAAGTATAAATTCACCAACACTATCCACTACATAGAAGAGAGAGAGGAAGAGAAAGATATATGAACATACAGTAGAATACTTGAGAATTAATGATCATACATTAATACTTATATGGATGATAAACTTAGTTTGGATGCTATTTGAAATCTATTCAGTTCTGGTGGAAGTATGCTGGGTGTTTGAATGGCTTGACTTAACTATTTTAATATAACACTTATATGTTACTTCTGTTGTTATAGGATTATACATTAGTACATTAAAATTTTGTGTTCACTTAATGGGCTTTAATTAAATAACTTTTTGTTTTGGTATGCTGATTTTGTGTGCTATTTTGGGGTTGATTTGGACATATTTGGGGCTGCTAAGAGGCTTGATTAGTGGTTGTTTGGAGGCTTTTTTTTTAATTGTTTTGAGGGAGCAATTTTGCTGTCTAAAGTTGCAGTTTGTGTGACTTGGGGATAGCTGTTCAGTGAGTCTTTAGTTTGCTTTTCTCATATCTAATTTGCTTTAAAGCAATAATTTTTTTTTCCTTATTACTCTTATTTTGGTTTACTCTTTCTCTTTGAATTATGTTAACTATTTCTTAGGTCGAGTATAAGGTCGTGTATTTATATGGCGAGTTGTAATCATGTTGAGTTTAATGTTGAAAGGAATTTAGGAGGTGATCATGGATAAGGAATGGATGAAATTAAAAGATCGAGGTGCTCCACAATATTTGAATGGGATAGACAACTTTCTAGATTTTGCATTCAACAATTCTAGTGTTGACCATGCGGGAAATCGGATTGGAACAAAAATCCGGTGCCCATGCTGTAGATGTGCAAATGTGCATTATAAAACCAGGAGTGAAGTTCGATTTGATCTGTTAAGGAATGGAATTTTGCAGAGCTACATTGTATGGGATAAGCATGGGGAAGATTATAATGATGTGCCTTTAGAGAGTGAAGCTAATACGGATTGTGACGGTGATGTTGATGAAAAGATGCTTGATATGTTGCAAGTAGGATGTGGTGTGGCTGGTATGGGATTGTTGGGAGGTCATGATAAGGGTGATAATGATCACAGTGAGGAAGCCCAAGAACCTTCAGGAGAAGCTGCACGATTTTATCGCCTCTTACAGGACTATAAAGATCCATTAATTGTGGATGGGTCAAAAGTCTCCAAGTTGGTTTACTTTATGAAATTGTTGAATCTTAAATGTTTGAATCATTGGTCTGACACCTCCTTCACTCAATTGTTGAAATTTCAAAATGAGGTTCTAGGTTGTAACTTGCCTGATTCTTATGATGCCTGTCGCAAAATCATTGCTGATTTGGGCCTTGATTACATTAAAATTGACGTGTGTCCAAATGATTGTATTATCTATTGGCGAGAACACGCTGATGCACAAGAGTGTCCAAAATGTCACACTTCTAGGTGGAATACAAAGGGGAAAAATGTGCCTAATAAGCTTCTACGATATTTTCCCATAAAACCTAGATTGCAAAGGTTGTTTATGTCAACAAAGACGGCAAAAGAAATGCGTTGGCATAAAGAGGAAAGGACTAATGATGAAAATGTAATGCAACATCCAGCTGATTCTCCTACTTGGAAAGCATTTGATAAGGAATTCAAATCTTTCGCTAACGATCCTAGAAGTGTGAGACTTGGCTTAGCTGCAGATGGCTTCCAACCATTCAATAATTTTGGGGGGTCATGCCATAGCATTTGGCCGGTTGTTCTGACTCCTTACAATTTGCCTCCTTGGATGTGTATGAAGCCTCCGTATATTTTCTTATCTCTGCTTATTGATGGTCCTAATTCTCCAGGAATGGATTTGGATGTTTATCTTCAAGCTTATGGGAGGTTGGGATCGAAAGATAAGATGCATATACTAAAAAAAAATTTGTCATGCATGCAAGCCTTTTATGGACAATAAGTGATTTTCCTGCATATGCTGATTTGTCTGGGTGGAGCACAAAAGGATCTTTTGCTTGTCCTCTTATCATAAAGAATCTGGGTACAAAAGCATAAAAAGTAAGACAACTTATATTAGGACTAGGCGCTGGTTGCCAATGAGCCATAGGTGGAGAAAATTAAGAAAAGCCTTTGATGGCACTGTTGAAAAGGGGTTTGCTCCCATTCCATTATCTGGTGATGATGTATTGACGCAATGTAGTCAATTTACTCAAGTTCCTTTTGGCAAGGCTGGCTCAAAGAGAAAATGGGATGAGACAATAGCTTCTATGGATGGAGGAAAACGAGCATATTCTTTCAATTGCCTTATTGGAGCAAATTGAAATTGCGTCATAATTTAGATGTGATGCATATTGAGAAGAATGTTTCAGAGAACATCATAAGGACATTGATGAATATAAAGGATAAGACTAAGGACACCTTAAAGGCCCGGTTAGATTTGGTAAAACTAGGTATAAGGCAAGACCTTCACCCTATTGTCGATGAAGATAAAGTGCGCATTCCTGTAGCATGTTATACATTAAGAAGTGATGCAAAATCTGCATTTTGTGAGATGTTTCAGACTTTGAGAACTCCTGATGGGTATTGTTCAAACATCTCTCGATGTGTAAAAGATAATGGTCAAAAGGTGTCATGTATGAAAAGCCATGATCATCATGTGTTCTTGGAGCAACTTCTTCCAATTGCTATTCGTGGACTCCTTCCGAAAAATGTTTGTGAACCATTGATTGAATTAAGTTCATTTTTTCGAAACTTGTGCTCCAAAACCTTGAACATGAAGGAGCTTGACGAACTCGAAAAGCAAATTCCTTACACATTATGCAAATTAGAGATGATCTTCCCACCATCTTTCTTCACTGTTATGGTGCACTTAGTCATTCATTTGGTGGCAGAAGTAAAAATTGCAGGTCCTGTAAGGTACCGTTGGATGTATCCTATAGAGAGGTAATTACAAAACATACTACATTTTTTTAGTTTTTATAATTCAATGTTTAGTTACTTTATTTTTTTCACTAAGCATGAAATTTCATATTCAAGGTACTTGCGCATATTGAAATCCTACGTTCGCAACAAAGCATACCTAGAAGGTTCAATTGCGAGAGGTTACTTGGCTGAAGAATGTTTGACTTTCTGTTCTAGATATATGGATGATATGACCACAAAGTTCAATCGCCAATCTAGAAATGATGATGGTCATGATGATGTGTCTAGCATAAGAGGCCTAGACATTTTTACACCAAAGGGTCGTCCTTTAGGAAAGCCTACTCCTTACCATCTTGACTCGGAGGAGTATGAACAAGTTCATTTGTATGCACTCCATAATTGCGACGAGCTCTTAAAACTTGTCAAGTAAGTTCACCTTATTTATTTTTTTCAGAGCAATTTTAAAACTAAAAAAATTTAAATGCTTACTTTTGTAAAATTTATTGATAATTTAGGGAGCATAAGAAGAAACTAGCCATTGAAAATCCAGCCCCTAGGAGCATAGAGAGGAGACATAAAGCTGAATTTGCAGATTGGGTTCGAAAGCGTGTATGTTATCTGCTCATGTTGCTTATGTTTTGTACTAATATTCTTCTTCTAAGTATAACAATAATTTAATCTCCATTTTTTTATGAATAGGTGGAGCTTATGTATAAAGAAGGATCTATCCCTGAGGACATATATTACTTAGTTTGTGGCCCATTGCGTAGTGTGAGGCGTTATAGTGGATATATTGTGAATGGATTTAGGTTTCACACCATTGATAGGCAAGAAAATCGAAAAACCCAGAATGGTGGGCTCATGGTTCAAGGGGATGATGAGTTGCAGAAAAAGTATTATGGTGTTCTTAAAGATGTTTGTGAGTTGCAATATCCTGGTGGAAATCATGTTATTGTATTCAAGTGTGAATTGGTATGATGTTCAACATCAAGGTAGAGGATATAAAATTGATGAATATGGAATAACTAGTCTCTCTAAGGAGCTATCGTTAGCCACATATGAGCCATTTGTGTTAGAGTCGCAAGCGAGAGCAAGTGTTTTATGTACCCGAACCAAGAGACAAAAGTTGGGTTCTTGTGATTAAGACGGAGCCTCGAGACTTATATAACATACTTGTAAGCAACATTGATGAGAAGGCACTGGAGGAAGTCCATAATGAAGCTGTGCAGCAGGAATGCAACAGGGGTTCGAATCTTTACACAACGCCACCAGAATATGGAGGCTATGGATGGGATATTCGTTTGGGTACTAATCATTATATGGTGGAGAGAGCAGCAGAGATTGTGAAATGGGTTACTAAGGAATTACAGAACATTCAACAACAAAAAAATGGAAAAGAAAAGAAGAGAAATAATGATCTAGATGATTTTATTGTTGATGATGATGTTGAAGTATAAAAAAATGTTTATCATGTCACTTTTGGTCATTTGTTTATCAATGGAAGGTGTTTCATTTTCGTTGTTAGTTTGTTTTATAAATGAATAAATTGGTATCGATTAATGTGTCTGCTGGTTGTTTTTTTATTCGTATATATATATATATATATATATATATATATATATATATATATATATATATATATATATATAATATGTGTGTGTGTGATATCATTAGACTATCTTCTAGACTTGTGCTGATTTATATTGACTTTAAGCTATCTAATAAGTATTTTCTACAATTACAAATATGGTAGGACGAGGTCAGGCAAAGAGAAAGA
Organism: Beta lomatogona; assembly: GCA_947646795.1. NCBI lineage: Eukaryota > Viridiplantae > Streptophyta > Magnoliopsida > Caryophyllales > Amaranthaceae > Beta > Beta lomatogona. Next base: position 1,066,301 of record CANSNZ010001286.1, read on the forward strand.
ATGTTGGAAGGGAAAATGGAAAGACTCCAAGTGTTGCTAACATGGAAAACCTACAGAATGTATTAGGTGACAATATCAATGTAGATGAAATTGGATCTACCACCAATAATCCAGCTCATCATGAAGATATTGCCATTGATAATCACTTGCAACCTCTAGGTATAATAACCTTTCTAATGCTTTCATAAAGTCATTGGTATTACATTAGTTTTCCATTATATTGATTTTTTCCCTCGGTTCATGTGATCTTTAGGACGAGATAAACAGAAATATGGAAGCAAATTTGCCAAGCAGACTTCAAATCTTCTTGAATGCTCATGAGGCAGTGGATCCACCTCCATCTCATGCAAATGATGTAGATGAAAATCAACCTAAGAAGGTCAGAACCAAATATATGCATGAACACAGACAAGTAAGAGAAGAAACCCAACATAATGATCCTAATAGTAGTCAAGGTAATTAAATTATCATATTTTATTTTAATTGTTTAGTTTGGTAGTTTAGTCCACTTTTATGAATTTTTTGTCATTTGGCTTATGTTGTAGCTTCTACCACAAGTGCTAAAAGGAAAAAGGGTCAGAGAGGCAAATATAGGAGTTTAGCACTTGAAAAGAAGACTAGGGGTGGGCAATTAAAACTTGAAGTTAATATACCTGATTATGTTCTCCAAGCCGTTGGAGAATAAAGTGGGTAGTGGGGTATATGAGATTGAAAAGTAGTAAAAAATGATATAGTAATAAGTTACATTTTAAAGAAAAAAGCGAAAGTGTAACATTAAACAAAAAGGGTAACAAAAAGCGTAACAATTAAATAAATACAGAGGGAGTACCAATAGCAAGAATAAATACAGAGGGAGTACCAATAGCAAGAATTAAATAATTGTAACAAAAAGCGAAAGTGTAACATTAAACAAAAAGGGTAACAAAAAGCGTAACAATTAAATAAGTTACATTTTAGGCCAATGGTGAACTTTTGTGGCTATGTTGTCAGAACAACAGCCTTTATGGATGTTGGAGATTGGTCTGATGTGTTCGCGAAATATTGTGATTCGATGTGGTTACAAGTCAAGGTAAATTTATACAAATATAAGTTAATTAGAGTCTCATATTTTATTGACCAGATTTGTTGTAATAACAATATTTTGGAACAATTTTAGAACAAGTTTAACGTTAAAGACTCTTCTACACATTTACTTCGACTTCAAGCTTTTGCGACTGATGCAATGCAACGCTTGCATCGATTTTGGAAGTCTCGCTTGCATTCTTACTATAAAGAATGTGGAGATACTTTGGAAGAGCGCTTACAAAATCCTCCAACTGATTTTCCGATCGAAAGTTGGAAAGCCTGTTGTGCTAAGTTTGATGATGACAAATTCAAGGTAATTCTTCACAAATCTGAATCAAGATTGAACTTTTCACTAGTCGGATACATTTCCATGTTCAACTAACAACATTTAACTATAACCTTGGAATTTAGAAACGAAGTTTACAAAATAGCAAGAATCGGAGATCTGACAAGTGGACTAAACACACCACCGGAAACTTATCTTTTCCTGAGGTGGAGCATATTTTGGTAAGCTTGCACTATGGTCGCTAGTATAATCTATTTAGATTATATTCCAATTATTCTAATACAAAGAAATGCTTGCGTAGACTGAGAACAATGGTAATGTGTTGCCTGAACCTAATGTTGTATGGCTTGCTGAACACACAAATGTAGACGGCGATGGGGTGCTGAAGTGGGTTAAGGATGGACGCTCCAAAGAGATACATGTGAGTATAATTTGTATATGATTGTAGTATTTGATTGGAGTGCTGGGATTTGTTGTTGATGAGCCCTGAAAGGGGATATTATGGCCTGTTGAGGCTTATATTGATTTAAAGTTTCTGTGAGCAGGCTTATACTACTTGCCCATGATTTGGGTTGTTCAAATTTCAAAGGAGACTCTGCCGAAATTTATGCAAAATTTTCCAATATATATATATATATATAATCGCCTTTTTTTTCCTCCTAATCTTTAGGCACAACTCCATCAGCTTGTAAAAGACAAGGACAAAGAACCCGAAGGCGAGCAATCACGTCCTCAAACACAGGAAGAAATGCTCCTTCATGTACTTGGTCCCAAGTCCTGTTACACTCGAGGCAAAGGCATTGGGTATAGAACTTCAGCCAAAGCAAGACTACAAGAACAACAACGACAAGTTATGCAGAAGCAACAAGAAGAACAACAACAAATAATGCAAATGCAACAAGATCAGATTATGAATCTACAAAGTGAGTTGGAAGCAAGCAAGAAGGCTATAGATGACTACAAGGAAGAGCAAAGACTCTATATGAAAGCTATGGAGAAGCGATTTGAAGATATGATTACAAGGCGTTCCAGATTAGTTTATAATTTAATGTCCTTTTTGAATATTCAGGACAACATAACGTTGTTTTTCCTCTATCTTACTTCTTAACGACAATGTCGACAACTCTTTGTTCTAACTTTTGTGTTTCCTTGTTTTGATTTTTTTAGGACTTTATGCTATGATGACCAATAGTGAGAAGTGAAGTTGAAAGATAATTACATGCTTCTAGGGAAAAGTTTGTGTAAAGTTAACAAATTTGCCTAACCATTTTTTTGTTTAACTTTTAGGCAATTATTTTGGTATATATCTAATCTTAGGACATCTAATGATTATTATATATAATGATGTATTTTTTGGAACATCTAATTACGTTATGTAACAAACATATACTTCATAGATCTCTATTACATAAGGGAAGGGGGGAGCAACGGTGTCCTCTTTTGAACTGACTATTTTGCACCCTTCCCTTTCTAAATTACAAAAGGAATCTCAATACCAAAATGGGGGTCAAACAAAGCCACCGGAAATTAATTTTCAACAATCACTCAGAAATCACTTATATGAGGAAACTTTACAAATCACTCATAGAATTGAGAAAATCACGTTGTAAAAATCACGCAAATCACTCAAATGATCAAAAAACTTTACAAAAACTAAAAATTAACTTACAAACTAAAACTAATATACTAGGACGTCAATACATACAAATACATTCACAAAATTCACTTATAAATCATTGTTCTCAATAACCATTCACAATTACATACTCACAAAAATTACCTATAAACACAAATCTGAGAAAAACATAAGATTTTGACAAGTGATATCACACATTCGTCGACCGTGATTTGCGAACTTTCAAACAGGTACATAATTCTTTTAATCTTTAAAGTTATTTCACATTAGTCGACTGTTATGTAGTTGAAAAAATGGAGATAATAGCAATTAGTTGAAAAGGGCTTTTATATAATTAGACTTAAATTTGATTCATTTTCATATAAAATCAGAAAACAAGATGTGTATGAAATTTGATTCATTTATGACACTGATGAAAAAGTTGCAAATTTAGTTCTTTTTTAAAAAAAATTCCAATATAAAATTTTTGCCCAAAACTTTTGCAAAATATTCATGTTCATAAATAAATTTTGAAAAACAAAACAATATCAAACCTTTTTGCAAACAACTTTTGCAAAAATCCATTTTCAGAAAAAAAAAATTTACATTAATTTGCGAAAACCATTTAATGTGAAATCAGATTGTTTATGAAAAATTTAAAATTTCATTTCAAATATAATTGAAACTCAAAGTGTTAAAATTTAGAAAAGGAGAAAAATTAAAAATGACCATGTCATGCGAAATCAGATTGTGTATGAAAAACTTAAAATTTCATTTCAAATATAATTGAAACTCAAAGTGTTAAAATTTAGAAAATGAGAAAATTAAAATGACCATTTCATGCAAAATCAGATTGTGTATGAAAAATTTAAAATTTCATTTCAAATATAATTGAAACTCAAAGTGTGAACATTTAGAAAAGGAGAAAAATTAAAATGATGAAAATTTTTAAATATCAATTTGTGAAATCAGAATTTAGAAGTTAGACAAGGAAAAAAAAACTGAAATTGTATTATACTTTTCGGTTACAATTTTGGGATCATAGAGAAATTACTGAAATCCATGATTTAAGAAATTACCTTTCTTTGTTACAAAATCGACCCAATTAGATCTATTGCCGCTTAAGACTTTAATTGAAATGCTTGATTTTTTGATGTTTTTCTTTGACGTTGACTTGAAAATTTACCGTTGCATGTATTTCTTTGATGTTGTTCGCAAATTAGATTTAATTTCTCGCTTAAGACTTGAAACGTCTGATTTTGCTATTTTATATTGCATACTTGGATGAACTGGGTTCCTTCAAATATGAATTAGGTTCCTTCAAAATATAGGTTGTAGATTTGTAGTGAGAGGAGAGAGAGAATGAATAGTTAGAAAAGTACCGAAATTATACACTGAGAGAAGAGAGAGAATGAATAGTTGGAGAAATGTTTTTTTGTTGGTATGATGAGTCTTCCCTCTTCACCGATTTAAGTGGCAGATAAGTATATGGACCACTAACAAACCACTTTTCACCAATTATGTAAAAAAAGTATATTGCAAGTTAAATTATAATATAATATTTATATGAAAAGAACACTAAATAATTAATTAGTAAAGGAACATATTACTCCCTTAAGAAAAAGGATAATATGTGAAAAAAAAAAATTTATGTACTATTTTTTTTGTGGGAAACAATCTTTTATAATTTTTCTCACAACTTAAAACTTTACAACATTTTGTATTTTTCTGCGAGAAATCAAAAACTATTTATAAATACAAAAATGAATAAAACCCAAAAAAAAAAGAACATGACGATGTTTAGTAAAGAACATCATACTGATTATAAAAGAACATGTGCATATAATACTTGAGAAACAAAAAGTATTCAAAATCACAAAAATGAATAACAACATAAAAAGAACATGGAAAAATCTTATTCACAAAATGGAGGTGAACTTAAATACTAACTTGCATTTTTAGTTTGTTTACTACTTAGTATTAGGCCTAAAAAAATCAACGCACGCATCGCGTGCACAAAAGGCTAGTGGTTATATATATGAGCCAATGTATTATGGCTATAAATTAGCTCTACTTTTAAAATAGTCGTCCATATAAATTGTATAATATTATAGGAAACTTTGAATATTGAATACCATCAAAATTGAGACGATATATGGGAAAGCAAGGACCTTTCACTTTTGCCATCAAAATTGAGACGATATAACCATCATTGCTATAAATGAGTTAAATTTGTAACAAAAACTGTTGTTGCTGAAAATTTGACTTTAATGGTTCCGGTATGAGTTTTTGTAACATATATCTTGTTGCGAATAACATGCTTCCGCAACAAAAATTGTTGTTGTCGTAGAAATGTGGTTATGTAACAAGAACTATTGTTGTGAAAATTTAGAGGCCTGTCCCAAGCCCAAGCTGAGATATGGCAACAAGTTATTTTTGGTAACGAGGATTTTGTTGCAAAATACTTCGTTTTTCGCAACAAGAAAATGTTGTTGCAAAAACCTTTAGTAACGGCATCTCCCATAACAAACAGAAATTGTTGCGGATAATCAAAAGTCGTTGCCAATGATATTTTTAGCAACTGTAATACTCTGTATTTTTAGTAGTTAATATTTATATATTTAGAAAAGTTTTGGTTATTAAACAGGTTTTTATTTACTAAAAAGGCTAGTTATTTACTAAAAAGGCTTTTAATATAGGCTTTTATAAAAGATTTTGGGTGTTTAAAATAAATTCTAGCCCAATTTGGATGTTGGGCCTAAGTTTACTAATTTTTTTTAAAATCTAAGTAGTTTGTTTAAAACAAAATTTAAAATGTTTTAAAGGAAATTGAAAAAGATTTACAAAAAAAAAAAAAAAAAAAAAAAAAACAAATTTTGCGGCGGCAAAACTCACCACCAGTGGGTAAGTTTTGGTTTTTTTCTCACTTTTATCTTTTTCTTCATATAAGATTCTAGATTAGGGGATAATTTATATTTGTCCCCGGTCCTAGTTAGATGATCGTAAAAAGTAGTTGGATCTTAGCTAATTTTGTTTATCTTTCCTCAAAAACCCATCTTTTAGTTTCCTAGTCCTAGTACGACTCTACCTGTCCAACTAGTATAAATAGGGGTCTCCACCCATCATATTCTTCACACCAAATTTGAGGAATACATCTCTTTTCTCAAGTTTAAACTCTCTCTCCCTCTTAGCCACCCTTTCTCTTCTTCCCTAGTAGTTATTAACTTTTAAGGTGCGTGTATATGTAGATCTTTAATAATTATTTTTGCAACCTTAGTATCATGTTTTTAGGAAAATATTTTGGATTGAAGTCATGTTTTTATAAGTTTTATTATGAACAACATGTGTTTTGTATGAACATGTTTGAATGTTTATTAATTTTATTATGCACTTGAATTATGTCTTTAGTTCAATATTATTATAAAGTTTGATCTTTGAATCTGTATTCATATAATTTACAAGGAGTTTGATATTAAATGTATGTTTAAATATTTAAAAAGGAGTGTTTTTGAATTATTATTATTTTTCAAAAGTTACCTCTTAAGCAAGTTATTTTATTTATGCCTTTATATGGCTAAATTTATAAGTAGTACCATTCTTTTTAAAGGAGGATTATTTCAGAAGGATTTTTATTAGATATATGATCTTTTATGATCACAGTTATAAAGAGGCAACGACTTGTTATTTATTAGTAAGAACGGTAGCTATAATTATTTATTCAGGCAACGGTTTGTTATTTATTAGCAAGAACGGTAGCCATTATATTATTTACCCATGTACTTTTTGTATAAGTCATGTGCACAAGGTAGTAACCCCTCGTAATAGACTCAGTAAGGAATACTAAACTTGGGGGGTGTGCACACTTTAGGAAAGGTACCTAGGCAAGGAAAAGGAGTTTTATTAAAGTTAACTTGTAACACCCCGTAATTTTCACCCTTTATTTTTGGTGTTTGTTTACATTAAAATGATATTTTTCGTGAAAATAAATAATTTATTATTTAGATTATTTTGGAACGTGTGTGAAAATGTGTATATATATTTATATGTTGTGATATATTTATATATATATTTATTTTAAGTTGTTAGTTATTTATTTTAAGGTTATATTAATTTCGTTATTTGTTTCGTTTAGGATGCAGTTTTGTCGCGTAGCGTTTTTGTAACATTGTTGGACCGACTTGGGTGATGAAATGTTGCATCGCATGTGGCGTGCTAATGTGTTTATTATATTTATATTTATAATATAATTTTATCAGAGTTATTTTCATTATTAAGTATTTTCAAAGTTTAGGCGCGATTTAGGAATTTATCGATTTATCGCGTGACGGACTTTTGATGCATGGACCTTTGATGACTTGGGCCGAAATCTTCTTGGTGTACTTGGGCTTGGACAGCCGGCTATGGGGAGGGAGAAGGAAGAAGTTTCTCCTCTTTTATTTCATTTCTTTTAATTGGTGACTCTTGGTAGATTGTAACCCCCATAACCCCCCTAATCATTTCTCCTAAACCCTTCATTTATTTCCTTGCCATAAAATTCTGATTTTTATTAAAGGAAGTTCAGCATCATTTGCATTTAACCCTCACCGTTTTCAAGAAAAGAAAGAGAGAAAAGGAAGAGGAAAAGAATAGAAAGTTTCAACCCGGTTTTTCCTGTCACACCTTCACGAAAATAACCGTATCCGGAGATCTAACCGTTGGATTGTCTTCAAATTTGGAGAGAACGTTTATAACATCTTGTTCTACACTCTGACCGGAGCGATTTAGAATCTGAGTTTTTGATCACCGGGATTCATGGTCGTAACAGAGCAGTGCGAAACAAGAGTTTTCAACGTTCAAGAAGAAAATGCCTAGTGACTGGTTGCTTCAATTCTCGTTCGTTGTGCCTTGGGGTTAGAAGAGGAATTGGATTGTATGCGTAGCTCTTAACTTTCTCTTTAGACTCAGCTCTCCTCCCGACGATCCAGGTAACTAGTAGTTATCTTAGAACCATAGTGATTAGAGTATTGGAGTATTCGGTATTAGATTATTACGCTAGGAATTATTTAAAATACTTTTTGAATGAAATTATTGACGAAATTTGACATGAATATACTTGATGCATGCTGTGTGAGTACTGTAAAGAGAAAAATAATTTTCGTATGATTTTTGGTATTTATTTGATTTAATTGGTGTTTTGTGCATATTTGGCTAAATTGCATAATAATTATTAAGCGGATGTTAAAATTGCTGAAATTATTTTTCTTAGATCATGTTATGTGCGTAGTATGTATTCCATGCCTTAGAATAATTTTTGTCTACTTATGTACTGGTTTATTTAATTGATATATCTGTTTTTGCAATTTCGTTTCTGTCAGTATATAAATCATGGAAATTATTTCTAGAGGCCGAAAAATTCATTTCTTTGTATATTATGTATGTACGTGATTCATGTTGTGTAAATTTTTGGTAATTTTTGGGCGTTTATTTATATTTTTAGTTATTATATTGGCTTTATTGAGTAATCTGTATATTAACTTTTAAAATTACTTTTGGAGTCCGAAAATTATAAATAAAAATTGTATCATGTCAGTAGAGCCATTAGGGTCATATTATAATTTTTGTGTGATTTTACTGCTCGAACTTATTAGTTTAATAATTATTATTGGATTTTTGTTGTGAAATTGAGGATACTCTTTTAAATTATTCGAGAGCTTGTTAATCAGAAATAATTTGTAATTTATTATGTTCTTGGTTGCTGAAGTTCAGTAGGATGCAGTATGTATTATTGGGTATTCTTATGTTCATGTTTGATTTATGAAAGAAAATGATTAGTTGTTACTACTCTTTTAATGAATAAGTTTTGGAGTTAGTTGGTGATGCATTTTTGATTGAATTGTTGGTGCTGTAAAAACTAGTTTAATATCATTTTTGATGTTTAGAAATGTTCAAGTGTTTATTATGAGAGACATTTGTTGAAAGCTTGTAAGTTATTAATTTTGAGGAATTATGAAGAGTTGTTTTTGATGAATTATGGGTATAAGGGCGGGTGGCATCCCTTTTTTATGAATATTTTTAAGATGAATGATACTTTGATGATATGCATGATTTTATTTTGAGATAAGAATATCCGGTGGGATAGATGTAGTCCCCGGTGAAGAACATGCCAACCACCTGGTTTGCGAACTAGGGGTACACCTGGGTTAATTGTTGTCGTCCGAGAGGTCCGGGAGTTCTCGCGTGTTCTACCCCCGCATCGGGAGTTTGGCCATTCTTAGACACGGGCAAGTGGGGAACGTAAGCCCATAGACCGACCCGGAGATTGCGATCGACAAACCTTAGGAAGTGAATTGCGATTCACCGGCGTTCGGTTCTCGACTCAATAACTTGTTGTATTCTTGATTTATTATTATTTATGTATTCTAGATTTTATTCACTCACTATATCTTGTTTATTTATTATTGATGATCACTGATAGGCTGTCGTACACCTGTCAAAAATAATTCCTGCAAAACCTTCTAACAATGTAGTAGGGTAAGTAGGGTCAAATCCACAGAGAGATGGTTGTTTTAATCTAGCTTCTAATGCATGGAGAAACTAAACAAGATCAGGAATAATAAATTGAAGTTCTGAACTAGTCAAACTACGAAAATCAAGCTAAAAAGGATCTAGGGCAATGGTTCACCATGTTCATAACTATAATCTATCAAAATATCATCAATGATTCAATTAATCAGATATCTAGAGCACATGTTAATCCTACTGTCGGGCCTTGCTCTCAAATCAACATATGCTAGTACGATCGCTCAACATAATCAGATTTGCTAATTGTAGGTAAGCCTCTAAAGAGTACTATCTCTCGATCTATGACTCGATATTAGCAATATTTAATCACACAATTGATCAGATTGCAAGATTAACAATAAAAAAACTAATCAATTAGAGATATCAATAACTAATCAAACCATTAATAAATATCAATCAAGAATCATAGCATATAAACATGGATTCCCAAACCCTAGAATATAAACTACTCAATCATGAAATAAATAAAGAAATTTAAATCTACAAAGAAAAGCATGATCAAAGAAATCAATGAAAGAAAAGAGATGAAAATTATAAACTCATGAATTAAGGAAGAAAAGAGAAACTAGGGTTTGCCATGAAAAACTAGAGAGAAAATGAAGAAGGAAACTAAAGCTAAACCTAAGAATACAAAATATAACGTCCAAAAAGAGATGATCCCCGGGAGAGAGATAGAGAAGACCTATTTATAGTTTTTACAAAACCGGCTAAAAAAAGCAAATAAACCCGTCTCGAGAAACCGCCCGGTCGACCGGGCGAAATCCGCCCGGTCGGGCGACGGTGATTGAAGAGCTACGACAGAACAGCAAATTCGCCCGGTCGACCGGGCGCGCAAGCGATTTTGGCTCCTTTCTCGCCCGGGCGCGCAAGCGATTTTGGCTCCTTTCTCGCCCGGTTGACCGGGCTAACATGCCTTGCATCCTGTGAAAATTTCATTTCGCCCGGTCGGGCAAAACCGCCCGGTCGACCGGGCGGGAAAACAGCGATTTTGCGTCAACTTGCGAAGGCTGTATCTCTCGAACCAGAAGTCCATTTGGGGCGTGTGACCTATCGTTGGAAATCCCTTCAAGTCTAGTTTCGAACCCAACTGAAATTTCTTGATTCTAAGAAGCACATCAAAAGTTATGATCATAAGAGTATACATGACTCATTTTTCACATTTCTTCTAATGATTTTCCGCTTCGTTTTCGCTCAAACTCGTACTAAGACGTATCCATACTATCCTTATGCATCGTAGCTTATTTCCAAGTGCTCCTAATCCTCAAGCTCAGCTAAATATACTCCAAATACGTTCTCATTACCTGAAATTCATCAAAAATAAGAAAACATACCGAATAGGAGTAGAATAACATAACTTAAGAATATGATGCAATAATTAACCTAAATATGAATCTAAATGCTCTAAAATGCAACCTAAATGCACCTTAAAACTATATATAAATATGATTTATCAAACTCCCCCAAGCTAAACCATTGCTTGTCCCTAAGCAATAAGACATAGACATGGGAAAAGTAAGACAACCTACAATATAGGACTAAAACAGGGCTAAACACTCAACTGAAAACACAAAAGATATAATCACTACACAAACCAAGCATCGAAACAATCTTGAACAAAGCCACATAACATGTCATGTATCACAATCAACTCTCCAATCATACCACATACCATCTCTCCCAAGTTGGATTTAACCAAACCTGACAGACCTCACTATAGTCATGTGCGCTCAAATCTCTCATGTGTTTAAAGGATAAATGATGACACTCAACCTAAAACAAGTCAACTCAGTTGAAACATATACTCTTTAACTTTGACTTTTTGACTCACTTAACACTCAACAATACAATACACAATGATCAAGAGGACTTTTGAAGGTTGCAATGGGGCTGAGGTTAAAGGTATGGAATAATTTGGGAATTGTGGTGGAAAAACCAAGAAGGGGGAGCATCATATAACTGAAAACATGACCAAGAAAGATCACAACAACTCCACGCAACAACCAACAATCTCCAAATATAATCAACCTTATTCACTCAAGAAATTCAATCATAACCCTTTTTATTACACTTTATTCACAACTTTTTTTCACTTCTTTTTCATTTCATTTTTCACTTTTTTTTTTCTTTTTTTTTTCGAACTTTCAATTCAATTTCAAAGCTCACTAAACATACTTTTCCATCCTTCTAAACCACAAATAGAGCATTTCAATTCAATACAAACCAAACCAAAACTAATACTCGCTCCCCCCAAACTAGGCTTAGGACAAATATCAAATGAGGCCAATGGCTTGTAATGTAGGTAGCAATCAAACATAGTCAAAAGGCTCAGCGGGGATAGAGGAAGGATAATATGAAAACAAGAATAACTCTGGAGCTATGATCATGAAATAGAATGCCTCAATCATATCAAAATGTATGCAATATCAAATATTAAAGAGTACCAAGTCAAAATCAAGATCAATGCGACAACTAAGGAACTAATCACACATGAAAGAACATAACTGACACAGATACGTCAGTTTATAGGCACAAAAGCTCACTTAGTTTAAGGTGTCTGCAGAATAAAGTTAAATCGAACCAGAGAGAGATTAATCAATCTTACCACAAACAATCAATTGCGAAACAATCGTGCTATAAAGTATCATGCTCAAGATGAATGACGCTTAGGAAATGTAGTAAAATATCATCAAAGTTCTCAAAGAGTGCCAGCAATAGTCCTATAGATGCAACTAATAAAATGAGATGAAGTCTAATATGAAATGAAATATGCTAATGCAACTAAGAAAGCAGTACAATTTTTTTGGTCACACGTAAACTCCCACTCCTAATGAGCAGTACAAACCGTGCAACAACCTATGAAAGCAATAAAAAAAAACTACTCTAAATGCAACTAACATGTGCTAAGTAATGATGACAAACATCCTCCCCCAAGCTGAATGACACATTGTCCTCAATGTGAACAAAGAGGAATTAAATGAGGGAGAGGTACAACTTACAAAAGGGGTGGGTAATCAAAGGGAGTGTCAAAAAACATCGACACCTCCACCACAATCGATAGTTGTAATGAGGCAGTGAACTTAGCCAAAAAAATTGGCTATGCTTCCTAGCAAAAGACTTCATCACACATTAGCAAAGTTAGTCAAACCAAAAATAAAATAAAATTTTAAAAAAAAAATAAAAATAAAAATATGAACAAAGTCGGGTTGCCTCCCGATAAGCGCTGATTTAAGGTCTTGCATGACCGTTTAAGACTAGTACATCACTTATAATAGTTCAATGCTCTAAGAAGCTTATCATATGTTCCTGCAAATATCTCAGAGCATATTATATAAGAGTGGAAAGGAAAAATGAAAGTACTAAAAAATTACTAAAACTACAAAAAGAAAAATCAAAGGAAAAATAATATTTACAAGAAGAAGAAAAAGAAAAAATGTTAGTCTTTATACATGACGCAAAAGAAGGAAAAAAAAACTAACTGTACATCATTTACATTATCATGAGAGCCATTCAAAAGGGGAGAAAGAAGGAACGATGGAGGATATAATATAGGAGAAGAAGGAATAAGGTCAAGTTTTTGAGAGAAAGGAACATGAGACTCAAAAACAATAGGTGGTACCGATAAAGACTCATAAATCACCTCACTCTCAACTTGACTTACCTCCAAAGAGGAAACTTCAATCATGGTTTCTTGCTCCTACAAAACATCCATCATAATAGTCTCTCTCTCAATCTTTTTATCATCCCAATAGCTCTCATTTATTATCCAACCCTCCTCATCATCATAAATAAACGGTTTGGGGCTAGAATTTTGAGCAGATTGACATTCATATTGGGAAGAGGGGTTAAAACCATAAACTAAAGTCACATCACACGAAGAAAATTCATGTGAAGTAGACTGACAATTTGAACAATAAGGGGTTGGTGTCATGTAAGTTTGGGGTGAAAGAGCAGATGAAGACATCTCCCACTCATAAGTATCCCTAGCCAACCACACAATTAAATCCCAACAATAATCAGGTGATCGGAATAGAAATTCCCCATTAGACATAGATTCTACCACCATCCTAGTTTCTTCATTTAACCCCTCATAAATCACTAGGCACATATCCCACAGTTCAATTCCATGATTAGGACCAATATAATCACCAAGCCTATGATAGTATTTCCAAAACGCTTCATTCTCATACTGAGGAAAAGAAAAAATTGCTCTAGAATTACTAGCATGTACATGGGGTTCACAAAACATATGAGGTACTTCAGGAGAACTCATGCAAAAATTGGGAGGATTTTGATATGATGCATCAAAACTGTAAACATGAGAATCCCAAGAATTATTACTATGTTGCCTAGCAAAAGAATTATCCCCATCATCAAAATAGCATGACTCCATGATACAGAAAAGTTATAAAAAAAAATAAAAAAAAATATTCACAAAAGGGAAAAAAAATTATATATATACAGTTTAGTCTCACCAAATAATAAAAACTAAATAAAACTATACCGTCTCCCCGGCAACGGCGCCAAAATTTGATAGGCTGTCGTACACCTGTCAAAAATAATTCCTGCAAAACCTTCTAACAATGTAGTAGGGTAAGTAGGGTCGAATCCACAGAGAGATGGTTGTTTTAATCTAGCTTCTAATGCATGGAGAAACTAAACAAGATCAGGAATAATAAATTGAAGTTCTGAACTAGTCAAACTACGAAAATCAAGCTAAAAAGGATCTAGGGCAATGATTCACCATGTTCATAACTATAATCTATCAAAATATCATCAATGATTCAATTAATCAGATATCTAGAGCACATGTTAATCCTACGGTCGGGCCTTAACGCTCTCAAATCAACATATGCTAGTACGATCGCTCAACATAATCAGATTTGCTAATTGTAGGTAAGCCTCTAAAGAGTACTATCTCTCGATCTATGACTCGATATTAGCAATATTTAATCACACAATTGATCAGATTGCAAGATTAACAATAAAAACACTAATCAATTAGAGATATCAATAACTAATCAAACCATTAATAAATATCAATCAAGAATCATAGCATATAAACATGGATTCCCAAACCCAAGAATATAAACTACTCAATCATGAAATAAATAAAGAAATTTAAATCTACAAAGAAAAGCATGATCAAAGAAATCAATGAAAGAAAAGAGATGAAAATTATAAACTCATGAATTAAGGAAGAAAAGAGAAACTAGGGTTTGCCATGAAAAACTAGAGAGAAAATGAAGAAGGAAACTAAAGCTAAACCTAAGAATACGAAATATAACGTCCAAAAAGAGATGATCCCCGGGAGAGAGAGAGAGAAGACCTATTTATAGTTTTTACAAAACCGGCTAAAAAAAGCAAATAAACCCGTCTCGAGAAACCGCCCGGTCGACCGGGCGAAATCCGCCCAGTCGGGCGACGGTGATTGAGGAGCTACGACAGAACAACAAATTAGCCCGGTCGGGCGCGCAAGCGATTTTGGCTCCTTTCTCGCTCGGTTGACCGGGCTAACATGCCTTGCATCCTGTGAAAATTTCATTTCGCCCGGTCGGGCAAAACCTTCCGGTCGACCGGGCGGAAAAACAGCGATTTTGCGTCAACTTGCGAAGGCTGTATCTCTCGAACCAAAAGTCCATTTGGGGCGTGTGACCTATCGTTGGAAAGCCCTTCAAGTCTAGTTTCCAACCCAACTAGAATTTCTTGATTCTAAGAAGTACATGAAAAGTTATGATCAGAAGAGTATACATGACTCATTTTTCAAATTTCTTCTAATGATTTTCCGCTTCATTTTCTCTCAAACTCGTACTAAGACGTATCCATACTATCCTTATGCATCGTAGCTTATTTCCAAAGTGCTCCTAATCCTCAAGCTCAGCTAAATATACTCCAAATACGTTCTCATTACCTGAAATTCATCAAAAACAAGAAAACATACCGAATAGGAGTAGAATAACATAACTTAAGAATATGATGCAATAATTAACCTAAATATGAATCTAAATGCTCTAAAATGCAACCTAAATGCACCTTAAAACTATATATAAATATGATTTATCAATCACTTGTATTACCTATGAGCTTTATGGTTTTTAGATGCATGTTATTGTTATAATGATTGTATGATTTCCTTTCTTATTAATCTATCTCTGAATCGTACTTTGATTGCTTTTGTTCTGGGAGAACTGCTAGTTACTCCCCACTGATTGTGGATATTTGTTGTATATTTTGCAGGTTTTGTTGATGGGGATTTTCTTTGATTTTGGGCTCGGGTTGAGATGCGAGAAATAATCTATTAGGGGTTTTAGTTCTAGACTTCTCTTTAGTTTGAGATAGTTTTCTCATTTCGATTTTAATCTACGTAATTAATTTACTTATAGTACTTACTTATGTTTGTTTTTATCACTTAATTATTTAAACACTATTCTTGTAGTAGTGACATTCCCAGAAGATGATGTTTCCGCCATCGTCCTATTAATACTATTATTATTTCTTTCTTTTCCGCTTCGAAATTCTGGGGTGTTACACTGTATGTTATATAATTATCAAGTATTCAATGAAGGATTTTCGGAATTAAATATTTCAAATGTTTAATTAAATAAAGTGATTTTATATTCCGCATATACATGTACTCAGTATTTTTACTGACACACGTTTTGTTTGTTTTGTTTTATGGCTTTGTCCCTGTGATGACCCTATTTTGGCGAGCAGAATTTACTAGTTGATATGATGCATATTTCATATGGGGGAGCTAGTGAGGAATCATAATTAGTCAAGGAGTTGTTATATTATTTTCTTTATTTCCATTGTTATAGTTGTACAATAAAGTTTATATCAATAAAGAGAAGTTATTTCAGTTATTCCGCTGCATTAGTTTAAAGTTCAGTTAGTAGTTAGTACTAAAGCTTTTAACGTTATCACGTGGCGGTAGTACTCTCAAATTTCTCAAGGAGTTTTATATTAAAATAAGTTTTCCAAAAAGAGAGAAATTTGGGGGTGTTACAAAGTGGTATCAGTTTAAAAGCCTAGGGATATGAAACTGGAATCTAAAATTAATGGGTAGACTTAATGATGGGCATATAGGTTATAGAGTTTCGCATTCTTTTCATATTTATATTAAATATGCATAAAAATCTATTTTATTATTTGAGGAAAAACGATTGATTTGGATAAGTTGGGCTGGCAATGTTTCTGGCAAGGAAAGGCTTGGGCCTCACCAACGTTGCATGTAACCAACTCTTTCCTGGGAAATTCATTGGCCCGACTATTCTTTGTCACGAATCAAGTACTCATTATAAAACATATTTGGAAAAACAAAAGGTTGAAAAAAATAATTTTGGCAAGAAAAGTTTTAGCATTTTATGTGCATAAGTAGAATAAGATGATAGACTTTGAATTTTTTTTAAAGATGAATTATTTAGTTATTTATTATTATATTAGAAATATGATTATTTTGAATATATTTCAAGGAGGTTTGACTTATTGTCAAGTTAATATGAAAATCTTTGTATTTCTCATAAGCAAAAGAAAGAGTTTATTGTTTATTATAAGAATTGAGTTATTATTCTGTCTTTCATGACATATTATTAAGAAGCTACTTGCAAGTTGCGATATTACTATCTCTTAAAGCATTTTTTTTTGGCATCGATATTTTCTATGAGATGGATTTATTTATTTAACGTCTTATATGACATGTATGCATGTGATCTAATTCATGCAAAGTGATTTATATGTTTATTTTGTTGATTTATAAGTGTTACAAGAACCTATGACTTCAAAGTAAGCCTAGCTATTTTAGATTCATTAAAGGTGAAGAGTGTCTTCATTTATTCCTTTGAAGGAAAGAAGTTTAGTAGTTATTTTTTTTAGTAGGAGTGAAGAAGGAAATACATTATGATATGTGCTAAGAATTGTGAAATATTAATTGGAAGTTTTATTCAGTTGGGTGATCTTTAATATATAGTGACATGAGTAAGGAATGAAAAATTTATGATTTTTTGGAAACAAGAAGTAGGAGATTAATGGTTTTTACTAGCTTGGAGGAATTATTAAGATTTAGATAAGTTAAATATTTTGTTTATGGATATAGTTAACACCATCTTAGCAATGATATACAGATAACATTAAAAAGATGACAAAATAAGGAATATTATGAGGACCTTATAGGTATATGAGATACCATATTTGAAGTTTGATTTAATTAAGGAATTTTACCCTATGCTGAATTGCAGATATATTTAAAGGAGTTATCGTTGTTATAGTTAAGCAAAGAAAGTACGAAAGACCATATTAAAATTTTTAGTAGGTTCCTTTAGATCCTTTTTGTTTTAAAAGGTGAAAATAAGACACTAGAGCTTTGCAAACATCATGCTAAGTTGATTTTGGGGTATTATTGAGTGTCAAGAGGAGTATTATTTTTGGGAGTAATCTTAAACTCTTGCTTGATGTTTGTTACAACGAGTTATAGAGGATTGGGTATATTAATTATTATAAGAGCAAAGTGTCTCTAAGTCTCTAATAGTGGAAAAAATATACTTTTGGAAAAAAAAATCAAGAGCTTAATAAAGGAGAAAAGGGAACACTACAAGAAAATGCCGAAATAACGACTGCTTAACAGTGATGGTGTATAAAACGGTCGCTAATGTTACATACAGCGACCTTTTAAAGCCGTAGGTATCCGCCGACTGATTATAAAGCAAACAACGACGGGTGAACCATCGGTGAATATCAACGTCGGTTTAAAGCCGTCGTTGATATTGTTAAGGTAAATCTGAAATTTTCTTTACCTTAGGCAACGGTCTTTAACGGTCGGTGATTTTGAAGGGGGGTTAAAATGAAATTGCCTTTTTCAGTCGGGTTTATTTCATTGAGTTAAGAAAAACAACCTCACCTTCACTCGTCAGTTCTCCCTTTCTCTCTCATACAACCTCACCTTCACTACTCCCTCATAAACCCTCACCGGCGGCGGCGCGCGCGCATATAAAGGCGGTCGTGAAATCTTGACTCGGAGTCGTGGACCTCCCGGGTGTCCGTTGTTTCTTCGTAATTGCCGACTGTTGTTGCAGGCCAAACGTTTTGGCTCGGAACTCGATGGACGACGGTGGACGGACAACCTCCAAGAGTCGTGACTCGTGACTAGGTACATCTTAATCTGCTCAATTTTGTTGATTTCTTGTTTTACTTTACAGATTAGGGTTTATCAATTTCATGAGAATTGGAAAATAAATAGCAATTTTACTTGTTAAGGGTGTTTATATATCAGATTATATAATTTAGAATTGTTAAAAATGTCAATTTTGTTGTTGTACTTTGATTTGGGGTGTTATTGGTGTTTGAAAATTGAAATGGCATTATATTTGAATTGGGCATTATCAATGTTAATGCTGATTTTGGTGATTATATTTTATGGTTTATGGAAAATTGTCATTTGGTCACTCATTTAAGACAGTTTAAGGAATTATTACATTAGTAATTATTGCAGAGGTCCTTGCTGCAAAGAAAAGTGTTGTTGTGACTACTTTTCTAGGGCCAATAACGCTACAACTTCTGGTAATTCTATCTCTTTATCTTCATATAGAAAACATTAAAACAAAACCTGTGCCACATTAAGCAATATCCAATTTTAGTACTACATTCAAAAGTTCATCATATAAACAACAAAAAGTTTAGGTATAATAAACGTTATTATCTCCTAAAATGGTATTAATTTAGAGATTTCATCTGTACTTTGATTTTGAAGTTACACCTTTCATACTTTAATGTATTTATAATTTATTTCATTTTTTTGTTTAATCTTGCGCGTTTCTAATTTCTTTCATTTTAGGTAATCATGTCTAATCCTAAGGAGCGCGGAGGTCGAGATGGCTTAGGTGGAAGCCAAGGTCGTGGGAATTTGATTCCCAGGGAGCTTTTCAGTCACCAGAAGTATAAGAAAGCTAGAACCGTATGTCAGAGACACAGGGAGATGATTCACAGGCACGTGACTTTGGTAACCACGTACGGGAGACTCCGAACACTCATACGGAGGAAGGTGAAGGTTCGAACCGTGCACCAAAAAAGGTTTTAAGCCCTACTGGATTGTGGTAAGTTCGTAAGCTACTATATGCTTCATGATATTTGTATGAAATGATATTTACAATTCACGTGTTTGTTTGGTTTTCAATTCAGGTTTGATGATAACAAGGTTAGTGGGTCCATCACTGACATTTTCCAGGGCCATTTTCGACAACCTTGGTTCAATTATAGTGAGGTAGACAATATAACAAAGACGCATTGGTGGAACATTTTCACAGTATGTATGAATCGAATTATGAAGAATGAAATTGATTATATTACTTAATTAATAACTTGGTTTAATGTTTGATTAAAGGGTATTTACGAATGGGCTCCTGAGTTAGATGGCCTAGTGAGGAAGGATTACAAGAAAAGAGCTTCATCTCGTCTGAGAGACTTGCGATACTGGGTGCTTAAGAAAGCCAAAGAAAGGCCAAAATGGTGGGGGGAGACGATCTACGAAGACATGAAGAAGAGAAGTGAAGAGCCCACATTTCGGAAAAAATCTGAAAAGGCGAAGAAGAACCGAAGAGGTGGCTCCCTGTCTAATCCAATTGAGCCGTCACACTTTCAGGGTTCTATTTCAGCGGCACAACATGCTAGAAAGATGGTAAAAATGTTTCATATCTACTACTTAGTTTAATTTACATGACATTTTCGGTATGAGTAAAAAATAAAGCCTTTGTTCAACAATGTGTATAGGCAAAGAGTAGAGGAGGAGTACTCCCCACCGCTCCCGAGTTGTTCTTGAAGACTCATTTTAAGACTGTTCCTGGAAAAGGAGAAATTCCAGCAAACAAGAAAGCAAAGCAAATCTTGGTACATACTTCTAAACATATATTTATAAGTAGTTTTGATTGAAAATACACCTTAAACATATATTTTAGGCCATTTTACTTGAAAATGAATGAATACGAGTAGTTTAATGTAAGTTTAAGTTATAAACAACACAAACATCATATATATAGTTAGTTTAATGTATTTATATGTTGTTTTGATTGAAAATACACAATATAGGCAAGTTAGAAACAAATAGAGGTATTTTGAGGCCATTTTAGGCCATTTTACTTGAAAATAAATGAATATGAGTATTTTGATGTTAGTTTAAGTTATAAACAACTCAAACATCATATATATAGTTAGTTTAATGTATTTATAAGTTGTTTTGATTAAAAATACACAATATAGGCAAGTTAGAACCAAATATAGGCCTTTTGAGGCCATTTTAGGCCATTTACTTGAAAATGAATGAATATGAGTAGTTTGATGTTAGTTTAAGTTACAAACAACACAAACATCATATACATAGTTAGTTTAATGTATTTATAAGTTGTTTTGATTGAAAATACACAATATAGGCAAGTTAAAACAAAATATAGGCCTTTTGAGGCCATTTTAGGCCATTTTACTTGAAAATGAATGAATATGAGTAGTTTGATGTTAGTTTAAGTTATAAACAACTCAAACATCATATATATAGTTAGTTTAATGTATTTATAAGTTGTTTTGATTTAAAATACACAATATAGGCAAGTTAGAACCAAATATAGGTCTTTTGAGGCCATGTTAGACCATTTTACTTGAAAATGAATGAATATGAGTAGTTTGATGTTAGTTTAAGTTGTAAACAACACAAACATCATATATATAGTTAGTTTAATGTATTTATGAGTTGTTTTAATTTAAAATACACAATATAGGCAAGTTAGAACCAAATATAGATCTTTTGAGGCCATTTTAGGCCATTTACTTGAAAATGAATGAATATGAGTAGTTTGATGTTAGTTTAAGTTATAAACACCTCAAACATCATATATATAGTTAGTTTAATGTATTTATAAGTTGTTTTGATTGAAAATACACAATATAGGCAAGTTAGAACCAAATATAGGCCTTTTGAGGCCATTTTAGGCCATTTACTTGAAATTGAATGAATATGAGTAGTTTGATGTTAGTTTAAGTTATAAACAGCACAAACATCATATATATAGTTAGTTTAATGTATTTATAAGTTGTTTTGATTGAAAATACATAATATAGGCAAGTTAGAACCAAATATAGGTCTTTTGAGGCCATTTTAGGCCATTTTACTTGAAAATGAATGAATATGAGTAGTTTGATGTTAGTTTAAGTTATAAACAACACAAACATCATACATATAGTGAGTTTAATGTATTTATGAGTTGTTTTGATTTAAAATACACAATATAGGCAAGTTAGAACCAAATATAGGTCTTTTGAGGCCATTTTAGGCTATTTGCTTGAAAATGAATGAAAATGAGTAGTTTGATGTTATTTTATGTTATAAACACCTCAAACATCATATATATAGTTAGTTTAATGTATTTATAAGTTGTTTTGAAAATACACAATATAGGCAAGTTAGAACCAAATATAGGCCTTTTGAGGCCATTTTAGGCCATTTACTTGAAAATGAATGAATATGAGTAGTTTTGTAATATCCTGAAAATCTAAACATGCTTAATTAAGCTAACTAGTTGTTGTTTTACTAATTATGTTATCAATGAAATTCTAATTAAACTATTATAAACTATTAAGGTATTTTATTTCTAAAATAAATAAAAGAGAAGAATGTAATTTTTGTTAAGTAGTTATGAATTATAATTAGTTTAACAAGTAAGTAATTAAAAATCACAATTTCTCTTTTAATATGAATTATGCAAGGAGAAATTATTTTTTTGGTTTAAAATAATAATAATAATCAAAATAGTAATAATAAAAAAAAAAAAAGAAGAAGAAAAGAAGGAAGAAGTATCAAATATGAACTAAAGTTTGACTTTTGTTTTTCCCACCAAAATTTCTTTCTTCCTCCTCCTTCCACCTCCTTCTTTCTTCTCTTACATGGCAACCAAAGCTACATCCATCAAAATTTATCACCTCTAAACTGCTGCCACCATCAAACCCAAGAAGAATTCTCATCCAAATTTTCTTCAAGCTCTATAGTTATCAAGTTGTATAGGAACTCTTCAATGGCTATAAATAGCCATGGTTACTCACCCAAATATCACACCATTACCACATAACCTGCTGCTGCACCATCACACGCCTAACCCTTAACACCACTCGACCCACCTGCCACGTCGAACTCCGACCACCTGCACCACCGCAAACCCAGCCACGTACTCCTCACGTCATCACTCATCTCTCTCGCTCGACCCTTCGCGCCCCTCCTCCGTTCGTTGTTGCGCCGCGCCGGAGACGCCTGCGCCACCAGCCCTGCTCCGACCTGCGCCGTCGCTGCTGCCGACCACCGGAGCTAGAACCCGAAGCTACGCTGCTTTGTCGTCCCTTCTCTAAGAAGCAGAGGTATACATACCACGTTTGTAATGTTAGGAATTCTGATTTTTATGCCCAATTATCCTTAGTTGGTTAATATTAGTTTTGGGCCATGGATAATCCATTAGAACTAAAGCTAAGTGTTAATGAAACTGATTTGTAAGTTGTTGGGCTAAAAGATGGAAGGAGTTTGTTATTTGGATTGGTCATATTAGGCTATGACTTTTAATTACTATATTAGTTGAGTTGAATTAAAACTAATTAAAAACCAATAAGCTTATTAGTAGTTAATGTTGAGTTAGTTTAGAATAAAACAATTTATGTATCATAACATGTGAGTTTGCTATATTAGTTTAATGTAACTAAATAATATCATGATAATGTTAAGGGTTCTAGTATAACAACAAACTTAGTAATTAATAATAGATGGTCAATTGATAATTAACTATGGACTCATATAATGATGTACTTCGATAATAAAATGAAATAGCATAAGTTGTTATGAGTTATAATTGTTCAATAATTTTAAAGTATAACTAAAGGAGTTATTCCACTTATTAGTTGATCAAAGAGTCAGTTTAATAGATTAAAGACAACTTAGATAGTAATGACTACTATTAAACCCTTTTATGACCTTATGACAAACTCCATGACTATAATAAACTTTAACTAATATTTAAGCTTAAAAGCTAAATAATGAGACATATATTAATTAAACTATTCTTGAATAGATTAAAGAAGATAAAGGATATTACAAGCCTCCCCCGGCTACGAAAGTCATTACGAAGGATTTCAGGTAACGTCTACTCGCTAACACCCGCATTCCCCTTCTAAGTATGTTTTATAATAATGCTTACGTTAATTGTATTATTTTGTATATGGATTGCGGGATATGAATCGTTTTGTGACAAATGTGATGATATGAAATAATGTTAAGAAATAATGACGTTATGGAAGCAAGACGATGTTTTGTTATGGATGCAAAGAAAAGAATATGATATATCATGGTGATTACGAATACACTTAAAAGTTATGAAACATGATAAATTCAAGTGAAAGACGGTTCTTGGCAGTATTCTGTTATCCTGGGTCGTGCACGTACCTTCTGGCCGGTTCCCCACCTTCCGTTTATAAGGGCTAATGTCCTCGGGTGGCACCGCATTACTATACTTTGGGCACTAACACCACCTTCCGTTTGTGAGGGCTTTCGTCCTCGGGTGGCTGCCTTCCGTTTACGATGATGTTATGTTCTGGGGAGACGTCCCTTCTGTTGTACTCGCCAAGTTACCAAGTAAATGATCTATGCTTATGAACATGATTAAAGATATATGCTAATGATTATGATTAAATGTTATAGTTTTACTTTTCTCTCCTCCCTGTTTGTTTGCTAATAAAACGATTTAAAATGAGTTTACGTTGTTAGAGTAGTATGTTACTGAGCCTCGGCTCATGACGTTTTGTTTTTCTGTTTTAGGTACTGATGGTGATAACGGGATGGCGTAGCAGTGAGGAATAGTTATGTAGTTAAATAGTTTAAGCTTTCTTAAACACTTATGATCATAATAAATGTCAGACTATGTACAATAGTTAAGTTTTAATTTAAGTTTTTGTTAATGGATAATCACGTTTTCTGGTTATAACATGTTTAGGCTTTTATGAATTTATGTTTGCCTTGTGCTTTCTAATTGGAAAGTACGGCAGTAACGCACCGACTATATAGGTTCCGCTGCTAATAACCGATTAACTAACCTAATGATGTTGATTAGTAGTCGGGGCGTTACAGAGTGGTATCAGAGCAACGGTTTCGGTGCCATAAGTAAAACCTTAAAGGGGTTTTACGTTCATTATTAGTTAAATACCTTAAGAAATTTCTTAAATATAATGAAGGTTTGGTTAACTTTTATGAATTATATGTTAGTTCTCAAAGTCTATAATATGACATTAAAGTTATAAGAAAATATATAAGTAAATAAGTTGTTTAAAATAGAAATGAGTGTGAGTGATAGGATCGGGAAGGGAATACTTTTATGATATTATTGTTTATCAAAAGAATATGTCATAAACGTGAAACATTTTGATGTTTTAGAAAATGGCAACAAGTGAGAATGAACCTACTAATGGAGGAAATGGAAACCATGAGTCTAATGTTACGCTTGAAGAAATGAGAGCAAGGGTTGATGCTTTGCAAAATGACTCTATTCCCGGAGATACCACTGAAAATAAGAATGACAATCAGATGGAACTGATGAAGCTTATGATGATGGAACTTCTACAAGGCAATCGACAAAAAGCCAAAACAGAGCAGGAAGAATGCTCGAATATGTTCAAGAAGTTCTCTGCTCATAAGCCGTCAACCTATGATGGAAAACCAGACCCCACTGAATTTGAGGAGTGGTTGAACAATATGGAGAAATTGTTTGACGTTACTCAGTGTCCTGATAAGTGGAAGGTTAATTTTGCTGTATTTTATCTGAAAGGGCAAGCAGATCTTTGGTGGAAAACAGCCAAAGAAATGCAAAACCAGGCTGACTTTGGTTGGGAAAAGTTAAAGGAGTCCATGAGAAACCAATTTTATCCCCAATCTTTGCGGCTTCAAATGGAATCGAATTTATCCATCCTGAAACAAAGGGGTATGTCAAGTCTTGGAGTATCTTTGTGAAATTTAATGAGCTTGCTCGATTTGCTCCAGATTTGGTGACGACTGATCGTCAAAGGATGAACAGGTTTGAAGGAGGCTTGAACCTTGATCTCCAGGAAAAGCTTGCATCTCATATGAGCAAATCCTACCAGGAACTCTATGACAGAGCCATTAATGTGGAGCGGAAAACGAAGCTTAGGAAAGAGGTTTTTGAAAGTGGAAAAAGGAAGGGGAAGCCTCAAGAAAGCCAAACTGGCAACAACTCCTACAAGAGGCTGAACACAGGATACTCAGGAGATAATCGTAATCAAAGGCAAGTTCGTTGGTGCAGTAAATGTGGAAAACAAGGCCATCTGGAAAAGGATTGTCGAAGAGGAAGTGACCAATGTTATCGGTGTGGTAAACCTGGTCATGTGATTAGGAATTGCCCACTTCCAGATTGGCGAAGCGAAAATGTCGCTAATCGTGGCATTATAAGGGATCAAAGGAATGTTCATAACTCTGGAAATGCAAGCAATGCCAACACGAACAGAAATCTTCCCCGTGGACCCCCGCAAGCCGGAAGAGTATTCATGATGCAACGTGAAGAAGCAGAAGCAGATGATACCGTCATTACTGGTATTTTCCCTGTCAACTCTGTTCCTGCTTATGTTCTTTTCGATTCTGGAGCTTCCCATTCATTTATATCAGCTGCATTTTCTAGAAAATTGAACGCAAAACCATGCCCTGATTTTTCTGCCATCTCTGTTACACTCCCAAATGGTGAATCCATCTCATGTAATGTTATGTATAGAAATTGCCCTATCCTAGTAGGAGGCTGTAAATTTCTAGCGGACCTAGTTCAATTTGAATTAACCGACTTCGATGTAATTTTGGGAATGAATTGGTTGTCTAAGTATAAAGCCGACATTAATTGCCTTAACCATAAGATAACTCTTAGAAGACCAGATGGATGTAGGGTTTCTTACCAAAGAAGAAAAGTCAGACCCAAATTTGTCTCAACCTCAAAAGCCTTTAAGTTGCTTGCAAAAGGTTGTCATGGGTACCTTTGCAATATAATAGACTTAACCACCCCTGAACGCTCTTTGTCCGACATTCCCATAGTTTGTGAATATCCTGATGTATTCCTGGAGGAAATACCTGGCATGCCTCCACAAAGAGAAATAGACTTTAGCATTGACCTTATTCCGGGATCCACTCCTATTTCAAAAGTACCTTATCGAATGGCACCTGCTGAGTTACAAGAGTTGAAAAAGCAACTAGATGAATTGCTCGAAAAAGGATACATCCGACCTAGTGTGTCACCATGGGGTGCACCAGTACTATTTGTTAAGAAGAAAGATGGAAGCCTGAGGTTATGTATTGATTATCGAGAGTTAAACAAAATTACCATTAAGAATAAATATCCATTACCCCGCATTGATGATCTTTTTGATCAGCTTCGAGGTGCAACTACTTTTTCTAAGATCGATTTGAGATCTGGATACCATCAACTTCGCATTAAGCCTGAAGATATCTCAAAAACTGCGTTCAGAACCCGATACGGTCACTATGAATTTACAGTAATGCCCTTTGGGTTAACCAATGCCCCTGCTGTTTTCATGGACCTCATGAACCGAGTATTTAAACCCTACCTTGATAAGTTTGTGGTTGTATTCATCGATGACATCCTAGTATTTTCGAGAAACCTAAATGAGCATAAAGAACAGTTGAGGAAGGTGTTAGAAGTATTAAGAGAAAAGAAGTTGTACGTGAAGTTGAAGAAATGTGAGTTCTGGTTGAAAGAAATTGCCTTTTTAGGGCACATCATTTCAGATCTTGGAATCTCTGTTGATCCGCAGAAAATAAAAGCTATTATAGAGTGGCCTAGACCTACCAATGTCTCTGAAGTTCGGAGTTTTATGGGTTTAGCAGGATACTATAGAAGATTTGTCAAAGATTTCTCTAAGGTAGCTATGCCCATAACACGATTGGTAAAGAAGTTAGTCAAGTTTGAATGGAGTGATGAATGTGAAGTAGCATTTCAGGAGTTAAAGAAGCGTCTTACCTCTGCCCCTGTTCTCACCCTCCCTTCTAGTACTAATGAATTTGTTGTGTATAGTGATGCCTCTAAGCATGGATTAGGGTGTGTGTTAATGCAGGATGAAAAAGTTATAGCCTATGCTTCTCGGCAACTCAAACCCCATGAACAAAACTACCCAACTCATGACCTTGAACTAGCCGCGGTTGTGTTTGCTCTCAAAATATGGCGACACTATCTTTATGGTGTTCCATGCAAGATCTTCACCGACCATAAAAGCCTTAAATACATTTTCACACAAAAAGAGTTAAACTTGAGGCAACGTAGGTGGCTAGAACTCCTAAAAGATTATGATCTTGACATCCAATATCACCCTGGAAAAGCAAATGTTGTAGCTGATGCCTTAAGCCGAAAATCCCATTTAAATGCAATCGTAACCATGCCAAAAGAAATTAGCGATGATTTAAGGAAGATGGAAGTGAGAGTTGTACAACAGAGAACTGAGGCACAATTGTATGCATTGGAGTTGAAACCGACTCTGTTGGAAGAGATAAAAGAGGCACAAAATGGAGACTTGGAGTTGGAAAAGATAAAGAATGATGTGAAAAAGGGAAAATCACCGGGATTTGTGATCCAGGATGATGGCATGTTGAAATTTCAAGATCGAATATGTGTCCCTGCCAACGAAGTATTAAAGAGAAGAATTTTGGAAGAAGCTCACAACAGTCCTTTCTCTGTTCACCCTGGAGGAAATAAGTTATACAAGGATCTAAAGCAAACATTCTGGTGGAGCAATATGAAGCAAGAAGTTGCAGAATTTGTAGCAAAATGTCTGACTTGTCAAAGGATAAAAATCGAGCACCAAAGGCCTGCAGGATTGCTGCAACCATTAGATATTCCCTCTTGGAAATGGGATTCAATTTCGATGGATTTTATTATGGGATTACCACCATCATCACGAGGTATGAACTCTATATGGGTTATTGTGGATAGATTGACAAAATCCGCACATTTCTTGGCCATTAAGAATAACTGGAGCCTGGATAAGCTAGCTGAGTTGTACGTGAGCACAATTGTCAGATTACATGGAGTACCAAGTTCTATTGTGTCTGATCGAGACTCAAGATTCCAAGCGAAATTTTGGAAAGAGTTACAAAGAGCTCTTGGCACGAGACTCGATTTCAGCACAGCCTTTCACCCAGCAACAGATGGTCAAACAGAACGAACAATTCAGACTCTTGAAGACATATTGAGAGCATGTATACTGGATTTTCAAGGAAGTTGGGAGAAATACTTGCCACTAGCAGAGTTTTCTTACAACAACAGCTATCAAGCTAGCATCAAAATGGCTCCATATGAAGCACTTTATGGAAGACGATGCAGAACACCCCTCTGTTGGAATGATATTGATGAAGCTCGGATGATTGGACCTGACTTGATACAAGAAACAATAGAGAAAGTACGATTAATTCAAACTAGAATGAAAGCTGCACAGAGTAGACAAAAGAGCTACGCAGATCGTCGAAGGAGACCGCTGGAATTCGAAGTTGGTGATCATGTCTTCTTAAAGGTTTCACCTACTAAGGGTATCATGAGATTCGGTCAGTCTGGTAAGCTAAGTCCGAGGTATATTGGTCCATATGAGATTCTAGAGCGAATTAACGAAGTAGCTTATCGCCTGGCGCTACCTACAGATTTAGATAAGGTTCATAATGTCTTCCACGTATCAATGTTGCGGAAATACATACCAGATCCTAGCCACGTCATTAGACACGAGCCCTTGCAGCTAAGAAACGACCTGACATATGAGGAAAAACCAATTGAAATTCTCGATCGTAGAGAAAAGCAACTTCGAAATAAAGTGATTCCCATGGTGAAGGTCTTATGGGCTAATCACACGTCATCAGAAGCTACTTGGGAAGTAGAGGACCAGATGAGAACAAAACACCCTCACCTATTCGAATAGGTGAATTTCATACAACTATGTGTATATGATTATGTGAATTTCATGCAATTATGTGTATATGATTATGTGAATTTCATATATATGAATGCTTAAGTTGATAAATACGTAATGTTTGCTTTTGACCTATGTTATTTAAGTTTCGAGGACGAAACTTTTTCTAAGGGGGTGAGGATGTAATATCCTGAAAATCTAAACATGCTTAATTAAGCTAACTAGTTGTTGTTTTACTAATTATGTTATCAATGAAATTCTAATTAAACTATTATAAACTATTAAGGTATTTTATTTCTAAAATAAATAAAAGAGAAGAATGTAATTTTTGTTAAGTAGTTATGAATTATAATTAGTTTAACAAGTAAGTAATTAAAAATCACAATTTCTCTTTTAATATGAATTATGCAAGGAGAAATTATTTTTTTGGTTTAAAATAATAATAATAATCAAAATAGTAATAATAAAAAAAAAAAAAAAGAAGAAGAAAAGAAGGAAGAAGTATCAAATATGAACTAAAGTTTGACTTTTGTTTTTCCCACCAAAATTTCTTTCTTCCTCCTCCTTCCACCTCCTTCTTTCTTCTCTTACATGGCAACCAAAGCTACATCCATCAAAATTTATCACCTCTAAACTGCTGCCACCATCAAACCCAAGAAGAATTCTCATCAAAATTTTCTTCAAGCTCTATAGTTATCAAGTTGTATAGGAACTCTTCAATGGCTATAAATAGCCATGGTTACTCACCCAAATATCACACCATTACCACATAACCTGCTGCTGCACCATCACACGCCTAACCCCTAGCACCACTCGACCCACCTGCCACGTCGAACTCCGACCACCTGCACCACCGCAAACCCAGCCACGTACTCCTCACGTCATCACTCATCTCTCTCGCTCGACCCTTCGCGCCCCTCCTCCGTTCGTTGTTGCGCCGCGCCGGAGACGCCTGCGCCACCAGCCCTGCTCCGACCTGCGCCGTCGCTGCTGCCGACCACCGGAGCTGGAACCCGAAGCTACGCTGCTTTGTCGTCCCTTCTCTAAGAAGCAGAGGTATACATACCACGTTTGTAATGTTAGGAATTCTGATTTTTATGCCCAATTATCCTTAGTTGGTTAATATTAGTTTTGGGCCATGGATAATCCATTAGAACTAAAGCTAAGTGTTAATGAAACTGATTTGTAAGTTGTTGGGCTAAAAGATGGAAGGAGTTTGTTATTTGGATTGGTCATATTAGGCTATGACTTTTAATTACTATATTAGTTGAGTTGAATTAAAACTAATTAAAAACCAATAAGCTTATTAGTAGTTAATGTTGAGTTAGTTTAGAATAAAACAATTTATGTATCATAACATGTGAGTTTGCTATATTAGTTTAATGTAACTAAATAATATCATGATAATGTTAAGGGTTCTAGTATAACAACAAACTTAGTAATTAATAATAGATGGTCAATTGATAATTAACTATGGACTCATATAATGATGTACTTCGATAATAAAATGAAATAGCATAAGTTGTTATGAGTTATAATTGTTCAATAATTTTAAAGTATAACTAAAGGAGTTATTCCACTTATTAGTTGATCAAAGAGTCAGTTTAATAGATTAAAGACAACTTAGATAGTAATGACTACTATTAAACCCTTTTATGACCTTATGACAAACTCCATGACTATAATAAACTTTAACTAATATTTAAGCTTAAAAGCTAAATAATGAGACATATATTAATTAAACTATTCTTGAATAGATTAAAGAAGATAAAGGATATTACAAGCCTCCCCCGGCTACGAAAGTCATTACGAAGGATTTCAGGTAACGTCTACTGCTAACACCCGCATTCCCCTTCTAAGTATGTTTTATAATAATGCTTACGTTAATTGTATTATTTTGTATATGGATTGCGGGATATGAATCGTTTTGTGACAAATGTGATGATATGAAATAATGTTAAGAAATAATGACGTTATGGAAGCAAGACGATGTTTTGTTATGGATGCAAAGAAAAGAATATGATATATCATGGTGATTATGAATACACTTAAAAGTTATGAAACATGATAAATTCAAGTGAAAGACGGTTCTTGGCAGTATTCTGTTATCCTGGGTCGTGCACGTACCTTCTGGCCGGTTCCCCACCTTCCGTTTATAAGGGCTAATGTCCTCGGGTGGCACCGCATTACTATACTTTGGGCACTAACACCACCTTCCGTTTGTGAGGGCTTTCGTCCTCGGGTGGCTGCCTTCCGTTTACGATGATGTTATGTTCTGGGGAGACGTCCCTTCTGTTGTACTCGCCAAGTTACCAAGTAAATGATCTATGCTTATGAACATGATTAAAGATATATGATAATGATTATGATTAAATGTTATAGTTTTACTTTTCTCTCCTCCCTGTTTGTTTGCTAATAAAACGATTTAAAATGAGTTTACGTTGTTAGAGTAGTATGTTACTGAGCCTCGGCTCATGACGTTTTGTTTTTCTGTTTTAGGTACTGATGGTGATAACGGGATGGCGTAGCAGTGAGGAATAGTTATGTAGTTAAATAGTTTAAGCTTTCTTAAACACTTATGATCATAATAAATGTCAGAATATGTACAATAGTTAAGTTTTAATTTAAGTTTTTGTTAATGGATAATCACGTTTTCTGGTTATAACATGTTTAGGCTTTTATGAATTTATGTTTGCCTTGTGCTTTCTAATTGGAAAGTACGGCAGTAACGCACCGACTATATAGGTTCCGCTGCTAATAACCGATTAACTAACCTAATGATGTTGATTAGTAGTCGGGGCGTTACAAGTTTGATGTTAGTTTAAGTTATAAACACCTCAAACATCATATATATAGTAAGTTTAATGTATTTATAAGTTGTTTTGATTTAAAATACACAATATAGGCAAGTTAGAACCAAATATAGGTCTTTTGAGGCCATTTTAGGCCATTTTACTTGAAAATGAATGAATATGAGTAGTTTGATGTTAGTTTAAGTTATAAACAACACAAACATCATATATATAGTTAGTTTAATGTATTTATAAGTTGTTTTGATTGAAAGTACACAATATAGGCAAGTTAGAACCATATATAGGTCTTTTGAGGCCATTTTAGGCCATTTTATCTGAAAATGAATGAATATGAGTAGTTTGATGTTAGTTTAAGTTATAAACACCTCAAACATAATATATATAGTTAGTTTAATGTATTTATAAGTTGTTTTGATTGAAAATATACAATATAGGCAAGTTAGAACCAAATATAGGCCTTTTGAGGGCATTTTAGGCCATTTTACTTGAAAATGAATGAATATGAGTAGTTTGATGTTAGTTTAAGTTATAAACACCTCAAACATAATATATATAGTTAGTTTAATGTATTTATAAGTTGTTTTGATTGAAAATACACAATATAGGCAAGTTAGAACCAAATATAGGCCTTTTGAGGCCATTTTAGGCCATTTACTTGAAAATGAATGAATATGAGTAGTTTGATGTTAGTTTAAGTTATAAACACCTCAAACATCATATATATAGTTAATTTAATGTACTTATAAGTTGTTTGATTGAAAATACACAATATAGGCAAGTTAGAACCAAATATAGGCCTTTTGAAGGCATTTTAGGCCATTTAACTTCAAATGAGTAGTTTGAAGTTAGTTTAAGTTATAAACACCTCAAACATCATATCTATAGTTAGTTTCATGTTTTTATTAGTAGTTTTCATATAAAATACAAAATATAGCCATGTTAGAACTAAATATTCGCCATTTTGGCCACTTTATATTACTTGAATATGAGTATATTTAACCAAATGCAGGAGACATAAAATAAGAAACTGGATCATTGTACCACTCAGGGGTCACAACCGAACCCTGATATGTTGTATTGGGAGACAGTTGGGGGGAGGAACAGAGGAAAAGTTCAGGGGTTGAGTCAGGGAGATCATTTGTACTACAACTCTTCATTAGGGCGAGGAGATGGCGGCTCTTCACAACCATATGAGCCGTCCATTTTTTCTCAGATTGAGGCGCAGGTGGAGGCAATGGTCGCTGCACGGATGAAAGAGGTGGAGGTAATGGTCGCAGCACGGGTGGAAGAGTCAAGCCGGGCCCTCGTAGAGGAAATGACGAGGAACATGTCTGGTTTCGGCCACATGTTCTCAGGTTGCAACCCAGGCCCCCCTCCACAACGCAGACTAGAAGATGACCCAGGTTTTGGTGGTGGCGGTAGTGCTACAGAGACACCCTTGATAGTGTAGTTTTTTTGGTTTTGGCAACTAGGTAACTAACTTATAGTTTCCATATAGTTAGTCTAACTATATGCATTTAGTGTCAATATTTATCGGCATCTCGCTTTGTTTCTAGATGTGTCGGGTTATTTTTTTTGGAACCCGACTTCTACTTTATTTCCCGACACCGGGATCTATTTTGCGTACATATATTTATTCTAGGTAGTTTGTCTAACTATAGAGATTTAATGTCTATATTTATCGGCATCTAGCTTATTAGTTTCTAGCTTTGTCGATATATATTTTTTGTAAACACCGACTTCTACTTTATTTCGCGACAACGGGATCTATTTTGTGTACATAATTGTAATCTATTTCATGTAATTATACAAGTATCTATGCAAATTGTAATATATATATCAAAATTGCATATTTTTGTAATTGAAAAAATTGAATGCGATGGAGGAACAGCTTTAGTGTGGTATATTTAGGTGCAGCTGTGCAGGTACAGGTTTAATTATTATTAAGAACAATAATATTTTAAATAACATTATTTTAAAACTACAACGACGGCTAAACATTAAATCAACGACGGCTAGGCAGTCGCTGTAAGGTAATCTATGCAGCCATGGACTTGAATTTCAACGACTGCTATAATATAACAGCGACGGTTATTTACAGACGTTGAATCAACGAAATCAACGACGGTTTTAAATAGTCAGTGACACAACGACCGTTTGTAACAGTCGATGATACACCGACGGTTACAAACGGACGGTGAAACAGCGACGGTTAAAAACCGTCGCTGTTTCACCGTCGGTTAAAAACAGTCGTTGCCGTAGACTCAACGTCGGTTTTCTTTTACGGTCGCTGATGGTCAGGAAACTATCGTTAATTTTTTCACCGACGGCTTGACGGTCGTTGATTCCGATATCAGCGACCACGGTTACAACGACTGCATTTCAACGACTGCTAGCCGTCGTTGATTATTTAGTGACGGTTTTTGTTTGATCAACGTCGGCTTTTAGCCGTCGTTGATTACCACTTTTCTTGTAGTGGAAGAAATTAGTCAATCAAGGTAATTGGTTTTGGAAATAGTAGTCGTATTTTTGTCTAATGGATTTAAGCATTGAGTATATATTATATGAAGGAGTTAATTTTATTGAAATGGAGATTATATCAATTTGGAGACAAAATTGTTTATTTATTGTCTAAAGTCCTAATTGACTACTGTAGTACTGTCTATTTTGAGAGAATATTGATTATGGTATTTCAAGGAAAATTTTAAGCTGGATTTCGAGAACTTATAGTTTTGAGGACCTAAGTAAGGAAGACTATTTTATTCAAGTATATGTTGTGTTAGTGTACTAACAAATTATGCTTATAAATGATGAGTTGATTCGATTTGTAATATAGTATCATAAAGGGTTATTTTGATGATATTTATTGTGAGACCTTCATGAGTTATGTGAAGCTGATTAAATTTTGAGGGAAAGTAAAGGTATTTTTTTTAAAAGGGCATGTTTGAATATTGCATTTTCGAGAAAAGCTTGCGAAAGGTTTGGTAAAATTCATTTGTTATGACTATATTATAGCATTTTCATAATATATCAGTATTTGCTTCAAGTCTTTTTCCTGCTATTTCTGCCTTTATTATCATTTTGTAATTATTTATTATTTCAAGAATTTGGAAAATTTTCCTAATCAAATTTATAAACTTTTCAGTTTGTCATAAACTATACCCTTTTAGACTTATTCAAATATTTTCTTTATTATGTTGATTTATTATTGAAGGCAAAATGCTTCTATTATTATTACCTTGGAAAAAGAGGTCAATTTTTTAAAGCTCAAAAGATATTTTCGAAAATATTATCTTTATAGTGATTTTGTTATTATGTTTCAACTAATGATTCTTATATTATTTGTATTACAAAGTTGATAAAAACTTTAGGTCAAGTTTTAAGTCTTAGCGAGTTACGGGGGCGTAACTCCTTTTAAGGGGGGTAGAATGCGATAGATCTCTTTTCTCAAGTTTAAACTCTCTCTCTCCCTCTTAGCCACCCTTTCTCTTCTTCCCTAATAGTTATTAATTTTTAATGTGCGTGTATATGTAGATCTTTAATAATTATTTTTGCAACCTTAGTATCATGTTTTTAGGAAAATATTTTGGATTGAAGTCATGTTTTTATAAGTTTTATTATGAACAATATGTGTTTTGTATGAACATGTTTGAATGTTTATTAATTTTATTATGCACTTGAATTATGTCTTTAGTTCAATATTATTATAAAGTTTGATCTTTGAATCTGTATTCATATAATTTACAAGGAGTTTGATATTAAATGCATGTTTAAATATTTAAAAAGGAGTGTTTTTGAATTATTATTATTTTTCAAAAGTTACCTCTTAAGCAAGTTATTTTATTTATGCCTTTATATGGCTAAATTATAAGTAGTACTATTCTTTTTAAAGGAGAATTATTTCAGAAGGATTTTTATTAGATATATGATCTTTTATGATCACAGTTATAAAGAGGCAACGGCTTGTTATTTATTAGCAAGAACGGTAGCTATAATTATTTATCCAGGCAACGGCATGTTATTTATTAGCAAGAACGGTAGCCATTATATTATTTACCCATGTACTTTTTGTATAAGTCATGTGGACAAGGTAGTAACCCCTCGTAATAGACTCAGTAAGAAATACTAAACTTGGGGGGTGTGCACACTTTAGGAAAGGTACCTAGGCAAGGAAAAGGAGTTTTATTAAAGTTAACTACTTTATGTTATATAATTATCAAGTATTCAAGGAAGGATTTTCGAAATTAAATATTTCAAATGTTTAATTAAATAAAGTGATTTTATATTCCGCATATACATGTACTCAGTATTTTTACTGACACACGTTTTGTTTGTTTTGTTTTATGGCTTTGTCCCTGTGATGACCCTATTTTGGCGAGCAGAATGTACTCAGTATTAGTCAAGGATTTGTTATATTATTTTCTTTATTTCCATTGTTATAGTTGTACAATAAAGTTTATATCAATAAAGAGAAGTTATTTCAGTTATTCCGCTGCATTAGTTTAAAGTTCAGTTAGTAGTTAGTATTAAAGCCTTTAACGTTATCACGTGGCGGTAATACTCTCAAGTTTCTCAAGGAGTTTTATATTAAAATAAGTTTTTCAAAAAGAGAGAAATTTGGGGGTGTTACAGCAACGACATCAGTTGTTGCCAAAAATTGATTTTGTGTAGTGGAAGACGACATATATGAGTTGGTTTAGATGGATGAACAAAACCTGAAGGTTGACTCATATAAACTTCTTCATGAAGAAAACCATGAAGAAAAGCATTTTTGACATCGAGTTGACGAATAGTCCATATAAGAGAAACAACAATAGTAAGAACTAAGCGAGCCATAGTAGGCTTAACAACAGGACTAAAAGTTTCAAAGTAATCAATACGCCCGCTGTTTGGTGATTTCCAAAAACAACGAGTCCGGCTTTGAATCGCTCCACGTAACCATCGAATTGTATTTAATCCTATAAACCCACTTACAACCAAGTAAATTCTTATCATAGTTACGAGGTACCAACTCCCATGTATTATTTTTAATCAAATCAATATATTCATCAAGCATAGCTTGACGCCAACGTGAATCTTTAGATTCTTGTTTAAAGTTAGTTGGTTCAGACTTAATAACATCAGTTTTTAAGTTCATTAATATTTTGGGCTTTGACACACCAACTTTTAAACGGGTGACCATAGGATGATGGTTGGTGACAACTGGATTAGAACTTGACACATGAGAAGAGGGGAACACAATAGGAACAGTGGGGGAAACGGACTCACAAGATGGCAAAGAGGAGGAGGGGGCAAAGCAGCTCCGTGAAGAAGGACCGAAGCAAGAGACCCAAGGGGGGGCTCGTGAGGCCCGTGGATCTTGGGAAGAAGAACAAGGCGAGCCACGAAGCGTGGAAGGCCCAAAGACTAGCCGATGCTAGCCGATGGGGAAGATGGTCGACCCGGCCGGGCACTGGAGGAGGGCCAGGCCGGAATCGCCGCAGACACCGAAGAAGAGTGAGGGGAGCCATTGGACGATGGGGACCCGTTGGGCCAAAGACGGTGGCAGAGTGAAGAGCCATCGTCGGCTGGGTACCCATTGGGCCAGCGAAAGCGGCGGATGGAGATGGGGAGGAGCCATCCGAGGCCTGGAGACCCATGGGACAAATCGGGGAACGCACAACAAGAGACTTGGACATGGTAATTAGGGGAAAAACCTGGAGACGCACTAACGGTATGAGTAGGACACCAATCAAAAACTAAAACCGTAGGCGATGTGTAAGGCACATGAGAATTAGAACCAACCAAAGCACGATAAGGAGCTTATGTTCATGAAAAAGAACATGATGACTGATAAAGACTCTGTTGGTAATAGGATCAAGACAACGATAACCTTTATAATCCAGAGCATATCCAATAAAAACACAAGGCTTAGATTTAGGTTCAAGTTTGTTGATTTTAGAATCCAAGAGCAAAGGAAAACACTCACAACCAAAAGTTTTCAAAAATTGATATGAAGGAGGGCGATGAAATAATTTTTTAAAAGGAGAAACACCCCCTAAAACTGAGCTTGGTAACCTATTGATAGTGTAGGTGGCAGTGTATGAAGCATCAACCCAAAATTTAGCAGGAAAATCAGAATGAATAATCATAGTTCGAGTCATTTCAATGATATGACGGTGTTTGCGTTCTGCAGCACCATTTTGAGCTTGAGTGTGGGGACAAGACTTTTGAAAAATTATACCATGGTCATAAAAATGCTGAAGAAGAGGAGAATTATCAAATTCCGGACCCCCGTCACTTTGGAAAATTTTGATCTTGCAATTAAATAAATTTTCCACCATATTTTGAAACACAAGAAATTTAGAATGAGCTTCCGATTTGCGACGTAAAGGATAAATCCATGAATATCGCGAGAAATCATCAACAAAAACAACATAATAACGATATAATTGATTTGACAAAACAGGAGATTGCCAAAGATCACTGTGAATTTTATATAAAGGATATGGACAAACATGTTCAACTGGTTCAAAAGGTAAACGATGAATTTTTCCTAACTTACAACCAACACAGTCATCATGAAACTTAGAAGTACATGTAATAGACTTAGTTGAACATAAAGAACCTAAAACTCTAGACGAAGTATGACCAAGACGAGCATGCCAAATATCGCCAGATTCCTTAGTAGCTAGCAAAGCTGGAACGGAAGACTCAGTGGTGATAATAGTGGGTTGAATTGGATAGACACCTTGCTTACTGGATCCCCGAAGAAGAACCTCCCCCGTTGTCTTTTCCTTAACAGAAACAAAGTTTTTATCAAAACACACAACACAATTATTTTCTTAACACAACTTGTTAACTGATAGTAAATTATATTTCAGATTAGGCACATGACAAACAGAAGACAAGGTAAGAGGACGATTTGCGGTTTTTAATGTCAAATTACCAACACTTTTAATCGGGAGAGAGGTACCATTTCCAACTACAACAAACTTTGATCCAGAGTAAGGAAGAATAGCAGGAAGCATACCATCCTGAGGAGTCATGTGAGATGCGGTTCCCGAATTCGGGTACCAAACTGAGTCATTTGCTTCGCCACCAACAGACAGTGCAGCTAAGGCTCGAGTGACACTATCCGAGGAAGAGGGAACAAAGCTAGAATTGAATCTTTGAGGACAATAAGCAGCTTGATAACCAGGAAACCAACAAAGACCACAAGTATCGGATGTAGGGGTAGAGTTTAAAGGGCCACTTTGCGAAGTAGTTCCTGCTGAGGACAGACCATTAGTAATAGAATCAATGCAAGGCATACTAGAAAATGACAAGTTAGAATATGTACTCATACCATTCTGACGTCCCCGATTAGCATTGTTGTTGTTGTTACTAGAGCCACGAGCATTGTGGTTACCACCATTGCTACGATTATTGTTGTTGCTGCCACCATTGTTACCACCTTTGTTTTTATTGTTCTTGCCTTTATCGCGACCACCAGAATTGTTCTTAGTAGAGGAAGAACTGGAACCAGGGGACTGAACCGCAACCAAAGCATGATGAGAGGAAGAATCCAACCCCTCCTTAGAACTCTTGATATGTTGTTCATGAAGAAGGCGCTTGGGACGTAAATCATCAAAACTCAAAGGGAATGGGTAATGCAATAAAGTAGTGACAATATGATCATAGTCGGTATCACGATCCAACCAAATAAAGTGTACTTAACCAAATCTTGATTCGAAGCAGGACATTGAATAACAGCTAAAGAGTCAGCTATAACCTTAATCTCACGCAAATAACCATCCATAGGTTGAGAATCACCCTTTTTAATGTGAGAAAGACGACCTTTCAATTCCATAGAGCGTGCCATACTAGCATGCATAAAATGAGTTTGCAAACGGTTCCAAATTTCCACAGAAGTAGATAAATCATGCACGTCAACAATTACATCACGAGATAATGTTGCAAAAATCCAAGATTTGATTTGTTGATCAACACGTAAATATTCATAAAATTGAGCATTAGGAACCGAGGCACCATGTTCATCAAACATATAAGCAGGAGGTTGGAAACAGTGCCTTCAACCATACCAAGTAATTGATAGGAAAGAAGCAAACAAGTAATCTGCGTTTTTCATAATAAATAATCTTCAGGAGAAGAAAGAGTGATGGTTACCAAGTTTGTAAGATTTGAAGCCGATAATTGCGGGAGAGCAAAACTCGAAGGCTGCACAAAAGAGGAGGCCAAAAAAAGGCAGTTGATGGACGAAAACCAGGCGGAGATCGTGGAGAAACTCGGCCGACCGAGCCTGACGTAAAGAGGCTGGAGGTGTGTGGCGCGCCATAGAGTGTGGCGGGCAGCATAGGCTGGGGAATCGATGGGCCAGCAGTGTACGCGAGAGAACCAAGATGGTTCGCTGATGAAGTGAGGCCATGAGGGTGCGGCACCGACGAGGAGACATCAGCATTGGCCGAAGGAAGAAGGCCACGCGAAGGCTACGACGTGAAGGTTGAAGCGGCGGCGGAAGACGGCGTGGCGGGCGGCGTCCATGGTGGAGGACGGCAAACCAAAAGAAGAAAATATGGAGAAGGTAAAAAAAAATTAATTTAATCTAAGCTGTGATACCATGTACAAGTGTGGAGAATAATTGTGTTAACCTTATTAGGTTAACCCTGGCATTCAATATATATAGGGTTTATAATACAGACCTAAGACTATGAAAAGTCCCTTCTATCCTTTTACATACCATATTACTCTAATAAATTTAATAGTCAGATTTAGAAGAATGCAAAATACATTACAAGAAATAGATAGTATTTATCAGCTACTTTTTTTTTTTGTGAAAGAGAAATTTCATTAATTGAAGGCCAAACGGTATCTACAATAGGTATTAAAGAAAAACAAGATACAATCAAACAATGTTAAATCAAATTTGTCTTCGAAAAACTACAATGAACCGGATCGAGCAATACAAGCGCAACCCCCTTGTATTTGCTTAGAGCCGATCAATTTCCGCCCGCCCGAGTGCCTGGCCCGGCCCGCCCGGTTTTTGGGCGGGCCAAGGCGATTTTTTTGGCCGGCCCGCTTTTTTTTTTTTTTGGGCGGGCTTTGGACAAGCCAAAAAAGACATTTTAGTCTATTTTTTTTGGCCCGGCCCGGCCCAGCCCATGATCACCTCTATATTTGCTGAATCAAGCAGCTATTGATGATGAAGTCTATCATTCTGACATAGTTTGGGAAGAACATTCTTGATCAAGCCATGTTTACCGCATTCGAGATTCCAATATCTTCATATTGAGTCTTGAACTTCAATCAATGAGAACAATTTCTCATATCTAAAGATAAAAAAACCATTCTCACAACTCCCATAGGGAGATGGATCTCCACAACAGAGACTAAAATCCCCGTAACGGGGTTTGAAAACTAGAAACCGAACAAAAAACGAAAATAAAAGGGGGAAAAGGGGCTTACCATGAATGAAAACATCCATGGCAACCCCTAACTGATGAAGAAAGGGTAGGGGAGGTAGGATTTGAGAGAGAAAAGAGAGAGAGGGGGGAGGCTATTTATCAGCTACCTAGTT
Organism: Beta lomatogona; assembly: GCA_947646795.1. Classification (NCBI taxonomy): domain Eukaryota; kingdom Viridiplantae; phylum Streptophyta; class Magnoliopsida; order Caryophyllales; family Amaranthaceae; genus Beta; species Beta lomatogona. The sequence continues at coordinate 1,108,162 of CANSNZ010001286.1, forward strand.
GAATCGATATACGCTAAGCATTGTTTGGATTTCTTTGTATATGAAAAGCTTTTCTTGATTATAGAATTAAATAGTGTTGTTAATACTACTTATCTTTTAGATTATCACATACCACTCTTCTCTAATGCATTGAGTAAGGCTTTGTTTGGTAGGAATGATTTTGATGGAAAGGAAAGGAAAGGTAAAATCAAACTTTCTCATGTTTGGTAAAAGAAAATAAGAGGAGTTTGATTGGAAAGGAGAGGAAGTGGAAGGAACATGATACTCTTAAATCCTTGCTTTCCTTTCCTCCCAAAATCGGAGGAATTTGACAGGAAAGAAAGCTAATAAGCTTTTACCTATGTTTTCTTTATTTCCTTCATTTCCTTTCCTTTCCTTTACTAATGACAACCAAACACGTGATTCCTCTCAAATCCACCAATTATACCAAACATTGGAAACTACAACTACCTTCTTTTCTCTTTTTTTCCTTTCTTTTCCTCTCTCTTCCTTTCTCTTCCCTTCCTTTACTAAAAAAAATACCAAACAAAGTGTAAGAGTACATTCCACATACGTCTATATACATATCTATCTCTAACGATCCGATTTCTTAATAACTGGAATAAAAAAGAAAAGCATTTGGTCTTGTAAGAGACCGCCTACTTTTAATTTAAAATTAGGCGCGACAGCCCAAGCCCAACATTAAGAAGAGAACGGACCACCTTTCTGAATATATTCACTAGTTTAATCTATGTAGTGACTATTTTAATCAGTTTAGTGATCAGTTTAATCCATTCAGTAATCACGTTCTTTAATTTATTTAGTGACTGCTTTAATCCAATTAGTGACTAGTTTAATCCATTCGGTAAGACTGTCGGGTCATTTATAAAAATTGTCTATTTTAGTTCGAGATTCAAAGGGAAACAAAGGAAGAAGAAGAGAATGGACGACTAGGATGGTGCGAGAAGCATAGGAATAGTGTTGGGTTAGAGGGAAATGGAATGGCTTGTTAGGAGAACGTAGACTTGGGTTTGTCTACTTTTATATTAAAACTAGTTTTGAAGCCCGTGCGTTGCACGGGTTTTTTTATTTTATGTTTTTCCAATTTTTTTGTTAACATTGTTAATTTTTTGTTGCTGTGAAATGAGATTTTTCAACACCATTGTATTTATATACTTCCTCCATTCTTTTTCAATCACAACAATTACCACTTTGGGAAGTTTTATCTATTGGAACCATTCCACTTTTGGTAAAAAAAAGCAACTATAGTTGACAACATCGCCTTTACTTTATGTTAATAAAACCATCATTAGTTACTCAAAATGCCTCATAAAGTTTTATTTACTTTATTAAGGATTTACTTATCCCATACTCTAGTTAACCCCTCTATGCTAAACTACCTTTTTTTTTATTTTCTTAAAAACCATGCCCAAACTCATTGTTGCAGTAAAAAAAGACAGAGAAAGTATTTATCATTATACTTTAATTTCTAGATTTGTTATTGTGAAATATATAAGTTTTATATTTTTATTGTTCAATTGAATATTGTAGCTAAGTCTATTATTAAATAGTATCCCAATAATTGGTATGACTAACAATAGCTTACACAATTTTAACATGTAATACCCGAACGGTACTTTAAGAAAGTAGAGGGTAATAACTTAATAGATGGAGGACGAAAAGAATAGATAAAAAAATTGAGTGACATCCAACTTGAACTTTTAATATAGCACGTAAACACTAACGCATATAGAATAGAAGATGGAAAAACCAAAAAGAAGATCATAATGATTGTATCATGAATAAAATAAATTAAAAATTAAACTAACCTCTATTAATAATCAAAAATACTATTTAAGAGAAAAAAATCTCTTCATTAATCTTTACCATATCATAATGATGGTATGCTATAGGTCCAAAACTGTATGTATGTATTTTCTATCTTTGTATAACTTAATTTTTAAAAGTATGCTTTTAAAAGACATAATTGTTATTGTTACATATAATACGCTATTTTTTATAATTATTCTTATATGTATTTAAAATAAAGAATAAATAATACGTTATTGTTCATCTAAATAAATATATTTTCATAAGTTTTAAAACTATATTGTATATGGAACTTATTTCGAAACATATTTCGAGCACTCTCCGATGGTAAAAAAATTATAATATTGCGAGTTATGTAGCAAAAGTTATATTCAATTTACATAGTTGAATAATTTAGGTTGTTTATTTAAAATCAGAGTGTAATATTCACTTATTAAAAACACCTTATATGTGCTATTTATGTCTATGTTAAACACTATTTTCTTTAAAATATAAAAATTAAAAAGAATGACATGTCATGCTTAGGTGGAGCTCTCTATAATATTCTAAGGTGTTTTTTAAAATCATACTCTAATTTTTTTTCATCATCCAAAACTCTAATATATATATATATGTAACTTTATCGCTATAGATTTTAATTTTTGTTATAACAACAAAGTTTTTCTTAATAAATTTTGTTGCAATACTAACTTGTTTGGTTCAGTTGAGTAAGGCTGGTGTTTAGAACTCTACAATGTAGAGTTTGAGCAATATCAACCATTGAATAAAAAATCAATGGCTCATATATTATCTTTCCAAAAACCCCTCTATTTTTTCTCATTTAAATCCACCCCCTTATTTCCCTCCTTCCACCAATATCAACCCTTAATTTTAAAATATATGGTTCATATACAATTCTACCTTATAGAATTTTCTGAAAACTCTAGAGGATCCGGACTCGTAAGGCTGAAGTTTTCAAAGATAATATGTTTAATCCTGTAAATTGAACCTATAATAAATTGCTATAGTCACATGTAGTACACTATAGTTATACTATTATTATATTTATCTAAAAGAAAGGCTAAATAATTAAGGTCTTACCATTCATCTAGTTAAATATATTTTCATAAGTTGTAAAACTATATTGTAAATGGATCTTATTTTACTATAGTTTTAACTATTATTGTATTTATCTAAAAGAAAGACTAAATAATGTCTTACCATTCATCTAGTTAAATATATTTTCATAAGTTGTAAAACTATATTGTAAATGGATCTTATTTTGAAGCATATTTCAAGCACTTGGTAAAAAATTATAATGTTTTGAATTAGGTAGCAAAAGTTATATTCAATTTACCTAATATAATAATTTAGGTTGTTTATTCAAAAAGAAACTCTAATTTCTCGTTATCCAAACTCCTTTTATGTATTAAAATATATGTAGAACTCTATTTTTTAAAATATATAAAATAAAAATTAATTACATGAAAATCCTACATGGCGCTCTCTATTTCATAAGTTGTAGAACTATATTGTAAATGGATCTTATTTCGGAGCATATTTCGAGCACTATCCAATGGAACAAAAATTATAATATTCCGAATTACATAGCAAAAGTTATACACAATTTACATAATATAATAATTTAGGTTGTTCATTCAAAACCAAACCCTAATTTAGCTTATCTAGAACTCCTTATATGTATTTAAATCTATTTAGAGCTCTATTTTTCAAAAAACAAAAATAAAATTTGATTACATGGCAATCCTATGTGGCGCGCTATATGAACTCAAAATCTTGAGGAGCTCCCTATGCTCCCAAAAAGTTCCTCCTTTATAGGGTTGTTGCTTATTTTATCTTTTTGTAAATTTTTTTGTTAATATTATTGTCAATTTTGTGTTCTTTGTGAAATGAGATTTTTCAAGCTCTATTGTATTTATAACTTTCTCCATTCCTTTTCTATTACAACAATTACCGCTTTGGGTAGTTTCATCTTTTGGAACCATTTCACTTTTGGTAAAACAAAAGCAACTATTGTTGACAATATTGCCTTTGTTTATGTTAATAAAACCCTCATTAATTATCTAAATTGCCTCATAAAGTTGCGTTTACTTTATTAAGGATTATTTATCCCCTACTCTAGTTAACTAAAGGGGTACTTCTATGCTAAATCACCCATTTTTTATTTCCTTAAAAACCATGCCCACACCAATTGTTGTAAGAAAAGAACGGGGAAAGTAGTTGTCATTATACTATAATTTTTAGATTTGTTATTACGATATATAAATTTTATAATTTTTAATATCCAATTAAATATTGTAACTAACTCTATTATTAAATGGTATCCTAATAATAGGTATGACTAACAATAATTAACACAGGTTTTAACATGAATAATACCCGAATGATAATTTAAGAAACTAGAGCGAGGGTAATAATTTAATAGATGCGGAACGTAAAGAATAGAGAAAAACATGAGTGTCGGCCACAACTTCAACTTTGAATATAGTAGCACATAAACACTAATGCATATAGAATGGAAGATGAAAAAGCAAAAAAGAAGATCATAATGATTGTTTCTTGAATAAAATTAATTAAATGTAAAACTAACCTCTATTAATAATTGAATATACTATTTAAGAGAGAAAAAAATACCTCTTCATCAATCATGACCATATCAAGACTTATCAAACTTCCCCCTTTTTTATGATCCGTGACCTTAAACAGTCTAGAAACGCGAATCTTGATTTCCAAATAGTTTTAGTAGAATTAAATTCATGGAGAAAAGAATAAGATCTTACATATAGATATATGGAAAAAAAAACATAAATAATTATGTATGCAATAAATATTCTAGGAATAAAATAATTAGCTAATTGCATAATACCTCCGCAATCTCGATGACAAACTTTCATTTGATTCTTCATGTAATGCCATCATGGAATGCTATAGGTTCAAAACTATGGATATGAATTTTTTATCTTTATATAATTCAATTTTTAAAAGTATGATTCTAGAATACATAATTAGTATTGTCAGGTATAATACGCTATTTTTATATATTTAAAATAAAGAATAAATAATATGTTATTGTTCATCTAAATAAATACATTTTCATAAGTTGTAAAACAATATTGTATATAGATCTTATTCCAAAGCATATCTCGAGCACTCTCTCGACGGTAAAAAAAAACTATACTATTGCGAATTATGTAGCAAAAGTTATAATCAATTTACATTGTATAATAATTTAGATTTTTTATTTAAAATCGGACTATCAATTTTACATTGTTGTTTATTTTATTATATTTCATAAGTTGTAGAACTATATTGTAAATTGATCTTATTTCAAAGCATATTTAGAGCACTATCCAATGGTACAAAAATTATTATACACAATTTAGATAATATAATAATTTAGGTTGTTAATTCAAAACCAAACTCTAATTTTCCCTTATCAAAAGCTCCTTATATGCATTTAAATCTTTGTAAAACTCTATTCTTTAAATATTTTCATGATTTGTGACCCTATATTGTAAATGGATCTTACTTTGAAGCATATTTCAAGCACTCTCCAATGGTAGACGAATTATAATGTTTTGAATTAGGTAGCAAAAGTTATACACAATTTACATAATATAATAATTTAGGTTGTTTATTCAAAATGAAACTCTAATTTTCCCTATCCAAAACTCCTTTTAGGTATTTAAATATATTTAGAACTCTATTTTTTATAATATTTAAATTTAAAACTAATGACATGGCAATCCTACGTGGCACTCTCTATTTCATAAGTTGTCGAACTATATTGTAAATGGATCTTATTTCGAAGTATATTTCGAGCACTATCCAATGGTACAAAAATTATAATATTCCGAATTACGTAGCAAAAGTTATACGCAATCTACATAATATAATTATTTGGGTTGTTAATTCAAAATCAAACTCTAATTTTCGCTTATCCAAAACTCTTTATACGTATTTAAATCTATGTAGAACTCTATTTTTGTAAAAAATAAAAATAATAATTAATGACATGGCAATCCTATGTGGTGCACTCTATGGCTACGAAATCTTGAGGAGCTCCCTATGCTCCCGAAAAGTTCCTCCTTTTATATATATATATATATATATATATATATATATATATATATATATATATATATATATATATATATATATATATACTAGGTTTGAAGCCCGTGCGTTGCACGGGTTGTTGTTTATTTTATTTTATTGCAAATTTTTTGTTAAAATTATTGTTGATTTTGTGTTGTTGTAAAATGAGATTTTTCAAGATCATTGTATTTGCATACTTCCTCCGTTCTTTTTCTATTACAACAATTACCACTTTAGGTAGTTTCATCTTTTGGAACCATTCAACTTTTGGTAAAAAAAGAAACTACAAGTTGACAATATTACCTTTACTTTATGTTAATAAAACCATCATTAATTACCAAAATTGCCTTATAAAGTTGCGTTTACTTTAATAAGGATTTATTTGTCCCCTACTGTAGTTAACTAAAGAGGTACCTCTATGCTAAACTTCCCATTTTTTATTTCCTTAAAAACCATGTCCAAACCAATTGTTGAAGTAGAAAAAAAACGGATAAAGTATTTGTCATTATACTGTAATTTCTAGATTTGTTATTGTGATATATAAAGTTTTTAATTTTTAATATTCAATTGAATATTGTAGCTAAGTCTATTATTAAATGGTATCTCAATATCAGGTATGACTAACAATAGTTAATACAGTTTTAACATGAATAATACCCGAATGATACTTTAAGAAAGTAGAGGGTAATAATTTAATTGATGCAGAACATAAAGAATACTTTCTTAAAAATTGATAAGAATGACAGATGGAGTTCTTTATAATATTCTAAGGGTGTTTTATTTAAATCAAACTCTAATTTTTACATAATCCAAAACTCTAATATGTAACTTTATCGCTATAGATTTTAGTTAATAAATTTTGTTGCAATACTATATTGTTTTAGTTTAGTTGAGTAAGGTTGAGGTTTTGAAAGATAATATGTTTAATCCTATAAATTAGACCTATAATCAAATATTATAATCACATATAATACACTATACTTAATACTTATAGCCATTATTATATTTATCTAAAAAAAAAGACTAAATAATGCCGTACAATGCATCTAATTTAATATATTTTCATGAGTTGTAAAACTATATTGTAAATAGATCATATTTTGAAGCATATTTCAAGCACTCTCAAATGGTAAAACAATTATAATGTTTTGAATTAGGTAGCAAAAGTTATATTCAATTTACATAATATAATAATTTAGGTTGTTTATTCAAAACGCAACTCTAATTTCCCCCCTACCCAAAACTCTTTATGTATTTAAATATATGTAGAATTCTATTTTTTTTCAAATATTTAAAATAAAAACTAATGACATGACAATCTTAAGTGGCGCTCTCTATTTCATAAATTGTAGAACTATATTGTAAATGGATCTTATTTCAAAGCATATTTCGAGCACTATCTAATGGTACAATAATTATAATATTCTGAATTAGGTAGCAAAAGTTATACACAAATGACATAATATAATAATTTAGGTTGTTCATTCAAAACGAAACTCTAATTTATGCTTCTCCAAGACTCCTTATATGTATTTAAATCTATGTAGAACTCTATTTTTAGAAAATAAAAATAAAAATTGATGACATGGCAATCCTACATGGCGCTCTATATTTCATAAGTTGTACAACTATATTATAAATGGATCTCTTTTCGAAGCATATTTCGAGCACTCTCTAATGGTACAAAAATTATAATATTTCGAATTACGTAGCAAAAGTTATACACAATTTTCATGATATATTAATTTAGGTTGTTGATTCAAATCCAAACTCTAATTTTCGCTTATCCGAGATCTCCTTATATGTATTTAAATCATCTAGAACTCTATTTTTTTTTTAAAAAAAAATATATAAATTGATGACTTGGCAATCCTACGTGGCACGCTCTATGAGCTCGAAATCTTGAGAAGCTCCCTATGCTCCCGAAAAGTTCCTCCTTTATATATATATACTAGGTTTGAAGCCGTGCGTTGCACGGGTTGTTGTTTATTTTATTTTATTGTAAATTTTTTGTTAATATTATTGTTGATTTTATGTTCTTTGTGAAATGAGATTTTTCAACACTATTGTATTTACATAATATCTCCGTTATTTTTCTACTACAACAATTACCGCTTTAGGTAGTTTCATCTTTTGAACAATTCCACTTTAGGTAAACAAAGCAACTACAGTTGAAAATATTACCTTTACTTTATGTTAATAAAACCATCATTAATTACCCAAATTGCCTTATAAAGTTGTGTTTATTTTATTAAGGATTTATTTATCCCCCTACTCTAGTTAACTAAGAGGTACCTCTATGCTAAACTACCATTTTTATTTCCTTAAAAACCATGCCCAAACCAATTTTTGAATTAGAAAAAAACGAAGAAAGTATTTGTCATTATACTGTAATTTTTAGATTTGTTATTGCAATATATAAATTTTATAATTTTTTAATATTCAATTGAATATTGTAGCTAAGTCTATTATTAAATTGTATCCGAATAATAGGTATGACTAACAATAATTAATACTTGTTTAACATGAATAATTCCCGAATGATACTATAATAAAGTAAAGGGTAATAATTTAATAGATGCGGGACGAAAGAAGAAGAGAAAAACATGAGTGTCGGCCACAACTTCAACTTTTAATATAGGACATCAACACTAACGCATATAGAATGGAAGATGGAAAAGCCAAAATGAAGATCATAATGATAGTATCATGAAGAAAATTAATTAAATATAAAACTAACCTCTATTAATAATCGAAAATACTATATATAAGAGAAAAAAAACATCTTCATCAATCATGACCATATCAAGAGTTATCAAACTTTCCCTTTTTTATGATCTGTGGCCTCAAATAGCTAGTCTAGAAACGTGAACCTTAGTTTCCAAATAGTTTTAGTTTTCCAAATAAGATCTGACATATAGATATATGGAAAAAAAAATTATGTATACAATATATATTATAAGAATAAAATAATTAGTCAATTTCATAATACCTCCGCAATCTCGATGTCAAACTTTTATTTGATTCTTCATGTAGTGCCATCATGTAATTTTTAAAAGTACGATTTTGAAAGACATAATTACTAATTTACTATTGCCAAATATAATATGCTAATTTTATAGTTATTTTTATATGTATTTAAAATAAAGAATAAATAATACGTTATTGTTCATCTAAATAAATATATTTTCATAAGTTGTAAAATTATATTTTATATGGAACTTATTTCGAAGCATATTTCGAGCACTCTACGATGGTAAAAAAAATTATACTATTGCGAATTATGTAGCATAAGTTATATCCAATTTACATAATATAATAATTTAGGTTATTTATTTAAAATTAGACTGTAATCTTCATTCATCCAGAACACCTTATATGTATTTATATCTATGTTGAACACTATTTTCTTTAAAAAAAAAATTGAAAATTAATAAGAATGACATGACATTCTTAGGTATAGCTCTTTAAAATATTTATAAGGTTGTTTTATTTAAAAAACTCTAATTTTTACATAATCCAAAACTCTAATATATATATATGTAACTTTATCGCTATAGATTTTAGTTTTTGTTGTAATTACAAAGTTTCCTTAATAAATTTTGTTGCAATACTATATTGTTTTGGTTTAGTTGAGTAAGGTTGAGGTTTTGAAAGATAATATATTTAATCCCATAAATTAGACCTATAATCAAATGTTATAATCACATATAATACACTATAATACTTATAGTTATTATTATATTTATCTAAAAAAGACTAAATAATGTCTTACAATTAGATCTAATTTGATATATTTTCATGAGTTGTAAAACTATATTGTAAATAGGTCCTATTTTGAAGCATATTTCAAGCACTCTCGAATGGTACCTCTATGCTAAACGAACCATTTTTTATTTCCTTAAAAACCATGCCCAAACCAATTGTTGAAGTAGAAAAAAAACGGAGAAAGTATTTGTCATTATACTATAATTTCTAGATTTGTTGTTGTGATATATAAATTTTATAATTTTTAATATTCAATTGAATACTATAGTTAAGCTATTATTAAATGGTATCTCAATAACAGGTATGACTGCTAATACAGTTTAACATGAATAATACCCGAATGATACTTTAAGAAAGTAGTGGGTAATAACTTAATAGATGCAGGACAGAAAGAATAGAGAAAAACATGAGTGCCAGCCACAATTTCTACTTTTAATATAGCACATAAGCACTAACGCATATAGAATGGAAGATGGGAAAACCAAAATGAAGATTATAATGATAGTATCATGAAGAAAATTAATTAAATATAAAACTAACCTCTATTAATAATCGAAAATACAATTTAAGAGAAAAAAATATATCTTCATTAATCATGACCATATCAAGTCTTATCAAATTTCCCCCTTTTTTATGATCCGTGACCTCAAATAGTCTAGAAATGTGAACCTTGATTTCCAAATAGTTTTAGTAGAATTAAGTTAATGGAGAAAAGAATAAGATCTAAGATATAGATATATGGAAAATAAATAAATAATTATGTATACAATAAATATTATAAGAATAAAATAATTAGTCAATTGCGTAATACCTCTGCAATCTCGATGACAAACTTTCATTTGATCTTCATGTAATGCCATCATGGAATGCTATCGTTTCAAAACTATAGATATGATTTTTTTTATCTTCATATGACTTGATTTTTAAAAGTATGATTTTAAAAGACATAATTACTATTGTCACATATTATATGCTATTTTTATATTTATTTTTATAATTATTTAAAATAAAGAATAAATAATACGTTATTGTTCATCTAAATAAATATATTTTCATAAGCTGTAAAACTATATCGTATATGGATCTTATTTCGAAGCATATTTCGAGCACTCTCCGACGGTAAAAAAAACTTATACTATTGCGAATTATGTAGCAAAAGTTATATTTAATTTACATAGTATAATAATTTAGGTTGTTTATTTAAAATTAGACTGTAATATTCACTTATCCAGAACACCTTATATGTACTTATATCTATGTTGAACACCATTTTCTTTCAAAAAAAATAATTGTTGAACACTATTTTAAAAGTTAATAAGAATGACATGGCATGCTTAGGTGGAGCTCTTTATAATATTCTAAGGTTGTTTTATTTAAATCAAACTCTAATTTTTACATAATCCAAAAACTCTAATATATATGTAACTTTATCGCTATAGATTTTAGTTTTTGTTGTAACAACAAAGTTTCCTTAATAAATTTTGTTGCAATACTATACTGTTTTGGTTTAGTTGAGTATGGTTGAGGTTTTAAAAGATAATATGTTGAATCCTGTAAATTGGACCTATAATCAAATGTTTTAATCACATGTAATACACTATACTTAATACTTATAGCTATTATTATATTTATCTAAAAAAAGACTAAATAATGTCTTACAATTCATTTAATTTAATATATTTTCATGAGTTATAAAACTATATTGTAAATAGATCTTATTTTGAAGCATATTTCAAGCACTCTCCACTGATAAAAAAATTATAATATTTTGAATTAGGTAGCAAAAGTTAAATTCAATTTACATAATATAATAATTTAGGTTGTTTATTCAAACGCAACTCTAAGTTCCCCCTATCCAAAACTCTTTTATGTATTTAAATATATGTAGAATTCTATTTTTTTTCAAATATTTAAAATAAAAACTAATGACATGGCAATCCTAAGTGACACTCTCTATTTCATAAATTATAGAACTATATTGTAAATGGATCTTATTTCGAAGCATATTTCGAGCACTATCTAATGGTACAAATATTGTAATATTCTGGATTAGGTAGCAAAAGTTATACACAATTTACATAATATAATAATTTAGATTGTTCATTCAAAACGAAACTCTAAATTCCGCTTATCCAAGACTCCTTATATGTATTAAAATCTATGTACAACTCTATTTTTAATAAAAAAAATTGATGACATGACAATCCTACATGGCGCTCTATATTTCATAAGTTGTAGAACTATATTGTAAATGGATCTTATTTCGAAGCATATTCTGAATGCTCTCCAATGGTACAAAAATTATAATATTCCGAATTTTGTAGCAAAAGTTATACATAACTTTCATAATATAATAATTTAAGTTGTTGATTCAAATACAAACTCTAATTTTCAGCTTATCTAGATCTCCTTTTATGTATTTAAATCATGTAGAACTGTATTTTTTAAAAAATAAAAATATAAAATGATGACATAAAAATAGAGTTATGCATAAAGTTAAATACATAAAAGGAGTTTTGTATAAGGAGAAATTAGTGTTTCGTCTTGAACAAATAATATAATTATTATATTATGTAGAAGCCCGTGCGTTGCACGGGTTGTTGTTTATTTTATTTTATTGCAAATTTTTTGTTAAAATTATTGTTGATTTTGTGGTGTTGTAAAATGAGATTTTTCAATATCATTGTATTTACATACTTCCTCTATTCTTTTTCTATTACAACAATTACCACTTTAGGTAGTTTCATCTTTTGGAACCATTCCAGTTTTGAGAAACTACGAGTCGACAATATTACCTTTACTTTATGTTAATAAAAACCATCATTAATTACCCGAATTGCCTTATAAAGTTGCGTTTACTTTAATAAGGATTTATTTGTCCCCTACTCTAGTTAACTAAAAAGTACCTCTATGCTAAACTACCTATTTTTTATTTCCTTAAAAACCATGTCCAAACCAATTGTTGAAGTAGAAAAAACGAAGAAAGTATTTGTCATTATACTCGTAATTTTTAGATTTGTTATTGTGATATATAAATTTTATAATTTTTAATATTCAATTGAATATTGTAGCTAAGTCTATTATTAAATGGTATCCCAATAACAGGTATGACTAACAATAGCTAATACAGTTTTAACATGAATAATACCCGAATGATACTTTAAGAAAGTAGAGGGTAATAATTTAATTGATGCAGGACAGAAAGAATATTTTCTTAAAAATTGATAAGAATGACATGGCATACTTAGGTGGAGCTCTTTATAATATTCTAAGGATGTTTTATTTAAATCAAACTCTAATTTTTACATAATCCAAAACTCTAATACTTCCTCCGTTTCATTTTACTTGCTACACTTCTCAATTCACGGACTCCTAGGCAATTTTTGGAGAAGAGAGAGGTAGAGAGTAAAAAGAAAAGAGACCCATGTGAGAGGAGAGATATAGAGAGAGTTTATTGCCCAAAAAGGAAGTGTAGCCAGTAATATGAAACTTCCCTATATGGAAAGTGTAGCGAGTAATTTGAAACGGAGGAAGTATGTAACTTTATCGCTATAGATTTTAGTTAATAAATTTTGTTGCAATACTATATTGTTTTAGTTTAGTTGAGTAATGTTGAGGTTTTTAAAGATAATATGTTTAATCCTGTAAATTGGACCTATAATCAAATGTTATAGTCACATATAATACACTATACTTGATACTTATAGCCATTATTATATTTTATCTAAAAAAAAGACTAAATAATGTCCTACAATGCATCTAATTTAATATATTTTCATGAGTTGTGAAACTATATTGTAAATAGATCGTATTTTGAAGCATATTTCAAGCACTCTCCAATGGTAAAAAAATTATAATGTTTTGAATTAAGTAGCAAAAGTTAAATTCAATTTACATAATATAATAATTTAGGTTGTTTATTCAAAACGAAACTCTAATTTCCCCCTATCCAAAACTCTTTTATGTATTTAAATATATGTAGAATTCTATTTTTTTCAAATATTTAAAATAAAAACTAATGACATGGCAATCTTAAGTGGCGCTCTCTATTTCACAAAATTGTAGAACTATATTGTAAATGGATCTTATATCAAAGCATATTTCGAGCACTATCTAATGGTACAAAAATTATAATATTCTCGAATTAGGTAGTAAAAGTTATACACAATTTACATAATATAATAATTTAGGTTGTTCATTCAAAACGAAACTCTAATTTCTCGCTTATCCAAGACTCCTTATATGTATTTAAATCTATGTAGAACTCTATTTTTAGAAAAAAAAAAATAAAAAAAAAAAATTGATGGCATGGCAATCCTATATGGCGCTTTATATTTCATAAGTTGTACAACTATATTATAAATGGATCTTATTTCGAAGCATATTCCGAGCACTCTCCAATGGTACAAAAATTATAATATTCCGAATTACGTAACAAAAGTTATACACAATTTTCATGATATAATAATTTAGGTTGTTGATTCAAATCCAAACTCTAATTACTATATTATAAATGGATCTTATTTCGAAGCATATTCCGAAAGCACTCTCCAATGGTACAAAAATTATAATATTCCGAATTACGTAAAGCAAAAGTTATACACAATTTTCATGATATAATAATTTAGGTTGTTGATTCAAATCCAAACTCTAATTTTCGCTTATCTAAATCTCCTTATATGTATTTAAATCATCTAGAACTCTATTTTTGTAAAAAATAAAAATAACAATTAATGACGTGACAATTCTACGTGGCGCGCTCCATGGCTCGAAATCTTGAGGAGCCTCCCGCGCTCCCAAAAAGTTTCTCCTTTATATATATATATATTGATTGATTGATTGATTGATTGATTAGGCGATTGCCTATTCTAATAATTTGTGAAAAGAAAAGTATACTACCATATAGATTTGTTGCAGTATTTAGGCCCCTATGAGGTAAGAAGCCCGCGTCATTGAAACTTAAAAGCCTAATATAAGTATAACCCTATATGAACTTATTTTTTAGTTGAAATTGAAAGATTTTTATAGTATGTTTTTTTAATCCAATATGATAATCAATCCATCACCATCCATTGTACGGTGATACTAAGTTATGCATTGCTGAATGCTGAATTATGGTTAATCAAACTTAATAATGTACGCTAACAGGACAAGATGCAATTAAGATAACAAGAAAAGACAACCGCGTCCATGGTTTTGGCGGATGACTGGTATGACGATGGATCGATTTGATTATATGTTTAACAGCAAATTATTATAATATTGATCACCATTCACCTCACACTAGTTGGTGGTTTATGGCTTTAAGTTTCTCATGCCGATCGTATCTTGACCTTATTAAATCCTGGATTCCCTTCCTACTTAATTTCTTTTTTTTTTGTGAAAGACCTTCCTACTTAATTAGTGGGTTCATTTCAGTACAAAAAAAATAATATTAGTGGGTTCATTAATATAATATATCTTCAATTATCAGTTTATGGCCGAAGACTTGACTGACTCAACCTAATTAAGTTGAGGTCTCATCAATGTTGAACTAATTAACATAAATTATGTGTCTAAGTCTAACCTCTCAAATCACATTTTTAACCTAGCTAGGGGACGGCCAGATGAGCATGTCATAAGTAGACATATCATCCATGAAATGTATCAGAAATTACGACTGGTGAGTTTTTATTAAGAATATAGAAATCAATTTCACTTGTAGTCTTCATTCATGGGAGTTCTTTATTATCATCTTTCGATGGGTTTAGTCTACGATTATTACAGAATAAATTTGTTAATTAGTTTCCTCATATTTTTACAACGGGTATCAGTTTTCCATTACATTCAGTCTACCAAATGAGATACTATCAACGGAAGTTTATGCGAGATTGTTAAGAAGCCCCCACATAATTATCTGAATCCAATCTTTTTGAATTTATATACTTCCTTGTTCCAAATTAAATAAAAAAATTGAATTGACCGAGTTTTCAATAACTTATTGTCTGCACCAAAACCATGTGATATAGTCGGTTTTCATTTGATATATTAATTTTTGGAAAAATCGACAGGAGAGGCTCGAACTTTAATCGATAATTTTTAAAAGCGTACCAACTTTGGGATTAACCTGTACGGGTTCCAATTATAGAGGCCCTAACTTTTAGAGCGCTTAAATGACTGATACCGCTTAATAGGTCATAAAGAAAGTGGGTCCCTTAAAACCCCACGTGACACTCTCATCCATCTTCTTCTTCATTTAGCCATCTCCTTCTTCAACCACCACTCTCACCTTCGCTGCTCTTCTTCCGCCGTCGCATCCCACTCCTTCCCCACCCCAAATTTCTAAAACACACCAAGCTACAATATCTAACAATCTTCCCATATAGTGAAGTTTTTGTATGATATAATCACCTTTTACATAGTTTTATATGATATAGTCACTCTTCTCATATAGTCGGTTTTCGTATGATATAGTCGATTTTTTTCCTAATATAATCAGTTTTTGTGTGATAAAGTCAATTTGTGGGTGCAGAATAAATTATTGTGAACCCAATCCACCGAAGACGTTTTGCCAAATAAAATACAACACTTATATTTTTCTGGAATTTGCAATATTAATGTAGACCGAAAGAGGGTGAAAAGACCAAAAAGCCCATCATATACTTTCAAGGATTCAAGAAAGAATTTCCTAACCAAGCAAAATGGTCACTAGACTCACTATAGTTGTCCATCCGGCTGCTTTTGTTAAAATCATTACTCTTCTATATTTGGCTAAAGGGTTTTTCTCTATATCTCATCATCGCATAGGTACCTCATTTTATCTCTGTTCTCATTACATGGGCAATATATTAAGGTAAACTTGGGTGTACATAGAGTTAGGTATAGCAGAGCCAATATCTACTCATATTAAAGCCATAATACATTGCTCATTTTCAAGTCAGTTTTACTTAATTGGAAGTTGCTTGTGTTCATTTCAAAATTACTTTTGCTCAGTTTGAAAGTTAGTTTTGCTCATTGGAACATTTCAAAATTCAATTTATTCATTTTCAAGTTATTTTTGCCAATTTGATTGGTGTATCTAGAACTATGTAAACTCGGTTATTCGGGTGCGTATGGTATAGATGTTGCATTACATCGGCTTCTTGAATTTTGTGCATCTCTAATATTATACTTATTACAAAACGGAGGAAGATGTATATGTCTGTGCACCTTAATATAATTCATATGGGAAATCATATTTGTATGAATTTCACACCTAGAGGAAGTCCAACCAACGTGGACGTTGGTTGACTTATCTAGCTCCCAAGAGCAGTTTGTTACTTGATTATGACCGATAGGGTTGATGGAATAATAATCTGTTAAAGGTTGATTACAACCAAGATGTTGTTTGGTAGGCTGAAAACAAGAAATTCAGTGCAGAAATAACTAATAACTAAATTTTGTATTAGGCTTCTTTAGTTCTTTCATTATCAACTGGTCTTATTACCTTTCTTCATTTTAGCTAGTAGTCACTACTAACTAAAAGCTGTGTACTTTTTAATTTACCACTTATATGTTGAATCACTTGAATGCATGACTAATTGTAACGAATAAGTAAGATGAAAAGGTCGATGATTCACACCTTGTTCTGGTAAAAAATTGCTGTTTTCTCGGCTTGATTATTGACAATTAACAATTAACAGTTGGAGACCGAAATTAGCATAACATAAGCAAAATGAGTGAACCATGAATATCTAATGTAAGAGAAGCTCGTGAGCAACGACACAAGAACATACATACGGTATATATCGTGATTTGTGAAGTAGCATTCTTAGGTAATGTTCTTTTTGTTATAGGTACTTACTATTTGATCATACTCTATTTTATCATGACAAAAGCAAAATGTGGCACCATCCTCAAGTACCTTCTTTTCTTCATTCAATTATTTTAGCACGGATTTGAATGAGACAAACTTTACAAAAACAAATACTATACTTTAATTACAATTGTCACCAATTAGAACTCAGTAACATATTAAACATGAATTCACTGGAAATATATGCCAAATAGATAGATTATATAAATTTGTTAATTAATTTTGCTTTAATTTTGCTTCAAACTGTATGATGTATGACTAAACACAATTGTTGAGTTTCCATGTAAACCTCCTATGTCAATAAAAATGGGTCGGGTAACCAGAATTCCAGAATGGGAACAAGTAATAAAAAGTCGAGCGAGGGAGTATTGTATACATGAAACTTACTACGATCCTAGATATTACGATTGTCTTGTATTGATTTTATATAAATATTACTCCCTCCGTCCCATATATATAGTCATTATTTTCATTTTTTACTTAATTAGCGAAAGTGGAACATGAATGATAAACAATTAATGTTGTGGGAAAAAAAAGTCGATTTTAGGTGAGAGAATGTACATAATGGGTGAAAGAGAATGGTTGCATGATTTTTAGGCAAATCAGGGGAATTGTGGAATTAAAAAATAGAAACAAGAACAACATTTGGGGACACCTCAAATGGAATGCAAAGCAATATATTATGACGGGCGAAGGAGTAGTAGTTAAACACAAAAGTAGATTTCTTATCTAGAGCCCCGTGAACGTCCGTTAGTTGCTCGTTACCCATATTACAAACCCCACTAATATGGCTTTAATTATATAAAAGAAATAGAAGATATATAAGCATTAAATGATATATTAATAAGTATTATAAAAAAACATCGGGGTCATTGAAATAACAATACAACATTCCATAACCATTTCACTAAAAATATCCCAGAAACCGTAAGAAAATATTCTCAACAATTAGTAACACCTAAATAAATGAAACCTAACTAGAAGGCTCAGCTAAGCTTGTGCATCGTACACGATATTCCGATGCCCTAAGAGAGAGAGATGCAATCGCAAAAGTATAGTATGTAGACTACTATCAATAGCTAAACAAATGAAATGAACTTCAGAAAACAAGTGTTTCTCGCTTTATATTACAGGCTTTACAAACACATTATCAACCTCTCAACATCAAAGTTGTAACTTGTAAAAAGTTAGCAAGTAACTTCAATTTCCAACCTAGTAATACGGATAATTTTACAATGGTTACAATGAAACTGTAGCCATAATCACTTGTCGCATATTATTATCTATTCTTGTGGTCTTTGTGTAGCTTACCCATAATGTTTTGAAAATATTCAGGTTGACAAGGAATTTGTAAGACTCCTTGGTGATTATAGCCAAACTCATCAGCTGATAATTGAAGCAACGCAACAATGGAAGGATCTTTCATGAAGCGAGTTGGAAACGACAAATCTCTTGAGTTTACCCTCCTCCTCACCCACGATAACTGGAACATGTCCTTTGGGGGTTCCTTCTCCTCCTTCGCCGCCATCTCCACCTCCTCCTCCGTCTCCTCCGCCGTCGTTGCTTCGTGATAATCTAATATAGCTTGGTGGTGATGGTAGAGAGTTCTTCTTCCTGATTATCATCCCACCTATCTCTCTTCGCTTCATATCTTTGTGATCGAAGAAGGTCAATTATAACCAACTACCCAAACAACTCTTTTACTTTATACTACTCAAGTCCTTTCCTTTTCATTTTCTTTCCTTTTCTTTCAAACTAATACTACTCGGCTACTCCATAACTATAGGGTTACTTTTAATATTCTACTTGCGTGGAAAAAAGAGGTGCTAGCTGACTACTATAATACGTACTTGTTGTCCTTTCCATGTACTTCGATTCCACACTTTTGAAATTAAGGGTCACCAACTCACCATGGTGGAAATTCATTGGTAACTTTGGTTCGTTGAATTCTTCTTCTACAATGCTAATACTTCATATGTTCTTTATATATTATTCACTCCAAAATGGAGTATGTCTTTTGCGGTCAAACTTTGTGAATTTTGACCCTCTTTTTGTTTACTAATATGTGGAGTTAATTAAGAAATAATATCATCATATAGATCTTCTTGGACGTGTTATAATCTTTATGAAATAAGAATTAGTTAATTTTAACTACATGACGCTAATCAAGATATTAAAGTTTAACCTGCACAATAGAGGATTCAAGGATTTCCTCTTCTACAATATGTCATGGGTGGACTGGGTTCACAATAATTTATTGTGCACCCAAACTGACTTTATCACACAAAAAACTGACTATATTAGAAAAAAAACGACTATATCATACAAAATTGAGTATATATATATTTTGTAAAAACTGACTATATAAAAGGTGATTATATTATATAAAAACTGACTATATATAAGGTGGTTATATTATACAAAAACTGATGATATCAAACGAAAACTGCAAATCAAAACTGACTATATCATAGGATTTCCGGTGCATAATTAATTATTGTGACATCGATCCATTCAAGTTTTTTTGGCTCTTCGATAAGTCAGGCTGGCAAGTGAGCTTAATTTAGAGCTGTCAAAAGATGACCTGTAACTGACTTGTACCTATAATTTTGGTAAAACAGGCCACCTGAAACCTGACCTGCACCCGACCTGATAATAACCGCCAACAATCTATGACTTGAATTTGAACCGACACCCGTCCGAAAAAGACCGATAACTGAAGTGATCAGACCTGACAACGATCTGAACCCGATTCGACACCCGACCTGAAACCGATTATAACTCGACTCAAACTGTTATTATCCCGACCTGTTATCTGGTTTACAAGACCTGTTGCAACTTGGTACATGGTTTTACCCGACTTGTTGCTACATGTTACCCGACTTGTTGATTTTTGATAACTCGACTTGTCATTGATTTCACCACATAGTAACATAAATTATAAACTAACACTATTACAAAAAGGCATATAACAGATGAACTATTCAAGCATTGATTTTCAATGAAATGTTAAATAATGAAAAATTTGAAGCAGTGACATACAATTTTCATGACTCGTTCCATACCCAAAGCGATCCGAAATCAAGTATGGCACAACCCAATTATAACACAACCCAATAACTAACGACCTGAACTTGACTCGAACCCGACCCAAACCGTTATTCTCTTGACTCCGATAAGTATCCGATCCACGCACGCTAACCCGAAAGTACCCGCTACAAACCCGCAATAAACCCGACCCGACACCACATGACCATGAAAGATGACATGTCCCGAAATTGATCGTCTTGCCGAACCCGACCGAACTTAAAAGACGAAACAAACCAAGATGCACTGGTCGACTACGATCATTCCCGACTCCGCACCCGACCCGCACCCGACCCGGTTTGATTTATTGACATGACCCGACCGAATACAGCCGAAACCCGAGATTACCCAACCCGAACCCTACTCGAGTAACTAAATTGACAACTATAGAGATTGAGAATTTAGATATTAGTCTTTGGATAACGTTGAACGAATAAAAAATAAAAAAGATAGTGTGGGCATCTTTGCACCGAAAAGAAAAGATAGTGTGAGTGCATGTGGGATATAAGTCTTAGTATCATAGTCCACTTGGCTCGTACTCCTTATGGCCTTATGGCCGTTATGGGGCTTGTGCCCAAAGGGAGCTCCATTAAATACTGTAATTGCCACATGATGGACTTATGGATTGTAGGCCTGGATAGGAATAAGCCCTTTGGGTTATGGTTCATGTATAGCCCCCAACAATAGATTATTTTAGTATTTTTTACATAACAGCTCAACGCATCGTCTAAACTCCAAACCACTCACTAATTTTTCGACTTAAATGGAGGTTTATTCCAGACATAAAGTCTACTCTCATATTTTCTCTTCTTCGTATTTATAAAATATTTGATTTTAAAAACTGATACTTTAGTTTAGATAGATTATCTTGAATTCACATGATCGATTACTTCCTCCGTAACTTATTAATTACAACACTTTGATACTTATAATTAACACAAAGTTACTATAATTGTTATAGTTGTATTCCATTAAGCAATAACACGAAGAGAATAAGTTTCTAACGTATCCTCAAAAGTCAAATTATTATAACTATAAAACAAAGTGAAATGAAATACTCCATCGGTTTTCATAATATAGTCGTCCGTATTATCCTTTGAATGTCCCACAAAATATTGTTCTTATTATCTTTTTTAATTTCTCATTTTTCCTTGATTTGTCTAAAAGAGACCATGCCGCTATATATTAATGTTAGATGACCCATAATTCTCTATTCTTCTTAAAACCAGTTTTTCCCCATAATAAAAATTATTTGTTATTTGATATTCTAGCTTAACTTGATTCTCATATAAAATTAAAACAAACACTATATCATGTGATGTGACGTGACAAAGGAGGGTGTAATAAATGAAACATGGAGGTCAAAGAATTGAAAAAAGAGTAGGGTGGGGGCAGTTGGTAAGTAAAACTTCCCTCCACATCTAAATCCGAACCAAATTCCCTCCTTCCCTCCCTCCCTCGTTTCTCCCCCTTTCCAAATTAGCAAATTCTTCCAATTTCATCAAATACAACAACTATACAAGTATCAAAGTAGAAACACATCATCTCATCCCATCTCATCTCAGCCGCCACCACAACACATTTCCCGGCCAATCTGTGTTTTAGATGGCGACGCCAAAAACAAGCAATGATGTTCCACTTAGTCATCAGAAGCGTGACTTGCTTTTATTATCACGAATGAAACCCCCCTTTGCTCCTCCTCCTGGCGATTATTACTCCTTTTCCGACCATCTTTCTCCACCTCCTCCTCGCCCCGATGCTATCATCGTCAACTCCCCTGTTAGTTCCCCTTTTCTTTCTTTTTTCCCAATTGGGGATCTTATTTGCGTTTACTCATTTCTCACTAATTTTGGAGTCTTTGTTTCCTTTTTAATTAATGAAGGGGTTTGTGTCTTACTTACCATTTCTTTAATCGTTATCTTTTTTTGCTAATTTTTCATGTTGTGCATGCTTTATTCTATTGCTTCAACTTTTGTTAGCTCTAGGAAATTATGTTGCTTTATTTGGTGCTTCTGGGTTACTCAATTTAGCACCATATAGAAGTTGGTTATTCAGAATTTATGTGTCTTCTGCTGGATAACTATATGCATTTGATGTCTAGCTTCTTAAATGTGGTGTACCATTTGATGTTTTTGTTCAAATTATGGAAATTTTGTTCAAACTTTGAGCTATGGTATTATTAGTTGATGGTCTACAAAATCTTTTGATCTCATGAATATGTGTTTTCAAGTCTTATTAGAGGGTGTTGCATTTACATCTGTTAGTCATAATTACTACTATGATATGATTGCAATGTGCAATTCCCCGTTTCCTTGTCGCCTTTCTATTTAGTAATCAACATTGGATTGGTGTTTGTGTTCCAACCTTGTTTTTAGTGTGGGATGAGGAACTATAGCCATTTCAACTTTCAAGGGGGTCGCATTCAAGATGCTTTCTTGTACAACATTCATTTTATCATGTTATTGTAGATAATGCTTCTCAATGCAGAACACGGAAATCCAGTCTGTCCCACTTAATTTGAAGTGTGGGTTTGGGTTGAAAGTTCAAAATCTCAGTGTCAAACTTATTCCAATCTGAACCTTCTGATAAATTCTGCTAATTTCTGAGTGCATGTTTCGATATTAATCAGCCAAGGAAGAAGAAGAATGATCCAGCTTATCATAACGCTAAGTCTACTGATAATCCAACCAGTCAAGGGTTTAGACAAGTGCTTAACAGCTCTCTTCAAACTCCTGTATCTGGAAAGTGTGCAAAAGGGACAACAAGCTCCAAGAATTACCTCATCTGACATTGTCAATCCTCAAACTCCCATGTCTATAAATGGTGAGCATTCAAGTCTCGAACGCCATGTTGTTGTTTTACTGATTAGGAAGATCTTTCTGGAGCTTGCTTCATGCAGTTGAGGCATCACACTAAAATTTGATGAATTTTCATCAGTATGTTTATGTCAGTTGACATCTACTTGCAGGTACTCCAGGAGGTAGCCTCACTCCGGGTGGTCCTTGTCGCTCTGGTCGCTCTCTTGGTAATTAAATTACAACCTCATCTTGTCTCCAACTGTTTACTGCAAGCAGAGTTGATTTAATTATGCATACTGAAAGTTTTGATTCTGTTTAGTTTGCCTGTTGATCTCTTTCTTGTGGTTTTGCCACTTGCCAGTGCTTTTGACAAAGAAGTTCATCAGGTTAATTGAACAAGCTAAAGATGGGATTCTTGATTTAAAGGAAACTGCTCAAACATTAGAGGTAATTTGCACAATATGCTCTTAGTTTGACACTTGATTTTTCTCTAAATAGATCAACCTTCTAATTCATCTTTGTGAGTGTCAGGTCCAAAAAGGCAAAAGAGGCGGATATATGATATAACCAATGTTCTAGAAGGCATCGGTCTTATAGAGAAGCTGAAGAATGGAATACAATGGAAGTATGTATACCTAACAGACTATTCACCTTACTTGCCTTTTCCTCTTAATTCATGATATATCGAGCAAATTCAGTCATTATTCTTCCTTCTATAATGAAGCATTTTAAAAATTTGATCAGGGGACCTAGTGTCTCAAGGGCAGGTGAGATTGACGATGGCCTTGTTAGTTTACAGGTAATGCCAACTTAAATGACGTCATTAATTATTTTTGAAGTATTTTTATGTATATACTTCCCATATGATCTAGCTTGCATAAAGCTACATAACTGATTAAAGCTTTTGATGTTCTGTTTTCTCAATACAAGTGCGTGATCAGTTTTTTATGTTATTCTGACGCATACTTTTCCCTATAACACAGGCAGAGATCAAAAATCTTTCAATAGAAGAGCGCCAATTAGATGAACGGATAAGGTTATTTCCTTACAGTCTGCTTTTAGATACTTCATCATGTTGCTTTACTTTGTTTTCTAAATAATGCTGATCATTCAAACTATTGCAGAGAAATTCAAGAAAGATTGAGCAAAATTACTGAAGACGATAATAATCAAAAGTAGGCGTTTGCGTTCTTTTGCCACCCAAGTGGACCCAGCCCATCAAATTCTTACTCCCTCCGTTTTTAAGTAGATGCTTCATTTTGACTTGCACACTTGTCAATCCATAAGTTTGACCATTAATATTTCTAATTATTAATCAATAAAAAATAGATATGTTGAAAATATATGTCTTGACAAATACAAACATCATCTTGTATGCTAACATTGTTTTTTATAAATTTGTAGATATATATATAGTCAAAGTAGAGTCTGCGAATAGTGCTAAAGTCAAAGTGGAGAATCTATTTTAAAAAGAGGGAATTATCGTTGAAGTGAGGGATCTGTTTGTTTGGATGATCATAATTTGAATATGACATTCTTATCAGGTGGCTGTTTGTAAGTGAAGAAGATATGAAGAGCGTACCTTGTTTTCAGGTGTGGTCTTTTGTTTCTCCTATCTTTCATATATTAACTTTTATTTCTATTCCTCCAGAGCAGTGTATACTCAGAATCCTAAAAATTAATGCTATTTACTACTGATTGGTTTATGACAGAATGAGACCTTGATAGCAATTAAAGCTCCACATGGCACAACTGTGGAGGTCCCAGAACCAGATGAGGTATTTTATATGAGAGTAGCAACAATGTATATATTTGTTAAATAATGCC
Source organism: Beta lomatogona (assembly GCA_947646795.1). Taxonomy (NCBI): domain Eukaryota; kingdom Viridiplantae; phylum Streptophyta; class Magnoliopsida; order Caryophyllales; family Amaranthaceae; genus Beta; species Beta lomatogona. The sequence goes on from CANSNZ010001286.1 coordinate 1,133,383, forward strand.
ATTGGTATACTACTGAGGTACCTGATTCCTCTACACTTTATGTTTCAGGCTGTTGATTATCCTCAAAGAAGATATAGAATAGTTCTTAGGAGTACTATGGGTCCTATAGATGTGTATCTTGTCAGGTACTATCCCTTCCTGCTAGTCTTGGTCTCTGTTGCTTCATTGTTTTCGATCGAGTCAAAGCAGTGGATCTCTAATACGTTTACGTGTTGGAGAGACTCAAAATTGCTTTTGGAATATATTTCGGTCAATGAATGTGAAATATGTTATACGTCTATTATAGTATAGCTACAGCTTCTGGATCTTCTTTGTCTTAAACCTTTGCCATTTGTACGTAGAATAAGTATCACAAGTGAAATATTTGTTCATTGTTGCAAAATGAGATATCTGCTTGTGGTTTTCTTCTTCCTCTTTTCTGTGGCTTAAACACATGTATGAATCAGTGTACTTTTTTCGGTTGTTTGTAGTCAATTTGAGGAGAAGCTCGAGGAGCTGAATGGTGCGGATACACAAGAAAGCCTACCAAGTACCTCAGGCTGTAATGATGTTTCAAACGCCATGGTAATGAGTGAAAATGGGGGGGAATAGAATAGATTTGGATGAACAAGAAGGCCATAGGATGAACTCAGATGCAGATGCCCCACAGGATTTAAGTGGAATCACGAAGATAATACCTGAAGTTTTTGTATGTTCAAACTTTGAGCTTATACTTCGTCATAACCTTTTGCGTGTCTTTGATTTTCTTTTGACAATGGAAGCTAGTTTCAAAGTATCTAATACTCGTAACCCTTGTGTTCTGTTTTGAACAGATGGACTCAGATTACTGGTTGATATCAGATGCTGATGTGAGCATCACTGACATGTGGGGAGCAGAATGTATCCTTTCTAAATTTGTGCAATCCCTGAAACGCTTATTTCCACCCCTCCCCCAAAAGAAGCATGTAACTGGATTCCTTGACCAACACAGCTGGAGTGAATTGGGAAGAATTGGGGATTGTTCCTGAAGACTATGTCATGGTTGATACCGATAGCAGCACTCAGCAGCCACGAGTCCCACTATGATCAATTCTTCAGTGCTGCACAACTGGGAGATGAACAATCCTGGCATTTTTATCCACATGGGATATACAAGAATTTGCAGCTATTGTTTCATCTGAAGTTGACATTATATTATATTGCATCATCTTTTAGATCATGCAGGTTAATTCATTAACAAGGATGAGTGAGCTCGGTCCTCAGAGATATGGGGTCATTTTAATATTGGGCCTTTGCTGGCCCGATTAAAGGAGTAGACATTTAGGCCCATTCTTTGTGTTGTGCTTGATAGTAAGGAGAGGAGACCCAGCCCAATGTTTGGTAGCAATTATTAATTTAACAACCAAATACCCTAAATTGGCGTCGAATGTTGTTAGTTGCGATGTAGTGGGGAGAAACTGCGCGGTTTTATTATATCACATAGCATGTGGACTAACCGCTGTTTATTTTACATGTATGTATATTTTATCCCCAATTAATTAATATCTGGATGTTTTTTTTTTTTGTTAAAGAAATAGCGTGCATTTTCCTCTTCTTTTGTAGTTTCTTCATATAATCAAATTGGTTGGTACATCTCCATACCAGAACCAAAAGCTTTTTCTATCTATTAAGGTATCCCGGTGGTGGACCAAAGCTGAGCTTTGGCCCTTGTCCAGTCCCCATTGCTTCTGGGAGGTGAATATATGTTGACACATTTAGCATTTTTTCAAATAATAAACAATATATTTCATCCGTTGTGAAATAAATGAAACACTTATCTCTTTTATGTGGAAGTGTTTCACTCATTTCATAACTTGGTAAATATTTTTTTTCCTGTAATTCTTGAAATTGTTTTCTAATTATAATATTATCTTAACAAATTTAATGATGAGCGGAGCTCGTTCCTTTGCATATAATGGAGAAAGGATGGTAGAGAACACACTATTGTACATATTATTTAATTGATATTTGCATATAATGGAGTGAGGACATTTGGAAAGAGATAATACTTTTTTACCTTGAAGCTTTATGATAGGTATCCTTATCTTGAAAAAATTAAGATTCTTTTGTAATTCTGAAAATGCTTTGACAATATTCTTCATATAATCAAGTACAACGTTTCTTAATCTTTAAAATTGAGAATATTTTAGTGGTATGAGACATGTAGAATTTTCAACCTTTAACTTGCTCTATATGATGTTTAAAGTACATATTAGGTTAAAGTAGTAATAAAAATAGTATAAAAGTACTCTGTATATCCACAAATTAATTTCTTTGATATTAACATTTGTGAAACTATCAAAGTATTATTTTGGCAATGTACTGAAAACCTTAGCTAGCCAAGCACAAGATAAAAAGTTGGAAATTATGTTTTGGTTAGTGTTTACTAGTTACTACTATAAGATAATATTGAGAAGAAAATATAAAAAAAAAAAAAATTCTAGAACGAGAGGTTTTTTTGTGATAAAGTAAGAAATATAACATTAGGAGAACCTCTGCTCGAGGGGAACTCTTAAGCATCGGTGACAAGGATAGAAGAAAGTAAAGAGTAAAAGTAAAAGATGAAGTAACTAAATAACTAACATTACCAATCAAATCGGCAGTTCAATTTGCTTCTCCAAAGATAGGGATAAGTTGCCAACTATCAAACTTATGAGAGATAGAATGATTGATATGTGAAGCATGGTCCGTAAGGCCCATGAGGCCGCATTAGTCCATATTCCATAAGGCCTTAACCCAATATAGAGCTGAAAAAACAAAAAGAAAGACAAACAAAAGTCGAGATTGGGGGAAGTAGAGAGAGAAGAAAACAAAAAAAACAAAAAAAAGGGGGGAAAAGGAGGTAGGGAAACTAGGAAAAAAAAAAACGAAAAAGAAAAAAAAAGGGGAGGAGGTGTTGTTATTAGGAGGAAATGGAAAAGAGAAGTGGCTTCCCTCCACATCTGATATCCGAACCAAATTCCCTCCTTCACTCTCTTCCCTCGTTTTCTCCCTCCCTCATTCTCTCTCTCTCTTTCTCTTCCTCTATTTGCAGGTTCCGTCGTCTCTTCCGCCGCCAACGCAGATCTCTCTCCTCCCTTCGATCTTCTCTCACAACAAATGAAACTACTCTCTTCATTTTGTTTTTTAATTTGACGTTTCTCTCAAAAACCCTCGTAATTGAAAATTAACTTCAAAACCCTCACAACTCACAACAGAAGATCGCTCTAATCTAATGTCGACAAACCAACAATCGCAGCAACAACCACAACAACAACAACATCTTAAACGACAACCTCCGTTTACATCGATGAAGCCGCCGTTTGTTCCACCGCCTGGTGACTACCACCGCTTCTCCGATAATCGTCTTCCTCCTTCTAATCACTCTGAAGCTATCCTTGTTAAAACCCCTGTTAGTTTCTTTCTTTTTCCTTTTTTTTTTTTTTGTTTTTTTCTATTTCCCCCTTTTTTGTTTTATCTGAATAGGAGTACTATTTTTGGAACTAATTGACTTGGGGATCTTACTTGATTCTTCTGTTTCGTGCTCTTTATTCAGTTAAGGGTTTTTTGGTGTTCAAATTTAGTTATTTTCTTTTTTTGGTTCCTGAGTTAAGTGAGTTTCATCTTATTTGATTGAGCATTGTTGTTTTTGTTTCAAGTGCTGCAATTACTACTTATATTGTGCATGTTGGTGGAGCTGGTGAGACATTCATTTGGGGTGGGTGACTCTATGTGTCGTCTACCGTATTTTCATTCGTCTTCATTTTATTGGTTTCACCATTACAGCAATTCAACTACCTCTACATTCCTTTCTTTCTTCTTCTTTTTAATACAACAATGCAATTCATTTGCTTTTGTTTTTGGTCAAATTAGTCTTTCATTCATTAGGTACTAATAGAATCCACAACAGAAGTCATAGTAGTATGCTGATAATTACCAACATAAACCAAGCTTGGATTAGAGAGTTTATCCACCTTCAAAAACTTAAGACAAAAGGTGGGGGTGTTTGCAAAAATACATTCATTAACGAGGCATTCCTCATTCTTCCTCGCCCATCCTTGTAATGCATCCCTAACCTTGATTGCTTCCCTTTCTTCATGCTCTGGCCCGACTCGTTGTAGCTGGCCTATATGAGTTAGATGAGACTTAATTCTATTTTCAGATTAGATGGCTGTTAATGCTTGCTTGCTATCTGTGACTAAAATTATGTGGTGCCATTGCATCCTCATAATCCATAGTAGTGCTTCATGAATGGCTTGTAATTCATCTTCAGTTGCATCCGTGCAACACATTTGGTGTGCTATGCCTTGAATCCAATCACCATTACAGTTTTTGCAAACTGCCGTTGTATCTCCTATGTTAATGGTATCCTTAAGGAGGCATCAGTGTTAATCTTTTTCCAATTTTGAGGGGGAAGCCTCCAAAAGGTTTTGCCATTGATAATTACTTCAAAATTGGAGTATAATTTCAATAGATCCATTAGAGAATTGGAGGTTCTCTGAGCTGTTTTTAATTGAAGTTCCACTCCATTCTATCATATGCAATTCATTTGCTGCTTACTCACTTTAGTCAAGTAAGTAGGGACTATTCTGTCTTTCTAGTTGCTCTGTGCTTACATCCTCAGCATCTTCCCTAACATCCTATTATTACTCTTTTTAAGTAGGTAACAATATCATGGCCTTTGTATTTCTTTCCCAGGAACATACAGTTCTTACTTCTGTTAATGCTCATATTATAGACTGACTGCTTTCTAGATTGGCTATAGGTTTTATCTATGTTACTCACACTCGGATAAACTGTCTACTTCAATATGGGTGTCGGGGTGTCGGACTCGTCCATTTCATAGAAAATTGTCAAGTTTTTGGTTTGAGATAGAGTGTCCAAGTGTCATGTCGTGTCGGTGTGTCATGCAATATCTCAGGTAAAGGAAGGTTTCCAAGTAACACAGCGTATTATCATGAACTGAATGAGTATATATTATTTCTAAATCATCATCATGTGACACAACTTTAATTTTTTGTCTGAGTCTCTTATGCTTATGATACAGTACTATTCAAGGATTTTACACAGTGTAGACATTGTAACCTCTTTGTGCTCGTATATCAACTCGATTTATGGCTTGAATAGCCTGTTTTAGTATTCTTAGTTTCTCTTAGAGTTTTCCATAATGAGTTGTACTATTGAGATGTCTCGCTTCTGTGACATTTAAAAGATGCAGCATATAAGTTAGCTGTTGGGGAATTAACGATTGGATCTCCCAAGCACTTTTAAGAAGTGAGCAAGGCAGTAAGCCCATTTGTCAAGCCAGCATGACAGTCTCTCATATGATCTCTCCTGGCTTGAAAATGAGTTCTATAGGTGGATAATCTTCAGAGTTGTTGTTAGTTGAAAATCAATTGGGAACTTTACCAAAAAACTCCATCAGTTAAATGTGGCAAATGTTATGTGCACTTTGTGAATTTCCCTCTTATAACTGCTGCAGCAAGCTAAACTCTGTGAGGGAAGTAGAGTGGGGAGTTCAGGGGAAGTGGCTGTGTTCCTGCTTGATTTCAGGTCGATTTCCAGTTGTGCTATAAATATACCAACAATATGAAACATCACATACTCACATAACTACGCTCTGTACCTCCATTCACCTGCCAGTAACTACATTCCTTCATCATCTTTCAATATTTTAAATTCTCTTTTGCCAGAAGGTAAAATGACAAGATATCGTTATCCTGACAATTTACATGTTATCTCAGATTGGTGTGTGCTGCAATTGTCACCATATTGTTCTTTCCACTTTTGGTTTATCATGGCCATTTTAAAGATTGATCATCTATTTGATTATCATGTGCCTTGTTTTTCTTTTCTTTTCTTTTTTGTAGTCGTCTATATAAACTATGCAACCGATTCTCTTGTTCTGTGATTGATTGTTAGCCTATCGGCATAAAAATGAGGGTTTGTACTTCCATATTTTCTGTCCGCAGATGCTTTTCATGGAGATGACCTGGGTTTTTGTCACGTATCTGTTAGGTGTTGTGGCTCCAGTCTCTACTAGCCTATTAGATATTGGGATATGTCCTAGTGCCCTTAGGTGGGTGCTGTGTGGTAATTAATTAACCTAGCGTATTAGGCTACGTCGCACTCCCTCAGCTTACTGGCTCTTTCACAAGCAATGTACCCTAGTTTTTACTTCTGGTGAATATTTTTACTAGTTTCTGGATTTACTTGGTAAGAATGGCTGGTAGAAAGTGGTATAATAGTACCTTATCCTTGCCAAGTGCCGACTCATTTTTTTAGCTGTGGCATTTGAGGCTTTGTCCTCGGCTTTATAGCTTTCTTAGAGACATGGCATGAAGGTAATACATCTTTTGTTATGCATTTCGCACCTACTCTTTTGCACTCATCTTTATGTGTGTCTCGGGTTGTATCATGAGTGTATCTTGTTTTTACATATGCTAACTTCTAACTCATGCCTTTTGGTGCTTTTCAGCCAATGAAGCGAAAGAGTGATACACCTGAATATGATGCTGAGTCTAGTGATTGGACAACCAGCCCGGGTTACACCGAAATTGTTAATAGCCCTCTCCAGACTCCTGTATCTGGAAAGGCTGGCAAGGGGCGAGGATCAAGGATTAGCAAGTGTAATAGAGCTGGGCCTCAGACTCCCGTGTCAAATGTTGGTCAGTATCAAAGTTCGAAACTTTTATATATGGTAGTTTTCACTGTTCAAAGGGGGTTGGCTTGATGTGATTGTTGCTTCACATGATGTATGGTGGAGTGTCGCTCCAAAAAGAAATAATGATATTGAGTTCTTTTAGGACTCCACTCTTTATGGCCTAATGTGATGCGGTGTCATGTTGTAACATGGTGAAGTTGCTTTTTTTTTTTTTTATGTAAGACTTGAAATATCTGGCAATTACTGTAAAAATCTGGGATAGCATTATCAGTATCTTTCATTGTAGTTGACATTTTCAAGTTGCAGGTTCTCCGGGTAACAGCCTAACTCCAGTTGGTCCTTGTCGCTACGACAGCTCCCTTGGTAATAATTTAAACTGACTTCTTGTCAATTATTCTCTGCAGCAGAGTTGATTTTTATTTTTGGACTTGCTGCTTATGAATCCAACTGATGATAACGATTTCTTTTTCTTGATTAGGACTTTTAACGAAAAAGTTCATTAATCTAATCAAACATGCAGAAGATGGTATCCTTGATTTGAATAAAGCTGCTGATACTTTAGAGGTGATTTCTTGTGTGATGTGCTTCCACTTGGGTCATTTCATTTCTCTTCTTGATGTGATCCTGATTCCTAATAGTTCATTTTGTTTACTCAGGTCCAAAAGAGGCGTATCTATGATATTACCAATGTTCTGGAGGGCATTGGTCTCATAGAAAAGAAGCTGAAGAATAGGATACAATGGAAGTATGTTTGACTCCATACTTGTTTGTTTGTGTGTTTTAGCATGTTTATTTCCTGCCTTTATGTCTAATCTGCCCCTTATTTGGATGACTGAGCTCATGTGTACTTAAAAATATTTGACCAATTCATCAGGGGACTTGATGTCTCAAGGCCAGGTGAGGTCGATGATAGTGTTACTAGTCTACAGGTATGCCAACTCAATTGTTGTGACTTTACATCTTCTAAAGTGGTGGTTGCTAGTAACATTTAGAAAAGACCATGTGCTCTTCACTTTAGTGCAGATTTTGATAACCTGTAGCTCACACTATATATCTCTTGCAGACAGATGTTGAAAGCCTCTCAATGGAAGAACGCAGATTGGATGAGCAAATAAGGTAAACTCATGAGTCTGCTTGAGAAGTCTTTCATGTTGCTTTCTACATTTAAAATGACACTGGTGTTTCAATCTGTTGCAGGGAAATGCAAGAACGATTGAGGGAGATGAGTGAAGAAGAAAATAATCAGAAGTAATATCCTTTACACCATAACCCGTCTCTTCACTTTTTGTGTTTTATCTTCACTATAAGATTAACAGGCAGCCACCTCTGTATCTAACTTGTGCACCATTTGCATATGGCATCATTAGGTGGCTGTTTGTAACCGAAGAAGACATAAAGGGTCTACCCTGTTTTCAGGTTTGTTGTCTCCTATTAATCCTTTCTCAAATATTTCAACAGTCTCTATTAGCTTGTGGTTTAATGTAATTCAAAATTGATTATAGAGCTTGCTGCTATTTGTAATCATAATCTGTGACTTCACAGAATGAAACCTTGATAGCAATCAAAGCTCCGCATGGAACAACTTTGGAGGTTCCAGATCCAGATGAGGCAAGTTCAATGAGGTTAACCGGTATATGTATAGGAGATACAGCATTGTTATAAATTCTGAGGTAGCCTGTTTCTGTGTTTTATGTACTAGGCTGTTGATTTTCCTCAAAGAAGATACAGAATAGTTCTTAGGAGCACAATGGGCCCTATTGACGTTTATCTTGTCAGGTATGATTCCTTCTGCTTTCTATGCCTCGTGTTACCATCATGCACTATTTTCATCAAGTGAAATTCGTCTTTGCCGTGTTTGCCTCTGATATTTGAATTCTGAATTTCTTGAGATATTACCTTGTCTGGATTTCCTATGCCTTTGGCATTTATATCTGTAGTCTGTATTAAAAGAGATATCTTGTCAGAATTTTTTGATAGGGTTAGAATGGAGTGCTCTGAAGAAATCAGAATAGAGAGTTCCTTTCTTTTTGCTTCATTGGAATTCGAGTTATTTTGTTTTGAAGAGCACATATCTTTATCTTTGTCTTTTCTTGTTTCATACTATGTGTTTTGCATTGCTGATGGATTAGTGTGGCCTCTTTATTGATATCGTTTGATCAACTTGCATTCGTAATATGTATCTTGCAAAGCAAGCTCTTGGCTTTTCATCTTGGCCTTCTCTTTGCCTATTGATTGCTTTCCAGCTTTGGTGCTTTGAGTGTTTCTGCTTCTTCATTCTGCTTTCTTTGCCCTCTCTCTAGTCAATTTGAAGAGAAGTTCGAGGAGATCAGTGGTGCTGAACCTCCGCCAAGTATAGCAAGTACCTCAGGTTATGATGAACACACAACAGCTGCAGCAAAGGATGAAAACCAATATGATGAAATTGAAATGGAAGGACAGGAAACTCATAGAATTTGTTCTGATGCCAATGCTCAGCAGGACTTTGTGAGTGGAATCATGAAGATAGTGCCTGAAGTTGATGTAAGTTTGATATCCGAGCTTAATACTTGCTGTGGAAGAAAAAGTCTTATGATACTTTTTAGTTGTGTAGATCAGGTCATTATGTTGTCGCTCCTATGAGCATGATGTCCTATTTATATTTTATCTATAAAAAAAGTGATCTTGTTGGATCTTCCCCACACGCTGAATTTTCCTTGTCATTCATTTTAGACAGTTGAAAGGTCACTTTATATGAGTTTGAATACAAGTATCTAATGCATGTAACCCTTCTTCTTGCTCTACAGAGTGATGCAGATTACTGGTTACTATCGGATGGTGATGTTAGCATTACTGACATGTGGAGAACAGATTGTATCCTTTTTAAACTGTGTTACTTCTTTTTTTAATATTTAATTATATGTGTTACCCTAATAAGGAAACCAAAGCTATTTAAGAGCAGGATCATCACTGGAGCTTGAGACATCTATCTCCATTCATTTTACATTCCGAAATTTCTTGGAAACATGAAATTGAATTCCCTAACTTATTGATAGCTGGAGTTGAATGGAACGAATTGGGGACTATTCATGAAGACTATCCTGTGGCCAATGTTGGCACGCCACAGCCACAAAGCCCACCACCAAGTGCAACAGAAGTGCTTCCACCAAACACAACAGGGAGGTGATCGACATGGATTTGGGGTCTATCCTTGAATACCATGGTGTGGCCAGTGTTACTCCATTTATTGATCTCCATTGCTTGGTAATGAAGTGAGCTTCCTACCTTCCTCCGATTCAAATTGTGAATTGGGTATAACAGCGGCTTCAAAGATGCTGCAACATGATGTGGAATACTATTGTGTGCATAAAGTGAGTTGACAGGGAGAGATTGTTCCTGACGTGTTGTACAGCAAACGGGTAGAGATAATTGCTTAACTGCGAACAAGATTGGGGCATCTATAGCTGTTAGTCTGTAGCTGTAATCCTATAACCTGTACATTATTTTGTTTCGTTTTAGTCAGGACGGAGTAAGTAGCTCTTCACATACTTCAATTGCTAGATTGCAATAGATTGGTAGATTTCAGAGTTGGTCTTGGCAGAAAGATTGCTTGAGGGACTACTATTAGTGCGGATAGGCCAAGCTCTTCTTCTGGTATGATTTGTAAAAAGTGTATTCCATTTCTAGACAGTTTATGGTTCTTGAATTGGCTTTCAACAATTCTGTCCTGCAAGGATCGCCAATTCTTAATGGAAATGACATTGTTGTCTTGCTTTATATGCTTTGTCCAATTAAAATTCTATAACAAGATGTTGATAATAGTTCATTAAGTTTGGCATGGTTTGTAGTAGTATCGGATTTACTCTTCGATCTGTTGCAGACGTAATCTGTTGAATATGTTTCCAAGTAGTAGCATTAGTGTAGTTTCCCTTCGATTTGATCCCAATTAGTTGTGGTTCTTGGAGGTGGAGATTTTTCTCTAATTCTTTCTCCCACTCCGAAGGGTCTGAGTTGCGAAGTCGGACTGGGTTTACATGCTGAGAGATCGCAGTCTACTATTGAGGTAGGATAAGACAAGACAGTATCTCAGAATTGTTGGTGAAGCAGATCATCATTATTATTGATGTTCATTGCAAAACTGACAAATTATATTGGTGTCAATTGTCAAAAGATAGCAGAAATTTCTTACCCCAACATCATATGCATAAACAAGGAGTATTACAAACAAACACTAAAAGGTTTTGATAGATTTACAAAGTGATCATTTAGTATCATTACTATTATCTTGATCAACTTTCTTGCCAATCCAGGAAGCAACAATGGGAGTTAGAGCAACCGTCGGCGGAAACCTTATGGGGGATGCCGCTTTGTGAGCTGCATATGCTAACGCAAATGTCCCAACTTTCTCTCCTGTCTCATTTGTTGCAATTCCCACCTGAAGTAAATCATATCAGTTAATCAGAATTACAAGAGTGAAAAGTGAAAATAAACAAAATCAATCAAGAATGGAGTTACCTTCTGAAGCAAAGTTGAGACATCAACACCAGAACTTATAAGAACATAGCATAATGTAAAAGAAATCAAAGATAAAGTGATGGAAGTAGCCAAGTATGCTCCTCCATATTTTGCCAGCAGCTCCTTTGCTTCATCTCCCTTTGATTTCTCTCTCTTCTCTTCTCCATCTTCCTTTGAGCTAAATATCTGGGTTCATATTTATAACACCCAACTTTATTTAAATTTTAATCATACTCAATTTACATGTTACTATACAAAACATAGAAGATGAAAGCATAACACCCAGAAAATGAATTAATATAGCAAAGAAAATAGATGAATTACCTTCCAAAGACCAGCTTCAAGTCCATATTTCTTTGTAACTTCCTCAGCTGAAGAAGAAGAAGAAATCTCCTCTGTTTTATCTCTAACAGCTCTTACTTGAAACCCATGATTTGAAGAAAATCTACAAGTTTTATAAAGTGAAGAAACATGTTTATTGTAGAAATTGAATTTGCGACTGGTAATTGTTGTTGTCTCAAAGAAGAGGCAAGAAGAAGAGGAGGAGGAGAGAGAAAGAGTGAAAGAAGGTGTTGTCATGTTTGATGGTTTAGCTTTTCTTGTCCATACAACTTCCACTGCCCATTTGCGACGGGACTTGTATATTTTGCAGCACACTCCTTTGCGGCCCAGACTTCTACCTCCTCTATGGCCCATACGGCTATCTGTTATACCACGTTTCTTATCCTTTGTCCACCTATTCATAAACTTAAGTATAAAAGGATTAAGGCTCCATCATTTTGGACGGAGAAAGCGAGCGAAATTAACTAAAGCGTAGTGAAATTAACTAAACCGAGCGGGCGAGGAAACTATATTACAAATAAACCGAACTAAGCGAGAGAAATTGAATGAGAGAAAGCGAATTGAAATTAAGCGCATCGAACTAAAGCGAACCGGGTGAAAATAAGTCCAAAAGAACGAGGACCTAATCAATATCATATAACTCATATAACTAATATATAAAGCGAGTACAAAAGTCGGATCGCGAGGCCGCGACATTTGGCAAAAGTCATATCACGAGGCTGCGACATTTGGCAAAACCCGGATCACGAGGTCGGTGACATTTGGCGTCCTCATTGGTGGACGCCATTTGTCGCGCTCATTAAGTGCCATGTCATATTTTTTAAAAATATAAATAGAGTTCTTAATTGATTAATATACAAATAGAATTTAGGATAAGAATAAATAGAGTTGGGTTCACAATGAAAAATTAAAATATAGTAAATTGATTATAACTTTTAATATATAGTTCGTAAAATTATAATTTTTGTACCATTAGAAAGTGTTTAAAAAGTACTTTAAAATAAGATCCATTTATACTATATTTAATATTTTATATTAAAGTAACCTATAAAAGGAAACATTGACTATATACTAACGTATTAAAGTAACCTACTGCAATTAGAATTAGCGATTCAATTAACCTACTGCAATTGGAATTAGGTATTCAATTATAATTAGGATTGTTATAAGATATTCAATTAGAATGTGGTCACCATTTATATAAAGCAGAGTACAAACGCCAACTCACGAGGTCGTGACATTTGGCGTTCTCATTGGACGCCATTTGTCGCGCTCATTAATTGCCATGTCATATTTTTTTTGAATATAAATAGAGTTCTAAATTGATTACAATACAAATAGAATTTAGGATAAAAATAAATAGAGTTGCTCTCACAATGAAAAACTTAAATATACTAAAATATTGATTATAACTTTTAATATATAGTTCGTAAAATTATAATTTTTGTACCATTGGAAAGTGTTTAAAAAGTACTTTAAAATAAGATCCATTTATACTATATTTAAAATTTTATATTAAAGTAACATATAAAAGGAAATATTGACTATACTAACGTATTAAAGTGACCTACTGCAATTGAAATTAGCGATTCAATTAGAATTAGGGTTAAAGTATAAAAGTAACCTACTGCAATTGGAATTAGGGATTCAATTAGAATTAGGGTTGGTCGCGACATTTGGCGTCCTCATTGGACGCCATTTGTCGCGCTCATTAAAAGCCATGTCATATTATTTTTTAAATATAAATAGAGTTCTAAATTGATTAAAATACAAATAGAGTTTAGGAAAAGAATAAATAGAGTTGGGTCGTTCACAATGAAAAACTTAAATATAATAAATTGATTACAACTTTAATATATAGTTCATAAAATTATAATTTTTGTATATTGGAAAGTGTTTAAAAAGTATTTTAGAATAAGATCCATTTATAATATATTTAAAATTTTATATTAAAGTAACATATAATTTATGCATGATAGAGTGAATGTCTGAATCATATAGTGAGAATCTGCAAGATGTAGTGAGTGTCGAAATGATATAGTGGATTGTTCAGAAATAATGTAGTTTTTGCATGATATAGTATGTTTATGAATGATATAGTGAGTTTCTTCATGACATATAAATTAGAAACCAACGTCAAAGATAATGACAAAATCATATTACTTCCCCGTTCTATTTTAAATGAAACATTGGGTGAAATGACACTATTCATTGATCAATTTTGACTCCAATTTATCGCCATTATATAAAGAAAAACATAGTCAAGTGGGATCTTGTTAGATTCATCTCGATGCATACTATCAAATTATAACTTTTTTATATTTTTTACATGTGCACAACTAAAGATATTAATGATTAAAGAAGCACATTGGGTTACGTGAAAAAACAAATGTTTCATTTAAAACAGAACGGAGGAAGTATAACTTTTAGTTGTTCTATATCAGACAAAAAATAACGGCAAAAAATAGGGGTGTAAATATTTAAAAAATTTACATCTTCTTCACGAAAAAGCCAGGGCATTTGCCCTGGTCCCAATACTAGTATATATATAAAGGAGGAACTTTTCGGGAGCATAGGGAGCTCCTCAAGATTTTGAGGCCATAGAGCGCGCCACGTAAGATTGACATGTCATCAAATTTTATTTTTATCTTTTAAAAAAATAGAGTTTTACATAGATTTAAATACACATAAGGGGTTCTAGATAAGCTAAAATTAGAGTTTGGTTTTGAATGAACAACCTAAATTATTATATTATGTAAATTGTGTATAACTTTTGCTACGTAATTCAGAATATTATAATTTTTGTTCCATTGGATAGTGCTCGAAATATGCTCCGAAATAAGATCCATTTACAGTATAGTTCTATAACTTATGAAATAGAAAACTCCACGTAGGATTGCCATGGCATTAATTTTTATTTTAAATATTTTAAAAAATAGAGTTCTACACATATTTAAATACACAAAAGAAGTTTTGCATAATGAAAAATTAGAGTTTCGATTTGAATAAACAATCTAATTTATTGTATTATGTAAATTGAATATAACTTTTGCTACCTAATTCAAAACATTATAATTTTTTACCATTAAGTGCTTGAAATATGCTTCAAAATAAGATACATTTACGATATAGTTTTACAATTCATGAAAATATATTTAACTGGATGAATGGTAAGACATTATTTAGTCGTTCTTTTAGATAAATATATTAATAGCTATAACTATGGTGTTTTATATGTGACTATAGCATTTTATCATAGGTCCAATTTACAGGATTAAACATATATATAATCTTTAAAAACCTCAGCCTTACGAGTCCGGATCCTCTCACTACAAGAAAGGATAAATTTAACGACGGCTTAAAGCAGTCGGAAATATTAGTAAAACCGTCGGTGAAACATCAACGACGGCTAAACCGTCGTTAGAAGACCGTCGGTGCAACGGTGGTCGCTGAATTTAGAGTCAACGACGGCTGAGCCGTCGGTGAGTAAAATACCGACGGCTTACTTGCAATCAGCGACCGTTTTTAAAAACCGACGCTGGTACCAAAATCAACGACGGTTTGAAACCGTCGTTGATTTAGCGACAGTTAAACACCGTCGGTAAATTCCCCAACGGTTTTAAACGATCGTTGTATGGGCCACATCAACGTACGTTATAAACCGTCGCTATTATATAAAAGCCGTCGTTGAAGAGGAAGTCCTTGGGTCCATGGTATACCCGGCAACGATCGCCTAGCCGTCGTTAATTTAATGTTTAGCCGTCGTTGTTTTTTTGAAATTATATTATTTAAAATATTTTTTGTTGTTACCAATAATTAAACTCCGTACCAAGATGCATGCTTGTGGACCACACTAAAGTTTGTTCCTCCATCGCATTCAATTACAAAAATATGCAATTTTGATATATATTACAATTTGCATTGATACTTGTATAATTACAAGAAATAGATTACAATTATGTACACAAAATAGATCCCGATGTCGGGAAATAAAGTAGAATTACGTGTTTACAAAAAATATATATCGACAAAGTTGGAAACTAATAAGCTAGATGCCGAAAAATATAGACACTAAATGCATAAAAGTTAGTTACCAAGTTGCCGAAAGCAAAAACACTACACTTGTCAAGGGTGTCTGTGTAGCACTACCGCCACCACCAAACCCCGGGTCATCGTCCGGTCTGCGATGTGGAGGGGGCCTGGGTTGCAACCCGAGGACATGTGGCCGAAACAAGACATGTTCCTCATCATTTCCTCAACAATGGCCCGACTTGACGCTTCCACCCGTCTTGCGACCATTGCCTCCACCTCTTCCATCCGCGCAGCGACCTTTGCCTCCACCTGCGCCTCAATCTCGAGATAAAATGGACGGCTCATATGGTTGTGAAGAGCCGCTATCTCCTCGCCCGATGAAGAGTTGTAGTACAAATGATCTCCCCGACCCAACCCCCGAACTTTTCCTCTGTTCCTCCCCCAAGCTGTCTCCCAATACAACAGATCGGGGTTCGGTTGTGACCCCCGAGTGGTACAATGATCCAGCTTCTTCTTGTACGTCTCCCGCATTTGGTTAAATATACTCAAATTCAAGTAAAATAAAGTGGGTAAAAAGGCCAATATTGGCCTACATTTGGTTCTAACTTTCCTACTTTGTGTATTTTCAATCAAAACAACTTATAAATACACTAAACTAACTACATATATCATGTTTGAGGTGGTTATAACTTAAACTAGCATCAAAGTACTCGTATTCATTCAATTTCAAGTAAAAAGGCCTAAAAAGGCCTATATTGGCCTACATTTGGTTCTAACTTTCCTACTTTGTGTATTTTCAATCAAAACAACTTATAAATACACTAAACTAACTACATATATCATGTTTGAGGTGGTTATAACTTAAACTAGCATCAAAGTACTCGTATTCATTCAATTTCAAGTAAAAAGGCCTAAAAAGGCCTATATTGGCCTACATTTGGTTCTAACTTTCCTACTTTGTGTTTTTTCAATCAAAACAACTTATAAATACACTAAACTAACTACATATATCATGTTTGAGGTGGTTATAACTTAAACTAGCATCAAAGTACTCGTATTCATTCAATTTCAAGTAAAAGGCCTAAAAAGGCCTATATTGGCCTACATTTGGTTCTAACTTTCCTACTTTGTGTATTTTCAATCAAAACAACTTATAAATACACTAAACTAACTACATATATCATGTTTGAGGTGGTTATAACTTAAACTAGCATCAAAGTACTCGTATTCATTCAATTTCAAGTAAAAAGGCCTAAAAAAGGCCTATATTGGCCTACATTTGGTTCTAACTTTCCTACTTTGTGTATTTTCAATCAAAACAACTTATAAATACACTAAACTAACTACATATATCATGTTTGAGGTGGTTATAACTTAAACTAGCATCAAAGTACTCGTATTCATTCAATTTCAAGTAAAAAGGCCTAAAAAAGGCCTATATTGGCCTACATTTGGTTCTAACTTTCCTACTTTGTGTTTTTTCAATCAAAACAACTTATAAATACACTAAACTAACTACATATATCATGTTTGAGGTGGTTATAACTTAAACTAGCATCAAAGTACTCGTATTCATTCAATTTCAAGTAAAAAGGCCTAAAAAGGCCTATATTGGCCTACATTTGGTTCTAACTTTCCTACTTTGTGTATTTTCAATCAAAACAACTTATAAATACACTAAACTAACTACATATATCATGTTTGAGGTGGTTATAACTTAAACTAGCATCAAAGTACTCGTATTCATTCAATTTCAAGTAAAAAGGCCTAAAAAGGCCTATATTGGCCTACATTTGGTTCTAACTTTCCTACTTTGTGTTTTTTCAATCAAAACAACTTATAAATACACTAAACTAACTACATATATCATGTTTGAGGTGGTTATAACTTAAACTAGCATCAAAGTACTCGTATTCATTCAATTTCAAGTAAAAGGCCTAAAAAGGCCTATATTGGCCTACATTTGGTTCTAACTTTCCTACTTTGTGTATTTTCAATCAAAACAACTTATAAATACACTAAACTAACTACATATATCATGTTTGAGGTGGTTATAACTTAAACTAGCATCAAAGTACTCGTATTCATTCAATTTCAAGTAAAAAGGCCTAAAAAGGCCTATATTGGCCTACATTTGGTTCTAACTTTCCTACTTTGTGTTTTTTCAATCAAAACAACTTATAAATACACTAAACTAACTACATATATCATGTTTGAGGTGGTTATAACTTAAACTAGCATCAAAGTACTCGTATTCATTCAATTTCAAGTAAAAGGCCTAAAAAGGCCTATATTGGCCTACATTTGGTTCTAACTTTCCTACTTTGTGTTTTTTCAATCAAAACAACTTATAAATACACTAAACTAACTACATATATCATGTTTGAGGTGGTTATAACTTAAACTAGCATCAAAGTACTCGTATTCATTCAATTTCAAGTAAAAAGGCCTAAAAAGGCCTATATTGGCCTACATTTGGTTCTAACTTTCCTACTTTGTGTTTTTTCAATCAAAACAACTTATAAATACACTAAACTAACTACATATATCATGTTTGAGGTGGTTATAACTTAAACTAGCATCAAAGTACTCGTATTCATTCAATTTCAAGTAAAAAGGCCTAAAAAGGCCTATATTGGCCTACATTTGGTTCTAACTTTCCTACTTTGTGTTTTTTCAATCAAAACAACTTATAAATACACTAAACTAACTACATATATCATGTTTGAGGTGGTTATAACTTAAACTAGCATCAAAGTACTCGTATTCATTCAATTTCAAGTAAAAAGGCCTAAAAAGGCCTATATTGGCCTACATTTGGTTCTAACTTTCCTACTTTGTGTTTTTTCAATCAAAACAACTTATAAATACACTAAACTAACTACATATATCATGTTTGAGGTGGTTATAACTTAAACTAGCATCAAAGTACTCGTATTCATTCAATTTCAAGTAAAAAGGCCTAAAAAGGCCTATATTGGCCTACATTTGGTTCTAACTTTCCTACTTTGTGTTTTTTCAATCAAAACAACTTAAAAATACACTAAACTAACTACATATATCATGTTTGAGGTGGTTATAACTTAAACTAGCATCAAAGTACTCGTATTCATTCAATTTCAAGTAAAAAGGCCTAAAAAGGCCTATATTGGCCTACATTTGGTTCTAACTTTCCTACTTTGTGTATTTTCAATCAAAACAACTTATAAATACACTAAACTAACTACATATATCATGTTTGAGGTGGTTATAACTTAAACTAGCATCAAAGTACTCGTATTCATTCAATTTCAAGTAAAAAGGCCTAAAAAGGCCTATATTGGCCTACATTTGGTTCTAACTTTCCTACTTTGTGTTTTTTCAATCAAAACAACTTATAAATACACTAAACTAACTACATATATCATGTTTGAGGTGGTTATAACTTAAACTAGCATCAAAGTACTCGTATTCATTCAATTTCAAGTAAAAGGCCTAAAAAGGCCTATATTGGCCTACATTTGGTTCTAACTTTCCTACTTTGTGTTTTTTCAATCAAAACAACTTATAAATACACTAAACTAACTACATATATCATGTTTGAGGTGGTTATAACTTAAACTAGCATCAAAGTACTCGTATTCATTCAATTTCAAGTAAAAAGGCCTAAAAAGGCCTATATTGGCCTACATTTGGTTCTAACTTTCCTACTTTGTGTTTTTTCAATCAAAACAACTTATAAATACACTAAACTAACTACATATATCATGTTTGAGGTGGTTATAACTTAAACTAGCATCAAAGTACTCGTATTCATTCAATTTCAAGTAAAAAGGCCTAAAAAGGCCTATATTGGCCTACATTTGGTTCTAACTTTCCTACTTTGTGTTTTTTCAATCAAAACAACTTATAAATACACTAAACTAACTACATATATCATGTTTGAGGTGGTTATAACTTAAACTAGCATCAAAGTACTCGTATTCATTCAATTTCAAGTAAAAAGGCCTAAAAAGGCCTATATTGGCCTACATTTGGTTCTAACTTTCCTACTTTGTGTTTTTTCAATCAAAACAACTTATAAATACACTAAACTAACTACATATATCATGTTTAGAAGTATGTACCGAGATTTGCTTTGATTTCTTGTTTGCTTTGGAATTTCTCCTTTTCCAGGAACAGTCTTGAAATGAGTCTTCAAGAACAACTCCGGAGCAGTAGGGAGTACTCCTCCTCTACTCTTTGCCTGTAGACATTGTTTAATTAACAAAGGCTTTATGGAACATATTCATGTAAATTACACTAAGTAGTAGATATGAAACATATTTACCATCTTCCTAGCATCTTTGTGCCGCCGAAATAGAACCCTGAAAGTGTGACGGCTCAATTGGATTAGACAGGGAGCCACCTCTTCGGTTCTTCTTCGCCTTTTCAGATTTTTCCCGAAATGTTGGGTCTTCACTTCTCTTCTTCATGTCTTCGTATATCGTCTCCCCCAACCATTTTGGCCTTTCTTTGGCTTTCTTAACCACCCAGTATCGCAAGTCTCGTGAGACGAGATGAAGCTTTTTTCTTGTAATCCTTCCTCACTAGGCCTTCTAACTCAGGAGGCCATTCGTAAATACCCTTTAGTCAAACATTAAACAAAGATATTAATAAAGTAATATAATCAATTTCATTTTTCATAATTCGATTCATACATACTGTGAAAATGTTCCACCAATGCGTCTTTGTTGCATCATCGACCTCACTGTAATTGAACCATGGTTGTCGAAAATGGGCCTGGAAAATGTCAGTGATGGACCCACTAACCTTGTTATCATCAAACCTGAATTGAAAACCAAACAAACACGTGAATTGTGAATATCATTGCATACAAATATCATGAAATGAAGGTTTACTAACTTACCACAATCCAGTAGGGCTTAAAACCTTTCTTGGTGCACGGTTCGAACCTTCACCTTCCTCCGTATGAGTCATCGGAGTCTCCGTGACGTGCTCACCAATGTCACGTGCCTGTGAATCATCTCCCTGTGTCTCTGACATAGGGTTCTGGCTTCCTTGTACAGCTGGTGACTGAAAAAGCTCCCTCGGAGTCAAAGTCCCACGACCTTGGCTTCCACCTAAGCCACCTCGACCTCCGCGGCCCTTAGGATTAGACATGATTACCTAAAATGCAAGAAAGTAGAAACGCGTAAGATACTTCTTTCAAGGGTAAAATGCAAGAAAGTAGAAACGCGTAAAATGCAAGAAAGTAGAAACGCGCCCTGTGACCCTCCCTCCCCCTCCCCCTGCCCCTCCCCCCCTCCCCCTGCGCCCTCCTCCCCCCCCCCCTGCCCTCCCCCCTCCCCCTCCCCCTGCCCCCCCCCCTGCCCCCCCCCCCTCCCCCCCCTGCCCCCCCCCCCCCCCCCGCTGCCCCCTCCCCCTCCCCTTTGCCCCCCCTCCCCCCCCCCCCTGCTCCCTCCTCCCCCCTGCCCCCTCCCCCTCCCCCCGCTCCCCCTCCCCCTCCCCTTGCCCTCCCCCTGCCCCTCCCCCTGCGCCCCTCCCTTCGCCCCTCCCCCCCTGCCCCCCCCCCCCTGCCCTCCCCCTGCCGCCTCCCCTCCCCCTCCCCCCCCTGCTGCAGTCCCCCCCCCTCCCCCCCTCTCCCCTGCGCCCTCCCCCTGCTCTCCCCCCCCTCCCCTCCCCCCTGCTGCCCCCTCCCCCCCCTCCCCTCCCCCTCTGCCCCCTCTCCCCCCGCTTGCCCCCTCCCCTGCTGCCCCTCTCCCTCCCCTTCCGCCTCCCCTCCCCTGTTGCCCCCTCCCCTTGCCCCTCCCTCCCTCGCCCCCCCCCCCCCCTCCCTCCCCCCCCTCCCCTGCCCCCTCCCCTCCCCTGTTTGCCCTCCCCCCGCCCTCCCCCTGCTGGTCCCGCCGCCCTCCCCCCTCCCTGCCCCCTCCTCTGCCCTCCCCTGCCGCCTCCCCTCCCCTCCCCCCTGCAGTCCCCCTCCCCCCCCCCTGCTGTGGTCTGTTGCCCTCCCCCCTGCTGCCCCCCTCCCCCCCCCTTGCTGCCCCCCCTGCCCCTCCCCCTGCTGCCCCCTCCCCTTGCCCCCCCCCCTGCTGCCCCTCCCCGCAATCTCGGTGTGATTGGGAAATAAATCAAAACTTTCATTGGAACTAAAGACCCCTTAGAAGTCCTCTTGTATCCTGTCGCTATCGCACACTCTACATCTGTCCAAGTGTGCATCGGTTCTCCAAAACAACATACAACCTTTGGGGCAAGCATGAATCTTCTCGTGGGGAAGCTCCTAATCCCTCCAAGATCTTCTTCGTATCGTAAAATGTGTTACTCATGTTGTTGTTGCTAGGTATTGCTTCTTTCATTAATGAAGCAAAAGCATCAACACACCTATGTGGCAAATTGTACTCACACTTCAAAGATACGATTCTAGATGCCATTTCCAACACGGACATGGAGCTCCCATCGTACAACGGTTCCTCGAAGCCTTTAATAGGTCAAGAAACACCTTTGCTTGAGGATTAGGCTCCTCCTCCATTCCACTAGGCTCTTCAACGGTGGACGGTTCCGGGTTATTCCCAAGAGCATCGAAAACCATTTCATGGTACGGATTAGATAGCTCTTCTGCGGGTTGAGGTAACTCTTCACCATGAGAATACCAACCGTAGTAATCGGGTATAAAGCCCTTGCTATACAAATGCACTTTAACCGGTGTCTGCGTCATGCATACGTCCTGTTCTTGCATTTCGGACACGGACACCTAACTTCATCCTTACCTGGGGTTTCGGGATTGACTTTGCAAAAATCAATGAATTCATCAACCCCCTCAAGAACTCGGGCCTCAAGTTACGCACATTGTCATATCTATCATACATCCACCAACGCTCCTTCCGTTTCATGGTGACCAATTCTACAATTCTAAACCATTTCAATGACAATACTCATTAACAACCAACATACGTACAATTAAAACATATTTGTGAAATACATATAGGGCCTAAAATGATGTCCAAAGGTCCTTATCACTCCAACCTAACCCATTCTTCGACGTCTAACCCCACTAGTGAATGTATGCCAATTATTCGCTTCTACGTAAATTCCGGCAGCATTTCCCATGAGTTCTCCAAGTACACAATGTCGCCTTCGTAAAAGCTTACATATGTACCAGAGAACAACATGAGAAACAACATCACCGGAAATTACATAGAATAGAACAAAAGGCATACATTCACCACCTAAGTGAGGTCAAACGTCGAAGAACAGTCCAATCGGGGACTATTCAAGATATACTCCTAATGAGTATACCTTGAACGGGTATCTAGGCACATGATGATGCAAACATATTTATTTAAACACTTAACTTTAATTTATAACCTCATCCAAACTATTTCCACGAAAACAAATATGTCAAAAACAATATAAACAATTTAAATAGTGTAAACTAGATAAAGGAATGTGCAATAACTAAATTATTGTCATAATTATATAGTTTTTAACTTTTATAACCTTTAATAAACGAACCACTATAAAAACTATTGTGATAATTATATAGTAACTTAAGCTTATACAATTAAAGTAACTTAATCTTCAAAGTAATTACATTGATAATGCCATAGACCATAAAATATAATCACCAAAATCAGCATTAACATTGATAATGCCCAATTCAAATATAATGCCATTTCAATTTTCAAACACCGACAACACCCCAAATCAAAGTACAACAACAAAATTAACATTTTTAACAATTCTAAATTATATAATCGATATATAAACACCCCTAACAAGAAAAATTGCAATTTATTTTCCAATTCTCATGAAATTGATAAACCCTAATATGTAAAGTAAAACAAGAAATCAACAAAATTGAGCGGATTAAGATGTACCTATAGCTAGTCACGAGTCACGATTCTTGGAGGTTGTCAGTCCACCGTCCTCCACCGAATTCCGAGGCAAAACTTGAATTTAGGCATTGCCAAAGTAGGGGGAAAGATTTGGAGTGAGTGGCCAAAATTCAAAAAAAATTATTAAATAGGATAGATTTAGGTATTACCGGCGGCGAGAGGAGAATGCTTTGGATTTTCCGGCGGCCAATGGTGCTTTTCGCCACCTACATCCCAAAATCCCAACTTTTAGGGTTTGGTTTCATGAGAAAACAAAAAATACACTAAATTCAA
Source organism: Beta lomatogona (assembly GCA_947646795.1). Taxonomy (NCBI): domain Eukaryota; kingdom Viridiplantae; phylum Streptophyta; class Magnoliopsida; order Caryophyllales; family Amaranthaceae; genus Beta; species Beta lomatogona. The sequence continues at coordinate 1,157,056 of CANSNZ010001286.1, forward strand.
GCTCACCGGCGGCGAAGGTTGGTTGAAGGGAGGCGGTTTCGTCCGGCGTCCGTTGGTTGGAGGGAGGCGTTTTTTCGTCGGCGAGTTTGTTGGTTGGAGGGAGAACTTCTCACTTTTAAATTTCCGCATAAAACCCGATTGGAACAGGCTACTTAATTTAACCCCCTCTCGACATCGGCGACGGTTTAAGACCGTCGCCTACAAAATAAATATTTCACATTTAATTTAACCTAAACAACGACGGCTTAAAACCGTCGGCTGAATGCGACGCCTAAAGTAAAAACTTTTCCTTTTTACATTAAGCTAGACAACGACGGTTTATAACCGATCCCTTTGCGTGTCGGCGACGGTTATGCCGTCGTTCTTCACATAATACACAGTCGGTGAATACCGATCGCTTAAGCCGTCGCGATTATTAAATCGCCGGCCGTTTTATTGACCGTCGCTGTCCCGGCCGTCGTTATTTTAGCTATTTCTTGTAGTGTCTAGAGTTTTAATCAAATTCTACAAGGTAGAGTTGTATATGAACCATACATTTTAAAATCAAAGGCTCATATTGGTGGAAGGGGGGAAATAAGGGGTGGATTTTGATGAGAAAAATAGAGGGGATTTTGGAAAGATAATATATCAGCCATTGATTTTTTATTCAATGGTTGATATTGCTCAAACTCTACATTGTAGAGTTCTTTTAGAAATTTAGAGGATCCAAACACTAGCCTTACTTAACTGAACCAAAGCAATTTAGTATTGCAGCCAAATTTATTAAGGAAACTTTGTTGTTAGAATACAAATTAATATCTATATATATTAGAGTTTTGGATGATGAAAAAATTAGAGTCTGATTTTAAAAAGGAAAAATTGACGTTATGGGGCTCAACTATGAGCGGTTATCATTAATAAGTCCCAACTATCAATAATCCAGTGGCAAGCCTAACTATTACCTGACTCATTTTTATTTGGACCTAGTAGGTCACTTAACCTGCTACTTCAGGTAATAAGGTCACGTGACTCTAATCTCCACCCCACCCGTTTTTTTTTTAACTTGCTTCCCCCCTCTTCTTCCTCTACCCTTCTCCTTCTTCATCCTTTACCCATTAATCTACCCCCACCCATTCTCTCTCATCTCAAACCCAGATTTCCCCACAGCAAAAAAAATCAAATTCAATAAATCCCATTTATTCAAATTCAATTGAAAGCCACGCATCAACTAATAACAATAAGGAGGAGCTGCGGGAAGCAACTCCAGCAGCACCGCAGATACTCCAGAAGACGACGCTGGTGGCGAACAACAACCACCACAACAGCTACAACACCAAGCCACGGTGCCAGCGCCCATGAACAAAAAAGAGAGGGAAGTGGAAAAGCAGCAATGGAAGCCTAATAGCAGCGAAGATTCACTTTTCTTTACCCCACTATCTTCTCCCATCGCTTCACTTCCTCCATTTCTCTATCTCTTTCAGATTCGAAATTATTCTTCTCTAATTTCAATTCAATTTTGAGATCTTTTTACCCATTTGCGATCTTTTTTTTGAATTTAATTTGCGATTCTTCTCTAATTTCAATTCAATTTTGGAAGCCTAGCAACAGCGAAATATGCTGGTTTTTGGTGCTGTTATTCGATTGTATACCGTAAGAGTTAGGGATTTGTTTGTTGGATAAGTTGAATTGAACGTATTGAACCTTTGTTATGTTGTGTTTTGTTTGCTGATTTCGAAGTTCAGAATTGCAAAGCATTACTTGGGAGGGAAAGGCACAGCAAGAAAAGTGAGAGAAATTTGGATCCCCTGTTCAGTCCTTGTTTAGCCAAGGAGTCAACAACGAAATTTGCATCTCTTCCTCTGTGAACTATGGCAATGTATGAAGATTAATGGCAGCAGCTTAACTTCAAGAATTAATGGTTGAGAAGAAGACAAAACAGACGAAGGAGATAGGAGAACAGTTTAAACTTTAAAGGGAAGTCTAACAAAATTGGATTAACTGCAAAATTAAGTTAATTGCAATAATTAACAAAACAAAAACAAAAAACAAAATTTGGGACCCATAAGTGTTTATTCCAACCCTTGCAACCGGTTACAAGTCATCCAGACCCAATAAAAGATACAAGAGGTCATACTTGGGTCCTTCACAGAATAATCAAAAGTTGGTACCTATAAAAGATAATGGCCGATAGTTGAGCCCCATAGCGTCAATTTTTCCTTTTAAAAAACAACCTTAGAATATTATAGAGAGTTCCACCTAAACATGACATGTCATTCTTTTTAATTTAATTTTTTTTCAAAATAGTGTTTGACATAGATATAAATACATATAAGGTGTTTTTAATAAATGAAGATTACACTCTGATTTTAAATAAACAACCTAGATAAATTATTCAACTATGTAAATTGAATATAACTTTTGCTACATAATTCGCAATATTATAAATTTCTTCGATACGCCCAAGTTATACGTTGTATTTACGTTATTTTGGGTGCACTTTGCTATGGAGTTCGTTTATAATTGTTGACGTTTGCATATATGTTATCCTTAGCGGAAGTTCGGAGTTTTGTGAGTTAAATTGTGTTAGTGTCTTATGTTCCGAGCTTTTATGGTAAAATGGGTTTGAGTGATATACTTGGAAGTGTTCGAGAGGTTGAAGGGTCGTAACATGAGTGCATGAGAAGCGGAAGATGGATTTCCTAGATGTAGCTCAACATCATTGTGCCATCTCACCAACAACAACCAAGCTCCACCGCAAGCCCAAGCCGACATCGCCAAGCTCCTCGCCACGGCGCACGGCCAGACACTCGTGTGTAGCTCGCGACCCGCGAAGGAGCTCGCGACTCGCGATCATTGCTTCGCACCTCGCGATATATGTCGCGACTCGCGACCTCCTTTGCCCAGGAAATTTGTGCGGATGTCAGTCATCTCTTCGCGCCTCGCGATTAGTCTCGCGACTCGCGACGCTTAAGCCTGTTTGGGGCCACATTTTGTGCGGGATTTAAAAGCCTCCTAAAACTTATTTTCTAAGAGAGGAGGAGCAGAGCTGAAATGGAGGAGAGAGAAAAAAACACTCCTCTCTTAATTCTCCTTCCTCACTTTTGTTATTTTTCTTAGTTTTATTAGAGATTTCAATGTTGGATTTGGTTTATGCTATCGGATTGTAGCTTGAACCGTTCTTGAAGAAGATTAACATGAAGTTTCAAGCATTATTGTGAGATCTTTCCTCTCTATTTAGTTTCTTTGATTATGGTTTAATTTCTATGATTGTGTTCTATGATTTTTGCATAATTATGCTAGGAACGTTACTAGTTTGATTGTGTAATTAATCTAATGCTAGATTTAAGAATAGAATCGGATTATTTTATTCTTCTATCAATTTGTAGCAAACTAGGAAGTAACTTAGATGCAGATTGTCTTGGTTATTTCTTAGGGAAATTGAATCAACTGTTGAATGTTTATCGCGTGTATGACATTAGCAGGTCTATTGGTTCTCTGTGTTTATTGCTGCTATTGAATTGAACTTAGACGCTGATCGGACTAGGTTATCCTTTAGTTAGGGTTTATAATCACGCTGATCGTGCTATTCAACTAAGAATAAGGAGAATGCGAGATTAGTTCTCGACAATAGATAATTATGGAAATAATTAGAGTTGAGGTTCAATGATCGATAATGAATTGAAGTGGATGTTAATCGGATTCAAGATCTTTCCATATTGATTTCTCATTTTATTTATATGCTAGTTAGTTGTAGTTTATTCATAACTCTTTGAAACCCCCCTTGTTATTAGGTTTCTCGACCCTTAGCTTAATCTAGGTCTTGGATCCCGCTAAATATAAAACTCGTCCCTGTTTCCCTGTGGATACGATCCCTACTTCCATTATACTAGCTTAGTGTGCATGAAAGTAGGAGAAATTTATCTTTGGATAGGTGCATACGACAAAACCGCACCTACCACTTACCATCGGAGAGTGCTCGAAATATGTTTCCATATACAATATAGTTTTACAACTTATGAAAACATATTTATTTAGATGAACAACAACATATTATTTATTCTTTATTTTAAATAACTATAAAAATAACTATAAAAATAGCGTATTGTATGTGAAAATAGAAATTATGTCTTTTAAATTCAAACTTTTAAAAATTGAGTTATATAAAGATAAAAAATACATATCTGTAGTTTTGAGCATACCATAATGGCATTACATGAAGAATCAAATGAAAGTTTGTCGACGACATTGTAGAGGTATTATGTAATTGACTAATTATTTTATTCCTAGATATTTGTTATATACATAATTATTTATGTTTTTTCTTTTTCATATATCTATATGTCAGATCTTATTCTTTTCTCAATAAACTTAATTCTACTAAAACTAATTGGGAAATCAAGGTTCGAGTTTCTGGACTATTTGAGGTCACATATCATAAAAAAGGGTAAGTTTGATAAGTCTTGATATGGTCATGATTGATGAAGAGATTTTTTTTTCTCTTAAATAATATTTTATATTATTAATAAAGGTTAGTTTTATATTTAATTTATTTTATTCATCATACCATCATTATGATCTTCTTTTTGGCTTTTTCATATTCTATTCTATATGTGTTAGTGTTTATGTGATATATTAAAAGTTGAAGTTATGGTCGACACTCATATTTTTTTCTCTATTCTTTTTGTTCGCATCTATTAAATTATTACCCTCTACTTTCTTAAAGTATCGTTCGGGTATTTTGCATATTAAAACTGTGTTAGCTATTGTTAATCATACCAATTATTGGGATACTATTTAATAATAGACTTATCTACAATATTCAATTGAACATTACAAATGTAAAATTTATATATCACAATAACAAATTTAGAAATTAAAGTATAATGACAAATACTTCATTTGTCTTTTTCTCTGCAACAATGGGTTTGGGCATGGTTTTTAAGAAAATAAAACAAAATGGGTAGTTTAGCATGAGGGGTTAACTAGAGTAGGGGATAGGTAAATCCTTACTAAAGTAAACGCAACTTTATGAGGCAATTTGAGTAATTAAAGATGGTTTTACTAACATAAATTAAAGGCGATGTTGTCAACTATAGTTGTTTTTTTTTTTTTTACCAAAAGTAGAATGGTTCCAATAGCTAAAACTACCCAAAGTGGTAATTGTTACAATAGGAAAAGAATGGAGGAAGTATATAAATACAAGGGTGTTGAAAAATCTCATTTCATAGTAACAAAAAATCAACAATGTTAATAAAAAATTGAAAAAAATAAAATAAACAACAACCCGTGCAACGTACGGGCTTCAAAGCTAGTTACATTTATTAAATTTTGTCATAGAACAATCGCTGTTATTTTTTGTTGAAAAAAATTACATTTTATTATTATGTGCACGCTATACCTATGTGTACCATGTGGCAAAACAAATTTATCTACAAAATACCATGTAGGTTAAGGATTTCATAAAGTTAGGACTATCTTAGATCTTTGGAAAGTAGTTGACACTTTATTTGCTATTTCTATCTATTGGGAATTCTTTCCTAATACGAGTAGAACTCGTATTCCTAATGCTATCTTGTAAACTTATTTGTAACAAATTAAGAAGTCTTCTCTTGTATATATATAATCTTCCGTTATTCAGTAAATTCAACGTGTTTTCTACCTTTCTTGATTAATAAGATTAGTAAGCATGGGTTCGAGAGGTATGGTAGTTGATATAGAAGTACTTGATTACAGGCGTGATCCTAGTTTGTTCGGGTCAGAAATTGTAATGCCTGTTAAATTGAGAAAAAGGTGTAAACTCAATAAAACAAAACTCGGAAGGGTGAAGGTACAATCGTATACTTCTTTTGAAGATATCATACCCTACTCAACAAGAAAAGCTCCATGGTGGAGGAAGCTTTTGGCTCGTCCTTCGCCGGATTTTGCGACAAATTTGATCGTCGTCGGCCAGCAAGATGATTTTTTGGCATCAACCAATGTGGATATGAATGTGCATGCTGAAGTGGGTATTATCAAATTTTTTAGAAGAATGTTTTGTATGTGCTTCTCCACTGGGAATCATTAGTATTACTAAACTACCTAGTTGCTAGAGTTTAGGGGTCAGTGCTAACAAAAGTAATTATGACTTTGTCAAGTACTTGATCACTAAACAAACGGACCGTTAGTACTTTTTAACTTCTATTTGTGGTTTTTCAGCTTTCAGATATTATTGATAAGTAATTGGATTTATAGTTTTAACGCATATTAGGATTAGTGTGCGATTTTACTTTTATTAATTGTTGAGCACAGGGGAGAATAGGCCCCAAAAACATTAGTTTGTTATGATATTGCTTTTAGTTTATGAGTATGTTTTTTATTTCTTGAATATTAACATGATAACAAGAAGTTAGAATTTGATTTACTCTTTCTGAATGTTTATTTTCTCTTTAAAGTTTTAACGCATATTAGTTAACTTTTTCATAAATGGAAATCTTGAATTACTAAAAGCATCCCAAACTTATGAAAGAAACATTAACAAATAACATGTGGCCATATTTTAAATTAATGTTATTGGGTTGCTAATTTTAGTGGACAATTTGTGGACCTCCATTAACGAGGATGAAGAAAGGACTAAGACATGGGCCGGCAGGATATAATTCATATGAAGGCCGGTCTGTGTTGGACGCGCTATGCATATTAATTAACCTAAATTATCAACCTCTTATCTATAATTTTATTTTTTAAGGGGGAAGAGAGGATATATATGTTTTCCCTTCATCTAAATTCTCATAAACTTATTTGAACTTATTGAAATATATTGACCTATTTTTGTAAGGTGTTAAAACTTATCTGAACTTAACGAAACTTATTTAAACGTATCCTAACTAAATTAAACTTATTAGACCTAAAACTTATTTTGCTAAGTTGAAGAGGACGCACCCTACACCGAGTAACATAATTAAGCCTTTTTTGTAGGAAAATCTGCTCTAAATAATCCCAACTATTGTCCGGTATGTGTTAAATAATACGTTATGAGCTATGTGCTCTCCATAACACAAACTATCGACATATTGTTGCCAAATAGTATGTTGGTAACCTTAGTTAAAATCTTAGGAATTTGAAAAATTATTTAATATATTGTCATTAAACAAAGATAATGAGAGTTAACGTGGGACACAGTTTTTATTTCATTCCTTTGTTGTTTGGAAGCTTGTTTAGAACCTTGTCAACCCACTCATTGTAAAAATATTATGTAACTCTTGTCGTTCTCTTGGCCTTTTGTTCAAAAAAATAATTTCCCACCATTCAAATTACACTAGACCCCAGATAATTACAATCTGGAATAGTAAGATTCTATTCTAACCCTTAAAAAAAGAAAAAAAAAATTAAGTCAAACCTTAGCACCTTACTTCCAAGGAAAAAAAAAATAAAGTAGGAGGAAGAAGATCGAAGATGGTTGTTGGGTTTTGACCGTGGAAAATAAAGAGAGAGGAGGAGTTTTACCTGTTTTGCAATGTAGGGCAATGAATAAGGTACATTTATTTTTGTTTAATGAAAATATATTAAATAATTTTTTAACTTCCTAAAAAAGATTCTAACTTTAGGTGAGATTATAATAAATTGATTGGAATATTTCCAGAGATTTAAACTTAGGTCACCGACGTATTATTTAAGCACAAAGATGCCGATAGTTGATCTTATGGAAACGGAAATAATTGAAGACGTATTATTTAAAGACATACCGGTAATAATTGGAATTATTTAGGGGATTCTCTCAAGTAACCTTGAATGCCACTCTAGAAAATTGTATATAGTAACGTTGGAGTGATTTGTTATGACATGGACTTATTTTGGAACATTTAGTACAGGTGTAACAATGTACTACAAATGGATATGTATCAAGTATGTGTTTTATTCTACAATTATCCCTTAGTAAATATGAATACTTTCATATATTTTTACGCGACTTGAAGCTTGATATGTATGGTTTTCTTACAAAAACAATTGCTATTATATACACTAGTGTATACCATAACACATGAGAATTTTAATAAGCAAAAGAAAAGGAGTATTGGGTCATTGGGTGTGTGTGCGTGATATGTAATAAACACCTTGGTATATAGTGAGTTAATACCTAAATCGCTACATTCACTCAAGAAATATAGATTAATTAGTTTATGCCTATTTATAACGAAGTGAGTTGATTATTCACTATATAGACAATTTTTATAAGTCATGTCTATGCCTTTTGAGTTGTAGTATAAAGTAATGAAGTCCCAAACAATAACTTAAGGTCTGCTTATAGCCTCTTTTGAAGTTCACATGAAAGTTAGACATAAACCCTTGACTCTTGAGCTAGCTAGCAAGCAAGATACCATCATATAGTTGTGGAAGTAAAACTAGAAGCATCAGTATATTAATTGTACCAGCTTTTTTGTAGTAGCAGTAAGTACTAAGTAGTGGTTTATACAATTGGCAAAACACAAAAAAGTTTTTAAGGAGTCAAATGTCCCTCATGACTCGTGATATGTCTTTCTCTTTACTCCGACCTATCTCCTCTTCAGAGTATCATTCACTCATCTCAACCCAACAACAAATCAACAATAACCACCTTCAAATTAAGCACCACCATATAATATATATAAACAAGTGTGTATGTGTATATATATATGATTATCCTCCAAAGTCTAACTAACCACTTTTTTTTTCTCCTACTCCTACATCTCCACAACATGTCCCCAACCAAGTTTGGGAAGAAACTCCTCACCAAACTCACAACCCACCTAAACATAGGCTGCGGCTGTGGCTCCTCCACTAAACCCAACATTCCAAACGTCTATGAGCCCAAACCCAAAATAAACAAGCCTAGATCTTCCACCTTTTCCTCCCCCCGCGACCACGACGGAGAGATCACCTGCACCTCTACTTCCCCCTCGGCCACCTCTTCCATATTATCCTCCGCCCCATCTCATCGACCCATCTGCACTGAAATGGTGGAGAAGACAAACATAGGCTCAGCCTCGGCCTCAAGAAGATGGAGGAGCAATACTATTACTGGTAGTAGTACTACAGTGGTGGAGATGGAATCAGATAATCCGTGCGATGATTTCCAACAGTCGATGCTGGAAATGATAAAGGAGAATCAAATATTCTCTTCCGAACAACTTCTTCAACTTCTTAATTGTTTTCTACGACTTAACTCTCCTGCTCATCATCATCTTATCCTTTGTGCTTTCTTCCAGGTTTGTCAGTACGCCGTCGTTTCTTCCTCAAATCAAACCCCACATGCACCTAATATTCGTCCTCCGTAGTTTTTCTTTTATCCATATGGCACGGGCAGCAATCTGAAAGAAGGGGGATTCGAACACGCGACCTATCGTCCTCTCGTAGTTTGTAACTATGCATATATTGAATAAAAGTATATACTCCTACGTACATCATCCATTATTACTGATACAACTATCTTTTTATCGTCAACGATCATCTCCATTGATAATACTTCGTCGAAGATCATGTGAATAAAAGTGTGCTCCCAAGTCAAATTTTATTCTTTTTCTATTTTGTCTTTCTTTTTTTTTTTTTTTTCAATCTGGAAATAAAGTGCTTCACAATCTGTCAATCTTGTATTTCTTGCAAGCAACTCTATTCTTAACATGTTCACGATATCATTGACTATTGAGGAAAAATATATATATACTTTGCAGCTTCATGACCTCCTCAAAAGTTCATCAAAATTTAATTAAGTTCGTCCAAATAATTTCCAAGAGAAAGACAACATACCAAACTAAACTTTGTTAATCTAATAAATACTACAGTCTTTAGGTATTATTGATGATATTACTTTAATCAGCCTACGTGCTGGTTAGTTAGCTACAATTGAGAATATACATCTATTTAATCAAGCACAGTGATACTAAGAATTGAAAATATTTTTTAATATCATTTTTCTAGGGTAATATGACTTATAGAAGTATATGTCAAAGAAAAAGATGAATAATCATCTATTTATATTTAATAAGTAATCAAAAGGGATCGAGTATTGTCCTATTATTAAAGTTGATATCTCAAATTATACATTGAATAAACAAATCAAACGAGATCAAACAAATCAAAAGGGACAGTAATTACTAATTAGGGATACAATACAATAGATAAAGTCTTCCAATAGAGGGATTGATCCATAGAAAATTAAACCAAGTCTTCAGAATAAAGATATCTCTGCTGATTAAAGAGTATCTTACAAGTTTTTCTCAAGGACGAGTTAATTGGTCACGGGTACCATTACGCTTTACCTATGGAACTCTTCAAGGGGAACATAAGCTTTCATAAAAGTTCGAATCACACGCTGATAATAACTGGTGGCCCCTATTCTTTTGGTGGCTGTCTGCCTGATAGCTGAAGTACGCGACTAAAGTCATAAATTTCTTGGACTCTTATCCTAATTTCATTATTATTAAATAGTCATTTAAGAGACATTATATTTCTTAGTTTAAGATAACTAGACCAGTCATTGTTGGAGATTGATATACCTATTCACCGGAAAATTACTCGTTAAAAATGGACAATTAGACAAAGTTTTTTCCTTCGTAGCATATACGGTGTCACTTGAGGGGGATAAGGGGAAATCCTCAAATAAATCCCATGAGGTTTGATCTCTAGACCTCAGGGATATGAGGTGGGGAGCGATGCCACTACTCCACCACCTCAACCTCAAGCAAGAAGCCATTATACCTTTTGAAAAATAGAAATAATGATAATCAATACAAACAATTCACATTTTTATCCTGTAAAAAGTTAAAAAAAAAAACAATATAACTTTTTTTAGAAAGTTTATCTAGCCTGTTCTAGACTTGTAGCAAATGCAACAAAGAAATAATTAAAAAAAAAAAAATTCCGTCTACACTACACTTAGTCGCTCTCTAATATGAAAAGAAAACAACGAAACAAATAAAAGAAGAAAAAGTAAGTGGACAAACAGATGTCAGATTTTACATGATTCACCATAGCTAAGGAGTGACCAAATTTTTATTACTCAAGTCCCAAACCTACTAAATTATGTGGATAGAGTATAAATTTTTTATTTTTTTTGAGGTAGGGGGATTAAGGGAATCCCTACTCCCAAGTACAAGTAGGTAGTGGGGCTCGAACTTGTGACCTTAAAGTCACAAGGTGAGTTCCCCACCACCTCCACCAAGCAAGCTTGGTTAGTATAAATTTCTAATTGGAGGATATATGGGATTGTTTAAAATGGAGTTAGTTATATAGTACAAACTTATGGACTACACAAATTACAAGCCCAAAACATAACGATGAAGATTGCTTCCGTAGAAAGCAGTCAATTGCAGTTTTGTAAAGTCTTTGCAGGTTCACCCAAAAATAAGTTTTTGCAGTGATTGACTTTTTGGAACAACTTGATGAATTTAGTAGATCCTTTTAGGAGGCCCAATGACCATAGATTGAACCTATCCGATACCCGATAGCCATAGATTTTAAGTAATCTGAAAGGCAGGATCTCTCTATTGACGAGCTCTCCTACTCGGGCTATTCCTATGTTGGGTTCTATCTCTTTTCTTGTGAGAGTTTGAAGTCTATATGTTTTCCTTTTCTTCTACTTATATTGGTTTACTACAAATTAATTTTAACCGAGATCAATACAATTAAACAAAAGACATAATTCTTCATATATAACTTGTTAAATCGAATCAATCTCAAAACTATAAGAGTTGAATAGACCATCTTGAAAAACATTGATAGAAGGTGTGTAAAAGTGTCAAATCTCATCTACAAAAGTACGCTATTGGTGAAAGGGGAGGGGTTATGTAATTCAATATTATATGAATTTATCATGTCTTTCAATTAATATATAAATTTTAGTTAAAAAAAAAAAGTGATCTTAGTGTATATCAGTATATGGCTTATAGTATATATATATGTGTCATTTTAGAGTATCATGTGATATCTCAGGTGTTGTGTACCAAGGAGAAGGAGCCATGATAAAACACTAACTCATAAAGCAACTATCAAGACATTTATGCAAAAAAAAAGTTGTTGCGGGTTAACATAAGACTTGTTATTTACTTTTTTTTTTTCAAATATTACAGTTGTACTATTTTACAATAAGTATGATTTTACACACATAAACATGGGTTGATTTATAAATAGCAAGTATCTCAAACACATCAACAGTGGTTGGTTTATAAGTAACAAGTGTCTTAAACGCACAAACAATGATTCTTATAAATTGCACTTTTCACTACAAGAAATAGATGCATTAACGTCTAAAAATTACGACCTTACGCATATTTGGTTGTTAATAATTAGAACAACGACCACTTTCCTGTAGTCGTCGCAATTAATTAGAACAAGATGTGACAAGCTAAATAACTCATTGTAAAAATAGATAATCTAGTCGTAGAAAACAAATTTTCGCTAAAATTAAAGCGGGACTTTTCCCGGGTTTGGATTGCTACTAAGTGCCAGCTGGTTGTATCCCAAAAACTAAAGCGTACTCTTGAGACTTCAAGAGAGAAAGAATAACACTAGTTCTTTTCTCAATACTAATATGGGGAGATTTGAAGAGGTCCGTCCTTAGCATCCTCCACCATTTGGTGTTCCGGCATCGCCAATTCTCAATGGTTAACCTCCATCGAAGCTCTTCGGCGATGGCGGCGCAACTGGTGCAGAATGAGGCGGCGAGTAAAGAAATCAAAGAGGCGGCGAGAGGAGGACATGCGACGGCGAAGTGTGACGGAGTACTCATTGTCGACTCTATAGTTGGCAAATCCAGTCTTCTTCTAGATTTACTCACAACGAGTTTTTGCTTGGAATCTAATGGCGTTGAATTCGCCATTCGCACTCTTTAGATCCTCTCATAAACATTATATTTCTTTCTCTAATTCCATTTTTCTACTGGGTCGGGCTAGACTAGTTTTGTCGTTCGGGCGCGCGAAAAGTCCGGTCCAACCCAGCTCGAACCGTAAAATTGGTGGGTGGGTCGTGGGCCAACTTTCTTGTGCCCAACCCATTAAAGCCCGCAACTAAAACCGTCCAACCCGAACCACGAAACCGGTCCAACCCGGCCCATGAACCGGACTAGCCCAGCCCAAGTAATTATTCAACCAAATTGTGTATATTTTAATCAAATTGCATATATTATAATTCAATCAAATTTAAACATAATGAAATTATTCATTAACATTAATAATTGTATATATTTTAATTCATTTTCAAGGTTTTATGTAACAATAATGAATAACTCCAATGATTAAATAATTTTGAAAAATAAAATAAAAAAATTCTCATGCCGACCCGCCAGCCCGGTCCAGCTCGCTAGGCCCATAAACCACCAATATCGCTTCCCGAATCGTGAAAACCGATAACAGACCAATGTGGACCAAGATTTTTCCCGCCAACCCATGAATTTCACGGTCCGATCTTGGGCCATGAAATCTCAGCCCAGCTCGCGGCCCGGCACGCCCATCCCGCACCAGTGCCCATCACTAGTTGAGGGTTCTGATTATTTTATATCTGGAAATGGTTAAAGAATTGAGAATAGCATGTACCGTTTCATACATGGAAGTGAAGATGGCAGTAGTCCCCATTTATTTCCTCTCGCACAGGTATTTTGTCTTCCTTCTCGCCTTGTACACTTTTTAGTTATACTCCCTCCGTCCTTAAATAGAGTGCCTATTTCTTTTAGGCACAAATATTAAGAAGAAATCATGTGTAGGACCTTAGTTGTACTAAATCATAATTAAATACAGAAGTCGGTATACTTTTTATGAATTGTTTATTAAGGAGAGAGAATGTGGGCCATATGGGGATGTGGGTGATATTATAAAAATTGAAAGCAAAATAATATTTTAGTTGGTGGACCCATACAAAATAAGGAAATGAGAAATCTATTTGGGACAGACATAAATGAAAAATGGGCACTCTATTTAGGGACAGAGTGAGTATATCAGTTGCAAATTTGGCACATGAATTTAAATTTCTGCTTTACCTTCTAGTTCAGAAAATAAATTAAGAATTATATATATATATAATTTTTTTCAATTAGATTATTAGATATGGATGAGGAGATCATTGCAAGATGTTCGACATTGAAAATCACTGAGGACGAGGAGAATATTGTGGACTTTGATACCATTGCGAATGATAACATTAACCCTAACATTGAACTGGCGCTAGTAGGAAGGGTTATGACGAGGAGATCATATATAACTTTGAGGCGTTTAAACGTACGCTAAATCAGATTTGGGCGATCTCAAAAGATGCTTTATTTCGGTCGATAGAGAAAGGACTTTTCGTGGTCCAATTTGCAACGAGAGGGACAAGGTGAAGGTGCTGGAGGGTAGGCCATGGACCTTCAACCAACATCTTGTAATGCTGAATGAGATCGATGGGGGCTTGCAGCCCTCGAAAATTGCTCCCGACGGATGCCCGTTTTGGATGCGAATCTATAAGTTTCCGTTGGACTCTCGATCGAAGGCCATATTCAAAAGATTGGGAGCAAGATTGGGGAGGTGCTAGAAGTTGAATCGGATGGAATTCTTTGGGATAACTCGCTAGAGTAAAGGTGATGGTTGACATCACAAAACCCTTGCGACGCATACAAAAAGTTAGCAATAGCAAAGGTTATGTGGTGATGGCTGAAATAAAGTACGAGCGTTTACCAACGTTTACATATGTAGGGTTCTAGGATATATTGAACGCTACTGTACGGAGGACATAGAGGATGGTAGGGGAGAAGATAAGCAATGGGGGGCGTGGTTAAAAGCATCGCCACGAAAGGGAGGTATGAAGAAGAGGGAGGAGGCTAAACGGTTTTTGTCATGTTCGAAGAAATTGTTGTTTGAGGAGATGGTGCATGAGGGGGCGAAGGCGAGAGGGAGGTAGAGGAGGGGAGACGAGTGCTGGTGGGGGAGAGCCCAAGAGTGGAAGGTCGGGGGAAAGAGGGGGAGGAAATATCGCCCCTGGTTGTGACCATTGAACCTAAGCAGGCTAAGGACCATCAGGTTGTGACGCCTACTTTGGATGGGAAGTTGATCAATGCTGGGGCTGATATGGGCGACATGGGGGGGATGGTTAAGGTGAACAAGGAGGTGGGCATAGTGAATGAACAAGAAAATGAGCCGAGGGTGGGTCGAAAGGAAGGAGGAGAGGGAGAAATAGGAGGAGTCTTTGGGTGAATTGAATAACACGCAAGTAGGGGGATCAGTTATGAGCTCTATGGAAAATCTCTCCTTTTCCATAGGGCAATACTCACACGGGGGTAGGAAAATTAAGAAAATCATTCGAAGGGGGCATGATGTGCAAGTCCGAAAAATTAAGAGTGGGGATGGTAATGTAGTGGGGGGGGGGAAGAAAGAGTAGTGGGGAGCTAGACTCTGACATGGATAGATGGAGATGATGTAGCTATGGGAGATGTTGATGATTCGGGGAAAAGGTTAAAGATGAATGTTGTTGTTGATGGGGAGTTTGATCCCTTGACAGTAGCGGAGGTTGGTGGTGACTAATCCCGCGAAGGACAATGAAAATATTCGGTTGGAATTGTCGGGGGCTTCAAAGAACCCTAGGACAGTTCAAAATCTTCGGTCATGGTCTTTGGAGAGAGGCCTAACATGGTATTTTTTATGGAAACCATGGTTGATTCGAAAAAGCTACAAGTAGTAAAAAGTAAATGTGGCTTTTCAGATGGGTTATGTTTTAGTAGTGCAGGCTTGTCTGGAGGCATTGGCTTTTGGTGGAGAGATGTGAATGCTCATATAGTTTCATATTCCACCCATCATGTTACTATTCAGGTGAGAGATGATGAGTTTACCCTATGTGGACTGCGATTGGTGTTTAATTATGGTTGGCCGGAGCTAATAACAAACATCTCACTTGGTCACTAATGCGGGAGATTAAAAGTACTACTGTGGGGCCAGTGATATTTTTTAGTGATTTTAATGAGCTATTGCATGCTTCGGTGAAGATGGGGGAGCTATAAGGCGTGAGAGTCAGATTGATGCCTTTAGGGAAGCTATTAAACTTTGTGGGATCCAAGACTTGGGGTATAAGGGGGTACTTACACTTGGAAAAGGGGAAATGAAGAGAGTACAATGATTCAGGAAAGATTGGATCGTTTTTTAGCAAGTGAGGATTGAAGAGCTTTATTCCCGCTTAGTTGGGTGCGTAACTACCCCATATACAGATCAAACCATGCACCTATCTTGCTTGGGACTGATGAGGTTCAGCAGGGGCATAGGAGGAAAAAACGGTTCCATTTTGAATCGTTGTGGCTCTCGAATACCGAGTGCCATCAGGTTGTTCAGAGCGCGTGGAGTGGAGGGGGGAGTTCGAACATTGCAGCGAGGGTGGAGGGTTGTGCTTCAGCGCTAAGTGGTTGGGCCAACGCTACTTTTGGTGATGTGAAGAGTAGGATAAAAAAAGAAAGAAGAGGAGTGTATACACAAATTTCGAGTCAAAAAGTAACAAAGAATTTTTATTTCAATAAATGTATTGAGTACAATCTCTGTAATCAGTTTATAATAAAAATAAACTAAGTCCTCTGATTCTGTTCCGTAGCTAGAGATGACACGTGTTGATGTCGACGTGGAGCTAAGTGTAGACTGACGTTTTGTCAACGTTAATCTGTGTTTGAATGTGGGATGACGTTTTATCAACGTCAACCTGAGTTTGAGTTTTGTTTGAGTGTATTCGAATGAGGGCTGACAAAAGCTTGAATCTCAGTCGAATGTGTTTGAGTGTATCTGAACAGGCGGCACGGATTTGATGTGCTTGTTGACTATTTGCAGAGAGAATTCCAAGAGAAATTTATGAGCTTTTGAAAATAATGATTTTCTTGTCCCCTCAACTGAAGGAGGTGAGGTCTATTTATAGGGAATGAAGATCCCTTCATGGACTTGGTAGTTTATGGGCTAGGCCATTTATGACTTGGAAGTCTTTTTACTTTTGTCATTTGACCATTTTATTCGGACTAGTAATATGGGTGGCCCAAATATTGTACAACCCAAATTATATTTGTTTAATTTGGATATCTTTTTTGAGTGGGCTAAATTAATTAAATTGGGCTAATTATATTTATTTTAGCTCAATAATAATTAATTCATTTTAATTGTAAAACACTAATAAATTTTTAGTGTCTACAAATTGCCCCCTTGAGACAGTGTCACGTACACGATTTAAAGTGTTTAATCTATCGTGACAAGGTCTCGAATTTGAGTTTGGCTTAAGAATTATGTGACAATCACCGTGGCGCTAGGATTTGTTGTCGATTTTCTTTTTAAGGTAGAGTCATAAATTTTCCCAGCTCTATCAAGTCTTAGATTCGAGAACTTCAATCTTGCTCCGGTTAGGATTTCTTTGTTATCGACTAAAACATATCTTATCCTACTAGGTTTTGGCTTGTGATGCACCAGTGTACAAATACACGCACCTTCTACAAATTAAAGTACGCCATCATCTTCTTGTTATTTACTTATTTTTTCTTTGGACTTTCGAATAACTCACCAATACTAACTCCCTTTTTCTTATCTTGCATTGATACTTTGATAATGCTGAAGTGCCATCATCGAATATCAAAATTCTAAAGAAGTCAGAGGCTTCTCCATTTGCGTCCAACAAGATACTTGTGGGTATACTCTGCACTTTTCTTTTTTTTTTAAAAACGTTTTGTGAATGTTTATTTAATGTCAAGGCACATGTGTAATCCATCATGATCTGCTGTGTTGGAATTCTTCATCAACATCATCCGAATGTGTTTTTTTTAAAAAAAAAACTCTTGGCTTTGCATACCAATTTGTTTACTGTTTCTTTTTCCTTTTTTACTTAGCAGCAAATTCCATGTGTTAGCAGAACACACGTTCAAAATTTCAAACCTTGACATTGCTTTCTATGCCATGATGATGCTTGAATCTTGATAGCCTATTAGCCTGTAGGCTATAAATCAATAAATCCCCATGAACCTCATATCCATGATCATGCGAATTTGCTTTGATTTTTATTTTTTAGACACTGATTTCATGCACTTCTTCTACTTCTTTCAGAATATATAGCAGTACGGTACTGCGTCGCCGTCGAAAATTAAAAGACTCGAGCCTTCTCACAACTCTACGTTCAGTGAGTTTCAATCTTCGCACCCTCTTTTTTTTCTTAATATCTATGCTTAACAAACCAAAAACTTGCTGGACACTTTTTTTTTCCTACCGGTGATTATTATTCACAAGTTACTCAGTTCTTGCCTTGCTTTTGTTCTTTTTTTTGTTTGTATGGCAGAGGGTTTGTATGTTTGGAGGAGAGAGAACTGAGACTTTGTAGATTGAATTCTTTTTTTTTTTTTTTGGCTTGTATGATGTACTTCAGTTTTCTTTGGAATACTGAACTTCACAAATTTTCGTTTAATCACAACCATAAGCTCTGGAGTGAAGTTTCTTTTATCTATTTATTTTGCACGATTGCTGATAGTGTAGACGTGTAGGATTTGTTCAGCATGGCCTTCTCACTTATACTCCGAGACAAATTTTAATGCTCTTGTAGATTTTTTTTTTCTTGAACAGTTTGGATTTTTGACATACTTTATTTGACTTGCAGTACATCAGATTTTGAGATACCGAACTTCTAGTTTGTCTTTGGAGCAATACCAGAAGGTCTAGACTAATAAGGTGATGATTTTTTTTACACCTTTTAGTCTAAAATATTTTATCTGCATATCCTCTTTTTTTTTTTTTTTTTTTTGGTGTGGCTGCATTCGAGTAATTTTTATGTTAACCTAGCTGCCTACGTACTTGCAAAAATCAACAAATTGCTTTTACAAGATCAAGCCAACGTAGTTCAAATTCACATATATTTTCTTTCAACATATGCAGTTTATCCTCTTGCTTAGGAGTTCAACAACGCTCTCACTTTTCATGAGTAGTAGCGCTTCAGAAACTTGCCGTTGATAGGCCCCACACGTAATCCTTCGGCGTCAACAATTTTATATGCCCCATTAGTGTATACCTCTTTGACAACGTGTAACACCCCCGCCAACCCGAACCCTTTTTCATTTAATAAGACTCGAGATGGGGGAAAATCCACGAGGGTTCGAATCAACGGGCGTGCTACCGCCGCACTTATCTCCTTGGAAATAAATGCAAGGCTAGATTAAAGCATACTAAATTCAAATAAATTAATCCTTACAACCAAGTAAATCGTTCATTAAATATTACTAATTATTTAAGTGTTTCAGAGTTCCAGCGGAAGCTAAATCATAAGCTAAGTGGATGACAACTCTAAGTGATCTCCCTTTTGTTCCCCCGTCGATCACCCACCTGCACAAATACATTGAAAAGAAACAAGAGAGACAAGCTCCCAAAAATCAGAAAAACTGAGTAATTCCAACTCCATCCCGTAAAATACTTAATTTGAAAATACTTTGTAAAATAGTAGGTTAATAGGATTAGGAGGCATAGCACACATACTCACATGTAGATATATATACCATGAATAATCACATAATTAATCTTAATTAATCCAATTATTTAAGGAGAGGAAAGAGAACGCCGATGGCGGGGTCAATCCCCTGTAACCACTTACTTCAACATTGTAGGCGGGGTCAATCCCCCTGTAACCACCTACGGATAACATAATGGCCATAATAACAGAGTCCTAGTGTGCACACCCCTTCTACTTGGATCACAACAAGATAGAAGGAAGACAATAATGAGAATAATCAGCATAGTAAAAGAGAACTTGTAGGGGCCTGAACCTCTCATACAGGGCAACCTGTTCATCATTTCCTTCCAATATTTCACTTTACGTGATTAACATCTTTTAAATTTCAAGTCATCACATAAATCACATACACATTTATGTCATCTTGTTCAATCCAGTGTGAACATATTCAATCCATCATAATCTCAATCCATTCATAGGGTTTCAATAACTCATTTCATAAACACAACCGTCACTTGAGTTCATTTATCACTTCATATTCATAATCATTTCATTATCACAAGTTCTTATCAATTCCAACTTTCATAAAGTCTCGATATTAATAATAATAATATTCATGATAATCATAATGATATATAGTAATAATAATAATAATAATAATAATAATAATAATAATAATAATAATAATAATAATATAATAGTAATCATAACATTATTAAATGACATTAACCGGTTTTAATAACGTTATAATAACCATCTTTGTCATATCGTACATCGTCCATTGTCATGGTTCATAATCGAAATCCATAGTCGTTGTCCATTTTGTTCTTCATATTCATAATTCGCATTAAGTCGATAATCCATAATTATAGTCCATACTTTTATATTTTATAAGCACATAATAATCACATAATCAATTCGTTTTACACTAACGGGATCTATGTTTAGATGGACATCGGAGATTACCTCGTGACGCGTGTCCAAAAGTCAGATTCACGAACCGATTAACACTCTTGATATTCTTCGTCTACGCAATCGGAATCTACATTAGACGTTAACGAGATCTAAGTTAGTTACCTAAATAACCCCTTTTTATATAAAATAAACAATTTAAATAATTCAAATAACTTAAAGACTTCTTAATGATTATAAGAGAGTTTATAAATCAAAGTTTATGGTTTTTAAATCAATAATGAAATCATTTTAAATTACTTAAAGATGACTTCAACTTAATTGTTATTAACTTAAACAACTATTTTAACATAGAAAACTAACTTTCTTATACTCATTTTATTTAAGAAACATTTTCAAGTTATAAAAGATTAACTAAAATACACTAACTTAATTAAAGTAGACTAGTTTAGGAAAGTCATGGGTTTTAGTTTAAAAATAAAACAACAAATAAAACTAAAATAAAGTGAAAAGGGGGAGTTGTTTAACTGATTCAAGAATCAGTTTCATTCTTCAAAAAAAAGAAACGAAGGAAGGAAGGAAAAAGGAAGAACAGGGAGGGCGAACAGAGGGAAGAAAGAAAAGGAAGGAGGTGGCGCTGGTGGTGGCGCGCCGACGATGAAGTCAGGCAGGGGGAAACGGGGTCAGGCGATGGTTCGCGTGGAGGAGTCAGGTGGGGCTGCTGGGCGCGAGCTGGCGACAGGGAGAAGAAGAGGAAGGCAGGCTGGGTTTCGGGCGGTGGAAGGTTCGAGGTGGTTCGATGGTGGTGTGGTGGGTCAAGGAGGTGCGGTGGTGGTTTCCGGTGGTTCATGGTGATAGAGGAGTATTGTTAATGGTGGTTTGAATTTTCATTTTCAATTTTCAAAATAAATAAAAAAAATCAGAAATTAAGGAAGAAGAGAAATGAATTGAAGCAAACCTTTTGAGATTGTTTGCTTGAGTAATTTGGTGAGAGAACTTCGGTATTTATAGAGGAGTTTGGTCAGAAATTTTGAGCTTTGGTCAAGCTCCATTAATGGTGGATGTATGGTGTGAGATTTTGTTTTCTGATTTTGGGGGATTTTGTGCAGAAGAAATGAGGTTATAGTTGATTTTGTGCTTGATTTTCAAAGCTATCTGACAAGAGTTGATGAATTGTTGAAAAAAAAATTTCCTTTGGCTTGTTGATGTTCATACGTGAGGGTGAGGAGGGAGATGGTGATCTGATGATCACGTTTTTCTTTTCTTTTCTTTTTTTTTTTTTTTTTGTTTGTTTTTGTTTTGGTTTTTTTCCTTTTCTTTTTGGCTAACAAAAATGCCACATGGGTTGTGGACTTGGTATTTGGGCTATGGATTACTAAAATGGATGGACAACTTGTACAAGGATACCCACAACCAAAAATAAAGAGTTTAATTTACCATAATTAAATTATTTAGAAATAATCATTTAAATAAAACTTGTTAAATAAATCAAAACTAAATGAAATTATTATTTTAATAAACATAATTATCAAATAAAATCGCATTATCATAAAATAAAATTTAAGTGGAAATAATATTAAACTTTAATGAATAATAAAATAATCTTTGAAAATTTGGGGTATTACATCTACTCCTCCTTAAAAACAAAGTTCGTCCTCGAACTTTAAAGTTAGATATTTAATATTAACGAAATAGTAGTTTTGCGCTTTGTTAGTATTACATTCGGTCCCCCTTAAGGAGTTTCGTCCCCGAAACTCGATAATCGTACCTCAGAAAATAGTTCAGGATAACGCTTTCTCATGTCGTCTTCTGTTTCCCAAGTTGCTTCCTCGGTTTGATGATTAGACCATAACACTTTGACTAACTTTACCGCCTTATTCCGGGTGTTTCTCGTTTTGGAATCAAGGATTCTAATAGGACGTTCTTCAAAAGTGAGTGTCTCATCTAGTTCAATGGTTTCAGGTTGGATGACATGGGAGGGATCAGAAACGTATTTACGGAGTTGAGACATATGAAAGACATTATGAACATTGGCTAACTCTGTGGGCAAGGCTAATCTATAGGCCACTTCCCCAATTCTTTCCAATACCTCATAAGGTCCGATATAACGTGGACTCAACTTTCCTTTTCTACCGAACCTCATTACTCCCTTGGTTGGTGAAACTTTCAGCAACACTTTCTCTCCAACTGCAAACTCTAAATCTCGTCTCCTTTGATCGGCATACGATTTCTGTCGATCCTGAGCTGCTTTCATACGCTCTTGAATCAACTTCACCTTGTTGGTAGTCTCTTCTATCATTTCTGGTCCCAAATTCAACGACTCGTTCACATCGCTCCAACATATAGGACTTCTACATTTCCGTCCATACAATGCCTCATAAGGTGCCATTCCTATGCTCGAGTGATAACTGTTGTTGTATGAGAACTCAATGTACATCAAATGATCATCCCAATATCCTCCGAAATCCATTACGCATGCTCTCAACATATCCTCTAAGGTCTGAATTGTTCTCTCCGTTTGACCATCTCTGTTCTTTGGGTGGAAGGGTGTGCTGAATTTCAATAGTGTACCCACGTACTGCCTAAAATTGTTTCCCGAACTTAGATAAGAATCTTGAGTCCCTATCCGAAACGATGTCCTTTGGAACACCATGTAGCCTAACCACTTCATTAAAGTAAGCATCGGCCAACTGTTTCAACGACCAAGTATCCTTCATTGCCACGAATCTTGCCGTCTTAGTCAAATGGTCCACTATTACCCATATTGCATTCTTTCCCGACCTCGTATTCGGTAACCCCATAATGAAATCCATAGAGATAGATTCCCATTTCCATCCTGGCACTTCCAAAGGTTGCAATTTTCCTCCAGGCTTCATATCTTTGTATTTTCACCTTCGGCATGTTAAACATTTTGCCACGAAGTCGGCTACTTCTTGCTTCATCCTAGGCCACCAAAAATGCTTTTTCAAATCCTTATAAAGCTTATCTCCTCCTGGATGTATGGAATACGGCGAACTATGGGCTTCCTTTAGAATTCTCATCTTGAGTTCCTCGTCCTGTGGCACACACAATCTCCGTTTATACTTTGCAACGCCATTGCTGTCGATCTCGAACTCTGGTGCTTGACCCCTTTCTTTCATCTCTCTTAACTTGCTTAACCACTTATCTGCAGCTTGTTTCACCCGAATCTCCTCAAATATGTCCGGTCCAACAGTAAGAGCATTCAACTGAGCTTTCACATAACCAGGCTCAACTATTTCCAAACTCAATCTCTTGATCTCCTCACATAGTTCATCGGCTAAGATCAACACATTTAGCGAATGAGCACTTTTCCTACTCAACGCGTCAGCTACTTTGTTCGCTTTTCCCTCTTGATACACTATCTTCAGATCATAGTCGTTTATAAGCTCGAGCCAACGTCTCTGTCTCATATTCAACTCCTTTTGCGTATACAGATACTTCAAACTCTTGTGATCTGTATAGACCTTACACTGCACTCCATATAAATAATGTCTCCAGATTTTCAGTGCAAACACGATTGCTCCTAACTCCAAGTCATGAGTAGGGTGGATTTTGCTCAAGTGGTTTGAGTTGTCTCGACGCATAGGCCACTACTTTACCATGTTGCATCAAGACGCACCCAAAACCTTTCTTTGAGGCATCACTGTAGACTTCAAATCCTTCAACTCCAGAGGGCAATGTCAATACTGGGGCTGTTGTAAGTCTCTTCTTCAGCTCTTGAAATGCTTCCTCACACTTATCATCCCAATGAATTTTGTTGTTTTCTTCATCAGGTTAGTGAGAGGTTGGGCCGTTCTCGAGAAATCTTTCACAAATCTTCGGTAATATCCAGCTAAACCCAAGAAACTCCTTACTTTGGTAACGTTCTTAGGTTGAGGCCAATCGGTCACTGCTTGAATCTTCGATGGATCTACAGAAACGCCTTCTTTTGATATCACATGACCCAAAAATGAAACTTTTTCCAACCAAAATTCACACTTCGAGAACTTCGCGTACAATTGCTTTTCTCGAAGAATCTCCAAAACTTTCCTCAATTGATCCTCATGATCTTCTCTATCCTTCGAGTACACCAATATATCGTCGATGAACACAATCACGAACTTGTCCAGATACGGCTGGAAAGTCCTATTCATGAGGTCCATGAAAGCTGCTGGCGCATTAGTGAGTCCAAAAGGCATGACGGTGAACTCATAATGGCCATATCTCGTACGAAAGGCTGTCTTAGGGATGTCTTCTTCAGCGATTCGTAGTTGGTGATAACCTGATCGTAAATCGATCCTGGAAAACACTGTTGCACCCTGAAGTTGATCGAACAAATCCTCGATCCTTGGGAGCGGATATTTATTCTTTACCGTGGCATTATTCAATTCCCTATAATCGATACACAACCTCAAAGATCCGTCTTTCTTTCGAACAAACAACATCGGGGCTCCCCAAGGCGAAACACTAGGTCGAATGTACCCTTTTTCCAACAATTCCTCCAACTGCACCTTCAATTCTTGCATTTCTGCAGGTGCCATTCGATACGGGGCCTTAGAGATAGGTCTGTTCCGGGGACTAAATCGATCTTAAAGCTCACTCTCTCTCGGTGGCATTCCTGGAAGCTCTTCGGGAAATACATCCGGAAACTCCTTTACTACCGGAATTTGAGTCAACTCCTCATTTTCCACACTTACGTCCCTTACTTGGCACAGGTAGACTGGGTAGCCTTTTCTAAGATAGGTTTGAAGGTTCAGGGCTGAGATTATCTTGACACCAGGCTGGAAGGTTATGCCTTTATAAGATATCCTATTTCCCTTTGGTCCTCTAAGAGATATTTTATGGTTATGACACTCGATTTTGGCTTTATACTTGGCTAACCAATCCATTCCCAAGATAACGTCAAAGTCTTTTAGGTCAAAAAGGATAAGATCGGCCGGTAATTCAGTACCAGCTATGACTACAGGGATACTTTCGAAAAGAGATTTACAAGAAACAGTTTCACCGGTGGGCATGGCTATATTGGCTCGACAAGACTGGGTAGACTTGAGGGGATATTTATTAACAAAAGTGTTAGAAATAAAAGAATGAGACGCTCCCGAATCAAAGAGTACATAAGCAGGGTTTGAGTTTACGAGAAATGTACCCGTCACAACATTGGCATCGGTGTCAGCTTCAACTCGGCTCATGACATTTATTCTTCCATTGGTGTAGCCTCCATTGCTATTCTTTCCATAGTTTCCATTTCCACCTCCAAAAGAGCGGTTGTTCTGGTTCCCGTTCTGTGCAACATTTCCTCCACTAGGGCGGTTGTTAATGAAGTTTTGAATTCTGTTTCCACCTCCATTGTTACCATTGTTCCCATTTGGTCTATTTTGAGCTTGCTTCTTGGGACAGTTGAACGATTTGTGACCTACTTCTCCGCACTCGAAACACTTGATCCTTTCACCCTGACAAGTGAACCTTGGATGGCTCTTGGAACACTTCTTGCAAAGAAAGTTCTTTTGGTTCCTATTTCCTTGCTGGGTCTGTTGTCCAGAATTCTGGTTGTTGCGGTGGTTGTAGCGTCCACCATTGTTATTGTTGTTTCCACCATTGTTGGGCCTTTTGTCGTACCCTTGGTTGTTGTTGTTGCCGGCAGGTTCCTTTCTTTTGTGTCTCCCTAGCACCTCTCTCTCACGCTGTAATATTCTTTCCAAATTCGAAGCTTTAGCATACGCTTCCGCGAAAGTGGTAGAGGTGCTACCTCCCATTCGAGTCTAAAGATCAAACCTAAGTCCGTCTTCAAACTTCTGAGCCTTAGTTCCTTCATCTGGTACTACAGTCGGGCAAAATCGGGCATACTCATTGAATTTCTGAGCGTACTGGGCGAGCCGCGCTTGTCGTGAACGCCACCCGGCCAAAGATAAAATTTCTCCTACTCTCTTTTACACTAAGCAAGTATAATGGAAGTAGGGGTCGTATCCACAGGGAAACAGGGACGAGTTTTATATTCAGCGTGATTCGAAACCTAGATTAAGCTAAGGGCCGAGAAACCTAATAATAATAACAAAGGGGGGTTTCAAGTAGATTATAACTAAACTACAACTAACTAGCATATAAACAAAATGAGAAATCAATTATAGGAAGATCTTGAATCCGATTAACATGCACTTCAATTCATTATCGATCCTTGAACATCCACTCTAATTATTTCCATAATTATCTATTGTTGAGAATTAATCTCGCGTTCTCCTTATTCTTAGTTGAATAGCACGATCAGCGTGACTATAAAACCCTAACTAGAGGATAACCTAGTCCGATCGGCGTCTAAGTTCAATCCAATAGCAGCAATAAACACAGAGAACCAACAGACCTGCTAACGTCATATAAGCGATAAACGTTCAACAGTTGATTCAATTTCCCCAAGAAATAACCAAGACGATCTGCATCTAAGCTACTCCCTAGTTTGCTACCAATTGATAAAAGAATAAAACAATCCGATTCTATTCTTAAATCTAGCATTAGATTAATTACACAATCAAACTAGTAACGTTCCTAGCATCATCATGCAAAAACCATAGAAAGCAATCATAGAAATTAAACCATAATCAAAGAAACTAAATAGAGAGGAAAGATCTCACAATAATGCTTGAAGCTCCATATTAATCTCGTTCAAGAACGGTTCAAGCTACAATCGGCATAGCATAAGCCAATCCCATAATTGAAATCTACAAAAACTAAATTAGAAAATAAAAACTAAAAAGAGAAGACAACAAGAGAGGAGTGGAGTTTTGGAAACTCCATCCCCTTGTGGTCGCGCCCCCTAGGTCTAAAAACAAAGTTTAGTATTTATACTAAGGCTCAAAAGTTAGCCGTCATTTAAACCGCCATAGGGGTCGCGAGGTGCGAGTCCGGGTCGCACCGTGCGATGAGCTACCGCCTTCGCAACGAGCTGAAGATTGGGCCAAACCACGCAGGTCGCGAGGTGCGAGAAATCTCGCGAGGTGCGAGCGGGCAGGTCGCGAGGTGCGGCGGTCCTCGCGAGGTGCGAGCCGGCTTCTTGGGCGGGTTTGGCTCGAGCGCTGGGCGCGCGCACATGGGCGATGGGCGTGCGATGGCCTAGCTTGCTGCTGGGCGTGCGATGGCTGTGCGATGGGTGAGCTTGGCGTTGGGCGATGGCTGCTGGTGAGCTGGGCGTTGGGCGCTGGGTCGAGCTTGGCTTGGCGAGCTTGTGGCTTGTGATGCTCGGCTCAAATGCATTTTACCTTGGAAGCTCGGAATGCATGACATTAACACAACTTATATCGCAAAACTCCGAACTTCCGCTAAGGATGATTTTTATGCAAACCTTAACAATTACGAACAAATCCCTTAGCAATGTGCACCTAAAATACCACAAGAACATCGTATAACTTGAGCGCATCAAATACCCCCACACTTGAACTTTACTCGACCTCGAGTAAACTCAAAATGAGGATCACCAAATGAATCATCACCCAAACTAACGACACCAACCTACACTCCCCATTAACTACATCATCATCATCACATCTTAACAACATCCGCTCAAAAACCTAAACGTAAGGGACGATGATTCCCCCACACTTAGATTCGAGCTCACCTGAAAAATACAAAGACGCGACAACAATAATAACCAGCAACACCAACACGAATCAAAATGTCAGCTCACGACACACTAAACTATCAGCTCTCCCAAACCTCCAAAAGATGATCTAAAACTACTACTACTACAACTAATCTAAACAAGCAAGCCATGGAACAAAGACAAAAAGAAATATACTCCATGCTTACTCCCAAAAACAAACAATCAACCCAAAAGAATGTGAAAGCCAACTTTAAATAGATCTTCACAAAACAAAGGATGAATTCACTAACCCAACCCGAAAACGCTTTCAACCTTATGACAACATCTCCGGCAAATGAGTTTTCAAAGTGTATAATTCTCTCTTAATCTCTCATTTTGCCTAGGAGCCCTTTCGGGTTTTCATCCTAGCTTCTCACATTTTTTTTTATCTCACCATCTTACCCGCTCAATATAAGCCACTCTTTTGCATAAGTTGCCCTTTCGGGTTTTCAACCTATCCGGGCCCCCATTTTTGCCTGAGTCGCCCACCCTTGTGGGTTTTCAACTCAGCGGGTTTCATTTCATCATCATTTTTTTTTTTTTTTTTTTTTTTATTTTTTTTTTTTTTTTTTTTTCAAATTGAAAGTAATATACACAACATAGATACATGAGAATGAGAATACCCTAATGAGAATACCCTCCCCCCTACTTAAACTACACATTGTCCTCAATGTGTCGACAATTAGAAGAAAAGTAAACTGAAAATGGGGGGAGAAAATCGAAAATCGGGTAAATCGAAGATCGAATGCTCAAAACTCATGACCAAACAATCCATCAAACTCAAATTTCTTAACAACACCAACTCAAATCTCATAAATCAACTCACAAACCCTCTCCCTCGAATCACTCAAACAAATGACAAGCTCAAAAGTTTTGAATTTGTGAGATTTGCACCTAGCTTAAGAGATCGAAAAGATACATTAACAATCTCAATCCTCTAGTGTACCAACTCCTAGCTATTGAAGTCCTCCCAACGGATTTTCTTTTGTGGATTTTGGTTACAAGTGAATTAAGATTGGTTGTGGATCTTTTTAGTGGGTGGAAGAAAATTTGTGGTGGTGGTGGAAATTTGATGAAAAATAAAGGAAAAGAAAGAAAATAAAGGGGTCTCGGGTTGCCTCCCGAGAAGCGCTGTTGTTTAAAGTCGTTAGCTCGACTTAATACCTTAAGCTCAAAAATTGGGCTTGTGCTCCATGTGTGACAATGGAGGTTCCATGTCAATCTCCACTTCAAGTACCTGCAAAATTGATTGAGAAGAACTCTTGCAATGCATCGTTAATACCTAGCTTACTACAACATGGTTGAGCATATAACATCTGATTATATCCCAAACCTAGCATTAAGGCAACAACAAACATCAACTAGTAGTACTCCTAGCTAACCCAAGTCATGACCATTAATATAAATGTTTAAAGCTAGACAAAATCCAAGATATAAAGTATGAGTCAATCAACCATTCCCAAGAGAGTTTAAGCAACAAGTTCCATGCTTCTTGTCCAAAATACAAAAGTGAAATACATAGAGCTCAATGGAAGATGAAAACTAGAAACTAAAACAAAAAGGGAATTCGTTATATGAGTGGCCAACCAAAAACAAAGAGCACAAGCAATACCATCCAAAAATCACACTAAATACAAACAAGTAACACCGTTTCCCCGGCAACGGCGCCAAAATTTGGCGGGCCGCGCTTGTCGTGAACGCCACCCGGCCAAAGATAAAATTTCTCCTACTCTCTTTTACACTAAGCAAGTATAATGGAAGTAGGGGTCGTATCCACAGGGAAACAGGGACGAGTTTTATATTCAGCGTGATTCGAAACCTAGATTAAGCTAAGGGCCGAGAAACCTAATAATAATAACAAAGGGGGGTTTCAAGTAGATTATAACTAAACTACAACTAACTAGCATATAAACAAAATGAGAAATCAATTATAGGAAGATCTTGAATCCGATTAACATGCACTTCAATTCATTATCGATCCTTGAACATCCACTCTAATTATTTCCATAATTATCTATTGTTGAGAATTAATCTCGCGTTCTCCTTATTCTTAGTTGAATAGCACGATCAGCGTGACTATAAAACCCTAACTAGAGGATAACCTAGTCCGATCGGCGTCTAAGTTCAATCCAATAGCAGCAATAAACACAGAGAACCAACAGACCTGCTAACGTCATATAAGCGATAAACGTTCAACAGTTGATTCAATTTCCCCAAGAAATAACCAAGACGATCTGCATCTAAGCTACTCCCTAGTTTGCTACCAATTGATAAAAGAATAAAACAATCCGATTCTATTCTTAAATCTAGCATTAGATTAATTACACAATCAAACTAGTAACGTTCCTAGCATCATCATGCAAAAACCATAGAAAGCAATCATAGAAATTAAACCATAATCAAAGAAACTAAATAGAGAGGAAAGATCTCACAATAATGCTTGAAGCTCCATATTAATCTCGTTCAAGAACGGTTCAAGCTACAATCGGCATAGCATAAGCCAATCCCATAATTGAAATCTACAAAAACTAAATTAGAAAATAAAAACTAAAAAGAGAAGACAACAAGAGAGGAGTGGAGTTTTGGAAACTCCATCCCCTTGTGGCTGCTGCCCCCTAGGTCTAAAAACAAAGTTTAGTATTTATACTAAGGCTCAAAAGTTAGCCGTCATTTAAACCGCCATAGGGGTCGCGAGGTGCGAGTCTGGTCGCACCGTGCGATGAGCTACTGCCTTCGCAACGAGCTGAAGAATTGGGCCAAACCACGCAGGTCGCGAGGTGCGAGAAATCTCGCGAGGTGCGAGCGGGCGGGTCGCGAGGTGCGACGAGTCCTCGCGAGGTGCGAGCCGGCTTGCTGGGCGGGTTTGGCTCGAAGGGCCGGGCGCGCGCACATGGGCGATGGGCGTGCGATGGCCTAGCTTGCTGCTCGGGCGTGCGATGGCCGTGCGATGGGTGAGCTTGGCGTTGGGCGATAGGCTGGCGGTGAGCCGGGCGTTGGGCGCCGGGTCGAGCTTGGCTTGGCGAGCTTGTGGCTTGTGATGCTCGGCTCAAATGCATTTTACCTTGGAAGCTCGGAATGCATGACATTAACACAACTTATATCGCAAAACTCCGAACTTCCGCTAAGGATGATTTTTATGCAAACCTTAACAATTACGAACAAATCCCTTAGCAATGTGCACCTAAAATACCACAAGAACATCGTATAACTTGAGCGCATCACGTACTCTTGCACACTCATATTATAACTCTGGTTAAACCTACTAAACTCATTGTACTTTTGTCTACGAATGTGCTCGGGGAAGAATCGAGCCTTAATTGCTACCTTAAATGCTTCCCAGTTAAAGTTCTCTTGAGCTTTAACAATAGGTCCTACACTTTCCCACCAAGTATCAGCATCTTCATGCAGATAAAAGGTTGCTTGATCGACCTTCTGGGCCTCAGGCGTACCCGTGGCCGTGAAAATCTTTTCGAAATCTCTTATCCAGTTCTCGAGAAGTAGTGGGTCTTCTCTCCCAACAAAGGTTGGTGGTTTCAAAGCGGAAATCTTTTTCGCCATTGCAGCTTGCGGATCGTCTCCATGGTGGTTGTTGTTAATCTGGTTTTGAAGGACTAAGCCAAAGCTCTGAGCTAGTTGTTCAAGAGTCCTAAGTCGTGCTGCAACTTGTTCAGGAGTTTCGGCCATTTGGTTTTCTTGTCGCCTTGCTCTAGATCGCGTATAAACGTATTGCATAAGCTACCTGCGTTATTCACATTGTATTTCTACGTATCACATTGATTTTTATATAAAGCTAATTCACATAATCATGGTTCACATCATTCATCCATTTCACACTCAATTCACATATCAAAAGTTCATCAATCAATTCACATGTCAAAAGTTCATCATTCATTACTCCAAAAGTGCCATAACAATTCGTTCATAGTAGCATAAGAGTTTTCAAATAGTCAAATAAGCATCAGTTGCACCATCATTAACTAAGTTAACATATTAATCGATCTTTTACGACTTTAATTAGAAATCTAAGGGTCAGGGCTAGAGATATGGGTTTCTAGTCAGCATACTCGGACGGATCCTCGTCTTCACCTTCATCTCCGTCTCCATCTCCATTGAGATTTATAACGGGTGAGGCAGGGTTGCTTCCTACTTCTTCATCGTCACTATACTTGGGCTCCTCGTCATCAGTGGTTAAGTAGTCATTAAGCCACTTGGCCCTAGCATCGAGCATTCTTTTCTCCAGGTAACTCAATGTGAGATACCACTTCCCTTTCAATGTATATCGTTCATAGTTCGGCCTTCCATTTTTCAGAATATCAGAGTATTCGCTCTTGATTCCGGCATAAGGACCATCGTTGGGAAGAGTGTGAATCAAAACATCAGCCTGTTTAGGCGGCGTGAGATAATCTGAATGCCCGTGGCCTTCGTTGAGATGGTAACACTTCATTGTTAAACGTAACCTGTAAATATAAGCTGAAATAGACTCTCCTACCCTCATCCTTAGAAGGTAGGGTCCTTGACGAGGGGTTCTGGTGCATTTCCTGGCGGTCAAACGTGTCTTGGCCATCTAATAAAATATAATAAACAATTAATAAGTACCTTTAACGAGTACTTTCATACATGTACACATAACCCATACGTACCCATACTAAACCCTTAAGTCATATTTTAATCCTATTAAGTCATATTTTAATCCTAATTCATTTTTCTTAAATAATTTATTATTTTGACCTCTTAAACCAATTTTAAGTTCAACCTTATTTGATTCGTTTTCCTAATTATTATATTTTAATAATTTTAATCTTTCCTTAGTTAATCTAAACTCCGCTCTGATACCAATTTGTAACACCCCCGCCAACCCGAACCCTTTTTCATTTAATAAGACTCGAGATGGGGGAAAATCCACGAGGGTTCGAATCAACGGGCGTGCTACCGCCGCACTTATCTCCTTGGAAATAAATGCAAGGCTAGATTAAAGCATACTAAATTCAAATAAATTAATCCTTACAACCAAGTAAATCGTTCATTAAATATTACTAATTATTTAAGTGTTTCAGAGTTCCAGCGGAAGCTAAATCATAAGCTAAGTGGATGACAACTCTAAGTGATCTCCCTTTTGTTCCCCCGTCGATCACCCACCTGCACAAATACATTGAAAAGAAACAAGAGAGACAAGCTCCCAAAAATCGGAAAAAACCGAGTAATTCCAACTCCATCCCGTAAAATACTTAATTTGAAAATACTTTGTAAAATAGTAGGTTAATAGGATTAGGAGGCATAGCACACATACTCACATGTAGATATATATACCATGAATAATCACATAATTAATCTTAATTAATCCAATTATTTAAGGAGAGGAAAGAGAACGCCAGTAAGCCGGGGTCAATCCCCTGTAACCACTTACTTCAACATTGTAGGCCGGGGTCAATCCCCTGTAACCACCTACGGATAACATAATGGCCATAATAACAGAGTCCCTAGTGTGCACACCCCTTCTACTTGGATCACAACAAGATAGAAGGAAGACAATAACAGAATAATCAGCATAGTAACCAGAGAACCTGTAGGGGCCGCTGAACCTCTCATACAGGGCAACCTGTTCATCATTTCCTTCCGATATTTCACTTTACGTGATTAACATCTTTTAAATTTCAAGTCATCACATAAATCACGTACACATTTATGTCATCTTGTTCAATCCAGTGTGAACATATTCAATCCATCATAATCTCAATCCATTCATAGGGTTTCAATAAATCATTTCATAAACACAACCGTCACTTGAGTTCATTTATCACTTCATATTCATAATCATTTCATTATCACAAGTTCTTATCAATTCCAACTTTCATAAAGTCTCGATATTAATAATAATAATATTCATGATAATCATAATGATATATAGTAATAATAATAATAATAATAATAATAATAATAATAATAATAATAATAATAATAATAATATAATAGTAATCATAACATTATTAAATGACATTAACCGGTTTTAATAACGTTATAATAACCATCTTTGTCATATCGTACATCGTCCATTGTCATGGTTCATAATCGAAATCCATAGTCGTTGTCCATTTTGTTCTTCATATTCATAATTCGCATTAAGTCGATAATCCATAATTATAGTCCATACTTTTATATTTTATAAGCACATAATAATCACATAATCAATTCGTTTTACACTAACGGGATCTATGTTTAGATGGACATCGGAGATTACCTCGTGACGCGTGTCCAAAAGTCAGATTCACGAACCGATTAACACTCTTGATATTCTTCGTCTACGCAATCGGAATCTACATTAGACGTTAACGAGATCTAAGTTAGTTACCTAAATAACCCCTTTTTATATAAAATAAACAATTTAAATAATTCAAATAACTTAAAGACTTCTTAATGATTATAAGAGAGTTTATAAATCAAAGTTTATGGTTTTTAAATCAATAATGAAATCATTTTAAATTACTTAAAGATGACTTCAACTTAATTGTTATTAACTTAAACAACTATTTTAACATAGAAAACTAACTTTCTTATACTCATTTTATTTAAGAAACATTTTCAAGTTATAAAAGATTAACTAAAATACACTAACTTAATTAAAGTAGACTAGTTTAGGAAAGTCATGGGTTTTAGTTTAAAAATAAAACAACAAATAAAACTAAAATAAAGTGAAAAGGGGGAGTTGTTTAACCGATTCAAGAATCGGTTTCATTCTTCAAAAAAAAGAAACGAAGGAAGGAAGGAAAAAGGAAGAACGGGGAGGGCGAACAGAGGGAAGAAAGAAAAGGAAGGAGGTGGCGCTGGTGGTGGCGCGCCGACGATGAAGTCGGGCAAGGGGAAACGGGGTCGGCGATGGTTCGCGTGGAGGAGTCAAGTGGGGCTGCTGGGCGCGAGCCGGCGACGGGGAGAAGAAGAGGAAGGCGAGGCCGGGTTTCGGGCGGTGGAAGGTTCGAGGTGGTTCGATGGTGGTGTGGTGGGTCAAGGAGGTGCGGTGGTGGTTTCCGGTGGTTCATGGTGATAGAGGAGTATTGTTAATGGTGGTTTGAATTTTCATTTTCAATTTTCAAAATAAATAAAAAAAATCAGAAATTAAGGAAGAAGAGAAATGAATTGAAGCAAACCTTTTGAGATTGTTTGCTTGAGTAATTTGGTGAGAGAACTTCGGTATTTATAGAGGAGTTTGGTCTGAAATTTTGAGCTTTGGTCAAGCTCCATTAATGGTGGATGTATGGTGTGAGATTTTGTTTTCTGATTTTGGGGGATTTTGTGCAGAAGAAATGAGGTTATAGTTGATTTTGTGCTTGATTTTCAAAGCTATCTGACAAGAGTTGATGAATTGTTGAAAAAAAAATTTCCTTTGGCTTGTTGATGTTCATACGTGAGGGTGAGGAGGGAGATGGTGATCTGATGATCACGTTTTTCTTTTCTTTTTCTTTTTTTTTGTTTGTTTTTGTTTTGGTTTTTTCCTTTTCTTTTTGGCTAACAAAAATGCCACATGGGTTGTGGACTTGGTATTTGGGCTATGGATTACTAAAATGGATGGACAACTTGTACAAGGATACCCACAACCAAAAATAAAGAGTTTAATTTACCATAATTAAATTATTTAGAAATAATCATTTAAATAAAACTTGTTAAATAAATCAAAACTAAATGAAATTATTATTTTA
This sequence comes from Beta lomatogona, assembly GCA_947646795.1. NCBI lineage: Eukaryota > Viridiplantae > Streptophyta > Magnoliopsida > Caryophyllales > Amaranthaceae > Beta > Beta lomatogona. Next base: position 1,192,678 of record CANSNZ010001286.1, read on the forward strand.
ATAAACATAGTTATCAAATAAAATCGCATTATCATAAAATAAAATTTAAGTGGAAATAATATTAAACCTTAATGAATAATAAAATAATCTTTGAAAATTTGGGGTATTACACAACGTATGGACCATCCCATTTAGAACTGAATTTACTTCCTGTCTTGCGAGAAATAATGATGGGTCTTTTAATGGCTAGGACCATGTCTCCAACTTGAAAGGAGCGAGGTCGAACTTTCTTATTGAAAGCGCGTGATAGACGAGCTTGGTAGCACTCAAATTTTTGTTGTGCTTGGAGTCTTTTTTCGTCAAGCGCCTCCAACTCAGCAAGTCGAAGTTTATCATTTTCATCAGAAGTCAAGCCTTCTTGTATGGCAATGCGCAATGATGGAATTTGAAGTTCCAAGAGGAGAACGGCCTCAACGCCATACACCAACGAGTATGGAGTTGATTGTGTTGCTGATTTATATGTCGTCCTGTATGCCCATAGAACTTCCCTTTTTCTTTCATGCCAATCACGTTTGGACTTGGTAACCACTTTGCTCAACAAACTACAAAGTGTCTTGTTGAATGCTTCAGCTAGACCGTTTGCTGGAGCATTGTACATTGACGATCTATGTTGGGTGAATTTAAACTTCTCATATAAACTTTTCATCAATTTATTGTAAAATGGTGTCCCATTGTCAGTGGCAATTCTTCGGGGTACACCATATCTGTAGATGATGTGAGTACGAATGAAGTCAACAACATTCTCCTTCTTTACCTCGCGTAAGGGGATGGCCTCTGCCCATTTAGAAAAATAGTCAGTCGCTGCCAAAATATATGATTGCCCAGCAGATGATTTTGGTGTGATTGGGCCGACTACATCAAGTCCCCATGCTTCAAATGGCCAAGATGCGACTGTGGGGTGTAATGGCTCTGGAGGTTGATGAATGAAGTTAGCATGAAATCGGCAAGCTTCACATTTCTTTGCATAGTCCATGCTATCTTGTACCATGGTTGGCCAATAGTAACCCATTATTTTAATACGGTCATGCAGTTTTGGACCTGACTGATGAATGCCATAAACTCCAGAGTGAGCTTCCTCCATGGTTTGCTTTGCTTCTTCATCTCCGAGACATCTTAACCAAGACCATGGAAGGATCGTCGATAGAGAGTCCCCTTATAATATATGAACCGTGAGGCTCGACGACGAATCTCTGTCATATGTTTTGGATCACTTGGCAATTTTTTATGTTCCAAATAATCAATAATTGGTTGACGTCAATCTTCTTTGTCAATTTGATAGACAGAGATTATGTCAACTTCTTCAGCATATTCGTCAACATCATCGTCATCTGGAGCGACAACCCATCGTTTGCAAACGGGTACATACATTGTTTCTTCTGCCCCCAGTGCCAAAGTGGCTGCAAGCCCAGCAAGCGCGTCAGCCATCTTGTTGGCACTCCTTGGAACATGTTCTAACTTGATGGTATCAAGTTTGTCAAGCAATTGTGACGCTTGTCTTTGATAGGGGGTTAGATAATTCCTTTTGACTTCGTATTCACCCGACAATTGTTTTAGAACCAATCGGGATTCCCCGTGAATGTCTAAATCTCTAAGTCCTTCAATTGCCATTTGGAGGCCTATTATGAGTGCTTGGTACTCCGCCATATTATTGGAACAAAGTTGAGTTAGTACGAAAGAGTATGTCAGTACATGTTTTTCTGGAGAAACGAAGACAACTCCAGCTCCTGCACCGTCATGACGAGCGGCTCCATCAAAGTACATTTTCCAAGGTAGGAGTATTTCAATGAAAATCACATCTTCACCTGGCAGATCGTCTGATATCTCCCATTCTGCAGGGACTGGGTGGTCTGCGAAAAAGTCTGCTATTGCTTGCCCCTTGACAGCCTTTTGCGGGACACACACAATGTCATATTGATTTAAAAGCATAGCCCACTTTGCAAGTCTGCCAGACAACACAAGCCTTGAGAGGATGTATTTTATCGGGTCAGACCTCGATATGACATGAAGCGTATGGGCCTGCATGTAATGCTTTAATTTTTGAATAGCAAAAATCAAAGCAAGGCAAATTTTGTCAATAGGTGAGTAATTCAATTCAGCACCCACCAAAGTTCGGCTCAAGTAGTAAAGAGCTGTCTCCTTACGATCTTCTTGCTCTTGAGTGCACATTGCCCCCAGAGATCGCTCCTGTGTTGCGATATAAAGGATGAGTGGTTTCCCTTTTACTGGTGCCCCCAAGACAGGAGGAGAAGACAAGTACTTCTTTATACTTTCGAAGGCGTTTTTACACGAGTCATCCCATTTGAACGGGGCATCCTTTTTCATGAGATGGCTGAAGGGATGACATCTTCCTGCTAGATTAGAAATAAACCTTCGAATGTAAGCGAGACGCCCTTGGAGGCCACGCAACTCCTTGAGGTTCTTAGGTTCAGACATCTCTTGGATGGCCTTGATCTTTGCTTGGTCAATTTCAATACCCCTATGTCTGACAATGAAGCCTAGAAACTTTCCAGAGGTGACGCCGAATGCGCATTTGAGGGGATTCATTTTTAATTGACATTTTCGTAGTCTTTGAAAGACTTTACGGAGGTCATGCAAATGATTCTCCTTCTTCTTAGACTTTACCACCAAGTCATCTACGTAGCACTCCACAATTTGATGCATCATATCTTCAAAAATTTTCTGCATTGCATGCTGATACGTAGCTCCGGCATTTTTCAAGCCGAAAGGCATGACTTTGTAACAAAATATCCCTTTAGGGGTATGAAATGCAGTTGCTTCTTGATCTTCCGGAGCGATGTGAATTTGATTGTATCCAGCGGTACAATCCATGAATGACAAAGCCTCATGACCAGTGGTGGCATCAATCATGATTTCCGTTAGTAGGAGTGGAAAGTCATCCTTGGGACACGCCTCTTTCAAGTCGCGGAAGTCCACACAAACTCGTAACTATTTTTCTTTCGTACTGGCACAATGTGTGCTATCCAAGTAGGATACTTGACTTCGCGAACTGCATCAATGAGCTTGTTTACTTCTGCCTCAATTTTAGGAATTAATTCTGGCCTGAAGCGTCTTTGGGATTGCTTCTTTGGACTGACACCTTTTTTGATGGCTAAGGGATGGATAGCGACTTTTGGGTCGAGTCCTAGCATCTCCTTATAACTCCATGCAAATACGTCTTTGTCGTCAGAGAGTAACTTGGAATATTTTTGTTCTTCCTGTTGGTAAGAAAAGCGCTGACGTAGACTGGGCGTGGCTCTTCTTGAGTTCCAAGGTTTAGCTCTTTTAATTCATCGATGGTGGCTTACCCCCCATCTTCAAGAGTTTTAGGAGCCTCATCTGTTTCCATCTCCTCGTCACTTTCAGGAGCCTCATGCCATGTGATATGGTTTGAAGAAACAAATTCAACATCTTTTTCTTTTGCTTGATTAGACGAACTCCTTTGGTTTGTTAACACTATGACACGACCTTTGGCTTTCAAGGGTGAATGTTCAATGATGTCTACCACCTGTGTACGCCTCATGCGATATGGGATAACACTTTGAGGTGTGTCCTCGCCTTTGAGTTCATTTTTCCTCTTGTGATGCGACTTAGTACTGATCGTCTTTGTTGTTTATCAATTGAGGTCGATGCACCAAGATGTTTAAAGACAGATGCTTTCTTCTTAGAAGATCGAAGATTTTGCAAGGGTGTTTGTGTTTTTGACTTCGCACCTTCATTTAGCTCGTGTCCACCAAGTTTGTCAAAAACCGACGTATGGTCCTGTACGACAAGAGACTGCAGTCGATCAAAGACCGATATTTTTGGCTGAGGCACATTATTTTCATCTTCATTTTCTTCAACTTCCTTCGCAGTAATATACTGCGAAGAAGAGGTTGTCCATCTACGCCATGCAGAAATTTTGATGGGTGTTGGGGTTTCAAATCCAAAGCCTACTTTAGTCGGACGTACCTCAACGCCATACTCTTGCAATTTCTTTTGTGTGTCATTAATTCCATGAGGATCAACCTCAATGACATTGCAAATTGGCGTTGGATTCTCGAAGTCATAACCAGACTTCGCCAAGAGTTTATAAGCATTTGGGTAAAACCTACCCTTGTTAAGCCATTTTCTCCTAGATTGATCAACAAATTGTGAGGTTGGAGGCTTAGCAATTTGATTGTAATTGGCTCTAGGTAAAGGAACAACCACTTCTTGCTTTAAACATTGAAGTAGTCTCAGCTACTCCTTAATCTTTCTTTGGCTCTACTTTCATAACCTGACACCTTGCAAAAGGTGACTCCCCTTCCTTACGACGTGATTTAGGGATGTATCGCAGGACCGGAGTCGTTACTGCCTTCTTCATTGCTTTAATGGGTTAAGCAACAACTTGTTCTTTTACCTTTTCTTTGCATTTTTGTTGTTGCATCTCAGTGGTGGCTGACTCGTTAGAGCTTGAAGACGAGGGAATATCACCATTTTTATTTGTACCCCTTTTCCCTGTTGAAGGAATTTTAGATGGCAACATTTCACTTGATGGTTCCCCATCTTCGAAAAACTTGGCATCGGCAAAGTACGAATCTGCCGTGCTAAAGGGTTTGACATCCTCATTTATTTTCTTCTCGCCTCCACGATAAAATTTCAGGCATTGATGGAGGGTCGATGCGACTACCCCATTTTCATGTAACCAAGGTCGTCCAAGCAACATTTTATACGACGTCTTTGTATCTATGACATGGACGAGAGTAGATGATGTTAACTCTCCCATCACAAGGTCAAGACGTATTATGCATATAGCACGCTGACTGTTCAAGTTGAATCCTTGGATCATTAGACGACTATCAGAAAGATCTTCCATAGTGATCCCTAAATCAGTCATGGTGGATTTTGGCATGATGTTGACAGCTGAACCCCCATCCACTAAGATACGATTCACTCTCTGGCCAAAGATATAACTAGAAACGAACAAAGGTCGGTTGTGAGGTTTTGAACCCAACAATAAGTCTTCATCAGTGAAGGCTAAGGAAAAATTACATGACGCGCATTTAGCCGAACTTTCTATTGGCTCTCCAGCATCCTTCACTTTGTCAAGGTATAGTTCTGGGTGCTGAAGTGCAAGAGCCACCTGTCGACACATTTCTCGAGGCAAATGAAAGATCTGCCTCCATCCCATGCATGTAGGAAGAGCTTCCAAGATAGCCAATATCTTTGGATCTATCTCCGTCCCTGAATGTTGGATAGTTACTTTGACACAGATTTCATTTTCTTTAACAGACTCTTGATTCTCCTCCTCTTCTTTTTCTTCTTCATCCTCAACAAATGAGGAAGCATTAACAGTAACAGTAGTGAAGTAATCTTCAGGAAAGAATTCTTCTAAGGTTACAGGGGTAAGTGGATCCTGTTCAAGCAAGTCAATTGGCAGTACTTGTTGTTTAGTATGGTTTTTTGACTTTTTCTTTCCTTTCGAGCGTTTTGAGCCCTTTCTTTTTTTATGCTTCTTCTTACGACAAACAGACTTTGGTTGAGGCTTCGACTGTCGTCTAGGCCTCCTTCTTGAGAGTTAGAATTTTTTGGTGTGCAGTTTAGAATCTTGCTTGGGAGTTAGAATTTTTTGGTGTGCAGTTTAGACTCTTGCTTGGGAGATAGTTTTTTTTTTTTTGATGTGCAGTTTCTACTCTTGCTTGGGAGTTAGATTTTTTTTTGTTTTTCGTTTGGCATGTAGTTTACACTCTTGCTTTGGAGTTAGAATTTTTGACTTGCAGTTTACCTTCTTGCTTAGGAGGATTTCTTTTGTTTGTGTCCATGAGGTTTTGTTTCCATGCCCCCTAGATCTTTCACTTAGAATAATTTTTCACAATTATGGCATCGACGGATCCTCTATTGATGCGTCAGATGAGTCTGATTCATTTTCATGACAAGCAATTGTAAGCTCCATGTCGTGCGCTTTACTTGCTAGTCCTTGAAATGTTTTGGGTTTGATTCCTTGCAAGATGTAGGTCAAGTCCCAGTGCATGCCTTGGATGCACATTTCGACTGCAGAAGTTTCTGACAAATGATCTTTACATTGGAAGCTCAAAGCACGCCAACGATTTATGTAGTCAATGACGGGCTCATCATTCCATTGGCGAGTCTTAGTCAACTCAACCATTATGACAGTACGTCGAGTGCTATAGAACCTATTTAGGAACTCTTCCTCCATTTGATCCCAACTATTGATGGATTGTGAGGGTAGATATGTGTACCAATCGAAGGCCATTCCTTTAAGAGAACGTACAAATTGTTTGACGAGGAAATCGTCTGTGGTACCAGAATTGTTTCATGTTTCTACAAAGTGAGCAATATGTTGCTTAGGATTTCCATTCCCATTGAATTGTTGAAACTTTGGGGGATGGTAGCCAAAAGGCATCTGCAACTTATCAATTCTCTTGGTATAAGGCTTTATATAGTGATGACTTCCTTGAGAGCTTTGCCCAAGTTGATTCTTGACAGCACGAGCTATCAACAATTCGAGTTGTCGAGCTATTGGTGGATGGTGAGGGTTGTCACCACTCTCGTCTTCGCTTTCATCATCACCGTTGCTTGATGATGCGTAACCTGAGATTCTACTAAGTTTCTCATTGAGGACAACAATTTCCTCGTTTTTGAGTCTGATCTGAGCATCCTTTTCCTCATCGTCCTTTATCAATTTCTGGAGTAAGATGTTCATTTCAGCGAGTTGTTCCTAAACTGTTTTAACGGAGGTCACCATAACAGAAGCAGTGACAACACCTTTCTTCATTATTTTATTGTGAAAACCAAGGCTCGTGTCTTCCATAAAGTCACCTAACGTCATAGATTTTCGCGGGTGTCGGCAGAGTTTTCAAGAGATTGAGAGATGTTCTTGCTTGAGGCCATTTCTCATATTTATTGTTGATGACGAAACAGAGATGAGAGGCAGAGATAGTCCCATTGAGCGCGCCAAAATTTGTATACACAAATTTCGAGTCAAAATAAATAAGACAGGTTACAAAGTAACAAAGAATTGTTATTTCAATAAATGTATTGAGTACAATCTCTGTAATCAGTTTATAATAAAAATAAACTAAGTCCTCTGATTCTGTTCCGTAGCTGGAGATGACACGTGTTGATGTCGACGTGGAGCTAAGTGTAGACTGACGTTTTGTCAACGTTAATCTGTGTTTGAATGTGGGATGACGTTTTGTCAATGTCAACCTGAGTTTGAGTTTTGTTTGAGTGTATTCGAATGAGGGCTGACAAAAGCTTGAATCTCAGTCGAATGTGTTTGAGTGTATCTGAATAGTCGGCACGGATTTGATGTGCTTGTTGACTATTTGCAGAGAGAATTCC